>CM048744.1:726028854-727228854 GCA_026315105.1 Locusta migratoria | reverse complement strand
AAATTTACAGCAAATAAGGCCACAACACGTCACAAGTTATACTTTTATTTATTTTGGTAATTTGTTGTACCACAACAGCCAACTGAATTGTGGGCTGTCTTATGGAATATATCTTCGTAAATCTAAGACATCTAATAATATATGACATAAAAGTTTTCTGGGTATGGTACCGCCAGATGAAGGCCACTGTAACGTTGGCCGAAACGTTGGTTATTTAAGTAATAGCCTTACATCATGACGCGGTACCATACCCAGAAAACTTTTATGTCATCTGACTCTGGCCGCGGAAGCCTACGTAATTATATCTAATAATATAGCCTAGTTGGTCAACAGGAGGTGGAAGTTAAAAATGGTGCCGGGCTGTGTTTGCTGATCTAATGTGTCAGAATTATGCTGTTTAGTTGTGTTATTAAACTGACCTCTTTAGAATTCGAACTCTTTCTGACCTGCCTATCCTAAAAGAAGGTACTGCACCAATACATGTAACAACTGGTATTTTACCACTCATGTAAGTGTCTCTGCTCCCTATGTTTCATGCTATTAACCCAGCCAGTTTATCTTCATCTTACTGAGAATAGTCACAATTATAAAATACTATGGGTTTACAGTAATACAAAGGTATGTATGAGAATGCCATGTACCAGACAGATTCACTGCAGAAAATATCTACTTCCATGAAGAAGGTAAGTTCCATAATTTTCATTTGTTTGTTCTTGAGAATCTTTCACTAATTTGGGTTCTTGGCTGTTCAGATTAAAAGAGAAAACACAGAAGGAACAAAGAAAAGATATGGATTTCATCATAAGTTCATTTAATCAGCACAAAAGTTGCAAGAAATGTCATCCAACTTCAGTGGCAGACAATGTAAGAAAGGGATGTGTATATCATACAAAGACTAATTGTTAAAATTCTGAGAAAGCACATGCCAGGGACAAAGCTACTTATTACTTCATGTTGTGACAGTATGTCATAAATTAAAATCTACTGCCACGGGTAATGCGCGCAAAGTAATATAGGGGCGCTACGGCAATTAGACAGTGCTGCCTAAGTAAACTGGGGCTTGCCTGGACTCAGCAGAGCATGTCAGTCTGCAGTGAACCATGATTAAATACACTAGCTGTAAAGAGTTTGTTTACTTGTGTTAATGAAGTTTTAACACTTTAAGTGGTGACGAGTTGTGAAATACTCCACGCTTTGTCGTTGGCAGTGTTTGGTAAATATGGAGACCTTAGATCAGCTATTGCACACACTCATTGAGCAACAGACTGCCCTCATAGTGTCATTATGAGACGTACCACAGATGCTTTTGTCAATCGTGTCTAGTCGGGTCACGCCGTGTTCTCTGCCTCCATTCCCTCCATACGAGGAAGCTGCGAAAGAATGGGAGGACTATGAAAAGCGACTGCAGCAACATTTTGTGGCTGTCAGTGCTGGCGATGATCAGCTCTGCAAATCTCTGTTTCTTTCGTGGATTTCTCCAAAAGTGTATCAACTATTGTCTCAGCTAGCCCCCCAACGGGATCCGACATCGTTATCTTCTACTGAAATGTGTGACATGCTCTCAAAATAATATCCCAAAAACACCCATGTTGTTGCTTCCTGGGTGGCTTTTTACAAATGCCGCAAGCTGCCACATCACTCATATCGTGCATGGGTCGCAGAATTACAGGGCCTTAGTAGAAAATATCAATTCGTTACAGATGTGCATCATGAGTCTTATACCGATTCCATGGTTAGAGATGCTATTCTTAGGTTGGGTTCAGATAATGAAGTCAGACAACAGACCCTCCAGCTCCTGAATCCCTCTTTATCTGAAGTATTGAGTTTTGTCCAGTCGTATGAAATTTCTTGGGCCGCCGGTGCCCAAATTGACGAATACATGGACATCAGTGTTGTGCAGTCTGTTGCCGAAGTAGACAACACATCTGTTTCATATGATGGGGAAGTTGTCACTATACTTGTGCACCAACAATGATGAGCGGGGTAATTGCGTGTTAAAAAGAAGCAATAGCGGCAGATGCAGCAGCTGTGGCAGCAAAATCAGGTACGTTTGGCACTTCCATCCGGTCCACGTTGCTTTATGAAACACAAGAGGGTAGATTGTCCTCAATACTGGGCCACATGTCACACCTGTCATAAGAAAGGTGTAACATTTCTGCTATGTTGCGCACTCCTTACAAATCCATTACCAACATTATAGACATAATCTTTTTGGAAGCCTAAATAAAACTTCACCACCGGACATGTAAAATATCACATTTTCACACTCAGTTTAAAATACTATTAGTAAAACACGTTTAATAAATAGTACGTTGATTTAAACTTAACTTTGGCTGTCCTTTTACGCAACATTCAACTTGAATACTTTCATAAATAATAACTACAAACACTAAAAATGCATTACACATAGTTATGGAATATGCTGATCCTATAAATATGCATACTGATATAAAAATAACAATACTACATGTTAAAACTATTGCACTACATTGTTACATATTTACCTTTTGTTTAAAGAAATTAGGACAGACCATGTTTTATATATGACTGAATCCTAAATCAAATTATTATTATTCCAACACACAATTTATTCATCCATTTGGTACTAAGAAACTATCGTCAAAATTAACAAAACTACGATGACTTTATACAAATCTGTATTTATAAAAAATTAAACCACAAATTGAAATACATTAAAATTACAAGTCTAAATAACAAAACACCAAAACGATAATTACAAACTATTGACTTACCTACGTAAAAATCATAAATAGAACCCATAATTTGAGTGGGCCTAATATGTAAATTTATGAAATAATATTCGTACTTGTTATTTATATACATAATTTAAATAAAATTACCATAAGTGTGTACAACCACATCACCAAAATGTATTATTTTTGCGAAGACCAGTTTCAGACAAAAATTTTTAACCTATTTTTGATCTTGGTTTAACGTGTGTATAAAATTAACAAAATACTGTTTTTTTTTTGTTTTTTGTTTTTTTTTGTTTATGCAGTACCCTCTCAAATGTTTGGGGAGAGGCCATTTAGTGTTAGATTAGTTTGGGCTGTGTTCACGAGAAGATGTGCTTATCTTGTTGCCCGTAAAAGATTGTGCAACATGCAAAATAGTAACAAGCAAATAAAACATTTGTATTATTTAAATAAGTGAGTTCGTCATTCAACTTCAACCACCTTTTCATTGTCAATAGTTAATGTAACCAAAAGACACTGGATCGACAGACTTCAACTACAATGCAGACCGGCCATCTGAGACAAGCATCTAATACAAGCATGTAATACAAGTAGTTTTTATTTATAATACAGTGCACCTCACCATCCCATGCATCATCTTAATAAAACTGTGTCTTGCAGTATGGACACAGTTTGTCTGGACCTATTATAGGGATCAGCAAACAAGGGGTTCTTCGAAAGGTCACATTACCTCAGTCTGCCGGTCTAACAAGACTCCTGCTGTTGTTGAAGATGATGACTCTGTATGACTGTCAGTTGTGTACTTTCAAATACTAGTAAGTTTTATATAGATGTTCAGATCCTTTACAAAAATATTGACATGCAGGTAGACACAGGTTCTGCTGTCACTCTCACAAATTCCCACACATACTTGGACTTGAGTTCTCCGCCGTTGTCTCCTGTCACGCACAATTTGCGGACGTACGACAAACAGAAAATTCCAATTATTGGCCAGTTTGAGGGATCCATTTCTTACAAGTTTCTTGTTCATTCTCTCACCTTTTATGTTGTTGATCATGCAGGAATGGAAAACTTGTTTGGATATGATGCTTTCAAACTCTTAGGATTCTCCATGACAGACGATATACATCTTGTATCTGATGATATTCTTTACACTCAGTTAGATGCATTGTGACAGAATTTTCCTCAGTTTTGAGACACATATAATGCTCAAGCCAGCGACCCACCTGTACCCGCCCCCTTCCAGTGGCATTACGTGACCCAGTCAAGGCTGAATTATATAGGTTGAAGTCTTTGGGGGCTCTCCTACCAGTTACTTCTAGTGAATGAGAATCCCCCCTAGTGGTGGTATGCAAACCCAATGGAAAATTGTGGTTGTGCGGCGATTTCAAAAAGACCATCAATGCCCAATGTCTTATTGATACTTACCCACTTCCTCGTCCTGACGAGTTGTTTACCAAACTTTCAGGCAGACAATTCTTCTCGAAAATTGATTTATTGGAGGCATATCACCAACTGCCTTTGGATGCAGATTCCAAAAAAATTGTCTTAAACACTCCTTTTGGCCTGTATCAATACCAACAGTTGCTGTTTGGTGTTGCCAGTGCGCTGGCTCTATTTCAGCGTTTCTTTTCTCTCTTTTTTTTTTTTTTTTTTTTTTTTTTTTTTTTAAGAACAGCTAATGGCTTTTGTGCCTGGTTGCATAAACTATCAAGATGATATCATAGTTATGGAGGCTTCCACGGGTGAGCACCTTGCCAATCTTTGTGCCCTTTTTCAAGTTCTCCTGTCGGCGGGGTTCAAGTGTAATCTCTCTAAATCTAAATCTTTCCAGTCTTCTGGTGTGCATCTGGGGTTTCAACTGTCCAACGACGGGATCCATCCCTTAAGTCAGCACATTGATGCTATTGCGGCCCTCCCATGGCTGTCTAATGTTAAAGACCTTCAGGTATTTCTTGGCAGAATTGCCTACTATTATAAATTCCTTCCTTTCGTGGCTGATGTGGCCCATCCATTGAATCAACTGCTCCGTAAGAACATTCCTTTCCACCGGAATGACGAATGCAAACGTGCCTTATTCTGCCTCAAAGATCAACTTCAGTCAGCGACGTATTTAGTCATGTTTTGCCCAGGGTGGCAACTGGTGTTAGCCACGGACATGTCCCAATATGGTCTTGCGGCTGTCCTTGTACACTGATATGATGATGGATCAGAGCAGCCTACTGCTTACACTTCGAAGATGCTCAACGATGCTCAAATGCATTATTATCAGATTGAGAAAGAGGCACTTGCAATAGTGTATGCATTAAAAAAATTTCATGTTTTCTTGTATGGTTACAAGTTTCATCACATCACCATCCACAAGCCTCTTGTCTCCCTGTTTCATACTTCAGCATCGCTTTCGGATAAGGCTGTGCACACAGGTTGCAACGTTGGGCTTTATACTTGTCTTGTTTTCACTATGAGATCCATTACCACCCCACAGTCCAGCACGCAAATGCTGATGCCTTATTGCAGCTGCCTATGTGTCCTGAACCAGTATTCAACTGCGATGAGTTACTCTGTTTCCACGTGAATGAGGACAAACGTCATGCGATTGATGGTTTTCCAATTATGGGGGACCATGTTGTTTCTGCCACAGCTGATGAACCAGTTGTCTGTAAGTTGTCTGTAGGGTGGCCTGACAGATCCTCTGGCAAGGCATCTGACCCTCTCCATAACTATTACACCTTGCCTCTGTGACTGTTTGTGATGGTGTGGTTCTCCTCTATACAGACTGAGCGTATCCTAGAGTGGTTGTTCCTGCTTCTCTGCGTCAACGTGTTCTTCAGCTTTTACACCAGGGACATTGGGGTGTTTCCGACACAAAAAATCTGGCTCGCAGACATGTTTACTAGCCAGGAATCGATGCAGACATTTCACACATGGTCGTCCTGTGTACCAAATGTGCTCAACAGTCATCAGCCGCCCCCCCCCCCCCCCCCCGAGCTGACCATTCACTGTGGCCTGCTCCTGTGTGCCCATATGAATGAGTCCATGCCAATTTTGCTGGCCTTTTTCTTGGTGCCTACTCGTTTCTTATCATTGATGCTTATTCCAATTTTCCTTTTGTGGTTCGCTATGCATCCCCTTCCACTGTGGCAACCACAAATGCATTGGCAAAGATTTTTGCCCTTGAAGGTCTACACTTGTCACAGACAATGGTCCTCAGTTTTCCTCACAGGCTTTTGCAGATTTCTGTTCCAGCCTCGGTGTCCATCAAGTCACAGTGCCACCCTTCCATCCACAGTTGAATGGGGAGGTCGAGCGTCTTGTTTGCACATTCAAGTGTCAAATAAAGTTCCTCACTAAGTTTTCTATGGAAGGTGCTTTACTTCACTTTCTAAGTTCTTATGAATTCACGCCCATGGGTTATCACAGCCCGGCCAAGCTCTTACATGGTCGTCAGCCGTGCACATTGTTACATCTTCTTTGCTTCCAACAGTCTCAGGCTGTTTCTCACACTCCTGACAAGTTCCGGGTAAGTGCTTCTGTCTGAGTACAGGGTATGGCTCTCATGCCAAGTGGATCAAAGAAACCATCAAAAAGTTTAGAGGCCATCAATTGTATGACATCCGTACTGATGAAGGAATGGTTGTTCGCCATTTTCACCAGATATGTCTGCGGGCGGTTAAACTGCCGTTGTCGATATTGTTTCCACAGAGCACTATTCATACTCCTTCAGAAGCCAATGGACACCATCTATTGGTCCCACCTTTACTGCTCACAACTCCAAGCACCCAACATATTCCTGTAGAAGATGTGCTTCCATCACATGAACTGACTGTGCGGAGAAGTGTGCCAGCATCACAGTCACAGGCACCAGAGGCATCGCAGCTGTCACCCGTCATTCAGTCCCAGGGACATGTGTCTCCAGCAGAGACCATGCTGACTTCTCTGCCACCTGCAGCCAATACTTCAGAGATGTCACCCATCATTCAGTCACGGGGCACTTTTGCCCATACGTTTGTGTGGCACCACGTGACCTGGCCACAACAAATCAAAAGCCGATGGATGTCTCCACACTGTACAACACCTCTGAAATGTGAAGCGAATTTCCCAAAGGAGGAAAGTGTTGTGACAGTGTGTTGTAAATTCAAAACTACCGCCGTGCGTAACACGTGAAAAGTAATATAGGGGCTCTACGGCAATTAGACAGTGCCACCTAAGTGAACCAGGGCTCACTTGGACTCAGCAGAGCATAGCAGTTTGAAGTGAACCACTAGCTGCAAAGAGTTTGTTTTCTTGCATTAATAAAGTTTTAATCACTTCCTAAACTGGAAATATTTTAATAAAATGACAATGACTGTTATGATCTTACAGTTTTACCTTATAATGAAAATCAAACGTATTGAGAATCATTTTCCTCAAGCTCCTTTCACAGACAGAACAAAGTGGGAAGGTTGGAGAGGTGGATTCTACTGGCACACAATATAGCTTCCTTCAAACACTGAAAATTGACTTATAGAGCAAAAATGATGTAATTCATACCTCTAGACCAGGAAGAAAGATAATGGAAATGCACACTTGCTGCTCCAGCTGAAGAACCAGCTATTGTAATACTAGCTGGATTTCCTCCAAAAGCTGCAATATTTGCCTGTATCCAGTGGAAGGCCATGGACTGATCTTTTAGCCCATTGTTTCCTGGTAGTTGTTCATCTTCAGTACTTAGGAAGCCTGAAATAATTTACATAAGTTGTCAGATGCTTGGCAGCAACTTTATGATAGGATTACAAAACAATAAACTGATATATTTTTGTAATCAATACAAATACCTAGTAACTTAGAAAGATGAGTTGCTTTTGTTAAGTTATATATAATGGTAATTACAAGGTGGTCATTCTCATAATTGTGATTATATCAAAATGATATTTTTAGACATTTGTTGGATTCCATTAAGGGTGACAAATATTCGGTATCTTGAAATAAACCAAGATATACATTTACACAGAAATAATAATAATAAAATGGTGAAGAAGCCAAAAAAGCCATCAACTGTACATAATGAGATACACTATACATCTTTTACTTACACAATCTATTTTTGGCATAGTTGCTTAAAATTAGCTGTAAACGTACTACACTGAAAGAATCTACTGTCTTTGCAAACTGTATGGTATAATTACTACTTATCCATTAATGGTTGTGTAATACTTAATTGACAATGTTGTATGCATGTACACACAATGTTATAAATACTGTTCTGTTGATCATAATATTCATCTACCAGTTTTACCATGACATTCTTATCCACATGCTCCTGTCCAACAACAGCATGTAATTCTGTAATGGAGTGAAGGTATACTTTGGACTCACAAACAGCCAAAATAAAATGGTTCATCTATTGAGATGAAAAATTGTGTAATATATTGTTCATTGTTTCTAGTCAAGTGTAAATCAACTGTAATTATTGCTAAGGCCAGTTAGAAGGTCTGTCCACATTACCCATCTTATCTGACAAAGACATAAGTATATTTAATTCTGATATCCACAGTTCACATTAAGTGCATGATATTCAATTTGCTGTTCAAAATCATTGTAATATAGATGAATGCAGCTCCACAAGACAATAATGAAGCAGGTTTGCTACTGAGGGAGATACTATGGAAACCATGTCAATATCACATCTGGTTTCCTTTGGTTGTGAAGCATATTGATGAAGCATAGTATTTAGCCCATATAATGCAGAATTATTTATAATTTTTTTTTCAGAAGCTATTAATTATTTTAATATGACTGCACAACATTGTTTAAGTGATTTTTTTTTTCCATAATCAAGGCATTAATTTTGAAATACTGCCCTTCTTTCAAAATGAAATGTTCCTGAATTTTAATCTTATAAATCATTATTATTAAAACAACATTTAAGATGAAATATGTACATATAAATGTCTCAAAAATTAAATAATATTCAAGAAATACAAACTCAACTACGATGAAGTTTCGATATCTGCTGCATGAAACTCAACTTTGCAGCCATATCCAACCACTTTGAAATCGACAATACCAGCTAAAATTGGTCTGCAGTGGGAGCAGGCTATTCAAAGAAATAAAATATGACACTGAGCATGTATTGTTAAATACAAGAATGAAAAAGTAAGCTGCCATTCTCATACTTCTGGAAGGATGTCAGCACTATAGCATTATCAGGGTTAAGAACTCACGTGAAACAGTGGTCTTTAGATCAAAAGTGAACCATTAATGTACACTGTTAAAGTGGCTGTTTGTTAACGGAATATGATTTTGTCTGCTGTAAATGGAATGGAATTGTGTGTAGAATACAAACAGAACAGTGACTAAAAATTTGGGGCCGTTCAAATTTCATTGTTTGAAATTATGGACAAAAGCAGGTGTCATCAGATGGAGAGAACTTTGGCCAGATGTGGAACAGTACTGCCTGACATCATCATCAGTTGTTGTTGTTGTGGTCTTCAGTCCAGAGACTGGTTTGATGCAGCTCTCCACCCTACTCTATCCTGAGGAAGCCTTTTCATATCCTCATAAGAACGACAACCCACATCCACTTGAATCTGCTTACTATATGCGTCTCTTGGTCTCCCTCTGCGATTTTTAGCCCACACACTTCCCTCCAACGCTAAATTCACAATTCCTTGATGTCTAAGAATGTGTCCTACCAATCTATCCCTTCTTTTAGTCAACGTATGCCAGAAATTTCTTTTCTCCCCAATTCGGTTCAGTACCTCCTTATTAGTTACACGATCCACCCACCTAATCTTCAGCATTCTTCTGTAGCACCACATTTCAAAAGCCTCAATCCTCTTTCTGTCCGCACTGCTTATCGTCCATGTTTCACTCCCATACAAGGCAACACTCCATACAAATGCCTTCAGAAAGGACTTCCTTAGGCTTAAATCAATATTCGATGTTAACAAATTTCTCTTTTTCAAAAACGCCTTTCTACCCATTGCCATTCTGCATTTTATATCATCTGTACTGCGACCATCATTTGTTATTTTACTGCCCAAGTAACAAAGCTCATCTACCTCCTTTATTGTTTCGTTACCTAATCTAATTCCTTCAGCATCACCTGATTTTCTTACACTGCACTCCATTACCCTAGTTTTACTCTTGTTAATGTTCATCTTATATGCACGTTTCAGCACACTGTCCATTCCGTTCAATTGCTCTTCCAGGTCCTTTGCTGTATCTGACAGAATTACTATGTCGTCGGCAAAACGCAATGTTTTTAATTCTTCACCCTGAACTTTAATTCCTTCTCCAAATTTCTCCTTGCTTTCCTTTATAGCTTGCTCAATGTACAAATTGAACAACATTGGGGAAAGGCTACAACCCTGTCTTACTCCCTTTCCAACCACTGCATCCCTTTCATGCCCTTCAACTCTGACAACCGCTGTCTGGTTTTTGTACAAGTTGTAAATAACCTTACGCTCACTATATTTTACTCCTGCTTGCTTCAGAACTTGAAAGAGTTTATTCCAATCAACATTGTCAAAAGCCTTCTCCAAATCTACAAAAGCTAGAAATGTTGGTTTGCCTTTTCTTAATCTATCTTCTAGGATAAGCCATAAAGTGAGTATTGCCTCCCGTGTTCCTACATTTCTCCTGAACCCAAACTGATCTTCCCCGAGGTCGGCTTCTACCAGCTTTTCCATCCTTCTGTATATAATTCGTGTTAATATTTTGCAACCATGACTTATTAAACTGATGGTTCTGTAGTTTTCACACCTGTCTGCGCCTGCTTTCTTTGGAATGGTGATTATAACATTTTTCTTAAAGTCTGAGGGTACTTCGCCTGTCTCATACATCTTATACACCAGGTGAAACAGGTTTGTCATGGCTGGTTCTCCCAGAGACTTCAGTAGCTCTGAGGGAATATCATCTATTCCAGGGGCCTTGTTTCGACTTAGGTCTTTCAGGGCTCTGTCAAATTCTTCTCTCAGTACAGTATCTCCTATTTCATCTTCATCTACATCCTCTTTCCTTCCTACAATAGTGTCTCGAAGTTCATTTCCATTGTAGAGCCCCTCTATATACTCTTTCCATCTTGCAGCTTTCCCTTCTTTGCTGAGAACTGGTTTTCCATCAGTGTCCTTGATATTCATAGAGCTGTTTTTCTTATCGCCAAATGTTTCTTTTATTTTCCGGTAGGCTGTATCTATTTTTCCCCTATTTATACATTCTTCTACATCCTTGCATTTGCCTTCTAGCCATTCCTGCTAAGCCATTTTGCACTTCCTGTCAATCTCATTTCTTAGTCGTCTGTACTCCATTTTGCCTGTTTCATTTACTGCATTTTTATATTTTCTCCTTTCATCGATTAAATTTAGTATCTCCTGTGATATCCAAGGATTCTTTGTAGGTCTTGCCTTCCTATCTATTTTGTCCTCTGCTGCCTTCACTATTTCATCTCTCAATTTTACCCATTCCTCCTCAACTGTTTTATTTTCCCTTGTTTCTGTCAATTGTTGCCTGAAGGTCCCTCTGAAATTCTTAAGAACTTCAGGTTCCTTCAATTTATCTAGGTCCCATCTCCTTATTTTCCTACCTTTCTGTAGTTTCTTCAGTTTCAGCCTACAGTTCATAACCAACAAGTTATGGTCAGAGTCTATGTCTGCCCCTGGGTATGTCCTACACTTCAAAACCTGGTTCCGAAATCTATGTCTTACCATTATAAAATCTATCTGGTATCTCCCGGTGTCTCCTGGTCTCTTCCACGTATACAACCTTCTTTTGTGATTCTTAAACCAGGTGTTTGTTATAACTAAAGTATGTTCCGTGCAAAATTCTACCAGGCGGCTTCCTCTTTCATTCCTTTTGCCCAGACCATATTCACCCACTATCTTCCCTTCCCTTCCTTGTCCTACTACCGAATTCCAGTCTCCCATAACAATTAAGTTTTCGTCTCCCTTAATTGTCTGAATAATTTCCTTTAGCTCCTCATATATTTTTTCAATCTCCTCATCATCGGCAGAGTTAGTTGGCATATAAACCTGTACTACTGTTGTCGGTGTTGGCTTCGTATCTATCTTGACAATGATAATGCGATCGCTGTGCTGGTCATAGTAGTTTACCCGCATTCCTATTTTCTTATTCATTATCAATCCTACTCCTGTGATACCCGCAACTGATTTTGTATTTATAATCCTGTACTCACCTGACCAGAAATCCTGTTCATCCTGCCACCGAACTTCACTAATCCCCACTATATCTAACTTCAACCTATCCATTTCCTTTTTTAAATTTTCTAATTTTCCTACTTGATTAAGGGATCTAACATTCCACGCTCCAACCCGTAGAATGCCAGTATTGTCTTTCCTGATGATCACATCCTCCTGAGTAGTCCCCTCCCGGAGATCCGAATGGGGGACTATTTTACCTCCGGAATATTTTACCCGAGAGGATGCCATCATCATATGTTCATACAGTAGAGCTGCATGTCCTCGGGAAAAATAATGGCTGTAGTTTCCCCTTGCTTTCAGCCGTTCGCAGTAGATGTGTGGCAAAGCCACATTAGCTGATGTTACAAGGCCAACTCAGTCAATCATCCAGACTGTTGCCCCTGTAACTACTGAAAAGGCTGCTGCCCCTCTTCAGGAACCACACGTTTGTCTGGTCTCTACAGATACCCCTCCGCTGTGGTTGCACCTACGGTACGGCTATCTGTATCGTTGAGGCACGCAAGCCACCCCACCTCGGCAATGTCTGTAGTTCATGGGAGTAGCCTAGAATTTTGGACAGCAGCAAATGGCAGTCAGCTGGAAGGAGGTTTGGATGTAAACAACACAACAAATGGATTCAGAGATTAGAAGCTGGAGTTGTGAGCTTACATCAAATACTAATGACAGAAGTAACTGGAAATTGAATATTTTAAAGATAAAATGTTTATGGTATTAAGTACTCAGTTGTAATTGCCAAACTGAGTGGCAACGGTAAAGTAGACAGTGTATTTGAGAAAGATGAACAGGTAGTAATCATTAAGAGCAGATAATAATAATAAAGAAACAATTTTGTGATGGCAGCACATTTGATGACAGGGAAGGAAATGTAATAATAAAGACAACTTAAAGATGATTGTCTGGTAAATTTAGAGGAATCTTCTGATATGATGAGATTAGAGATAGTTAAATTATGGACAAGATACCAAGGGCTTTGTGAATGAAGAAATAAGCAGATTAAAGTTGATGAAACAAGTTAATGTAGAGCAAGGGTGAATGAGCCAAGTAGCAGTAGCTGAAGGTTTTCAGTTGGAATAATGAAGTTTGTGAGAAAACTGGTCTAGAAATTAGATAGAATTGTAAAGGTGTTGTAAATGAAGGCATCCACACTCGTTATCACTGTCAACAATTATTCTGGATGCTGGACAGCATAATCAATATATTAAAATCCACCAATGTTTCAGCCAGTATTGCATACAGCCTTATTCTGGGTGTCATGCTTACTGTGGAATGACAAGGAAACTGCAGAATTTAAATAGCAATAATAGAAACTGTTGCTGATATCTGATGGTATGTTATGGATATGAAAGTAGGGATTAGCCTTTCTTTATCAGAGTTCCCCTTCTTCTTATCACCGACAGAGAATGAAGGCCTAGATTAGTATTTATATTACAAGGAGTATTCAAATGAAAAAGTACAGAATGACACTGTGGGTATAATTGAAGTTTTTATTCAAAAATAATCACCAGAGGACTGAGTAAAACTAACCAACTGTTTAACAAGCTGAAGGAGTCCCTGTTCCCAGAATTCCTGAGGCTGTAACAAGAGCCAGTTCTCTGCCGTGTCCTTCAGTTCATCATCCGAGTTGAAGTGTTTCCATTTTAGATGTTTTTCAGTGGACCAAATAGATGGAAGTCACAGGAAGAAGTGTTCAGACTGTAGGGCAGATGCTAAAGCTGCTCCTACTTGAACTTGGCTAGTACACTTTGTGTCAGTCTGGAGATAAGTTTATGTGCATTATCATTGTGTAGAATCACTTCCTCCATCAGCAGCCCAAACTGTTTGCTCTCGCTGGACTTGTGTAGTCTATGGAGTTGTGACACCATAAACAACAATAATGTTTCGTTAATTTTGTTTTATCAGAATGTACAAATTTGTCATATATTGATTTTTTCAAATTATGTGATGTAATGTTTCATGGATAAATGTATATAGATATTTCTTTGTACACACAAAATCTTTGAACACAATGGAATGCCTGCAAAATTTTTATTGGTGTATTTTAATCTTATGTGGATTGTAATGTAAATGATGTTGTGAATACTTTATTGTAATAGCTTTATAGAGGATCTATCTGGCTTAGGATTTTGTAAATATTAGTGTAATGTAAAAACCTATGGTAAAAACTGAAAAAAAGGAAATGGTAAAAGTGGGAAAGCACACCAGAGCAGCACTGTTGCATGCTAAGAAGGTTCTAGTTCAACAGAATAGTATCTGAGCCTTAGACGGGTTAGCAGCATGCATCAGAGCCAGTGTTGTATCAAGGCCAACATTGCATGAGTTTATGGAAATGGCCTCGGATGACAAATGCTGTGTATTGTGAGCAATGGTGCAAATATTGGTGGGTTATCTGTTTTGAATTTCTGACGCCAAGAAGATCACAAAAGCCACAGTACTGTATGAGCCTGCACTTGTATGATTGCGCAACGGCGATCCATGGACCTGCTCTTCTCTACAAACACAGGCAATGCAAACTTTATTACTTTTATAACTACAGCCAGAAACTCACATTTGTGTGTTTTATGAATGACAACCTAATTTCATTTTAACCTGTGTTCCACCCATCATTTTCCTAACTCACTGACCTATGTAGGGTTCCAACCTCATAAGTGCAAAAGATTACCTGAGTGTCCTAAACTTTTGGTAATTCAGAGGAGTTTAAAGAAACTGATGTTTATTCTTCATAATTGTGTTCTAAATAAAATACATGTGAAATTCATTAGACAATCTAGATAGGAGTTTACATTAACAGATTTTGATTCAAATTACAAAACCAGATGATTGCTAGAATTGGTGACTTCTTCATAATAATTTTGCTATATAAAGTATTCAAAGACAGTGTTAGATTTGTGACCATTCAGTAACTTAGTTGTACAATGTGATTTTACTGTTTAGTGATCCAGAAGATATTTAAGTCAGTTTAGACTATTTACAACAGAAAGGAACAACAGAATGTTTTTGTGCTTCATGCTCTGTTTAGATTCTCTATAGCAAAGTAAAATTTCTCAGATTTCACTTAATTATTCTGCAGTCATGATTTTTTAGTTGACTGAAAGGTAAAAGTAAGAATAGTTAAAGATAACTACTGTCTGATACTAGAAACAACTATTTAGCTTGGAAATCAAATTATTTGAATGAAATGAGAAGGTTTGTTCCAAGTCAGTACATTGTTAATATAGGAAGAGTGTTTTACTGCTAAAGTAAACAGCCTACATCAAAATATACCATTATCATACTGTTGATACTAACAGTTTGGTAGTGTTTATGCAAGCTAATTTAGGCCTAGAATATACAAGATTTAATATTTCTTACAAACTTAGCACAACATCTTAGGATCAGTGTATATTACTGTGTGATCTATTTCTCACTTTCTGATTACAAAATTTACAATATAATACAATATAAATCAATTATTCTCAAAGTTACTTTCATGATAGAGTAAATGCTTGGGTACTGACAAACTTTGCTCTTTAGTGTACCCATTCCAAAGTTACAAAAATATTCACATGGTTGATGCTACTGCATATGAAATTATTTGAAACACTAATTTGACTGTATAGTCTGGCAACCATAATTATTACTAAATTTCTTGGTACTTTACAAGTAAACATTAATTTTTACACCAGTATTGCATTAGTTTATAAAGAATACGTAGTCTTCCTGTTGTCTTTCATCAATGACAGGCATTTCACACAAACAATCTTTCTAAATCCATTCTGATGAATGGACAAAAGGTTTTCCATGTTGAAGAAATTCACTATATTTGTATTTAAAAACAATATTCAAGGATCCTACAGCAAACTGATGTTAACAATATAATAAGGATAAGACATTATTAATAGATCTGAAGCATTGAATTAAAATTTGTGGTGCGGCCGGGAATCTAACCCGGACCTCCATGCTTACTAGGCAGACGTCTTAACCGTTAGACTACCACACCACTAACGATTAAGGCGCCTCGGAATAGTCTATGTACGATTTCCCTCCACAACACAAACTTTAATTCAGCTTCTTTGTTCCAAAGATAATTGCCACTACTGCCAGAGGCTCTCCATGCAGCGGAATAGCACCTCAGCAATGGACATGGTGGAACAATCCTGTTACGGTGATATAAATATCAATTAATACAATTAAAGAATCCCTGAGATGGATTTACGTCTCTAATATGTCAAAGACATTATTAATAGATCTGAAGCATTGAATTAAAATTTGTGGTGTGGCTGGGAATCGAACCCGGACCTCCATGCTTACTAGGCAGACGTCTTAATTCAATGCTTCAGATCTATTAATAATGTCTTTGACATATTAAAGACGTAAATCCTTCTCAGGGATTCTTTAATTGTAATAATTGATATTTATATCACCGTAACAGGATTGTTCCACCATGTCCATTGCTGAGGTGCTATTCCGCTGCATGGAGAGCCTTGGCAGTAGTGTCAATTATCTTTGGAACAAAGAAGCTGAATTAAAGTTTGTGTTGTGGAGGGAAATCGTACATAGACTATTCCGAGGCACCTTAATCGTGGTGTGGTAGTCTAACGGTTCAGTCTTGTGGCGGACAGCGTGGAGGAAACACATGCCGTGATGTGTGCTGCGCCGTTTGCTGCTTCCGCGTGGTAAGTCTCTGCGCTTGCTGTAGCGACCTGCAGTTATTCGTGTTGTAGAAGATGAATACGGAACAGTGATGTCTGAAAGGAATAGAAAGGATACCCTGAAGTTTACTTTTGAAAGAGAATTTGTCCGACCAAAATCTTTTGAAATTGAGGAATGGCTAGAACGATGCGTTAAAATAGGAATCGAGGACATTATTGGCATCCATCTATCGATTGTTAGCAGCGTGGTTTTTGTGAAACTCGCTAGATCCAATATGCGTGCCAAAATAGTCGAATCCGTGGTGGAGTTATGCAATATAAATATAGTGATGGCAATGTTGGATAGGTTTTCGTTTCTCATGCAGGCCTTGGAATCAGAACTGTGCGCATTTTCGAACTGCCTTTTGAGATAACAAGTGCCCATATAGACTCAGTGATCTCGCCATACGGTAGAGTGATTAGTAATACTGCTGAAAGGTGGTCTACTGCCCATCGCTTTCCGGTACTAAACGGGGTGCGACAGCTGAAAGTCGACTTGCATAAGCATATTCCGTCATACATTCAGGTCTGCGGGTACCGAGCAATTGTGATGTATGACGACCAGCCTAAGACGTGTGCCGCGTGCAACTCTACAGGCCACGTGAGAGCCGAGTGCATGCAGCGGCGCGTGACGCAGCTGCCGGCCGGCGATGCAGCCAGGCCGCCCGTGTTGTCGACTCTGCCGGTGACGTATGCGGCCGCGGCGTGCGGTCTCCCTGCTGCCGCCGGCCCCGAAGTCAATGCTTGTCTTAACGTGCCTGAGATAGAGATGACGATGGTGACAACTGAACCAACAGAACGGACCCTCCCTCAGACTTCTGTGACACCGACACCTGCTGTAGCCGTACAAGAAGAGGCCCCTGCAATACAAGAAACCGAATCGACAACCTCCGACGCCCTACCAGTGGCCTCAATGGAAACTATTCCAACGTTTGTACAACCCGCACCGACTGTTTTGGACCAACCAACCAACCTCATACGCCGACGGAAGCTCCGCTTGGAAATGAACAAAGTCCGTCAAGAGGCTCATCTCCCAAGAGAAGAAGGAAACGGAGGCTTGCGCGTCAGGGAGCGGAAGTCACTGCACCGCCCTTACGGGAAAAGGCAAAGGAGATAGGTGCTCAACTAAGGAACTCAGCACACACGTCTGCCAATGTGACAGGAACAATGGAAAAGGCCTCGACTTCTGTGATATTAAATATTGAAAACACCTCACACCCCAACTCCGAACTTGATGACCGGACTGTCGCCGAACGTTCTCCTGACAAGCTACTCAACACGTCCAAAAATTTACTACCACCTACATGGACCAAAGAAATGGAGTCTAGTACGGAAGAGGAGATGGATACCTCTGTAACCGAAACTCCCACAGCTCCATTCCAAACGGACGGCGACTGTCAATTCCTCCACGATGGCTCTACAGAAATTAACGCACAACAAGCACTTTCGACTGATCCTTTTCCTAATGACGAATACTACTAAACAGCTCTTGATGTGCCCGATGGCAGATTTTTGCACAAGCATCTTTCGACACGCGTTTAGACACTTTCCTTTAGACTTACTTCATGGTTACTACCACATTCTTATTCTCTAAGCTTAAATTGCGTATAGCCACCAATCATTCCACTACAGGCCTATAGGCTCGCAACGGTAAATCTAAATAAGATACGTAGTGAGCTAAAATTACAACATTTAAAAGACTTCTTACATGCAGCAGACGTTGACATTACTTTCCTGCAAGAAGTAACAGACATCAGGCTTGATTGTATACCAGGCTATAATGCCTTCATTAATCCTGGTATGGGTTCTGAAATGGGTACAGCCTTACTTGTGAAGGAAGGCATCATTATCAAGGATGTTCGAAATTACCCAATAGTAGAGGTATTGCTGGCACCTTCCATAACATCAGGCTAATAAATATCTATGCTCCATCTGGGTCCAGTAATAGACGATTATGAGCAGAATTCTTTAAGGAAGACATTGTTCCCCTGTTTGGTGCTAACAACGAACACGTCATCTTAGGAGGTGACTTTAATTGCGTCCTAAGCGCTAAAGATCAAATTCCCAACATGAACAAATCTATTGAGCTGGAGCGCATTGTCCGAGACCTGCGATTCATTGACTCATGGGAGTACAAACATGGAGTGGCACCTGGTTTTACCTACATCACCAATCATTCAGCAAGCAGTTTGGACAGGATATATGTCATGTCTGCCTTGAGCACTCATATTCTGCAATCTGAAGTTTGGCCAGTGGCCTTTTCAGATCACGCAGCATATTTATGTACCGTAAATATGGAACGACAAGGCACATGCAGATACAGAGGCCTGTGGAAATTAAATGTTTCACACCTACAAGACCCGGCATGTCAAGAGGCCTTCCTCAACACCTGGAGGGAGTGCAAGCACAGATTCGCCTCTTATACTTCGGCAATAGAATGGTGGCTAAAGTGTGCAAAACCTAAAATAAGGAGATGTTTTATTAACTACTCTAAAGATAAATATTCATGGCACAAAAAAACAATAGAATTTTATTTTTACTGTTTAAGAGAAATCTACATGCTAGGCACATCGGCTACTGGTTACTACGAACGAATCAAAAGAATACAGGCCAAAATTTTGGCCATGCGTCGCAAACAACTAGAAGGATACATAGTTCGATCACGGGTCCAAACCATGGCACAACAAGAAAATACCTACATTTATCATGTCATACAAGAAAGGAAACGTGGACGCAGCAAGATACTGACAGAACTAACAGCGGCAGATGGTACAACTTTGTCCACACATAGACAAATTAAGGAAGCAATTCTAAGCCATTTCACAGCCTTGATGTCTCATAAAGAAGTGGACGAAGAAGCACAAAATGTTCTATTGCAAAATGTGCAAGGCAGAGTCAACCACACGGAAGTAGAGAAACTCGTAGCACAGGCGACCGAAGAAGACGTGGAATACACCATTAGGGCAAGTGCCAAAAATAAATCTCCAGGAGCGGATGGCATCCCAGCGGAATTCTACCAAGTGTTCTGGGATCAGATCAAAACAAAAATTACACTCCTCTGTAACGAACTGTTGGAGCCCACAAATGGGATCCCACAAGAATTTCGCGAAGGCATCATAGTTTTGATTCCAAAAAATTCTGTTAGTAAAAAAATTGACAATTTGAGACCTATCACTCTTCTAAACAGTGATTACAAAATCTTTGCTCGACTTTTAGCACACAGGCTTAAATCGACAATTAACAGCGTAACTGGACCCTACCAGACGAGTGTGGGCCAAGATAGGAGACTCTTCCACACCCTGTGCGACTACCGCGACCTCATATCAACGGCCGAGGTCTGTAAACTTAAATGTGCCATAATATCATTAGACTTTGACAAAGCCTTTGACAGGGTCAATCACCAGTATCTCCTCCGTACCATGCATGCAATGGGCTTTCCGCCTCGGTTCGTAACTATTTTGCAACATATGGTAACGAACAATACATCCCAAATCATCATCAATGGACAGCCTACCAGGAAAATAGAAGTAGCCAGCTCTGTTAGACAGGGTTGTCCAGTTTCTATGGCGCTCTTTTCCATCGCAATTGAACCCCTGCTTGCCACGCTGATGCAGCGTCTACAAGGATTACAAATACATGGAAACAAACTAGTTTGCAAGGCCTATGCGGATGATGTAGGTTTCCTTGTCATCAACAGACCTGAAATAGAGACCGCTTTGCAGATCGTACAACAGTATGAACGTGCATCTGGCGCGCTGCTCAACAGAACAAAATCTGGAATTTTTAATATCAGCCGTGGTTTAGGGCCACATACATCTGGAC
This sequence comes from Locusta migratoria, assembly GCA_026315105.1. Classification (NCBI taxonomy): domain Eukaryota; kingdom Metazoa; phylum Arthropoda; class Insecta; order Orthoptera; family Acrididae; genus Locusta; species Locusta migratoria. Next base: position 727,208,448 of record CM048744.1, on the reverse strand, counting down.
ATCTACGTGAGCTGACGGTTTTCAAGTGCCTAGGTATTGACTTTCACAATACTATTCATCGTACCATAGCAGCAAACTACAAGGCACTGTTAAATAAACTACGCGCCTGTGCACAGACATACAGTATCAGGAAACTCAATGAAATCCAGAAAGTAACAGTAGCCAACATCTGCCTCACTGCAAAACTTAATTATGTTGCTCAAGTCCTGCCCATACCTGCAACTATGATAAAACAATTCATGTCCGCATTTGGCCACTTTGTCAGTTGCGGTCACATTTTCAAAGTGCATTATGACACCCTAACGTTTCCGCCGATAAGTGGGGGTCTCAATCTCACAGCCATAGGTAAGAAGGCACAGGCGTTATACATCGCTAAAACTACTGAACAATGGAAGAATTGTACCAACAGTCTGGTTGCACACTTGTTGGATGAAATAGCTCCGGCTGACCTCAGTCCACCCATCAGTGTACAACATGTCCCGAACGGACTTTATCACTTGAAATACTTTCTATTAGAGTATAGCTATTTACAAGCACGAATCCCCAATGTCATAAAGAAGAAAGTTAAAGACATATACTGCGAATTAGTGAAAGATAAAAAGAAAAACAACATAGAAGACAAATACAGTTCTTACAACTGGAAGATAATTTGGGAAAATATCCATTGTCGTAACTTACCTTCCACGATGAAGACTACGTGGTACTTAGTTGTAAATCGCAAAATTGCAACTAACACAAAACTTTACAACATCCACCTGGCAAACTCACCACTTTGTGTCACGTGCGACGTATTGGATACCGAAGAACACCGATTCGGATGCGACAAAGTCAAAGAAATATGGATGTATATAAGACGGAAATTGGCATCCATCAGCAGAACGTCGCCAAACTACATAACAGCTTCCGATTTTCTTTTCCCAGAAGACGTACCGTTCCCCAAAACAAAAAGAAACGCCATCAACTGGCTAAAGGGGGCATCGGTCCACTACATTTTTTCAAACACGGACATGAAATTGGAGGATTTCTGGGTATACCTTACCACGGAGCATCACAAGCTGATGAAAACAAGACATTACAAGAAACATTATGCTAATTTCTTACTAAACACATTACCATAACAAGGAAGGAAGGAAATTTTTATTTACACAACATTTCTTATATATTTGTTTCGAAGCCAAATTTATATATCGCCATTGTTTTACCTTTCCTTCAGTTCAGGAGTCAAAGTATTATGTTTTAATATTGAGGACAGGATGGTCCCCACGTTTTACCGAAAGGTAGGACATGCTTTTGATTTCTGTTGGTTTATTTTGAACAGTTTAATGGCAACATTAACAAGAGAAAAGATTTTAGGTTATAAACGACAATGGAGCCATAAGACCTTTCAGGTCAACATTAACATGGAGGCAGAAATACTTATTTTTTTCTTGAAAGAAGACATTTAGTTATTTAAGAAGACACAGTTTTTCTTTCTGTACGGCTTTGAAGCCCACGCCGAGGAAGGCGATTTATGGCGAAAAAAAAAAAAAAAAAAAGGTTAAGACGTCTGCCTAGTAAGCATGGAGGTCCGGGTTCGATTCCCGGCCGCACCACAAATTTTAATTCAATGCTTCAGATCTATTAATAATGTCTTTGACATATTAGAGACGTAAATCCATCTCAGGGATTCTTTAATTGTATTAATTGATATTTATATCACCGTAACAGGATGGTTCCACCATGTCCATTGCTGAGGTGCTATTCCGCTGAATGGAGAACCTTGGCAGTAGTGGCAATTATCTTTGGAACAAAGAAGCTGAATTAAAGTTTGTGTTGTGGAGGGAAATCGTACATAGACTATTCCGAGGCGCCTTAATCGTTAGTGGTGTGGTAGTCTAATGGTTAAGACGTCTGCCTAGTAAGCATGGAGGTCCGGGTTCGATTCCCAGCAGCACCACAAATTTTAATTCAATGCTTCAGATCTATTAATAATGTCTTTGACATATTAGAGACGTAAATCCGTCTCAGGGATTCTTTAATTGTATTAAATAATAAGGATAGTTTGCAACTCACTCCAAAGACGTTTGTTGAGCTATGACAGGTGCATAAAAAAGATACTCATAAACACATATAATAATGGAAAGTCCAGGTTGGAATAAATAATATAGTGAGGACAGTTTACTACTCACCGCAAAGACGTGGCGACGAGCTGCGACAGGCACATACAAAAGACACACACATACAACACATTCAGCTATCGGCCATGGCCTTCTTCAGAAATAGAGCACTCACGCAATCACACAGGCACACAACACAGTCATACAACCATCACCTCCGACTGCCACACTTCGAATTGTGAAGTGTGGCAGTCGGAGGTGATGGTTGTATGACTGTGTTGTGTGCCTGTGTGATTGCGTGAGTGCTCTATTTCTGAAGAAGGCCATGGCCGATAGCTGAATGTGTTGTATGTGTGTGTCTTTTGTATGTGCCTGTCGCAGCTCGTCGCCACGTCTTTGCGGTGAGTAGTAAACTGTCCTCACTATATTATTTATATACTCATAAACACGTAACTTATAGCTTTCAACCACTGCCTTCATCAGAAAAAGTACACACTCACATTCATACTGTTACAGAGGCGCACTTCACAGACACAACTATCATCTCCAGCTGCTGCATTCCAGAGATGCGAAAGATGACAGCTGTGCACCTGTGAAGTGTGCCTGTATGAATGAGAATGTGCACTTTTTGTGATAAAGTCTGTAGCCGAAAGATAAGTGTGTATGAGTGTCTTTTTTATGTACCTATCGTGGCTCAATTAACATCTTTGTGGTGAGTTGCAATCCACCTTATGTTATTGAATTCTACCTAGATTGGTCTGTAATTTTGAGGCTTCATTCTTTGACTTTTGTTATAAACCTGCACTTTCTTCCAGTGACCTTTTTTATAAACCTGAACTTTCTTCCAGTCACTTGGTACTTTGCACTAGACCTATCCCTTCTCTTAGTCGGGATATGTCACAAACTCCTTTTCTCCCCAATTATGTTGAGTACCTCCTCATAACCTAGTATTGTGATCTATCCATCTAATCTTCATCATTCATCTGTAGCACCACTTTTTGAAAGCTTCTATTATTTTTGTCTGAGCTCCTTATCTTCCAGATTTCACTCCCATACAATGCTACACTTCAGACAAATGCATTCAGAAAGGACTTCTGAACATTTAAACTGATATTGGATGTCAACATTTTTTTTTCTTCAATAGCACTTTTCTTCTCATAGCCATTCTGCATTTTATGACTTCTTTACTTTGGCCATCAGACGTTTTCTTGCTACCCAAATAACAAAACTCATCTAATTACTACTTTTATTGTCTCATTACCTAACCTAATTCCTTCAGCATCACCTGATTTTCTGACTCTACATTCCATTACCCTCATTTTATTCTTGATAATGTTAATCTTATATCTTCCTTTCAAGACACTGTCCGTTCCATTTAATTGTTCTTCCAGGTCCTTTGCTGTTTCTGACAGAATTACTATATCATCAGCAAACCACTAAGTTTTTATTCCCTCTCCCTGGCCTTTAATTCCCTCTCCAAATTTCTCCTTGCATTCCTTCACAGCTCGCTCAATGTACAGATTGAACAACATTAGGGAAAGGCTACAACCCTGTCTTACTCCCTTCCCAACCACTGCAACCCTTTCATGTCCTTCAACTCCAATATCTGTCTGGTTTTTGTACAAGTTGAATATAACTCTTTACTTCCTATATTTTACCCCTGCTACCTTCAGAGTTTGAAAAAATATATTTTAGTCCACATTGGCAAAAGTTTTTTCCAGATCCACAAATGCCTAATGTGTTCATACATTTCTCCAAAAACCAAACTGACCTTTCCCAAAGTTGGATTCCTTCTTAACTAACCTGAACATGTTAATTTTTGTATATAAACTGAACTGTATGAGTACTGTATATTTAAATTTTATAACTGAAAGTTTAATATTGCAATGAATAAAATAAAAGAAACAGAATTGGGAATTGAGTACAGGCCTGAAAATTAGTAATCCATATGCTTACTCACTATTATACATTAAACACTGATCAGAATCACTTATACTGTAATAATAATAATAATAAAATCTTTAATGAGCATTTATCTTTTCTTATGGCCCACTTTATGTAAGAGATTTTAGTGAATTTTATCAGTTTATCTATATGCTTGTTCTTACACAGTATGAGCTGACTAGGTGAGATCCATACTGCAATATTCCCTTCAAAAGACTGTGATGAAGTATGAAATACCTAACATAAGGATAATAATACAGTGTTTTTCAAGGTGTTCATATGTTTCTATTCATTTTGCATTTGATCACCATGAAATGCTCCACATTAAAGTGTTCTTGCCTAGAAATCATGGATCTATTTAGAGTGTCTTCACAAATTACTGAACATTGTAAATGAATAACTTGCAAATATAAACTCACCAAGAATGCCTAGGCGGTAGTTTATGGTTACTACAATAATTTCACGATCCAGAAGGTAATCAGGTCCAAAGTATCTTCCAGAACCACTCATAAATCCTCCTCCATGAATAAACACAAAAACATCTAATAAGGGAGATGCTTCATTTTGTGTAGGCAACTGGAACAAAAAGATACACTTCATACATGAGTATATATAATGCTACAGTGTCTTTCTTATACTAGTAATTATCTGAATGCTTAGTTTCATTAAGTAGAGTCATTCACGTTACTCTCATTTTTGAAGTACATGATCGAGTCTCACTTTAATTATTTTTGAACCTGTAGCTGCACCATTATCGAAGTTGGCTCATAATTTTGAGTGAAATTATTTGATATCAGTAATGAGGACAAACCATCATTTAGAGAGTAGGCACTGTTATTGCACCCTTGTGCAGACTGAAGTAATATTTATGGTTAACGATACTGCTGACCCCCTCATCTCAATGTTATCGTACGATACTGTCTGCCTGGTCCTCTCATCTCAATGTCATCCTACGATACCGTCTGCTTCGGATCCGGAATCGTGTGGTTAAATAGTGATAAAAGTTGCATGTGAAGTTAGTTAAAAACGTAATAGCCAGCCTAGAAATCAGTGTAAGACAGAGTCTGGGTGATACTGTGATTAAAATGAGTGATAGTTTTCATTAATTAGGAGATTCATATATTTGCTTTCCAGACAGTTCTATAAACAATAGTTGCGTCATTGTATGTTATTTCAAGACTTATACAGACGAATTGTAAAATCTTTTGGAAAAAACAAAAAGAAATGAAAATTAATAGCATTGTATGTATGTTAGGCTCATAAACGAGTTGTGTAGATCAGCTAATTGTTTTAATTACTGTAAAGTCGAAATTTTTATATTGTGTTTCTTTATATATATTGACTGACGTGACATTTTAAACCCAGTTTCAGAACTGATAATATAATTGATAGCTCAATATATGTTAGGAACATGTATGATGTATTCATTAACAAATTAATGGACATTTAACATCGCACTTTGTTGTCACTAGAAACATCAGAAATTTCGTCTTAAAAATACATGCGCCACCTAAAATTATTGTATGCATAGTTTTCATTTAATATTGTGATTATTTTTGTGTACATGAAATGTTTTATTTGTGTGTTTGTTAATTGTAAATTACTATATTCAATTGTTATGAACAATGGATAATGTACATCATTATTGCCGATGTTATATATTTGCCTCACCACCTTGCGTGGGGGAGTTGGAGTTTGAGTCGTTTGTCAAGTGCTCTGGAATCCATGTCAGATTGTGTTTTAAGAATGGAAGTACTACCAGCTAAGTTCTGATGTATTGAATTTGTATTGTTTTGGTGGAGAATTTTGAGTCAGATTAAAGAAGACGTGAAAATTGTACACATCAACTATTTATTTCTACCACGATGCCCCAGGAGAATAATGTTGCAGTGAGCAGAACCCCCATACATCGAAACGTTGTTTGAAAGTGGTAGAAAGGAACTGCAATTACTTAAATAGTATACAAATGCTTCAATGGTTAGTGCAGGTCTCATGGTCTGTAAATAGACAAACACTGGATTGTACATAATACCCTAGTTCATAAAATGTTGTGCAAGTTGTAATGCAGTAAGTATAATTTTAACAAAAGATATTAGTGTCATTCACATATGGCAGCAAACTGATAAAGTCACATTATAATGCACTTTTAGTCTAAAGAGACTAAGTTAAAGACCATAAGCTGAGGTTTCTTTGACCATTTCTGGGTAACTCTGGTTCAGTGGGTGGAAAAGGTTTTTCCCATTAAGTTACATCATTATTGTGGAATAAACAAGGCAGTAATGCGTTCACAATGTGTAAAAAATGGTCTATAGGAATATAAGTTCCACAAAGTAATGTCATGTTCGCACCACTTAATGTTGATCACAACTATTTTAACTTTTAATCCTATAATAAGGACAATTTACAACTCACTGCAAAGACATAACAATGAGCACTGACAGGCACATAAAAAACCACATACACAGACACACACACACACACACACACACACACACACACAAACACACGAGGATGGTTTGACAACTCTGGTAAATTTGTATGAAAGAGTGGGAAATTTTTGGAACCTGCACTGTTGTTGGTAAGCCTGATATTTCTACGGATATTATAGCAAGTTTTGAATGTCAGATGTTATTAGTTGATTGTTGGTTGCCAGCTGAAGTGGTAACTGCATAGTTAGTTCCTTAGGATGGAGAAAAATGAATTTTGTGTGGTCATTAAACATTTTCATTTTAAGGGTTGGACAGCTGCACAGATCAAATCCAAGTTGGATGAGGTACATGTGGGTTCTGCACCAACATTGAAGACCATTTACATTTGGATCCACGAGTTTAAACGTGGTCGGAAAAGCACGGAAGCTGGAGCATGCTCTGGTCGGCCCACTTGAAGTCACCACATAGCAAACCATTGATAAGGTGCATGGTATGGTAACGGAAGATTGAAAATTATAAGCTCACAAGATAACTAACATTGTAGGTATCCAAACAGAATGAGTGCATTACATACTCCATGAAAAAATTGGCCATGAAGAAGCTCTATGCATGATGGGTACTGTGCCTGTTGTAATGTAACAACATGAGCCTCTGTATACTGTAGTGTATGATACCTCTCTTTACTGAAGCCCAGCATACCCTTCATTCCTTGTAGTAAAGTTTATGATACCACCTTTTCCTGTAGTAAAGTTTACGATACCACCTTTATTCATTTCTACATTATAACAACTACATTGTTTACGTCACTAAGTATTTACCTCATTTTATTCCCATAAATAAAATCCCATTAATTTCATAGTAACTACCGCTTCTATGCCCATTACTAAATTCTTATAACTTCGTAATACGCATTTACCTTTGTTCCCATAATTAAACCCCAGTAATTTCATAGTATTTATTTTTGTAGTATTTATTTCGTCTCATTTCCTTTATTAAAATTAGATTAATTTCGTAGTATTTCTGGCCTGACCAAATGTCAGCACAGATCGTAATTTAAAGCTGTTGTTACATCTAATTGTCATTGTATCTAATTGTCAATCATTGCAGTTCATTGTAGAGCGAATTATTTAAAATCAACCTAACAATAAGAATCCTCATTATTATAATAAGACAAAACTATTTAATCATGTATTTGTTATTCTAGTTCCTTCTTAATGAATGATAGATGCAAATTACAAAGACTTATTGTGTATAAAAGAATCCATTCACATAATTACATTGTGATAATTAAGTAATACATCATATTGTCAACGATTGTTAATAACGTAATAAATAGAAGTTATGCGTGGATTTTGTAGCTCAGTGTATCTCAGTGTAAGTTAGTGTTAGACCAGTATCATCTCAGTGTCATCTTTGTAGTTGATGCTATTGGAAATAAAGGAGGAACATAGCTGGAAGAAGATGTATCATTTAAAACACCCCTTCATAAATTTAACTTAACTACGAGTTTACTTTAATGAGAAATTTATAATTAAATGTGGCGATCACCCAGTTCAAATAGAGATCGTCATACTGTTCACTTTGGACCAAAACGAAAGAACATTTCTGTTGCGAATCACACTATTCAGGCATGATCCGCAGGACATTTTGCACAGATTCTTAACTGTGGATGAAACTTGGATCCACCATAACACTCCTGAGACCAAACAACAATCCAAACAATGGACAGAGAGTGGGGAGAGTGCACCAAAGAAGGCTAAGACTGTTTTGACAGCTGGAAAGGTGTTGGACACTATATTTTGGGATTCCCAGGGTATAATCATGATAGATTATTTGGAAAAAGGCTATCCATAACTGGGCCCTATTATGCTGATCTGATGGATCATTTGAAACACAAACTAATTGAAGAACATCCAAGATTGGCACAGAAGAAAGTGCTGTTTCATCAGGACAATTTTCCAGCTCACACAGCAACTATCAAAATGGCAAAAATGCATTACTTGGGATTAGAATTGGTTCCTAATCAACCCTGTTCACCAGCATTGGCTCTGAGTGACTTCTTCTTATTCCCAAACTTGAAAATTTGGCTTGGTGGGAAGAAATTTTCATCAAATGAGGATGTGTCTGCCGCTGTGACAGACAATTTTACAGAGTTTGACAAAGCCAACTTTGATGATGGGTTGAAAAAATTGGAAACTTGCTGGACAAAGTGGATACCCTTGCAAGGAGACTATGTCGAAAAATAAAGTAAGATTTTGCCTTTAAAACAATTTCTTATTCTATTTTTAGCAGACTTATCAAACCGCCCTCATACAACACTTTATGTGCCAGTCACAGCTCGTCATTATATCTTTGCAGTGAGTTGTCCTTATTATATTGTTTGATTCCAACCTGGACTTTCCATTATTATATTTTAACTTTTGATACATTACAATAGCTTCTGATTGATGGGATCATGTCAGTTAACCTAACAGCAATGTGAATGTAATTCTGCATTCTATCAATGGTAGGTAATGAGGTGACAAAATCTCATTTGTGTGAAACATACCATATTTGTCAACTTCTGACATGAGATTATTGAAAAAAATTAATCTCAAATATAGGCCACAGACTCTTTATGTAGTTATGTTTTTTTGGTCCAAATGAACTTTCTCGTAATCAGAAACACAATGTTAATGAAATCATGTTCTCATTTCAACAAACTGAAAACAAATATGGAAAACTGTAAATCAAGACATAAGAAAGCAAGATGACAGTCCAACAGCCACGCAGTGCTCCAAGTGAGAGGAGGATGGACTAAGGTATGTCACTGCGCATTTCAAGTGTTGTATAGTGTAGATGTGCAAACTGCCGCAGAAATATTGAGTTTTTTTGGAGTGAGTGAGCGTGTCTGTGTGTCATGATATTTTGGCTTGTAAGTAGTAGTGGGAAAAGAACATACGAATTACACCACCACATGTAAGATTCAGGTTGCCTGTTGACAGTAAACAACATGGATATGTCGCCATACTGCATTTTATATCCTCTGTACTGCGACCGCCATAAGTAATTTTACTACCCAAGTAACAAAACTCATCTACCACCTTCATTGTTTCATTAACTAATCTAATTCCTTCAGCATCACCTGAGTTTCTAAGACTGCATTCCATTATCTTTGTTTTGCTCTTGTTAATGTACATTTTATACGCTCTCTTCAACACAGTGTCCATTCCATTCAACTGCTCTTCCAGGTCCTTTGCTGTCTCTGACAAAATTACAATGTCATCAGCAAAATGCAATATTTTTATTTCTTCACCCTGAACATCAATCCCTATTCCAAATTTTTCATGGCTTTCCTTCACCGCCTGCTCGGTATACAAATTGAATAACATCGGAGAAAGGCTACAACCCTGTCTTACTCCCTTCCCAACTAATGCTTCCCTTTCATGCCCTTCGAGTCTAATAACTGCGGTCTGGCTTTTGTGCAAGTTGGAAATAACGCTCCTTTCCCTGTATTTTACCCCTGCTGTCTTCAGAATTTGAAAGAGTGTATTCCAATCAACATTGTCAAAAGCTTTCTCCAAATCTACAAAAGCTAAAAATGTAGGTTTGCCTTTCCTTAATCTAACTTCTAAGATAAGTCGTAAAGTGAGTATTGCCTCCCGTGCTCCTACATTCCTCCTGAATCCAAACTGATCTTCCCCAAGGTCAGCTACTACCAGCCTTTCCATTCCCCTGTAGATAATTCGTGTTAAAATTTTGCAACCATTACTTATCAAATTGATGGTTGAACTGTAAGTTTCACACCTGTCTGCGCTTGATTTCTTTGGAATGGGGATTATTAAATTTTATTTTAAGTCTGGGGGTATTTCGCCTGTCTCATACATCTTACACACCAGGTGAAACAGTTTTGTCATAGCTGACTCTTCCAGAGACTTTAGTAGCTCTGAGGGAATATCAACTACTCCCAGGGCCTTGTTCTGACCTAGGTCTTTTAGGGCTCTATCAAATTCATCTCTCAGCATTAATATCTCCTATTTCATGTCCATCTACTTCCACTTCCCTTGCTACAACTTTGTTTCTAAGTTCATTTCTTTTGTATAGCCCCTCTATGTACTCTTACACCTTTCAGCTTTCCCTTCTTTGCTGAGAACTGGTTTTCCATCTGAGTTCTTGATATTCGTAGAGCTGTTTTTCTTGTCCCCAATGTCTCTTTTATTTTCCCGTAGGCAGTCCTAATTTTCCCCTTGTTATACATTCTTCTACAGATTTGCATTTGGCTTCTAGCCACTGTTGCTTAGCCATTTTGCACTTCCTGACAATCCCATATCTTAGTCGTCTGTAATCCATTTTGCTTGTTTCATTTACTGCATTTTTATATTTTCTCCTTTCATCAATAAAATTTAGTATTTCCTGTGATATCAAAGGATTTTTGTAGGTCTTGCCTTTCTATCTATTTTTTGTCCTCTGCTGCCTTCACTATTTCATCTCTCAATGCTACCCATTTCACCTCTACTGTTTTTATTTCCCCCAGTTTCTGTCAATTGTTGCCTAAAGTTCCCTCTGAAATTCTCAAGAACTTTAGGTTCCCTTGATTTATCCAAGTCCTATCTCCTTATTTTCCTACCTTTCTGCAGCTTTTTCAGTTTCAGCCTACAGTTCATCACCAATAAGTTATGGTCAGAGCCTATATCTGCCCCTGAGTATGTCTTACAGTTTAAAACCTGGTTACAGAATCTTTGTTCTACCATTATAAAATATATCTGATACCTTCCGCTGTTTCCTGGTCTCTTCCACGTATACAACCATATTTTGTGATTCTTAAACCAGGTGTTTGTTATGAGTAAATCATGTTCCATGCAAAATTCTATCAGGCAACTTCCTCTTTCATTCCTCCTCCCCTATCCACATTCACATACTATTTTTCCTTCTCTTCCTTTTTCTACTACCGAATTCCAGTCTCCCATCACAATTAAGTTTTCGTCTCCCTTAATTGTCTGAATAATTTCCTTTAGCTACTCATACATTTCTTCAATCTCCTCATCATCGACAGAGCTAGTTGGCATGTAAACCTGTACTACTGTTGTCGGTGTTGGCTTTGTATCTGTCTTGATAATGATAATGCGATCACTGTGCTGCTCATAGTAGTTTACCCGCATTCCTATCTTCTTATTCATTATCAGCCCTACTCCTGTGATACCACCGACTGATTTTGTATTTCTAATCCTGTACTCACCTGACCAGAAATCCTGTTCATCCTGCCTCCAAACTTCACTAAACTCCACTATATCTAACTTCTACCTATACATTTTCCTTTTTAAATTTTCTAATTTTTCTACTCAATTAAGAGATCTAAGATTCCACGCTCCGATCCGTAGAATGCCAGTATTGTCTTTCCTGATGACATCCTACTGAGTAGTCGCACCCAGAGATCTGAATGGGGGACTATTTTACTTCCGGAATATTTTACCCAAGAGGATGCCGTCACCATATTTTCATACAGTAGAGCTGCATGTCTTCGGGAAAAGCAATGCCTGTAGTTTTCCCTTGCTTTCAGCCATTCACAGTAACTGTATGGCAAGGCCACATTAGCTGATGTTACAAGGCCAGCTCAGTTAATCATCCAGACTGTTGCCCCTGTAACTATTGAAAAGGCTGTTGCCTCTCTTCAGGAACCACACATTTATCTGGCCTCTCCACAGATACCCCTCCACTGTGGTTGCACCTATGGTACGGCTATCTGCCTCGCTGAGGCGCGCAAGCCACCCCACCATGGCAATGTCTGTGATTCATGAGGGTGGATGCTTTCTATTACAACCTATTACTACCAGATTTTAAACTCACCACAAAAGCTAATAGCTGCTCGGCTAATGTTCATTTATTGGTAGGAAGCAAAGTTATTGCATATTAAAGCTGTATTATGAAATATAAAGTAAGCACATGTAGCAATAATGCTTTCTATTACAACCTATTATTGCTACATGTGCTTACTTTATATTTCATAATGCAGCTTTAATATGCAATAACTTTGCTTCCTACCAATAAATGAACATTAACCGAGCAGCTATTAGTTTTTGTGGTGAGTTTACAAACTGGTAATATTTTAAATCAAAGTTAATCGATATCTGTAATTCAGCATAGGGCTAATACACAGGGATTTTCTTATAAGAGTTACATACTGTATTAGAGTGTTGTCTACATGCAAATGTGTAGTCTCATCTGCTCGTGGTCAAATATGTTATGTTAAAATATGGCATTTGAACTTAACATCGGTGTTAGCTTCACAAATCAGTTGTTCCGTCATCTTAACCTCCCATCATCACTCGTGGCAGGTATTATCAACGTAAACAACACACTAAGAATTCCCGTGATACATACTAAACTTAATTGCAAAGGGTAGCTTCATCGACTGCATCAAAAACATTTCTGTGCTTAGGAAGTGTGTGATGTTCCGGTGGCACAGCCAATATTTGGTTCTGGGGGGGGGGGGGGCTAATTAAAAAAAATAATAATAAAGCCTATTTAATTTATTACTGGTAAAGGGTTCTTATCATTCACTATCAGAAATATAAGAAGTTCGCCAGTGTTATAACTGTTTACTTAAGACGAGACTCTATGTGTAAAAATTGAACTAAAATAACACTACTGTTGGTCATAGATTTTGGCAGCCTTCATAGGATTCCACTCAGTGGCACTGCTGAACTTCTAAGCAGCTGGTCGTGCTTGTGAACAATCGGAATGTAACTTCATCATAGCAATAACAATAGCAGCAGCATCAAAGCTGGTCGGGGCAGCACACTTTCTCAGTGATGGCATCAGGTTGGCGACATATTGTCACATTCACTTGTGCTTGGCAAATTATAGTTATGTTGTGATTTATTACATGGGTATTATTTCAAATTTTCAGTGCCAACCTGTTTAAAAATAATAAAATAAAAAAATGTTTGGGAGGTGTGGGGCGGGTGGGCTACAGTCCCATTAGCACTGACCCCCCCCCCCCCCCCCCCCGTCCCGTGGTTGTGAGGATGGAAAACAGATTATAGGCCACACCATGATTTTGTAAGCCAAAATTTGAAAATAATGTACCGAGCAAATACGGTAATTCAGCAAATGTATTTAACACGTTTAAAACATTGTACAAATTTCTGCAAACTATGAGGTTACTTTAGCCTAGAACAAATAACTTCAGAGTGAGGATAAAAGTTTGATAGACTCTGATGGTGATCCTGAAAGTTGCTCTACTGTGTAAGCTGATGTCCAACAGCACAAAATGTTGAAAGATACCAGTAAATTAGTAGTTGAGCTAATGCTGTAGTTTTATTTGACAACAGGAGTCCAGTGCCAGCTGTCACCAGTGCCACATCGTTACAGCGCTAAGTATCTGAATTTAATTTGTGTCAAATTTAATTTGCCAGTCTAGTTCATTTTCGGTAGTACTGTTTTAAGAGGTTTATTCCTGCATACTTGCAGATTTCGTTTGTACTACTGTTTTAATAGTTTATTCTATCGTATTTGATAAATACCGTTGTGTTTAGTCTTCGTCTTTGACCGGTGTATTTCAAAACAAGTCAGAGACCGTTACTAAAGCTTGTTATCAGTCAGTCCAGTGCCAGCTGCCACGAGTGCCGCAGCGTTAACAGCGCTAAAGCTGCCGGACTCAGTTTTGTTGATTCGACAGTGTAATTACCACTGACCACAGTTAAGTCAGCAGCCAGCCGCCTTCATTAGAATACTAGGCTCCTTTAAAGTTGTTAATTGCTGTTAATTGTATCGATAGGATGGATACGATGTGTGCCTGCTGCGTGCGGACGCAGGAGGAGTTGGCCGCGGTTCGCGAACAGCTGAGCGTGCTGTTGGCTATGGTCAGCCGTCTTCAGGCTGCTGTCTCGGGGTGCAGCGATGGTGGGGAGTCTGGTGCGTCGAGTGGGACACCTCAAGTGTCTCACGCTACGCTCTCTGTCCCTGCTACCGAGGCACCTTCAGGTGTACCGGATGTCGTCGAGCCGCCTTCTCCGCAAGGGGAGTGGCGGGTTGTACGGCGTTCGCGACGCTCAAGGCGGAAGGCCAATGTGGAGGCTGGACGTCCGTCCACGCCCGTTCGTCCTGTGAGTGAAAGTGTGGCCACTCCTTCAGCAGGGTCCGAGCAGGTGCACTGGGGGAGGGGATTATTAGTTATTGGGAGCTCCAATGTCAGGCGCGTGATGGAGCCCCTTAGGCAGATAGCGTCCAGATCTGGAAGGAATTCCAACGTGCACTCGGTGTGTTTGCTGGGGGGCCTCATCCGAGATGTGGAGGCGGCCTTGCCAGCGGCTATCGAGGGTGTGAGGTGCAGTCGACTGCAAGTCGTAGCTCACGTCGGCACCAATGACGCTTGTCGCTTGGGTTCTGAGGACATCCTCAGGTCCTACGAGCGGCTGGCGGAATTGGTGAAGGCTGCTGCCTTCGCACGCGGGGTGCAAGTAGAGCTGTCGATTTGCAGCATTGTTCCCAGGGTTGATGGGGTCCTTTGGTTTGGAGCCGAGTGGAGGATCTGAACCAGAGGCTTCGCCGACTCTGTGACAGTCATGGCTGCAGATTTCTGGATCTGCGTTATCGGGTGGGGAATTGTAGGGTGCACTACACTACACTAAGGAAGCAGCTACTCGGGTAGCAGAGTACTTGTGGAGTGCACATGGGTTTTTTTTAGGCTAGGCGCTAACTCTGATGAGCACTCGCCTGTCAGCATTCAAACAGTGAATTCAGGCCACGTTCGGAACAAAAATTAGAACATAAAAATATTAGCCGCGAACTTACAGAGTATTCGAAACAAAGTTCCCGAATTTGCAGCGCTGCATGGAAGTTATTGCGCTGAGATAGTTTTAGGCACCGAAAGCTGGCTAAATGATGATGTGGCAAGTTCAGAAATATTTAGCGAAGCGTAGAATGTATATTGGAAAGATAGATCTGATACAACCGGAGGAGGAGTGTTCATCGCTGTGGACAAAGATATTGTTTCTACTGAGATCGAGGTTGAAAGTAACTGTGAAGTTATCTGGGCACGCATAACAGATCTAAAAGAAGTAAAGTTAATAGTTGGGTGTTTCTACCGGCCCCCCAGTGCTGCTGTAGCAGTTTTAGAATCATTCAAGGAAAGTCTACACCAGGTAGTGCATAGGTATCCGGGCCATGCAATATTAGTCGGAGGTGACTTAAACCTTAAGAGTATAGATTGGGACCTTGCTAGTTACATTTCAGGCGGTACAGACAAGCAGTCTTGCGAGCTACTTTTGAACACATTCTCCGAAAACTGTCTTGAGCAGTTAAACCAGCAACCCACGCACAATGGAAATATTCTAGACCTTATAGCCACAAACAGGCCTGACCTTATTAACGATGTCTGTGTAGAGACAGGAATTAGTGATCATGATATCGTCATAGCGTTGATGGTGACCAAAGTTCATAAACCAGTCAAGAAGGCTAGGAGCGTGTTTTTGTTGGGAAAAGCCGACAAGCAAATGTTACGATCGCACTTAGAAAATGAATGGGCATCGTTTAATTCTGGGACTATGGATGTAGAGGACTTGTGAACTAAATTTAAATGCATTGTTAATGAAGGGTTAGAGAAATATGTGCCAGTAAAGACGATTAAGGATGGAAAAGATCCACTGTGGTATAATAATAATGTTAGAAAGCTGCTGAGAAAGCAAAGGCTGTTGCACTCTCGATTCAAAAAAGAACACACAAATGATGATAGGCAAAAGTTAGTAGAGATTCGTGCGTCTATAAAAAGATCGATGCGTGAAGCAAACAATAATTATCACAGCCATACCTTAGCAAAAGATCTTTCCGAGAACCCGAAAAAATTCTGGTCCTATGTAAAATCGATAAGCGGGTCAAAGCCCACTGTCCAGTCACTAGTTGATCATTCCGGGGCAGTAATAGAAGAAAGCAAACGGAATGCTGAAGTTCTAAATTTAACCTTTAAGAAATCTTTCATGCAGGAGGACCGCACAAATATACCATCATTTGATCAACGTACTAATTCCGAAATGGGGGACATAGCAATAGGTATTTCCGGTGTAGAGAAGCAGCTGAGAGAGCTAAATACGAAAAAGTCTGCTGGTCCGGATGGAATACCAGTTCGGTTTTACAAAGACTATTCTGCGGCATTGGCCCCCTACTTAGCTTGCATTTATAGCGAATCTTTAATTCAGAGCAAAGTTCCTATTGGTTGGAAAAAAGCGCAGGTGACTCCCGTGTATAAGAAAGGAAAGAGAACTGACCCATACAATTACAGGCCAATATCGTTGACATCGGTTTCATGTAGAATTTTGGAGCATATTCTCAGTTTGAATATAGTAAATTTCCTTGAAACGGAAAAGCTTCTTTCCATGAATCAGCACGGGTTTAGGAAACATCATTCATGTGAAACTCAGCTTGCCCTTTTCTCACATGACATCTTGCGAGCCATGGACGAAGGGCAACAGGCGGATTGTGTTTTTCTCGACTTCAAAAAGGCGTTCGACACGGTGCCACACTGCAGACTGCTAACGAAGATACGAGCTTATGGAATAGGTTCACAGATTTGTGACTGGCTGGAAGACTTCCTAAGTAATAGAACGCAGTACGTTGTTCTCGACGGCGAGTGTTCATCAGAGACGAGTGTATCGTCAGGCGTGCCCCAGGGGAGTGTGATAGGACCGCTATTATTTTCTATCTATATAAATGATCTGATGGACAGAGTAAGTTGTAATTTGCGGCTGTTTGCTGATGATGCTGTGGTGTATGGGAGGGTGTCGTCTGTAACTGACTGTAATAGCATACAGGTTGACTTAGACAAAATTTCTAATTGGTGCGAAGAATGGCAGCTAGCTCTCAATGTAGAAAAATGTAAGGTGATGCGCATGAGTAGAAAAAACAATCCTATAATGTTCGAATACAGCATCAGTAGTGAGCTTCTTGATGTGGTCGAGTCGTTCAAATATCTAGGCGTAACATTGCAGAGCGATATGAAATGTAACGAGCATGTAAGGACAGTTGTGAGTAAGCGGACAGCCGACTTCGGTTTATTGGGAGAATTTTGGGAAGATGTACTTCACCTGTAAAGGAGACCGCGTATAAAACGCTTGTACGACCACGTCTTGAGTATTGCTGAAGTATTTGGGACCCGCAGCAGATCGGTTTGAAGGAAGACATAGAGGCGGTTCAGAGGCGAGCAGCTAGATTTGTTACTGGTAGGTTCGACCAATGCGCGAGTGTCACGGAAATGCTCCGGCAACTCAATTGGGAATCGCTGGAAGAAAGACGACGTTCTTTTCGTGAATTTCTGTTAAGTAAATTTAGAGGGCCGGAATTTGAAGCTGAGTGTAGTACGATCTTGCTGCCGCCTACTTACATTTCGCGTAAAGATCACAAAGACAAGATAAGAGAAATTAGGGCTCGTACGGAGGCATATAGGCATTCTTTTTTTCCTCGTTCAATTTGGGAGTGGAATAGGAAAGGAAATGCCTAGTAGTGGTACAGTGTACCCTCCGCCACGCACCTTACGGTGAATTGCGGAGTATGTATGTAGATGTAGATGTAGATCCCATAATTGTGACTGTGGCTAATTATGGACCTAAAGTGAACTATACTTAAAAGAAAAATGTCCTACTACAAATGGTCAGAACCAAAAGATATACTCTTTTATACTTGAACATGTCAAGACATTAAAGATAAAGGTGAAGCAATTAATTAATGCTATTAATGCTATGTCTGCCTAGTAAGCATGGAGGTCTGGGTTCGATTACCAGCCACATCACAAATTTTAATTTATTGCTTCACCTTTATCTTTAATGTCTTTGACATGTTCAAGACGAAAAATTTGGTTTGTGAATTTCTGTTTACATTTATATTTTATACTTGACTAACTATACATTGCTAATTTGAAGAAGGCCTACCAGACCATCAGATATTTGTGCAATAACAATCAGATACATATCCTAGGCATAGAGCATCCTTAATGTATAATATATTCTTTTTGCAAATTGTTGCTATAGTGTAACATGTTACTTAAAGAAACAAAAAGAAATATGTCATCTGCTGAAATATTGTACAACAGTAAATATATTGTGTCATTTTCTGATTAAAGTTGAATATTTCATTTTATTGGGTTCCATATTTGAAGTTTATTTGTTCTTTGTGCTCCTGTATATCCATTCTAGAGATTTTCATTGAGTTTTTGGTTAAATAAGCCACAAGGGATGGTAACATTGGCCCACGTTTTACTTATGGAGTTGTACCACAGCAACAAATGTAATTTGTTTAATATATATTTTTTTATTTGCCGCACAAGTCTTTAACAATACCAGCAAAATGTAATCGCTGCTGCTATTTTTTTTTTTTTCTTTTGTCACACATAAATATGAGCAAAAACTAGACCAAAGTAATCCTAGTTTATGGTAATTCTCATTAAGTATTAATAAACTTCAGTACTACTTCTTAAAATGAACATAGTAACTGAAAATAATTCATAAATTCACGGTAGTGGTTAATCAACAATTCAACTTTAGGGTTTGAATGATGTGACTTGGTACTTTGCCTGTAATGAATGGCATGATTCTTAATGAAACTAATACTAAGTGCAGACTACTGCAGCTTTTGCAGGAGATGCCCCCTGAGTTCAGACAAGGCAGATTTGGCATAATGGAATGGAGAAAGAAAATGTTTATATAGTAATAATGAACTGGAGGAGCATCTATGGAAATATGCCAAAACTGCTCTCATTTATAAATGGCCACACTGCCCAGAAAGTATAGGAAGCTGGATGAAATTATGTATCAATAATAATGAAATACTAAATTTAGATTGGAAAATATAAATTGCATAGAAAGCCTGAATACTGTAGGTGTATCGATACTGATAGAAAATATGTTGATATTTAGCGAGAATAGTACAAATCCAGATTGTGAAATAATTTTAGTGAATATCAGGCTTAAAAGTGAATCAAGTATGCTTACTGGATGTTTCTGAACTCCCTGGCTCAACAGCAGTAATGGTGGAACACCCGATGGAAAACTTAGAAAATAATTTGCACAATTTCCTAATTATGTATTAGGTGGTAGAGACAGGTAATCAAGTGAAATTGTGTGAAGTCTTTTATCTGAAAATTACCTTGATCAGTTAACTCTGTTAATGGTTAGATTTGGGAGTATGGCTGAAAGTGAGACCTTTCAATAGGAATGTAACTTATGTGGGGTTGAGGTTTCTGGCAGAAAGGTTAACAACAGTGAACTGGGGTTGTTATGGCTTTTGATATTGTGGGAAGTTGGTGGAGGGTTTGGGGGATGTGACAGTAAAAAAATAGCAAGGTAAGGTAAGGTTGCCATGAGGGATTCAAGAGGAGGAACAGTGTGAATGGGAGAGAGTTTGAATAGTATGTACCAAGACTGCATTAGAATGTCCAAAGGCTGGCTAAATTGCGAAAGTGGTGTCTGCAGTGCCCCTTTAGGTGCTGAAGTGCAAGGGATTCAAGTTGAAAGATGAGGTGTATGTAGTGGGAATTGCACATCAGTAGTGTAAAGGAAGCAGAGGTGTGACGTGGAGATGTGTATGTGTTTTGTTTTCCTTCTAAATGTGTACTAGGTTTTTGATGGACAAGGACTGATGGAATGCAAAAAGGTAAATGTAATTTTGAAAGGAGGGGTGGGATCTACAGAAGGGAATTTTAATTGTTAGACCAGTGTGAATGATTCTATGGTTTAGGCTGCACTTAAGAAACAACTTTACCTTCTTACATTTTCCCTCCTCAGTCATACACTTTCTCTCTCTCTCTCTCTCTCTCTCTCTCTCTCTCTCTCACACACACACACACACACACACACACACACATACACACACACCAACACAGATATATCTGTGACTCCCTTTTATACTCTCCTGCCTTCTCCATTTTCTGCATTCCAAGCTGAATTTCACATTCATGTCTATCAGAGCCTTTAACCTCCTCCTTGCAGTACAGAACAGTCTATCCCCACCCTTCCCCAGCATCCTTACCCCTCCACTCCCCTCCACACTTCATTTGCTGTTAAGATGCACTTGTGCTGGACAGTCTAGAGATGGTGGCCATATGTGCATAGTTATTATGTCTGATTGATTGTGTAAATGTATGTGTCTCTTTTCCTGATGCACACTGTAGCCAAAATATTGTTATGTGAATGTGATTGTCTACATGCCTGACTGCTGATTAGTGATTGTCTTTATGGTGAGATACTACCTGGGGCAATTCAACATTAAGTAAAAAAGTATTCATTGCACAAAAGTGTGTAATCAAAATAATTTCTGGAACCCACCCAAGATCATCCTGCAGACATTTACTTAGGGATATAGGGATCTTCACTGTAGCTTCACAATTTATACATTCACTCATGAAATTTGTCATTAACAATCCGGCCCAAATCAAAATTAATAGCAGTCTGCACAGCAAAAACACTAGAAAAAATGGTGATATTCACTATTCAAGGTTAAATCTAACTTTGGCACAGAAAGGGTGAATTATGCTGCCACAAAAGTCTTCAGTCACTTACCAAGTAGCATCACAAGTCCGATAGATAGTGAACTAGTATTTAAAATGAAATTAAAGGAATGTCTGAATGGCAACTTCTTCTACTCTTTAAATGAATTTTTAATTAAAAAAATAAAATAAAAATAAAAAATAAAATAAAAAACAAAAATAAAAAATCCTTAAAATATTGATTGTCATGTATAGACAACATTTACTAAACTGACACAATCCACATCATTACGAAATGTCATATATATGAACCATGTAACAAGTGTATTAATCTAGTCTAATCTACATATTATTCACATTCTGACCTGGAATTTCATTTTCATTCATGAGACAATTTAATGGTGGCCCCTCTTTCTCCGCGAAAGAGCTTTTGTAAAATATCTGCCTTTTAAGTGTCCTCCTTTGTTTCAGTGGCCATTATTGTCACCAAACATCTGGAAATATGGTTTTGTACAGTTTACTGATTTCAAACTATGATTTTCTGCCAAGTTGATAATAGAGAACTTTAGTTTAAAAAGTCATTGTAGGTATCATGTGTAATTCTCTTCATGTTAATTTTGTCTTTGTTTTAATTTTTCTTGTCTGTGGGGCTTTGGCTGTATTTAACTTTAGAGCACCTTTCCCATATCTCACAGTTATACTTGACATATACTTCTCTAAAGCATATTGTACAATCCTCATAAACTCTGTTTATTAATGCTCAACTCTGCCAATGTGGGAGATGCAACTTTCATGTAGAATATCAGGTACATTTAAATCAGTCTCTTATCACTCCTCCAAAACAGAAAGATCTTCCTACCTTTCTTGATATTCCTATTTACATCTGTGTAAAGTGATACTTTAATGCTCTTGTGGCCAAAGACTCCCTGTTCTGTGGCAAATGAGTCAAAAAGTTTGAGTTTGTTTGTCATCAACAGGTATAAGCTGTTTATATCTACCTATCCAAAGGTAGTGCCATTCACAAATTTAAGCATGTTGGAGTTGTCGAAGACCTTCTCTCCTGCCAATCCCTACAATAGAAACACTACTTTGCCAGTAATCCTCATCAAAGCCATCCTAATCCCAACATTAAACCCATGTGCTCAGGCAATCACAATGTGCTTGATCACTCTGCAGTGTTCTTTCTAAGGAAACAGTAGTTTATAAGAACTATTTGTATATAGACATTCATTGGCTGGCATTTCTATTGCTAAGAGCCTTCTATAAATTTGTCCAGTACAACTAATAAATGTTGTATGTTTGAGAAGACTTGTTTTGTCAAGTCCCATCACAATGCCTACATTTTGAATACAGCTGCATGGGCATGGCAGTAAGATGAGTTACTGTGCAGTTAATTTGTAAGCTACGGCCACATGCTCCCCCTTCTATATGACTGTAATCTAAGTGCATCATTATTATAATTATGTCAACTGTATGGTGATCATGCTCTACCTGTAACATGCTGTCTGCATCTGTGAAACGAAATAATTTTTTCTGTCATAAATGTTCAAATGTTTGTTAAGCTTATGGGACTTAACTACGGGGTCATCAGTCCCTAAACTTACAAACTACTTATGAACTAGGACGGCACAAATATCCATGCCCAAGGGGGGGATTCGAACCCCCGACCGTAGTGGCCGTGCCGACCGTGACTGGAGCGCCTCAGTCACCACGGCCGGCTTTTCTGTCATAAATCCTTCATTAATTTTATTTAAGTTCAAATAAACTGCTATTGCTAATCACTTGAATGTAAACCTCTGTAAGCTACCTCTATATCCAATGTGTGGAACACCTACGATGATCTGGCATCCACAACAACAGTCAGTTCTGTCTCATATACTGAGTAAGAGATCAGTGAGGCATCGTTTGGACTCAGTGAAGCTGTCTTCCATTGCTTCCATCCAGATCACAGGAGTCTGTTCTTTTGATATGGGGCAATGTAAGCAGTTCCAGTTGCCACCTCACGTATTTGCCTCCCAATAGGTCTCATCCTAAATGGAAGACATTTTATCTCCATGGGTATCAGTTTATGAGACACAGCGTCATTAACACCAAAGGTGAGTTTGAACACCAGACTCTCGGAAAATATTGAATGGTGTGACTCGACCACCCAGCAATAAGCACCTGTCAATCTGCCTGTGAAACAAATCGCATATCAGTTTATGAGACACAGGGTTGTTCACACCAAAGATAAGTCTGAACACCAGAATCTGGGGAAATGTTGAATGGTATGACTGACCACCCAGCAATAAGCAGCTATCAATTTGCCTGTGAAACACATACTCACATATTATGAAGGGACAGTACTGGTATTAGATAATGTGTGCAAGCAAGGAAGCAACATATTTGGAGACCTGTATTCACTTCTATCAGGGCATTATCTACTGTAGTGCTATGGTAGCAAACTTCCTAGTTTGTACTGTTCACAGCTGAGGCCTCGTTTATCCGCGACAGTATTTTTTTTTTTTTTTTTTTTTTTTTTTTTTTAACAGCCACATCTGGAGTTAGAAGAATCCCCATGTCATCCAAAACAGTGGCTACCACAAAAGGTTCTCTATCAATGTATTGGTGAGTATAGTCACAGATAAACTAATAGGACTTTAGAATGAAACTTTCACTCTGCAGCGGAGTGTGTACTAATGTGAAACTTCCTGGCAGATTAAAATTGTGTGCCGGAACCGGGACTCGAACCTGGGACCTTTGCCTTTCGCGGGCAAGCCCACTGGAAACATCCCTTAGGCTGTGGCTAAGCCATGTCTCCCCCATATCCTTTCTTCCAGGAGTGCTAGTCTTGCATGGTTCGCAGGAGAGCTTCTGTGATGTTTGGAAAGTAGGAGGCGAGGTACTAGTGGAAGTAAAGTTGTGAGGTGGCATCGTGAGTCGTGTCGGGATAGCACAGTCGGTAGTGCGCTTGCCCGCGAAAGGCAAAGGTCCCAGGTTTGAATCCCGGTTCCGGCACACAATTTTAATCTAATAGGACTTTATTTGCTGCCTCTCTGGTCTTCCTGTGGGATGTACCCCTTATGGACCAAGCAAGTCTTTGGTTTCAACATGACAATGCAAGAGTCCAGTTCAATTTTAATGTCTGTGAGCACCTGAACAAGATATCCCCCTCATAGGTCCAGTCCCATGGCCTGTGTGATTGCTGGAGCACACACCTTTTTGCAAGTTACTGGTGTTTGAAAAGCTTGTAGAAACATATGAAGACTTCAAAAAACTTACAGGTATGCAGCCAGGTATCAAAATCGACAATTTTGATACCTGGCTTGTTACCTGTAAGTTTTTGAAAACTGGTATTCACCAGTAGAAATTAAGAAATCATACGAAGACTTGCTTGACAGGGTCAAAACTTCTGGTCTCCTGGTACAACAGGCGCCCCACAACTTTTTGAGAGAACTTGTGTGGCAGACATTCATGCATCATTGCTGTGCACTCTTTCAGACTGGCGTTAATCACTTTGAAATATTATTTTGAAATAAAATATTCTTACACAGTGTATGCTATGTATGTTCATAGCACAAGAAGTATTCATTTCTGACTAATATTTTCCTGTATCAATATAATCAGCTGTGAACCCACTATCACCCATTTCTGTTTCAGGCAACACATTTGAGATACTCCATACTTTATTTGTGGACTCAAATGCAGAAGAAATGCCGATTTAAGAGCTGGAATAATGCCAAGCTAAAAATATTGAGAGCTTCTTAAACTATGTGGTTCCTGAGCAATACAGATTCAACTGTGTATGGCATCTAGCTATATAATTATACATCCAACAGTCAAGTTGGGCTACACAGTACTGTGACAAATTAGGGAGAGTGTCAGCACTTTGACATCTACTACAGGAAAAAGAAGACCTCATTCAGATGTTCATGCACTATAATATTCAACTGTATGAATCCAAGTGGATCCAGTTACGAGAAACATAAGAACTGTTATGGAGACTGCTCCTCACTCCCACACTGGCCACACCTTGTGACTCACAGTCAACTCACCACTTCCACAAATATATGATCACTAGGCCACCCCCTACCCACAGTCTCTAACTTCATACAGAAAACTAAATTAATTAGTAAAACTTTCTCAATAAATATTTAATCAAAGTAAGACAAAGGTGTGAAACATAATGTTCCTCAGTCTCAGGGCCCACAACACAGCAAAACCTCTCATCTCCCCTTACAGAGTAGAGCTCCATGAAGAAGTGGGTATCTATGGTTAATGAAGCCGCCAGCTCGTATACACACATGGTGCACATGGTGATGGCATTTAATGTAAAGAATGTCATAAGTAGCTGTGTTGGTTGATGGAAGAGTGGGTGGAATGGAATTTCCTGATGGCAGTGCAGTTATGTTCTCCATTCAAGATGACAACACAGGCATAATGTCATGATAGTGGTGTTGGTACTCTTCATTGTCAGTCTGAAGCACGTTGACCAGCTTAACACACTCAATGGGGACTTCCAAGATTTTGCCATTATGATGGTGACATTGTGGGTATTAGATGCAAAAATTGAACATGGACCTGTATAAAGAAGTTGGGTGCCCTAATGGAATCTGTGTGTAGCATCACAGATATGAAGGGAGCCAGGTCATATTAATGCAATGTACGATACCATATTTAAAACCTCAGTTTTGAGACTGTATTTATTATGTTTATGCAAACTGCACAACATTTAATGATGATGAATAAACTCATACAGGACTTAACAGGCATGTTAACAAGCAAACCATTATGTCTTGTGTTTTGAATGATTATTTGACCTTTAAAATCTGTAATTTGCCAAATAACAGTAAAATGAGAAATCTAAAAAAGACCAGTATTTACATAATATCCCATACTACTCCAAAAGACAACCAACAACAACTACTATTTCATTGGGTTAAATTTACTGACTGAAGAGAAGGAGGTCATTTAATGTCCAAGCACTCCACCATACTGTTGCCTGCCAGATGGTAGTTAATGCACATAGCCACATAGATTGGTCAGTTTGTAAAACATTATGGACTCATATAATTGACAAAGGCACATATTAACATCCATGGGACAGTGAAATTGTGAATTTGAATTTTAGAGAATTGCCTTAGCAACTGTCTGCAAAAATGTCACTGATGGGATCAACCTCTACTACTGAGTGGAGCAGTGAGTTGCAGTAAAATACACACTTAAAATCTTTCACAGGTGAGTGCAGTCCTACAAGGTTAATGTGAATGTGGGGAAAATGCCATAGAGGCTCTTTAAACTAACCAACAAAGGTGTGGACATGGTGTCCTGTCTTGCCTGGTTGGCAGTATAAACACAAACACACAAACTACAATCATACCCCATTCCAAGTCATATGAACCCATCTGCCACCATGCCAAAAGTGGCATTGCTGCCAAAATAATTAAGTCCATGGATTGAGTCAGCTTCATGTTTGTGGAAGTAAGATGCCAAGAAAAGTCAATGTCAGCTTTGAGAATTGTTGCACCACACTAGCATGTTTTTGATAAGCAGTTCCTACAGATGCAATCCCGTATTAGCTCTTGTGCTGAACTCGGCTCAGTACCCCTGTGTAATGCCACTGGTAATTGGTTGAAGTCAAGCACCACAGACAACAATATTGCCTCCCATTAATTGATGGATATCAGTATTAAATTGGCACTGCTGACAGAAAAATGAATCACAGTGTGTTTTGAAAGCTTAAAATGATAGATAGCTTCATACCTGGAGTTCTTTGTCATAGTCACTCCAATCAGCAAGAGATTCAGATAATTTACATGGAAAAGAATCTGAGTGGTTCCCAAGAATTGTTCACTTTAAGTCGCAGGGCAGCTCTTATAGCAGCCTGGCTGCCCTCTACAACAATAAACAGTGTCATAGAAGGGAGATAAAGATAGCATGTCTGCTTCTTTTGCACAAAGCACACAATGTTCTTTTTTACCTTTAGGCCAGAGAGGGAGGATCTATTGAAAATGATTTTCTGGTGTCATTCTGATCTATGTTTGGGGCAGAGAGCACAAAAACATCATAGTTGCAAGCAAAGCAGAAGACTATGAAACAAAGAACCTCGATGATGAATCTTTGCCAAGTCTGTGTAGAATTTTCTAAGTCAAATGGCACCCTAACAAACTCAAAGAGGTGGCAGGACATAATTACTGTGTCTTTTGTAGATCTGCTGAATAATTAAATTTCTGAAAGTAAATAACACTTAATACTCAAGGCCAGACAATTCTACTATGAAATCTTGGAGATGAGGAATGGGGGTAATGGCTGGTGTAGTTCATGTGCTTGAAGTGTGATGGTGTAAAGATACTTCACACTTTCAGTCTCAATATTTGACTGTTATTCTCAACATAACAGTATTATAAGACAAACATAAGCAGATGAAGAAAGAAGTAAGCCCAATTTACAACTAGATGACAATTCTTGAATCATTATCTTTTTTGCTGTAGTGATGGTTTGTATTGCACTGCTCCATAGCATGTTTATTCATAAAGTTGCTTGGGTTACTGAAAGTTGAAAGTTCAACATTAAAATACTCAATCAGGTACACAGAAAATGATTCAATGCTTTTGTGTTACTTTTGGTGTGAAGATGTTGAGGTGCAGGCAGTCCTCTTCACCAACTACAGGTGTTTCGCTGGGGTTATGAGTGAAGATGTACTGCACACATGCACTGCCGTAGTGGGTAGCATCCCAGACCCCAGGCCATGGTTTGGGTGGTTCAGGTTCCTGCAACACACATATTCACATTACTAGTGTGCAGACTTAACAATGGAACAGCTAAGATTTTCCTTACCTTCACACATTCAGGTGTCCAGCATGAGCACACAAAATATATTGTAAACAGTTTAAGATGTCAAAACAAGATTTTTGGCATAAATAATAGCATAAAAAAAGGGTTGTTCCATTAGTTATGAATTTTCATCATTCTTGTTTATAGTTACAGTACAATGTTAGTCAAGAATGAAAGCATGTTATGTTTTCCATGTGGTCTCTTTGGAAGCATATTGCCGGAATTTTGTGATATGTAAGAGGAAAATGGAAATCGAAAACTAACTAAATGTGGCCATGGAATGGTTCCATTATTATTACTTTATTACTAGGTCTTAACTGTCCACAGGCCATGGCCCGACAGACTGTGCTAGAACATACAAAACTGTTTAAAGAAACACAACACTTTTACAAACAATGGTTATAAACGACACTTGTAGGAACCATGATCAATCTGTGGCTTCAAATATAGAGAAAAACTCATTTACAGAATATAGTGGATGTTGCTTGAGCACACTTGTCTATCTATTTCTAAACATCTTTGGTGGTAATGCTCAAACATCAGGTGGTAGGTGGTTGTACATCTTCTGAGCAGCTGTCGGAAAACTGCTACATGTCTTCCCTAGGCAACAGCTTGGTATATCAATGTTAGCCTTATTCCATGTATTGTAGTTGTGGATTTCTTGTCTCTTGTAGAAGAATGCTTCATTTTCTTTTATGTAGACAGGAGCAAAATGTTTTGACTTCCAGGAGAGTGTCCCCACAGTAATAGCCCATATGTGATGTGGCTGTGAAACAGTGCATAACATACTGTGATTAAGTAGTGGTCAGTTATAACACATTTGAGCTTCCTGAGGTGATAAATGATTCTAGAGAACTTAGAACATACATGTGAAGTGTGTTCAGCCCACATCAGTTTACTGTCGATTGAGGTATCCAGGAGTTTGACACTGTCTTCATTTGATATGGAACAACAGTCACCAAGGCTGCATATTATTTTCTGGGTTTTATCTCCATTTAGCTTCATGTTGTTGGCTTTGAACCACTTTTTCATTTCTTCAAACAAAATATCAGCATTGTTTAGGGTCTCAGCAGAGTCCTTACCCTTTGTTATTAATGATGTATCATCTGCAAACCATCACAACTCAGATCATTGACATATAGGGCCTATTAGGAAAAGCAGAGGGTCATGTATGGAGCCCTGTGGCAGTCCATGTGCAAGTGTCATTTCACGAGACATAGCTCCCTGGATACAAACACTCTGCCATCTGTCTGTCAGGTAAGAAGACAGAGTATCAAAGACGGCACCCATTATTCCATAAGATTTTAACTTTTCCAACAGTATCTTATAACAGATGCAATCAAACGCCTTGATTAAATCACAAAGAATTAAGGCCAGGCAGTTCTTTTCTTCAAATGCTTCCATTATTCTTGTTGTCACATCAAGCAATGCAGTGAATGTGGATTTACCTCGTCTAAATCCATGTTGATTATGTAGGAACAGCTTGTTGTCTTCAAAAAAGGTTGGTTCTTCATTATAGTCTCGATCACTTTGGCTAGAACAGATATTATGGAAATTGGTCTCTTTTTTAAAAAAAAAACTAGTACTGTCTTTGCCAGTTTTAATAAGTCTGGGAATGTACCAACATCAAGGCATTGGTTTATGACAGCAGCCAAAGGGTCAGCTATTACAGATACAATGGCCTTCAAGGCACCACAGGGCATGCCATATAGTGTATATCTGTGCTAAGAGAATGTTTAAAACCTTTTACAATTTTCACTATTTCCTCAGGGGACACTTTGTTCCACTTGGTCAAGGTGCACATACTGCTGTTGATTGTATTTCCTGCAATATCAATTTCCAGGTCTGGTACTTCAGCAACAATTTCCCTGGCAGCATCAATAAAATATTTGTTAAAATTATCTGGAATGCAGGCATAAGTTGGGTCTTTGTGTTTTTTTCTGTGTTCATTAAACAATGCCCGGGCTGCTTTGCATGGGTTGTGAGCTTCAGAAATGAATTTAGCATTATATGCCTTCTTGGTTGCTTCTACTTCCTTCCTGTAAAGTCCTTTACATTTCAGATAATAACAATGGTACATATTTTTGACCTTGGCATCTGTTTCTGTCTTAATTCTGTCATTTAGCAGTAAGACTATACACTTTAGTTTTTCTATGTTGGGAGTGTACCATGCTTTGTCTCTGCCTGTTTCCCTACTATTTTGTAGTTTATCTCTAGGATTATTTATGGTTACTGGTTGGAAACAGCTATCAAAATCTGTTATGACGAGCCTGAAAAACAATTTAAAGCATCATACGGTACCAACCCGACAATTTTCCAACTGCCAATTTATCTTGGCAAGCACATTTTTGAAGATGTTTAGTTCTTCCTCAGTTATAGTTCTTTTGTTGAAGGTATAGTCAGAATACCACATGGGCCTACTGGATTTTTTATGTAGGTCCCTTTGATAGTTTAGGTGTTTAACTAATGCATCATGATCTGATATCAGTGGATCCACCACTCTTGTTTTGAAGTCCCAGGCGGTAAAATTGGTGATCATAGTGTCCAAGCACGACTCTCCTCTTGTTGGTTCATAATTAGCCACATACAATCCTTAGCCACTTACTAAGTGCTTGAATGTGTTCTCCTTAGTGCTGCATTCTCCAAAATGGATGTTGAAATTCCCACACAACATAACTTTTGAATTCACATGCATAAGGTAGCACAGACAGTTGTCCATTTTTAAGATAAAATTTTCATTATCACCACCAGGTGAATGGTAAATACAACAACAATATTTAAGTCACAGAGCTTTAATGCAGCCAGTTCTATATCCTTGTCAACACAAAACTTATTTAGGTCAACTTCCTGCACACTCAGACTGGTATTTGCATAAATGGATACTCCACCATGGATAGTTCATTTATGGTACCAAGCACTCATCATTTCAAGGTGTTCCAAATGTCTATAATACTCCCCTTCCTGCTCAGCTAGCAAGTGTTCACTGATACACAAGATGTCCAGTTTGAATTGTTCCACAAAAATAGTTAAACAGTTTTGTTCCGATACACTGGATATTTATACTTAGAAAGTAAACATCCTAAAATCTTAACTGTAATAACTGACAGCTCTGTACCAGTGGTGTTTATAAGGGAGGGGAGAGGGCATGGAGGTCTGTTCCCTCTTGAAATAGAATAATCGAAAGTCCAGTTTGGAATTAATAATATAGTGAGGACAGTTTACAACTCACCGCAAAGCCGTGGCGACGAGCTGCGACAGGCACATACAAAAGACACACACATACAACACATTCAGCTATCAGCCATGGCCTTCTTCAGAAAATAGAACACTCATGCAATCACAGAGGCACACAACACAGTCATACAACCATCACCACCTCCTTCAAATAACTTTTTTGTATGATAAGTAGTTTGGAGTTTAGGGAATGATTTCAACCTGGCATATTCTTAGCATTAGTTCCAAAATGTTGAAATGTTTGTAAAGCTATGAGACCAAGCTGCAGTGGTCATTCCTCCCTAGACTTACAAACTACTTGAATCTCCAACAGGAAGCAGCTGCATGCTCCGCAGCAAGGTGCCAGGACACGGCCATTCCCATGTGGCTACAATTACTTAAAACACAATACGTTAGGCTCCGTCGTAAATCTTGCTATCGTAATACGTGCTAATAAAAAATACCAAAAAATGAAGGTACTAACACCTTAAGAAGGTATGGCCCTTACCGGTACCAATTCTCTTGTGTTATCGAGATTGTAGACTGTAGATGTGCAAGCCTGTGACAGTTCCGATTCTGTTGCGCAGGCATCACATCCTTAGGGCCTATGATGGTTCTTGCCCCTACGCTCGTATTTTCCAAAATAATCTGTTAGCATATGATTCATTGCAGCAACGTCTTTAAATCACTGACTGCAATCTCAAATAAACTATCAGTATTATTAAAAACAAAAATACTGTACACTTAAGGACGCATGCTTCGATCAAACTACTCCATTACAGACTTCAATATCGTCGTTAATCGTAACAAGACCAACTACAATATTGTAGTTGGTCTTGATCGTAAGCAGAACAGCACGTGAAAGTTTTTTAAAAAACTTATTTTAACAATCAATAATCAGTGATCATAATGCACCGTGTCGCCGTTCCGACTCAGCAGTGTTGCCAACTCGTACGATAATTATGGGTACATATGATAATTTCAGTGCGTGCGTACGATTTAAGACACTACCTTGCACGATACTGGCGAAACATACGATAATTTCCTTCCGGCTGGAGATACCATTTAAACCGTGCATATCAAGTACATTTAAGGCAATACGAATTTTCGATACCACTAAGGTACCGGATACCGGAAAGTGAAATTACATTATACTCATCGTAAGTCTTAAGTTACTATAATAATGACTACTACATGTTACTACTACTACTTCACGTATGTCTGTGGCGCGATTATTTAATAACCTAATGTGTCAGTTTTCCTAATACCATTTTGGTAATTTACAAAGAACGATGTACATCGAAGAAGTGGCATCATCGTAGCGTAATACATTCTGTTTGTTTAAGAAAAAAACTCACGGGATGATTAGTGGTTGTCAATGGATCAGTTTTTATTGTGAAAAGTGAAGACACGTTAGTCAAATGTGCGCTATATATCGCTGATACTGATGCCGCTACACTGTTCCTTGGAAATCATCATTACTTTTTCTGTTAATTAATTTATTAGCTTTTTAATTTTTTGTCTGATGTACGATAATTCCGAGTCAAAATCTATAATTTTTAGTGTGTAGTACGCTGTTTTCGCATCTAGGAGTTGGCAACACTACGCCTAACAATGAATAGTGGCGGTGCGTCCTATGTTATCACTGCTTCAGGGAACTGCCGAAACAAAGCTGAGCGTTATATTTAAACTATCATTATTCGTTTCATTCTCGTATCAGAAAATTTCATCTGAATTCTGGAAGTATTTTAGATTCTGAACCGCCTTAGTGAGTTTATGGGCGCTCCTTCGTCATGGAGGGGGAGGGGAAGTATCGCTAGTAACATGTGCAGTGTTACCAGGTCCGAAATATTTGTTTCGGAAGATGAAGCTTACAATTTTCGGAAGATTTAGTAGATACTCGGAAAGTACGCCATAGTAAAATATACAAAAGAGAGAGAGAGAGACCAGTTATTTATTTCAGAACTATGGGATTGAAAATAAGACAATCTCTTATAGCCTAATCAATTTAATCTTTATCCATCCTCAGTTTATGCTAGCAAGGTTGTCTCACTGTCGGCGTTGCACGTTGCTTTTCATTGACAGCGCTTTACGTGGCTTCTCCTTGCACCCAAACAATACTGTAGTAGTACGGACTACGGATAGTGGTAGTCATTGTTAACGCATTATTTCGTTGTGATCGCAGCCAGGGCGGAGGGGGCAATCATTGAAGGTATAGAAGCAAGATTTTATCAAACGATAGCACGCTAAGAGGATATTATTTTGTCATATTATTAATTTACGAAACTTCCATATGAAGCGCGATGTATGACAAATTTTATTGAATGAAGTAGTGGGTTTTTAAGGGCTGACAAGAACATTGCTGCTTTTCTACTATATAGGTGAAGAAGCTACTCATTTAATTTTAGAATAAGCTTATTCATGAAGTAGAAATTATCTCGTCCTCAGTATAATGAATAGTTTCAGTATTCTGGGGGACTGATGACCCTGCCGTTTAGTCCCATTACAAATCTGAAAATAACAACGCTATAGGTCCCTAATCTGTTGCTTTTTGATCTGCACAAAATGATAGTGAGAATAGTATTTGTTAACTCTGCTATGTTTTGGCAAAAGAAGCAGATTTTTAACATCAGAACAAAGGAACTTAATGTTGTCAGGGACAACGTTTGTCTGAAGAACGAAAGTCTGGTAGGGAATATAAATGTGTAGTTATATTGGAACTTCACTGGAATGCGATACCCTAGTTCATTTTAATGGCAAAAATTATGTTTTAAAACAAGCGAGAATATCTGTTTTTGTATCTCAATGTTAGAAATACGAAAACGTTAAACTTACTGGAATCCTGTCAACTAGCCACCATGGTCTGAATTGAATTTCTTGGACAAGCTAAAAAATAAAATCATCTAATCAGTTTGTTCTACATATATCATTCATTTAAAAACATAATGGGGTATCGACTTCCACTGTAATTGCAAATGAAGAAGTTATTTATTTTCAGAACACTAATTTTCTCTTTTTTTTTTTCCAGTGTTAACATTTCAATGACGAGATTTTGGTAATATCACTAAAAGTTAATGCAATTGTAGTTGTGACAGAATATTGAAACAATATCTAGTAATACTGAGGGTAAGACAAGTAAGTAGTATAGAAAATTACCATATTCGATGTAAAAATTAAACAAATAAATTGATCACTTACACAGGGCCGGATCTAGGACATTTGCCAAGGGGGGGGGGCAAGCTTAAATTTGCCGCCCCTTCTTTCACCCCCCCCCCCCCCGTAAGAATCGACTTTTGACACTAATTGGGTTACATATTTCTAAATTCAAATGTTTGTATAGCTTATGGGACTTAACTACGGGGTCATCAGTCCCTAAACTTACAAACTACTTATGAACTAACTAACACTAAGGACGGCACAAATATCCATGCCCGAGGGGGGATTCGAACCCCCGACCGTAGTGACCGTGCAGACCGTGACTGGAGCGCCTCAGTCCCCTCGGCTTACATATTTCTAAATAAATGTCACAATCTCACAACATGAATTTATTTTATTAACTGAATTAAGATCAAAGGAAAACAGAATAGCCGGCCGAGGGGACTGAGGCGCTTCAGTCACGGTCTGCACGGTCACTAAGGTTGGGGGTTCGAATCCCCCCTCGGGCATGGATATTTGTGCCGTCCTTAGGAGTAGCTAGTTCATAAGTAGTTTCTAAGTTTAGGGACTGATGACCCCGTAGTTAAGTCCCATAAGCTACACAAACATTTGAACATTTTTGAAAACAGAACAATTTTAATACATACAAAAATATCACAAGATTACTCATCGTACAAAAATCAATTCCAAATTTCGCTTTTCGAGCTTTTTTTTGCTGCAGAACTGTTTTTTATATCATCATAGTTTAGAGAAGCAGCTCGTTTGTGCTCTATGGATATTATACTCAGGTTTGTTAAGCAGTCGTACTCCTCAAGGGTATTTAATTAGTTTCAGGTTGCTGAAACTTCTTTCTCCAGACGAAACAGAAACTAGAATGGTAAGATATATTTTAACGCTGTAGTAAGGTTGGGATACCCCTCTACCAATTTATTTTTATAAATTAAACTTAATGTTGATGATGCAGTGGAATCTTGCAAGGCTCTGTCTACTGCCAGCGCATGTTGTCTGAAACTTTCAACTTCAAGTTCTTCCTCGCTAAGATTTTCTGCCAGTTCCGCTGCTTTGGCCTTCAAATCATCCACTTCCATTTCTCGAATTTGCACACCACACAGAAAACTAATTTTTGCACCAATTTTCTCAAGTGCGGTAAACCTGGCACTAAGCTCTGTCAATTATTCCTTAAGCTCATCGGCCATTTTCTTCATTCTTCGAATCCTTTTTTCGGAGAATACCGTTGATACCTCATTATCGTCTACTAGCACTTTGGCCTCAGAAATAGCTTCAGAGGTACAAGAAGTTTTGAAAAAGCCCAGAAGTCCTTGAATGTTTCGAACAGCTTTATCAATTGCAAAGTATTAACTTCCCAGAAACTGATTAACATAGGCAATTTATTTTAATATTGCATACCAGAAACAAGTTAAAGTAATGACTTTGAGTTTTCTCATATTTTTTGAAATAGATCTTGTCCCTGATTTTGTTTCTGATGTTGACAATTTATAAGTTTCAATTTCTTCCAGGGCCTTCAAAACTTTATGAAAATGCTTGTAGCCGACCGCGGTGGCCGAGAGGACTGAGGCGCTTCAGTCACGGTCTGCACGGCCACTACGGTCGGGGGTTCGAATCCCCCCTCGGGCATGGATATTTGTGCCGTCCTAGTTCGTAAGTAGTTCATAAGTAGTTTGTAAGTTTAGGGACTGATGACCCCGTAGACTTTCCAAACATTTGAACATTTTTTTTTTTTTGAAAATGCTTGTAAACAGCTTCATCCGCATCTACTCTTGCAGATCACCTAGTCTTGCTGAATGTCTGCTGAATTTGCTCCTACTAAATTTCAAGAGTGAGCAGCACATTGTACGAAATAGGCCAGTTCATTCTTCTGAAGTGTTGTTGACTGGACCCCTTTGTACTTTCCAGCCCTGTTTGGCCCATTGTCATGAGACTGCCTTCTGCGGTACTTAACGTTCAACCCATCTTGTTCCAATGTTTGCAGTATCTCATGACTAACGCCTTCTCCTGTTTTGTCTGTAAATGTAAAAAAGTCAGCAAAACTTTCCACAACCTCTGAGTCATTCGACTTGACATATCGGATTACTTGTGTCATCTGCGCATTGTGGCTGATATCTGGAGTGCAGTCAAACATAAGTGAAAAGTATTTAGCAGCTCAAATATCTTCGATTATATCTTGTTTTATTTTGTCAGCAATCAAATCACGGAACTCATCTTGTGTATTTTTGTAAAAATAGCTAATCTGGCCTATCTTGTGGCGTTCAATACGCAGACGAAGGAGGACACTATAGTATGATTGAGATCAATTGTATTTAGAAATTAGCCGCTGTGTGGATCACCAAAATCACCATCTTCTTTTGTTCCTCTAAAAGGACTTCCTTGCTTAGCTAGAAAAAGGACAGCATCAATAATACAGTGAGATTCCTCCTGTTTTATCTGGTCTTGCTGCCCAGTGTGCGATACTTATCAGGTGAGTTTGTCGGAGGACATCGAGAGTCGAAAGAAGGGCAGCTTGTTTTGTATTGTCGTGATACAGGGGAGACAGCGTCGCGGAAATGATATAGGATCTGGGATGGGAATCATTAGAACAAAGGGGTTTATCGCTGCGACCTGGGCTACTTACGACACTACAATCGTCAACATTCTTCTCCGAATGCGAAAATATATTGTTGCCTCCCACTTACATAAGTAGAAAAGATAATCTGAATAAATACGTAAAATCAGAGCTCGATCAGAGAGATTCAGATGTTCTTTCTTCCCGCGCGCTATTCGATAATGGAATGGGAGATAAATAGTATAAAAGTGGTCCGATGAACCCTCTGTCAGGCAGTTAAATGTGATTTACAAAGTATCCTGTATAGATGTCTGTCAATTCCACCGCTACCGAGAGAGGCCTCTAGATCCTTAATGCTTTTGACTTTCAGTAAGAAGAGTGCGCACCTGAAATACTATTTTTTATAAGGACTGGAACGTTATTCAAATTCACCTGTTCTACAAATATTACCTTGATATTAAATATGAATATTCCTTTATTTGAAAAAGGAAATCTATGCAAATTAATAAACATTGTGCATTTACTTATGCAATAACGCAAATATCTCCCTCATTCTGGCTAATATCTAGTAGATTTTTAAAGTTTGATTAGCTACAGTACCTGTGACAGGGCAACACTGAAGTCAGCAACCAGGAATTTTAGTTTTATTAAATGATTTCGGTATTTCTTGCAGTCATTTTACTTTTAATAATTCTGTGTCAGTTGATTTTATTAAATTATACCAGAAAGATACATTCTGGAAAAAAAAAAAAAAAAATAAAATAAAATTGTCGGTCAAAATTTGCCGCCCTCTAAATTCCGCCGCCCGGGGCAACTCTGCCAACTTTGCCCCCCCCCCCCCCCTTTGTAAAAACAAAAAGACACAGCAAATTTAGTTTCACCAGCTATCTGGGACCCTTAGTGAGTCCATTACTTCCTTGAATAAAATCTATAATTGCTCGAATAAAGCCCTTCGTATGAAAGTTTCGTCAGTTAATCATATGACAAAAGAACCTCCTCTATGCGTACTATCGTTTGATAAAATCTTGATCGATATCACCAATCATTTATTTGGTGTAAGGCCAAGAGATCCGTTTTCTTCACTGATACGTGGGATCAGGAATAGGTGCTTTATATGCAACCCATCGTCTCGAGATTGGTGATAGGTAGCGACATCCTTCCATCTTCAAAGATTACTTCAATATTTAATTACATTTCATCCACAGCAACATACGACCTAACTAACATGCACCAAACACAAATTCATAGCGACTTCTATCTTTCAATTTAAATCCACAAATATCACAAAAACTATGATCACCAACAAAATAATATGCAGTTCATCATGACGCTGAAGAATGCAGCTTTAAGATGTGCGAGAATAATATATTTTTAGCGAATAGTTTATTTGTAATTG
Organism: Locusta migratoria; assembly: GCA_026315105.1. NCBI lineage: Eukaryota > Metazoa > Arthropoda > Insecta > Orthoptera > Acrididae > Locusta > Locusta migratoria. The sequence continues at coordinate 727,170,392 of CM048744.1, read as the reverse complement.
TTTGAGAAAGACTGCAGTTTTCTGGCAGGCGCGTGACAGTTTACCTCCGTCTGGAGTGTTTTCTGCAAATTCCCGCCTTGCAGGCTGCAAGGTCACACGCTAAACGTGACTCCTGATTGGCCAACGCAAGTAGCAGACTGGGGAGCTTACGTGAATAATAGGACATGAGCTATCCCGATAAACTTACCCAAAACAGTCAGCCAGCAGGCACAGAGCCGACCTGCCACTTGGCCCGCCTGTCTCCAGGTATGCTTGCCGCAATTATTACTCCGTGTGAGAGAGCCTTTAGTGTAAGTAGTTTGTAAGTCTAGCGTTTGCAAACATTTAATTTTATTTTTTTAAGTGTAATGTCGTCTTTACTAACCACGTCAGTATGCAGTTCACTTGCGCATGGTGCAGCTGTTTAGCTGAAGTCTCTGTCTGACAGTGCTTGTCATAGTGCATGGTATACAGTGTTGTTACGTGAACAAAAAGTACAGTTTAGTGTAGTGAATATGCCACGGATCTTCTCAAACGTAGAGTGTGCTGAAATGTCTGTGGTTTGTCCAGTGGGAGTTCCGGGGTTGCTGCGCAAGAATACCAACGCCGTTTTCAGAATAGCAGAGTGCCAGATGGCAGCGTCTTTAGAAAGATGTTTCATGGATTGTGTGAGCTTGGTAGGCTTCCCATCGTAAATGTTGTCTCTGAACGTCCAAATCCAAATGTTTGTAAATCTATCGGACCAAACTGCTTGGTCATCAGTCCGTAGTTTACAAACTACTTAAACCTAGGTAAACTAACCTAAGGACAAACACACACACCCATGCCCCAGGGAGGACTCGAACCTCCACGGCGAGCAACCGCGCGCTCCGCAGCGAGACGCCTTAGACTGCTCGGCTACTCCACCGCGGCTCTCTGAACGTCCCGTAAAACACACTCTTAATGAAGTTGAGAACATTCTTCGAGTAGTGAAATGCAGCCCAACTACTGGCTCTAGAAGAATTTCTGCCCAACTTGGTATTCCACAAAAACCGGTGATACACACAGTACACGAGCAACGTCTGTATATCTTCTACTAATATATAAAGCAGAGTGTCTGTTGTTTGTGTGTACCTGTTGCATACAAATCTACAGTTCTGTTCCAATCTTTACGAAGTTTTCTTACATGTAATCTACGTTCAATGAGGACAGTCGCCGTAAGTGTAAGAATCACGTACAACACATGTGACGTCATAAACAATGAGATGCGCGAAAAACTGCTGCATTAAGCGACAATGCTGCTCATTTTCTCCTAAATCACTGGACCGATTTCAACCAAATTTGTTACACATATTCCTTACCTGAGATAACAATTGCTGTAGGAGTACGAGCCACATACGACACATGGTTCAGGAGTTATAAGGCCATAAACGACAGGAGTTGGAAGCTTCTGCCACATAATGCGACGAGACTTTATAAATACACTATATGAGAATAACAGTACTTAGCGACTTGCAACAAACTTTAAACATAATTTCAAACCTTTATTAAACTTTTTCCCGCTGACAACTACATCAAAGAATCGAAAGCAAAATGTTTCTCGCTTACTACTCTTTCGCTGTTCATGGACTAAAACTACGGCATTCGGTATGAAGTTACAATGTATAATTTCTACACTACATATTGTAGCCGCTGGAAATTTTACAGACAATATACACACATACAGTTGAGTATACCTTCTAAATTCAATCACATTACGACATGTATCAGTAATTTTCATGCAAAACCACCCCATCACGCACCTAGTTTTAATCTATTACTTCTTTACTACCAGTATTCTGAAGAGATTTTACAGACATACAGCCCTTATACAAATGAGTATATACGTGAAAAATGGCAGGAATAAATAAGTACCCGGGCAACGCCGGGTTTTCAGCTCTGTGTGTTCAAATGTTTGTAAATCTATTGGATCAAACTTCTATGGTCATCATCCCTAGACTTACAAACTACTGAAACTAACTAAGGACAATACACAGACCCAGGTCCGAGGGAGGACTCTAACCTCTCGCGGGAACGGCCGCCCAGTCTGTAGCATAACGCCTTAGACCACGCGGACATTTCGCGCGGCCAAGGTATGCAGCCATTTCATTGGCAGAGTGTACAACATCTGCAGGAAGGAGCTGCTATCGGTCGGCTAGAATTCTGTTAATGGGTCATTGCCAATGATCGATTATTTTCACGTATTCTTCTCACTGATGAGTCAACATTTAACCTTAACGGAATCAACAACTTGCGCAACTCTTACCTATGGGCAGATGAAAATATGCACACTTCTATGAAAACGAATTTTCAACTACGCTTCTCAGTCAACGTGTGAAAAACACATCGGTCCATTTGTTTTAGATAACCATTTTAATGGGCCATGGTATCTTGATTTTCTTCAAAATGTGTGTTGGCAACACGAGTTCATATGTACCGGGTGATCAAAAAGTCAGTATAAATTTGAAAACTTAATAAATCACGGAATAATGTAGATAGAGAGGTAAAAATTGACACACATGCATGGAATGACATGTGGTTTTATTAGAACAAAACAAAAAAAGTTCAAAAAGGTCCGACAGATGGTGCTGGACAGCAAAAGTCAGTGACTGCGAGTGAAAATCGTGTATAAAAGGAGCTGTAATGAGAGAGATAAAGTCAGATGCACCAGCAGTCACAGCATGTTAACGTTACCTGAAAAGGCGCTTTTAGTGAAACTGTATTATCAGAATGGGGAATGTGATAGTTCAGCGTTACGATCCTATCGCCATAGGAAGTGGATTCAAACGAGTAAAGATCCGTTGACAAATGCAGCTGTGACCAGAATGATTTAGAAGTTCGAAGCCACGGGTTGTTTAGACGATAGACCCCGTAGTGGCCGACCGAGCACAAGGCGTAATGCTGCTGAGAAAGTTCAGGAAGAAGTGGCGACTATAGCGGGTTCGTCTATGCACGGGAAAGTCAGCGTTCGTGCATTCGCATGTCGTACTGGCATTCCATACACTACTGTTTGGTTGGCACTTAGGCGTACCCTCCGAAGCTATCCTTACAAAATCCATCGGCATCATGAACGGTTACCTGGCGATTTAGTTAAGCGGAGGGCATTTGCGGTGTGGGCGTTTTAAAAGATGGCGGGAGATGACGATTGATTGAGTAACGTGTTGTGGACCGACAAAGCCCATTTCACGCTCAGAGGGTCTGTCAACGCCCACAACTGCAGAATTTGGGCTACCGAAAATCCTACAACTGTCATGGAAACTCATTACACAACGAGAAAGTCACGGTATGGGTTGGATCTACCACATCTACCGTTATCGGGCCTTCTTTCTTCGAGGAACAGCATGATTCTGATTTTGTAACTGCTACAGTGATGGGTGAGAGGTACGCCGATATGTTACAGAATCGCATCATCCCCAGCCAGGCTGATAAACACCTGCTGGAACGTAGGATTTTTATGCAGGATGGCGCTCCACGCCATATTGCTAGACGCGTGAAAGATCTCTTGCGCGCGTCGTTTGGTGATGATCGTGTGCTCAGCCGCCACTTTCGTCATGCTTGGCCTCCCAGGCCCCCCAGACCTCAGTCCGTGCGGTTATTGGCTGCCGACCGCGGTGGCCGAGGGGACTGAGGCGCTCCAGTCACGGTCTACACGGCCACTACGGTCGGGGGTTCGAATCCCCCCTCGGGCATGGTTATTCGTGCCGTCCTTAGGATTAGCTAGTTCATAAGTAGTTTGTAAGTTTAGGGACTGATGACCCCGCAGTTAAGTCCCATAAGCTATACAAACATTTGAACATTTTTTTGGTTATTGGCTTTAGGGTTACCTGAAGTCGCAAGTGTATTGTGATCGACTGACATCTCTAGGGATGCTGAAGGACAACATCCGACGCCAATGGCTCACCATAACTCCGTACATGCTTTACAGTGCTGTTCACAACATTATTCCTCGACTACAGCTATTGTTGAGGAATGATGGTGAACATATTGAGCATTTTCTGTAAAGAACATCATCTTTGCTTTGTCTTGATTTGTTACGCTAATTATTGCTTTTCTGATCAGATGAAGCGCACTCTGTCGGACATTTTTGAACTTTTTCTTTGTTCTAATAAAATCCCATGTCATTCGAAGTATGTGTGTTAATTTTTACCTCTCTATCTACATTATTCCGTGATTTATTAAGTTTTCAAATATATACTGACTTTTTGATCATCTGGTACTTTCAGCTCCTACATATTCCGTACGGCCAGTGACACAGTATCTCAACTCAACGTATCCTGGTCGTCAGATGGACGCCGTGGAGACGTTGCTTGGCCAACAAGGTCTCCCGATCTTACCACATTGGATTACTGTTGTGGGGTGGCTGAAGAGCGAAGTGAACGAGCGCAGAGTGGACACAAGAGAGGAACTTCCTCGTTCGTATTTTAAATGCTTGTGTTCAAATAAAGGAATGCAGAACTGAGCTCCGTTTGGCAACACACAGTCTATAAAGAGCAGTGGCAGCACCTGAGCACTCACACCTCCTGCGCCACTCCACACCATCTTGGAGAAAAACCCTGAAGTTGGCCCAACATCGGGTTGAAACCTATTGTTAATAAATAACCATTATTGCGCTGTAGACTGTTTTAGTATTAGCACAAGGCGCTGTCATCCCAAAGGAAAAGAAATGTTTCCAAAAATATGAAATACAATGAAGTTGACGGTGGATTGTTTGAACATCTTCTGTGAGGAAACGTACACAATTAAACAAACCATAACATAACAAAATCTTAATTCACTGTCACCTGCACATCTCCCGTTCTTATTTGTTTCCACTGGTTTTCATGGAAAAGTTTAAGAAAAGGGCATATATTCATTAGAAGTTCTTTATTCCGATCCCTTATCCCTCAAAGCATGTACCTTCCCTCCTGACTCACCCTGTATATACCCTGGAAACCCGGCGTCGCTCGGATACTTACTTATACCAGTCTGAAGTTAGTCCTATCTCCTTCCCTTTTTTTTCTCTGTCCACATTCGCTTTCCTTCCCTCTCTGCCCACTCCCTCCTCTACCCTCTCTCTCCACGTCCATCTCCTCCTTTCTCTCTCACCCCCCACTCTCTCAGTTCATATTTTTTAAGTTTTATCTAAAAATTCATCTACATTGTAGAAGGCATTGCCATTAAGAAATTCCTTTAACTTCTTTTTAACTACTAGTTGGGTATCTGTCAGACTTTTGATGCTACTTGATAAGTGACCAAAGACTTTTGTGGCAGTATAAGACACCCCTTTCTGTGACAAAGTTAGATTTAACCTTGAATAGTGAATATCTTCCTTTCTCCTAGTGTTGTAGCTATGAAAACTGCTATTACTTTTGAATTGTGTCGGATTGTTAATAACAAATTTCATGACTGAATATATATTGTGAAGCTGCAGTGAAGATCCCTAGATTCTTAAATAAATGTCTGCAGGATGATCTTGGGTGGGCTCCAGCAATTATTCTGATTACACTCTTTTGTGCAATGAATACTGTTTTGCTAAATGTTGAATTGCCCCAGAATACGATCCCATATGAAAGTAGTGAATGGAAATAGGCATAGTAAGCTAATTTACTGAGATGTATATCACAAAATTTTACAATGACCCTGATTGCATAAGTAACTGAACTCAAACGTTTCAGCAGATCTTCAATGTGTTTCTTCCAATTCAATCCCTCATCAATGCAAACACCTAAAAATTTTGAATATTCTACCTTAGCTTCAGATTTATGTTCAAAATCTAAATTTATTAATGGTGTCCTGCCATTTACTGTATGAAACTGTATATAGTTGGTCTTACCAAAGTTTAATGAGAGTCCATTTGTAGAGAACCATTTAATAATTTTCTGAAAGACATCATTTACAATTTAATCAGTTAATTACTGCTTATCAGGTGTGATAGCTATACTTGTACCGTCAGCAAAAAGAACTAGCTTAGCATCTTCGTGAATATAGAATGCCAAGTGATTAATACATATTAAGAATAGCAAAGGACCCAAGGACCGAACCTTGTGGGACCCCTTTTTTTATAACTCCACAGATAGAGGAATTAACTGTTTCTTCTGTATCATGTGATCTGCTTATTTCAACTTTCTGCACTCTTCCAGTTAAATATGATTTAAACCATTTGTGCACTGTCCACTCATACCACAATACTTAAGCTTATCTAGAAGAATCCCATGATTTACACAATCAAAAGTCTTTGAGAGATCACAAAACATCCCAACTGGCGATGTCTGGTAATTCAAAGCATTTAATATTTCATCGGTGAAAGTATATATAGCATTTTCTGTTGAAAAGCTTTTTTGATAACCAAACTGACATTTTGTTAGAATTTTATTTTCACTAATATATGAAGCTACTCGAGAATACATAACTATTTCAAAATTTTTGGATAAAGCTGTCAGAAGTGAGATGGGGCAGTAGTTGTTGATATCAGACGTATCAAATATTCAAATGTTTGTAAAGATTAAGGGACTTAACTACGAGGTCATCAGTCCCTAAACTTACAAACTACTTACGAACTACCTTATACTAAAGGCGACACAAACTTCCATGCCCGAAGGGGGATTCAAACTCCCGACGGCGGACGGCCGCGCACACCGCAACACGGCGCTCCACTACGCGCGGCTAATTCGCCGCGGCTCAGACGTATCTCCTAATTAATAATAATAATACCACGGGTGTACTGCCGGTCTATAGTGTCCAACGGGCACAATATTTCGGCGATGATACATGTCGTTATCATCAGGTGAACTGACGGACTGAGCTCCTGGAAACGCGCCGGCACGGAGATGCGCACGCTATGGCGGCTCGAAGGGAACTGGGTTCTAGCCCGGAAGCGAGCGATGTAAATACCCTCGGCCCGCGGTGCTATCCCTCCGTGGTACGCGCCACGCACCGCGGTCGCGCAGTGGAACCGCGAGATGACGTCGATGTGAGGGCTCTGTCCGCCATGGTCGTCACTACGTTACATTTGGTAGATTTACTGTTAATTAACCCAATCGCTGGTTCCCAAGCTTTGCTAAGATTATAGCCACAGTCACGGTTTATGAGGTCCTCACTTGTGCGAATTTCAATGGCCTCTCTAACGACGCAGGCCCAGTATCTCGACGTCTGTACCAGAATCCTAATGCGTTCCATCGCGTGATTCTCCGACAAACAATGTTCAGCGACCGCCGCCTTGCAAGGGTACATCAGTCGTGTGGACCTCTGGTGTTCAACGCATCGATCCGCGACGGTACGCATCGTCTGTCCAATATATGACTTGCCACACTGACACGGAATCTGGTACACGCCGGCCTTCCTCAAACCGAGATCATCTTTGGTGCTACCCACCAGTGCACGAATTTTATTTGGCAAAATGCGGGCGACCTTCCCCGAGAGTGGAACGAACGCACTGCCTACATCCTCCCTCGTGTTTTCATCCGTTTCCAGAGGTTGTGCTGTAGTGGTTGGGCGGTGAGCCTGCTGAATCTGCCACTCTGAGTACCCATTTTTTCGGAATACAGTTCTCAGGTGTTCCAATTCCTGGGGTAGACTCTCCGCGTCGGGGATAGTGCGCGCCCTATGTACTAGAGTTTTAAGTACCCCATTCCTCTCTGAAGGGTGGTGACAGCTGTCTGCGTGTAAATACAGATCAGTGCGCGTTGTCTTCCAATACACGCCATGACCGAGAGTGCCATCAGATCTTCTCTTGACCAAGACGTCACTGAAATGTTGCGCGAATTGGGGTGGAAATCATTAAAAGAAAGACGTTATTCATTGCGGCGTGATCTGTTTGCGAAGTTTCAATCACCGACTTTTAGTTCTGAATGTGAAAATATTTTGCTAGCATCCACCTACTTAGGGAGACATGACCATCCCAATAAAATAAGAGAAATCAGATCGAAAACGGGACGATTTAGGTGTTCTTTCTTCCCGCGCGCTATTAGAGAATGGAACGGTAGAGAAAAGTTATGAAAGTTAATGAACCCTGTGCCAGGCACTTATATGTGACTAGGTGAACCCCCACTGCTTCGCATGCATAGGCTGGTTGGTCTGCACCAGTTGTTTCTTTTTAATACTGGTGAAGAATCCATATCTTAAGTTTCTTAGTTGTAGCTTAAAATTTGAGTTAACAGCAACATATTTTTGAAAACCAATTTTTTGTGTCACCTGTTTTACCCCCTTATTTGTCGAATTTAAAAAAATGCCGAAACACGTGTCTTTTAAGTTCGAACCTTGAATTTAAATCCGAAATTTTGTAGTTCTAGCTTCAAAATTGCCTAAATAGCTACGTATTTTCAAAAAACGTTTCATCCCCTATGTAACCCCCTTACGGACGGAATATCGAAAAATCGCCTTTTAAATGACGTCTACAAAATAAGATCAACACCCTCCACAAATTTCAAGTTTCTGTCTTCAGTGGTTTGGGCTGGGCGATGATGAGTCAGTCAGTCAATCAGTCAGTCAGTCAATCGGGACACTTCCTTTTATATATAGAGATTTGCAGAGTATTTTGTTGAAAAGGTTTTTTGAAAACCAAACTGACATTTTGTTAGAACTTTATTTTCAGTAATATGTGAAGCTTCTCGAGAATACATAACTTTTTCAAAACTTTTGGCTAAAGCTGTCAGAAGTGAGATGGGGCAGTAGCTGTAACCATCAGACGTATCCCCTAATTGTTTGGAGCAGTGTAAATAAACGAGATTAATTCTTGTGTGGTGTCGTGAATGATGTGAAGAATAGCGCAGTTAAAGGCGGCTGTGGGGTGGAGTACCTTGAAGCGCCTCTTGCCGACGGGGGGCCGCGCGTAGGGCACGCCGCGGAAGCCGTAGAAGAGCCTCCCGCCGGCCGAGCGCAGCGGCAGGCCGCGCAGCGCGCCCTGCGCCACGCGCACCACCGGCCGCTCCTCCGCAGCCGCCGACAACCCCAGGCACAGCAGCAGCAGCAGCACCCGCATGGCTGGCCAGCGTCTGCACCTGCCGCACTGCTCGCGCGCTGCCGCCGCCTTATCTCGCCTCTGTTGACCTGCCGCTGGGGCACACAAACACCGCAACGGGCGGTCGTCTGCTGATAGTGGAAGCGACCACATACAACTTGTCTCACCAGACCCGTTTCGTTTCAATGACAGTCAAACATCTTCGGTGGTCTGTAATCATAGATATCTAAAACTTGTTTTGTTTCTTGGATCGAAAACAGTTTGTTCTACATCTACATCTACATACATACTCCGCAATTCACCGTAAGGTGCGTGGCGGAGGGTACACTCTACTACTACTAGGCATTTCCTTTCCTATTCCACTCCCAAATAGAACGAGGAGCCCTAATTTCGATTATCTTGTCTTTGTGATCTTAACGCGAAATGTAGCAAGATCGTACTACATTCAGCTTCAAATTCCGGCCCTCTAAATTTACTCAACAGAAATTCACGAAAAGAACGTCGTCTTTCTTCCAGCAATCCCCAATTGAGTTGCCGGAGTATTTCCGTGACACTCGCGCATTGGTCGAACCTACCGGTAACAAATCTAGCTGCTCGTCTCTGAACCGCCTCTATGTCTTCCTTTAAACTGATCTGCTGCGGGTCCCAAACACTTGAGCAATACTCAAGACGTGGTCGTACAAGCGTTTTATACGTGGTACAGGTGAAGTACCTCTTCCCAAAATTCTCCCAATAAACCGAAGTCGGCTGTCCGCCTTACTCACAACTGTCCTTACATGTTCGTTCCATTTCATATCGCTCTGCAATGTTACGCCTAGATATTTGAACGACGCGACAGCATCAAGAAGCTCACTACTAATGCTGTATTCGAACATTATGGGATTGTTTTTTCTACTCATGCGCATCACCTTACATTTTTCTACATTGACAACTGCCATTCTTCGCACCAACAAGAAATTTTGCCTGTCATCCTGTATGCTATTACAGTCAGTTACAGACGACACCCTCCCATACACCATAGCATCATCAGCAAACAGCCGCAAATTACAACTTACTCTGTCCATCAGATCATTTATATAGATAGAAAATAATAGCGGTCCTATCACACTCCCCTGGGGCACGCCTGACGATACACTCGTCTCTGATGAACACTCGCCATCGAGAACAACGTACTGCGTTCTATTACTTAGGAAGTCTTCCAGCCAGTCACAAATCTGTGAACCTATTCCATAAGCTCGTATCTTCGTTAGCAGTCTGCAGTGTGGCACCGCGTCAAACGCCTTTTTGAAGTCGAGAAAAACACAATCCGCCTGTTGCCCTTCATCCATGGCTCGCAAGATGTCGTGTGAGAAAAGGGCAAGCTGAGTTTCACATGAACGATGTTTCCTAAACCCGTGCTGATTCATGGAAAGAAGCTTTTCCGTTTCAAGGAAATTTACTATATTTGAACTGAGAATATGCTCCAAAATTCTACATGAAACTGTAGTAACGATATTGGCCTGAAATTGTATGGGTCAGTTCTCTTTCCTTTCTTATAAACGGGAGTCACCTGCGCTTTTTTCCAATCACTAGGAACTTTTCGCTGAATTAAAGATTCGCGATAAATGCAAGCTAAGTAGGGGGCCAACGCCGCAGAATAGTCTCTGTAAAACCGAACTGGTATTCCATCCGGACCAGCAGACTTTTTCGTATTTATCTCTCTCAGCTGCTTCTCTACACCGGAAATACCTATTGCTATGTCCCCCATTTCGGAATTAGTACGTTGATCAAATGATGGTAAAATTGTGCGGTCCTCCCGAGTGAAAGATTTCTTAAAGGTTAAATTTAAAACTTCAGCTTTCCGTTTGCTTTCTTCTATTACTGCCCCGGAATGATCAACGAGTGACTGGACAGTGGGCTTTGACCCGCTTATCGATTTTACATAGGACCAGAATTTTTTCGGGTTCTCGGAAAGATCTTTTGCTAGTAGTTGGCAAGACATGCGAAGTCCTGCTTGGTTTCCAATAGAAATTTTTGTCTCGGATTTCGCCTTACATCATGGAGTGCCGAACTGTTTCATTCTGTACTGCAGATTCTTCTTTCTGCATCACTATTTTTCGCACTAATTTCCGCTTCACTGATGCACTGTCCATAATTATGCTTTCCACAGACCAGACGAATTTGGTTTGAATGTCACTGAGTCTGTATAGAGTGCTGTTATGGTGTTACCAACATTGAAATTGTAATTTTTTAAAAACAATTTCAGTACTTTCTACTATTTCATAGCGTATTTATTTTTTGACGTAAGCAAAGTTGAGTAACGACGAAACTACAAATCAGTGTGCTGAAAATTTGTGGGAGGTGAGTGGCAGGGCAAAAATGACTGAATAGTGGTTGTAAAGTGATAAGTAGTGGGCTGTAGAGTAACGTGGAAGGCAAGAGTGAGGAGCAGGGGATGGAGGGGAGAGGTTCAGGAATTGACTTTTGTTATATATAGCGCATGTGTGTGTGTGTAATTGTAGTGAAGATATTGCACTTCTGCGAGGTGAATGTTTCTGTGTGGGGGAAAGGGTGGTGGGAATGACTGGACACTAAATGTATCGTAGCTTGGGGTGATTTGGAACTACTGGGGTGAAATGGAACACTGTGTCCATGTCAAGAAATCATCTTTGTTACAGAGAGATACTTTGGTGTAACTAATGAAAACCACCTCCCATTGTCACGAAAGATACAAAAATTGTGTGTGTGAAAGAGGTATATGACTCCAAAAAGATATTTACATTTAAGTGTAAAATTTCTCGTAATATGAAAGTCTCAAACTATTGCACAAGTACTCTGGTAATAGTAATACAGTTTTCTGATATTGGTATGTTAAGGGCAACTATCACTCGTGATTTGTGAAAAGTTAGGTAATGTTTGCTAATTTTATTTATTAGGTAGAGGTGTAAATATGCAAAATCGTATTTTTTCAGAGTGAATTGGAACATGTCGCGAGTGTACAAAAAGAAAATTGGGCCAGCTGGCTATCAAAACTATAGCGAGATATGCCTCCAGAAAGCCCTGAATGAAGTCAAGTCATGTAAAATACCTCTCAGAAATGTCTCTAAAAACATGGAATACCTGTTACTACACTCTTAAGGAAGTTAAATAATGAAAATACTTTGAAAATTGGTGGACAAATAGTCTTGACAGTAGAAGAAGAGAGGGATTTAATCAGTGGTTTATTTAAATGTGTAGAATGAGGTCAGGGTTGGGGTATAGTGAAGTGCTATTTGGACCAAAGTGGAAGAGTGGAAAACAGGTCTGATGGCAACAGGATTGGATATGAGTGGGTGAAAAATCTGCTCTCACGTAACAAGGATCTTACAGTACGTTTAAGTGAAAATGTAAAGAGTGCTAGGGTGCAAGTTTACAGAGAAGATAGTTTTCTATTTCAGAAATTTGGAGCAGACAATGAGAGGTGTTCCACCTAGTAATCAGTATTAATTAACATTAAACAGAAGTAATATAAAGGCATCCTCCACAACAAACATCTGTTAGATGTGTTTACTGTGTTCCAATTAACCTCTGTTCCAAACACCCCAAATCCTGGGGTGATTTGGATCGCAATTTACATTAAAATATAAGGAAGGGTTTTGGTAGAGGATTTTTATCCTTGCAACACATTGATGTAAGAATAACTAGAGATGCTATATTTAAATTTTCAGAGTTGTAGCGCAATATTTTGACATTAATTTTCAGTAAAAACTAAATTTTCTGTTCCATTTCACCCCAAGTTACGGTAAAGCTGTGAATAGTGGAATGTAAAGTGAGATGTCAGATAAGAGTGGCGAGCAAGAAGTGGGGTGAGTGAGCTCTGTCTATATGGACTATGCTGTAGAAGGCACGTTAATCTCTAAATCTTCCATTATTGTGTCAAATGTTTGTAAACCTAAAGGGCTAAACTGCGGAGGTCGTGTGTTCTCAGACTTATAAACTAATTAAAATAGCATATGCTAAGGACAACACACATACCAAAGCCCAAGGGGGCACTCCAGCATCTGACGGGAGTGGCAGCACAATCCGTGACATTACACTTCAGACTGGGCGGTACAGGTGATAAAATTACCCAGTTTCACAGCGTACAAATGTTTGTTATTACGTGGCATGCTGTCATTAAACAACCGAGACTGTCAATTGTTATTGTATACCGATGAGCTATTAATTGTTTGTAGCAATGGTTGATGGTTTATACTATGGGCGGTGCAGCAGTCGAACACTGGTTTCCGAAGTTAAGCGCTGTCAGGCTTCTCTAGCACCTCGATGGGTCACCGTCTGGCTCTGCTGAGCGCTGTTGTCAAGTGTGTTGCACTCATCTACATCTAAATATTTATCTACACGCCGTAAATTCAACTAAATATCTAGGGCTAACAATTATGAACAAAATAAATTGGAAAGAACACACAGAAGAATACAGTAGGGAAGGCGAACCAAGGATTACATTTTATTGGCAGAACACTTAATAGATGCAACAGTTTTACTAAAGAAACTGCCTACACCACACTTGTGCATCCTATTTTGAAGTATTGCTGCTCCTTGTGGAATCCCCACCTAGTGGGACTGACTGACGATTTCGAGAAAGTTCAGAAAAGGACAGCTCGTTTTCTATTATCGCGATATAGGGGAGAGAGTGTCACTGAAATGATGCACCAGTTACGATGGAAATAATTAAAATAAAGGCGTCATTCGTTGCGACGAGTGGTATTTGCGAAATTTCTTTCACCAACTTTGTCTTCCGAATGCGAGCATATTTTGTTAGCACCCACCTACATGGGGAGACCCTTTCATCAGACTAACATAAGAGAATTCAGATCTAAAACTAAAAGATTTAGGTTTTCCTTTTTCCCGCGAGCTATTAGAGAATGGAACTGTACAGAAATATCACACAAGCAGTTCGATAAACCCTCTACGATGCACTTCAAATGTGACTTGCAGATGTAGATCTGAAAATCACATTTAAGTGCCTGAGAGAGGGTTCATCGAACCGCTCGACAGTTCCTCTCTCTGATTGCACGGTAAAAAGGAACACTTTAAACTTTCCGTTTTATATTTCATTTCTCAAATCTTATTGATATGATCATGTCTCCGTATGTAGGTAGGTGGTAATAAAATAAGTTCGCGTTCGGAGGAGAATGTTGGTGAAAGAAATTTCGCAATGCTTGATGAATTCCACCACAACTCGTTCATCATTTTCCCAACTATCTCTTTGCTGAATCGCGATAACACGAAACAAGCTGCTCTTCTCTGATGTCCTCCGCCAGTCCAACTGGTGACGATCCCATACTGCGCACTAATATTCCAAACTAGGACGGAAAAGTGTAGTGTATGTAGTTTCTTTATTAACACTGTTTCATCTTCTAAGCGTACTGCCAATGAAACGGAGCCTTTGGTTCGCCTTCCCTAAGATATTTTCTGTGTGTTCTTTCTAACGAAAGTTGTTCGTAATTGTAATTACTAGCAATTTAGTTGAAATTACGGCCTTTAAAATTGACTCGTTTACAGCGCTTATATGGGTGACTTCATACTTTTCATCATTTACAAGCAATTACCGATTCACGCACCGTAGCTAAATCGTTTTTCAGTGACTTTACTAATTGATAGCGAACAGTCTATGACATCTACTCAGGCTTTCTCCGGGATAGGAGATAAACCCCTTGAGTGCTTTATCCATTCTCTCCAGTAGCTCTCTGGAAATTTTTTGTTTTATTCTGCTTGATTTTTTTGCAACATGATGATAACAAAGACATCAACATATAAAAGGTTTCAATAATAATTGAAGATTTTACGGTCCACATAATAGCACATTTTTTCAGCTAAGGAAAAAGCAGCACAAACTCGCATTCCAGTGTACGGCGATTCAACTCTGGCGTTCTGGCTAGATCGCCATTTGGTTTGGCCACGTTAAATGTATGCACTAACATATCCACGAAGTGGCCCTACTGCATTGGAAGTACAGACACACAAGGTAACATGCACCAGAAATATAGGAATATACACTCAAGATGAACTAACCTGTATTAAAAACCAAATCAAAATAGAATCGTAAAACCTGATATCTTAACAGTTTCTTGGGCATTCCTAACACTATAATAATGCCAAAACACTTGTGAATTCATTTTGTTTGTGTCTGCTACAGTAAATTATATATTACAGTAAATGACGAAATATTTTACCCAATATTTCAGTACTGCCTTCCTTACATTTGTCGAAATGGTTTCCACATTTTCCCCTCTCCCTCACATTATATTATGAACTTAATTGTTGGAATATAGCTTGTAAAATAATCTTCGAAAACTATTAAATGTTCAGTTGTTGATTCCATTTAATTAAACACATAGATTTTTCTTCTAATGCCTGAAACACAAAGAAGCTCAAAAAACCTTTCTTTAAAACGTAGAACGCCGTTCTACAACTGTTACAGGACACATCATGTGCGTCGGTATTTGGCACAAAATCCAAAAAACAAACATAGCTCCTTATATGGATCTAAACAATGGCGGCCAGCAGTTATCAGCACTCCAGTAATACGGGGTGCGTATATCACACAGCTGGCACGCAAAACACTGCAGACGTACGTTTCTTATCTACTGAGTCGTCTCTAGAGAAGGAACGTAGCATACTGAAAATTCAAAGTACCATTTGTTATTCGCCACAGTTATTACAAATTTCCGTCTGACTCTATATAGAATTATTGTTTATGTGGAAACCAGAATAGGCAACACCTTCGATCTCAAATATTGTGTTATTGCATGCTGTCTTTCGGTTCTTATGGCTTACTTATCACGTTGGCTTCCTCGTGATTGAGATTAAATCATTAAAAAATCTCCTCCTTTTACGCGAACCATTCACTGCTGGCAGCATAACCATACCCAATTAATGGCCAAATTGGAAGATGCCTTTTCTGATGTTACATGAGTGTTCAGTGCGTAGAACTGCTCTTCAAAGTAGAACATTTTTTCTTTGGGTACACATAAAACAGCTGATAGACAAGGTTTTCTGGTACTAAGTATTAATTCCATGTTTCACGAATACTAGCATTTTACTTGTAGTGATGTGGAATAGGTAATTTTACATTCACATATTAACGTGGATTCATACTGATCTTTTACAAATCTGCTACGTCCAGCGAGTGCATCAATGTGGTGGTTCCCTGATGTTTTGGGTGGTATTATGTGGGGCCACCGTACGCCACTGGTGGTCGTGGAAGGCAATAAAACGTGTATACGGTACAGGGCAGGGCTGACTTCCCCAGACGTTCAGTGCAGCCATATCAGCAGCATTTCGGTGAGGGATTCGTCTTAATGGACGACAATCATCACGCTAATTGTACACATATTGTGAATGCGTTCATTCATGATAACGATATCACTAGCACAGGACGTCCAGCTTATGTGTCAATGCGCACACACTGAGGACGCACTGGCAGCTATTTCACTACGCAGTCCATCGACGGTCGTCGTTTACACTTTTACAAGTACATCTATCCAGATGGCGTCTGACATCATCGGATCAAACTCGGCGCCTAGATATTTGAACGACGCGATTGAATCAAGAAGCTCACTACTAATGCCGTATTCGAACATTATGGGAATGTTTTCCCTACTCATGTGCATCACCATACATTTTTCTACATTTACAGCGAGCTGCCATCTAATAGAAATTTTGTATAAGTCATCCTGTATGCTATTACATTTAACTACAGACGACACTCTTCCATACACCATATCATCATCAGCAAACAGCCGCAAATTACAAGTTACTCTGTCCATCAGATCATTTATATAGATAGAAAATAATAGCGGTCCTATCACACTCTCCTGGGGCACGCCGGCGATAGACATGTCTCTGATGAACACTCGCAGTCGAGAACAACGTACTGCGTTCTATTACTTAGGAAGTCTTCCAGCTAGTCACAAATCTGTGAACCTACTCTATATGCTCGTATCTTCGTACGCAGTCTGCAGTGTGGCACCGAGTGAAATGCCGTTTTGAAGTCGTCCATGCTTTCTTACGGTGGCCATTACGGATTCCCGTGCGAGGTCGAACGTATAACCGCATCTGCGGTTCGCGTCATATATAATGATAGAGTACTCTTGCACACATACACAGCCCGGTAGACGACACATATGGACCACTTGCGGCAGAGTCGACCCATTTTGCCTTGCATCTCTGTTGACAAACACACACACACACACACACACACACACACACACACAACAATCTAGAAGTACGGAACCTATTTGACATCCCTAATTGATAGCACTCATCACATTATGTGAGTAAAGAGCTAGCTGTGTTTCACAAGAGCGATACTTTCTGAAACCGTGTTGACTATTGGTTAATAGGTCGTTCTCTTCGAGGTAGTTCATAATATTTGAGGAAAGTATATGTTCTAACATCTTGCTGCAAACCGACATCAATGATATAGGCCTGTAATTTTGCGAGTGACTCCTATTGCCTTCCTTGCATATTGGAGTGATTTGTGCAACTTTTCACTCTTTGGGTACGCAACGTTCGCTAAGCAAGCGGTTGTTGTATGATAGTTAGGTATGGGGCTAGTGCATCAGCATACTCTGAAAGGGACCTAATTGGTATACAGTCAGGACCGTGTGAATCTATAGTCGTCTTGCTTATCTTTGTTGCTCACTGTAGAGTCTATTTCGCGTCTTTTTTGTCGTTCACTTCTCTGGGTACTGCTGTCATGCGTAGAAACCGTGACTGCTGTGTGCGGATGCAAACTGAGTTGATGGCAATGTTAACCTCAGTTGCACAGCCCGAGGCTGCGGTCGAGGGACGCTGTTGTTGTGGGCCTGCCGTTGGAACCGATCGGATGTCTGTCGCGCCTGGTGTGTCCACCAATCGGCCCGCGGCTGCGAAGAGCCCTGTAAATTGTTTGCAATCACGAAGACCCCCCTCCCCCCTTCTGTGACCGCATGGGGTATCGCCCCCATGTGTGTTAGGCAGGCAGCTTAGGGATACGGCTGCTAGGGAGGGGAATAAAGTCAATGTGCACTCTGTGTGCATACTGGTTGGAGTCATTCCAGATGTGGAATGGGTCCTACTGGTTGCAATGAGGAGTACAGGTTGCAGCCAGCTGCAGGTGGTGGCTCATGTCGGTACCAATGATGTGTGTCACTTTGGATCGGAAGGGATTCTCTCTGGATTTGAGCAGCTATCTGAAATGGTTTAAACTGCCAACCTTGCTTGCAAGATGAAGGCGGAGCTCGCCATCCGTAGCACTGTTGACAGGGCCGACTGCGACCTCTGGTACAGGGCCGAGTGGAGGGTCTCAATTAGAGACTCAGGCGGTTGTGCCATCGTAGGCTGCAGATTCCGTGATTTCCGCTCTCGGATAGTGGGGTTCCGAGTTCCGCTGAATAGGTCGGGCGTAAACTGCAGTCAGGAAGCGGTTGCAAGAGCAGCGGGATCTGTGTGTCGTGGACTGGGCGGTTTTTGGTTTTTTAGGTTAGAGGGAACCAGGAACACACAAAAAGCCTCAATCCTCTACCTGTCCGCACTGTTTATCGTCCATGTCTCACTCCCAAACAAGGCAACACTCCATACAAATACCTTCAGAAAGGACTTCCTTAGGCTTAAATCAATATTCGATGTTAACAAATTTCTCTTTTTCAAGAACACTTTTCTACCCATTGCCATTCTGCATTTTATATCCTCTGTACTGCGACCATCATTTGTTGTTTTACTGCCCAAGTAACAAAACTCATCTACCTCCTCAATTGTTTCGTTACCTAATCTAATTTCTTCAGCATCACCTGATTTTCTTAGACTGCACTCCATTACCCTAGTTTTGCTCTTCTTAATGTTCATCTTATATGTACCTTTCAGCACACTGTCCATTCCGTTCAATTGCTCTTCCAGGTCCTTTGCTGTATCTGACAGAATTACTATGTCATCGGCAAAACGCAATGTTTTTAATTCTTCACCCTGAACTTTAATTCCTTCTCCAAATTTCTCCTTGCTTTCCTTTATAGCTTGCTCAATGTACAAATTGAATAACATTGGAGAAAGGCTACAACCCTGTCTTACTCCCTTCCCAATCACTGAATCCCTTTCATGCCCTTCAACTCTGACAACCGCTGTCTGGTTTTTGTACAAGTTGTAAATAACCTTACGCTCCCTATATTTTATTTCTGCTTGCTTCAGAACTTGAGTTTTCTCCAATCCACACTGTCAAAAGCCTTGTCCAAATCTACAAAAGCTAGATATGTAGGTTTGGCTTTTCTTAATCTATCTTCTAGGATAAGCCGTAAAGTGAGTATTGTCTCCCATGTTTCTACATTTCTCCTGAACCGAAACTGATCTTCCCCGAGGTCGGCTTCTACCAGACTTTCCATCCTTCTGTAAATAATTCGTGTTAATATTTTGCAACAAAGAGTTATTTAACTGATGGTTCTGTAGTTTTCACACATGTCTGCGCCTGCTTTCTTTGGAATGGGGTTTATAACATTTTTCTTAAAGTCTGAGGTTACTTCTCCTGTCTCATACATCTTATACACTATGTGAAACAGTTTTGTCATGAGTGATTCTCCCAGATACTTCAGTAGCTCTGAGGGAATGTCATCTTCTCCAGGGGGCTTGTTTCGACTTAGGTCTTTCAGTGCTCTGTCAAATTCATCTCCCAGTATAGTATTTCATCCTCATCTCCTTATCTCCCCTTCCTACAATATTGCCTCTCTGTTCATTTCCTTCGTAGAGCCTCTCTATATACTATTTACACCATTCAGCTTTCTCTTCTGCGCTGAGAACTGGCTTTCCCTCTGCGTTCTTGATATTCATAGAGCTGTTTTTTTTTTTTTTATCTCCAAATATCTCTTTTATTTTCCTGTAGGCTGTATCTATTTTTCCCCTATTTATACATTATTGTATATCCTTGCATTTTCCTTCTAGCTATTCCTGCTTAGCCATTTTGCACTTCCTGTCAATCTCATTTCTTAGTCGTCTGTACTCCATTTTGCCTGTTTCATTTGCTGCATTTTTATATTTTCTCCTTTCATCGATTAAATGTAGTATGTCCTGTGATATCCAAGGACTTTTTAGGTCTTGCCTTCCTACCTATTTTGTCCTCTGTTGCCTTCACTATTTCATCTCTCAATGCTACCCATTCCTCCTCTATTGTTTTATTTTCCTCCGTTTCTATCAGTTGTTACCTAAAGCTCCGTCTGAAATTCTCAAGTACGTCAGGTTCCTTCAGTTTATTCAGGTCCCGTCTCTTATTTTCCTACCTTTCTGCAGGTTTTTCAGTTTCAGCCTACAATTCATGACCAATAAGTTATGGTCAGAGTTTATATCTGCCCCTGGGTATGTCTTACAGTTTAAAACCTGGTTCCGAAATCTATGTCTTACAATTATAAAATCTATCTGGTATTTCCCGGTGTCTCCTGGTCTCGTCCCCGTATACAACCTTCTTTCGTGATTCTTAAACCAGGTGTTTGTTGTAACTGAATTATGTTCGGTGCAAATGTCTACCAGGCGGCTTCCTCTGTCATTCCTTTTGCCCAGACCATATTCACCTACTATCTTCCCTTCTCTGTCCTACTACCGAATTCCAGTCTCCCATAACAATTAAGTTTTCCTCTCCCTTAATTGTCTGAATAATGTCCTTTAGCTCTTCATATATTACTTCGATCTCCTCATCAAATGTTTAAATGTTCGTATAGCTTATGGGACTTAACTACGGGGTTATCAGTCCCTAAAGTTACAAACTACTTATGAACTAACTAAGACTAAGGACGGCACAAATAATCATGCCCGAGGGGGGGATTCGAACCCCCGACCGCAGTGGCCGTGCAGACCGTGACTGAAGCGCCTCAGTCCCCTCGGCCACCGCGGCCGGCGATCTCCTCATCATCGGCAGAGCTAGTTGGCATATAAACCTGTACTACTGTGGCCGGTGCTGGCTTCGTATATATCTTGACTACGATAATGCTGCTGTGTCGATACACATATCGACGCCACGCACCAGAGATGTGGAGCGTCGTCTGTCCGGGCGCGGCGTTAGAGGCGCCGTACCGGACCTGCCCAGACGCCGACCAATAGGAGTGGGCGTCGGCGGACCTGGGCGAGGAGCAACAGGAGGAACGTTAGTCTAGGCCGGGGAGCGACGAGTCATCAATCATCCCACTACCGATTCCCAAATAACCTCAGACACAGCAATGGCGACGAGGTCTGCTTAACTTCGTGGTCGTTTTGCTGTTTTGCATTGTTCATATTACCCATGTAGCCTTTTTTTTTTTCTTTTTTCTTTTTTTTTCTTTTTTTTCACCTACCTCTGGCGACAAGCTTTTCTGATTGCTCTTGCTGGGTGTCTTCAATATTTACTCTTGTTGGTGTGTGTTGTGTCGTGTCATAGTCGTCTTGTTGCATTTTGTTTTATTGTTTCAATTTACCATGTCTACTCCTCCGAATGTAATCCCGCCGGTTGTCGCTCCGAGCATGGATTTAACTCAGTTTTGTCAGTTCTAGGCACAACAGATATCACAGCTCACCCAAGCTGTACAGCAACTCGCGCAGTCACAACAGGCGACTGCTCAAACACAACAGTCGTTGTCTTCGCGGCCACAAGAGGATATACAATCTGCTCCAGTGCCACCATTTCGACCTTTTGTAGAAGAAAAGGAAACGTGGCATGAATGGTTGGTGCAGTTTACTCCGCGTCTGACAGCATACAATGTACAAGGTACTGTGAAGCTTCCCTTTTTTCTCGCGTGTGCTGGTGTTGTAGTTTACCGAACGGCTTCCAAGTTATTCCCCACTACGTCTCCTGAGTCAGTTTCTTATAAGGCGATCAAAAATGTTCAAATGTTTGTAAATCTATCGGACCAAACTGCGTGGCCAGCAGTCCGTAGCTTACAGACTACTCGAACCTAGGTAAACTAAACTAAGGACAACACACACACCCATGCCCCAGGGAGGACTCGAACCTCCACGGCGAGCAACCCCGCGCTCCGCAGCGAGACGCTTTAGACCGCTCGGCTACTCCACCGCGGCTATAAGGCGTTAATCGAGGCTTTGTCTAAGTACTATGACGAACAAGTGCATGTGGCAGCAGCCCGTTTTAAATTTTTTAGGAGTAGGAAGCAAGAATGTCAAACTTATCGGCAGTGGCTCGCCGAGTTGCAAGGTTTAATTCGTTACTGTAAATTCAGGTGTTCATGTGGTGAATATTATAATGATTCTATGATGTGATAACGCAAAATGTGCCTGACAATCGTATTCGCGAACAGATTTTGCGGCACGCCGATCCTACATTGCAACAGGTTATGCAGATCATTGACTTTCAGGATGCGTTTGATTTTGCTAAGACTAGCTTTGATCCGGTAGGAGTGTGTACAGTGTCAACAGCACGTCAGGGCAAGCGTCAACAGAACGGCCCCGCGCTGACACAAGGCGCCCGGTCTGCTGGCCTGTCGGCCGCTGGGCGTAAACATAAGCGATCTACCTACCCCGCTCGCGGAAAAGTTAAGTCCTGTCCTCGCTGTTTCTAAAACATACGCGTGAAATTGTCCTTCTCGTAGCGCAACTTGTTTTGCATGTGGAAAGTTAGGCCATGTTCGTTCTGTCTGTCTCCAACAGAATAAAGGTTCCACAGAACAGGCACGCACAGGGGATCGTTCACATCACATTAATGTTGTGCATTCTCCATCACCTACGAGTGATACGACTGTTGACCTTGCGTCGTCACAGCCTGTGTCTTCGCAGGCTAGGTACCGTAATGTGAATAAATTGTTTGTGGATCTTGAAATTCTTGGCCAGACCGTGACGTTTCTATTAGATACTGGTGCTTCGGTTTCCTTGCTGAATCGGGACACATACAATTTGCTTGGTCAGCCGCCGTTGCAGAACTCTTGCACGTTGCTTACGGCGTATAATGGTCAGGGCATACCTGTGCTGGGTTCATATACTTGTGATGCTACTTACCGGTCAGTTACGAAAACAGTGACATTTCAATTGCTTCGTGCTTCCAATAGTGCAAACATTTTTGGACTTGATCTTTTTGATTTATTCGGCCTCCGAATAGTGGATAAGGTTCTTGCTGCCATGTCATATGACCATCGGGACACGGTAGCTAAACTGTGTGATGAATTCAGTGACTTGTTTCGTGATGGTGTAGGCATGGCAAACAACTTTGTAACAAGTGTGACATTGAAAGACACGGCACGCCCCCGCTTCTGTAAAGCTCGTCCCGTGCCGTATGCCCTTCGGGATCAGGTGGCGGATCTCTTAAGACAGTGGCAGGCTAATGGTGTCATTGAACCGATCACGGCGAGTTAGTGGGCATCGCCCTTAGTGATCGTGAAGAATCCAAATGGTAAATTATGTCTTTGTGCAGATTTCAAATCTGCCGTGAATCCGCAGACTGTGATTGACTCTTACCTTTTACCACGATCGGAAGAGCTGATGGACGACTTAGGTGCAGGCCGGTATTTTTCTAAAATTGATCTGCGTGACGCATACTTGCAGCTTCCTCTGGGTGTGCAATCGCAACAAGTTTTCGTGATCAACACGCACCTGGGACTTTTCAAGTTTTTGCGCCTTCCTTTCTGTAGTGCATCGTCTCCCGCCATTTTCCAGCGGTACTTAGAACAGTTGACCGCTACTGTGCCTGCGTGTTCTAATTATTTGGATGATATTGTCGTGTCTGGGCGTACTCCCGAGGAACATGTCAACAATTTGCGAAGTTTATTCGAGGCGTTGTTGCAGGCAGGTTTAAAGTGTAACAGGGACAAATGAGTGTTTTTTTCAGTCGGAACTCGAGTATTTAGGTCATGTCATCAATGCACAAGGTATCCACCCGACACAATCTCATTTACAGGCAATTCGCGACCTTCCACCGCCCACTACCATTACTGAACTTCACTCTGTGCTTGGGAAACTCAGTTATTACATTCGATTTATACCTTATGCATCCCAAATTGCAGCACCTTTACATCGTCTGCGACATAAGAATGTTCCATTCGTGTGGTCAAAAGAATGTGATGTTACTTTTCGCAAACTTAAAGACGCCTTGTTGAGTGACAACTGTCTGGTTCCTTTTGATGTTACAAAACCGGTGATATTAGCCGTTGACGCATCATCATATGGCCTTGGGGCGGTGCTTTCTCATCAGGTGGGTTCTGTGGACAGACCTATTGCCTTTGCCTCTAAGCTTTTGACCAAAGCACAACAGAACTACTCACAGATAGAAAAAGAGGCCCTTGCAATCATTTTTGGTGTTACCAGATCTCATCAGTACGTCTATGGGCTAAAATTCTATCTGGTCACAGATCACAAGCCATTACAGTCTTTGTTTCATCTCGCTAAACCCATCCCAAAACGTGCGGCATAGACACTGCAATGTTGGGCCCTTATTCTCTCAAACTATGAGTATGAAATTGTTTATCGGCCCACAAGTCACCATGCTAACGCGGACACGCTCTCGCGGCTTCCTGTTGGTCCTGACTCTGATTTTGATGACTCAGAGACAGCTTGTTGCCATATAGATATGCAGGATTCCAACGCTTTGGACAAATTTCCACTAGATTACAGACAGGTTGCTCGGCTACCGTGACGACCTGTAATTTGTGTTCTAATATACTGAAATATATTCAAACCACTTTTTCTTTCATTTGTCACCCAACGTATCATATAAACATAAGAAAGATGCAAAAAATAACTAATACGTTTTGGCAGGTAATGGGTTAATATAGCATTTTTGAGCTTGCATTTTGTTTGCCTGTATGTAACATTTGGTATAAAGAAATATAGTTTTATTAAAACGCCAAAGGATTATATGATAGCTAAATATAAGAGAAATCGCGACATCAGTGTTCAATTTTGACGTATGTAAACAGTATTTTACTTACCTTAATATAATTAATTATCAGCTCACACCTGCAATTACAGATTGTTGAGAAAGGGGGTTCTTACGTATTTCACGAAGCCAGTTGATTTTCCAAAACAGCAATGTAATTTATATGCTTCCTGTGAATAAAATGTGTGTAATCACTTCCAATATTCGCTGATGTAGAAAACGTGATTAATACGGTAAAAATAATTCTAATGTTTTCGTGAGTTTCTCAGTTTAACAGAAGTTCCGCTTTACACTTCACAATGAAAATAATGAGCAAACTGTTGAAACAGTTGAAGCCCCATTGTGGTAGTAACTAAATTTATAATTCACAACTGGTAAAGATATTGAAAAGCGGTTTCAGCATAATCATTAGGAGCCAATACGCTTGTTCACATGGTCTATATCTCCAGCCTCAGTGGTAACATACTGGACTGACAGTCGGGAGGATGGTGGTTCAAATTCACCTCCGCCATTCAGATGAAGGTTTACCGAGATTTCTCTAAATCACTTCAGGCAAATCCGAGATGGTTTCTCTGAAAGGGCATGTCCGATTACGTTACCCAAACATTCGATGGTGAGGAACGTCTTTAATGGCCACACTGTCGGCAGGATGTTAAACCCTAACGTCTAACTCTTGCTATATTCTGTTTGCTACTATGTTCATCTCTACAATTTAAAGCCATGCTGACTTTCTGTCGACTGTGACGGTAACTAAATAAACAAAAGGTTGCTTGAAATTTCCGCTACCAGTCACAAATATGCTTTAGATGTGACAGTGTTGATAGTGAAATCATGTGGAAAAGCGCTGTGTTGTGGAGCTGGTAAGCCCAGAAGTATAATTCCTATGCACTGAGTCAACATAAGACGAAAGCTACTCAACATGAATGAGATTGATTAAAACAAAAACCTTTGTAAACAGACAGTATTCAGCCCATAAAGAGACATAACTTACTAAGGTCATCCTCCTGTTTTTACAAGTTAATTGCCAAAAAAAGCAAAATTTTGTTAATGTATATTAATGTATACCTGTAGTCATAGATTTTGTATGTCAAAAGCTTGATGATGATGCACAGCATCAAAACATGTTGCTGTGACTTGTAGCTGAAATTTCAAGTAACTTTTTAATGTTCAGCTCTGCTGAGCCGCCTCGCTCAGTCTCTTTTAGTGTTCGTTCCTTAGTAGCTGATACACATGTGTTCATTTCTTATTATAATACATTGTCTTGAACATTAAAAGGTAAGCAAAAATGTTCAAATGTTTGTAAAGCTAATGGGACTTAACTACGGGGTCATCAGTCCCTAAACTTACAAACTACTTATGAACTACTTACGAACTAGGACGGCACAAATATCCATGCCCAAGGGGGGATTCGAACCCCCGACCGTAGTGGCCGTGAAGACCGTGACTGAAGTGCCTAAGTCCCCTCGGCCACCGCGGCCGGCTTAAAATTATGGCAGTTCCATAGGCAGGGAATTCAGTTCAAATGTTCAAATGTTTGTAGAACTTATGGGACTTAACTACGGGGTCATCAGTCCCTAAGCTTACAAACTGCTTATGAACTAGCTAAGACTAAGGACGGCACAAATATCCATGCCCGAGGGGGGATTCGAACCCCCGGCCGTAGTTGCCGTGCAGACCGTGACTGGAGCGCCTCAGTCCCCTCGGCCACCGCGGACGGCAAAAGGTAAGCCCCTTCAGTACATTTACTTTGGAACATTAGTTGAACAAAATAATATTTATTAATAAATCATTCAGGAAGCTTTCCAAATAAAAAAATTAAATGTTTGAATTTGTCTCTCCTCTTCGTGATATAATCTGAAGTTCAGTTTACGTAATTTTTAAAAGTTTTTGATACCTCAGGAGCAAAGAGATCTGATTGTATTTCATTATCGCAAACCACGCAGTTTGTTTGTCTGCAGCGCTAATAACCACTGCCAGAAACCAACGCTCATCCTTGGAAATTTGGTGAAACACTGAGATGTATTCTCCACTTAGTAAAAGATTTGTTGTTAAGATGTTACAGCCGAAGATACTACGGCAAAGTATGTGAACTGGAATAAATGGTAAATTACGGATTTCTGAGAATTTTAACACCTCTGGCACAGACTAAATGTAGCTAATTTGATAGCAGGAAAAAGAAGTAAATGAGAACTAATTTTTTAGTTATTATAAATATGTATTGTCTTTTTCTCTATAATTATGGTAGTAAATTCTTACATTTATAACACAAAAAAAGGATAGAAAATCTTGATACATAGTTTATCTCCCGTCGGGAACCTTTATTTTGTTCTCTGAAAACTGCATTGACGACCTATGCAGCTTATCTGAAATTGAAGCAAAAGGGCATATGTCTTTATAAGTACCAAAACGGTATTATTTGACTATTACCACTGAAACAAACATTTAAAAGACATTTTTAAATATTGTCTAAAGATGGGAAAACTACAACTTATTTTTTGAACTTGACACAGTTCTAAAATTTCACATCCAATCTCACTGAAGTTTGCATTGACATATCCACTAGATCTGGCTGTAATGTGCACTGGAGAGTTACACATCAGTATTTGCTTCGCCTACACTCTAAACTACATGAAGCTGGTGAAGCAAGTACCGACTACTGTAGAATCTTGTGGCTGCAGCAGGCCATCTTGCCTACATGTCTAACGATGACCGTATCAGAAGAACACAGTTTTACAATACTCTTTATTATATGCTAGGCAGTACTTATTACAGTCAGCATTAGACAATTGAATTAACTACTACCAGTCATGTGACAAAAGAAATGCTGCTATGCAATTCCGTGTTTTTCTGTTGTACTGACGACTGTTATGGGAGACCCATGCTTCCTGCTTTGAATGCTGAGTCAACTAGTAATGTTTCTGTATTAATGTGATTCGATGTCATGACCACCACTCACGGATTTTCTAACGATTTTATCTACATAATTTAATATTCTTTGGGCCCACAGTGAAGTAAATTTCTTTTCTCTACTCAAGCATGCTGGTTTTGATGACCTTGTCTTAAACTGACTGTCCCCAGACACACGTTGCAGTGGATTCTTTCAGACTAAATACGAAAGAAAGAAACGAGAAAGCAGAAATTTGTAATATGCGTAAATTCACAATACTTTGTGAATTGGAATTGGATGCACATCCTACATGTCTGGACCCCTCTCTCTCTTCCTTATCTCCTCCTTCCCTTCTATTTGTCGATCTCCTCTTCCTTCTCCTCATCCTCTCACCTCTCTGTGAATCTTCTCTTCCTCTTCCTGTCCATCTTGTCTTCACCATCTTCATGTTCATCTACTGTTCCCTCCGCATCTCGTTTCCACTCTTTCTGTCCATCAGCTCCTCCATCCCCATCTTTCTGTGCATCTCAACCCCCCCTTTCTCTGTCCCGAAGTCTTCCTTACCTCTCTCAGTCAGTTCCCTATCTCTCCTCTATCTGACCTTAAACCGTGGTCTAACACAGGGCCATGTTTAGTGCTATGTTCACAATCTAATGATTCCAGTGGCTCTTTAGTGAATGCTTGGAAATTTTGTTACAATGTTAAAATGAAATATTCGTACTTTTTATGTTCCTACTTTTCTGTGTATCTCATATATGTATTTATATCATTTTTATAATGGGGAAACGGTTTTACAAAAAATCACAAAGTTATATGTACACAGGTTACAAAAATGGTCAAATGTTTGTAAAGGTTCAGGGACTTAACTGTGGGACCATCAGTCCCTAAACTTATAAACTAACTTATACTAAATACAACACAAACATCCTTGCCCGAGGGAGTATTCGAACCTCCAATGAGGAACGGCCTCGTGCACCGGAGCATAGCACCACAGGTTACGTATTGTAAATTAAAGAATTACATATATAAACTATACTATATTAGAATTCAAGATTGTGTCAAAATTTAAAAGAAACTGACCAAGAATAGAATAAAACATAATGCAAAAATGTCAGTGAAATCTGTGAAGAATTTTCGGAGATATGAGATACTGTCACACTAACATTTACATTTGCACTTATATAGAAAATGTAAACATATCTAACTACAAATTTGTGAAATTTCTTGACCGAATGCTTTGAAATTTTGAGAGAACTTCGACTGGAATAAATGCACGTTTTTATACCCATTTTTAAAATTTGTCATATACGAATTTATAAAAAGTTATAATGGGAAAATATTGTTACAGCAAGTCTCAAAAAGTTACATATACATTGGTTATATATCATACTTTAAATTGGTATCTAAAAACCTTTCTGTGTTAGAACACAACGATGTATCAAAATTTCAAATCAATTGATCAAGCACTTTCGAAAATTAATGTCTTTGCACTTACGAATGTTCACATTTTTATAAAGTTTCCCAATTTTTACCTGTATACACCACATAGCATTTCAGTGGGTACTAAAACCATGTGCCATATCGAATGCAACACTAGCAAAATTTGAAAGGAATCTATTAAGAATATGAGATTTTGAATTAATGAATATTTTCATTTGTACTTGTATAGAAAATATAGAGTTATTAATTGTAAACCTTCGAAAGCTCTTGACTGAATGATTCGAAATTTTGAAACAAATTTGCCTTGGAATATGTACAATAGTTAATATACCAATTTTTTCAATGTGTTGTAAATTAATTTTTATAAGTATTATATTGGGTAAATGTGGTTACAAAAACCTCAAAAAATTACATATATAAAGAAATAGGTAACTAAAACCCAACCTGTATTGGAATTATACCTTGGGTTAAAATTCTAAAGCAACTAGTGAAGAACTTCTGGAGATTAACGATTTTGAACAAACATATGTATACATTTTTATGAATATAGACTGTAAACCTATTTTGCTTACACAACCATCGTCAGCCAGGCTATGATTAAGTGACATATAAATAGTTGTTCATTCGTTTTATATCATGTTAGGTACTGAAAAATATCAAAAATATAATTTTACATACATTTGTGGTCTTGACTTTCATTAATTAGTTTGTTATGTACATATATGATTTTCCATTCATGATAACTTCAGTAATTCGTTACTTATCTCCAAATATATGTCTATATAAATTTCATTTCAAAGACTATGTGACAGCAAGCTACTTCACTATTAGATACCAGGAACACAGAAAAGGAGTGACAATAAGTAATCCACCATCTTCCGACACAGTAGAAATGTGCAACACACAGAAACCATGAACGTTTATACATGAAATAAAAGGATTGATAATGATCTTTCTGGAAGAAACAAAAATAATTTTACACACACAAATGTACCTGCAATTAATTCCAAATGAACAAATTGACTGAAACAAGAAAATATGTAGAAAATTTCATTCATTATTAACTATATTCAGAATAAATAAAATTCATTTTTGACATCAGAAACAGATTCAGTTTAGTAAAATAACTCAATACTATAGATACTCATTCAAACCAGCCTTGTAAAATCTCTGATAGAACTGTAATCATACTTACAGCTGTACAACATCAATGACATTAATGCTACCACATTATATTAAAACTTATTTTATGTATTACTACCTGAAATTTACAAAAAAAAAAAAAAAAAAAAAAAAAAAATACATCAAAACAAATTACTGAAATAATTTCGAATGAAATATCATAAAATAAGGTAAACAGAGGTAAAAATGACACAGAATAAAGTCAACACCATAAAATGTATTGTAATGTATGGGTCATGTCTCATTGTATTTCAGCACTTGAGAATCGATGCAAGATGTCTGCCTCAGTTAAGTGAATGAGATTCTGTGTGCCAGGTGATCATAAGGGTAGGACGTGAGCGTGGCAGTATCGAGTACGATGGCTAGGCGTGTTTTGTTACTTGCTGTCACAGAGATGAGTGCTCCATGGGGAAAAAGGTCATTGAACAATTACAGGGATTGTATCAAACAAGAAATTATATTCAAAACAAATGTGTATGATATGGTTTTCTCTGAAATTAAGAGTTTGACATTTTCACAGGCAGACTGTTGAGCTGTCACAGTGGAATGACTGAGTGCTCTAAGGCGTCTTGCTGCAGAGTGCGTGGTTGCTCCCCATCGCAAGTTTGGGTTCTCATTTGAACATGGGTGTGTGGGTGCCTGGATATGTGTGTGTGTGTAGTGTGTGTGTGTGTGTGTGTGTGTGTGTGTGTGTGTGTGTGTGTGTGTGTGTGTTATCCTCAGGTTAAAGTAGTTTGTAAGCCTATGGACTGATAATCTCAGTCATTTCAGTAGTTCAGTACCATAGTTTTACAAACATTTCAACATCTCAGTTTGATCTACTGGGTTGCACTTTCTATCTATACAGACATAACACTCAGTTTGATCTCTTATGAAGCTACTACAGGAAATGTGAAGTAGTGAGTCTTTATTTTTATAAATAAGAAGGGCACAAAGTTTTTCTCTAATTCTCCTTGTAGTGAAAGAATGATTTTGTGAGGTCAACAGCAGAAGAGAAACTGAGTAGTAGATTCCCTACATCAATCAACAAGGAGCCTAAGAAGAAATAGCAAGAACCAGCAACAAGATAATGGGTCGTATCAATAAAAAAGAGCACATGCTCCACAGAAGTTTCTCAGAGCAAAAGAACGTTCTCTGAGTAAGTTCTCAATTCCATATGAATAAAAACTTCGAAGCATATGCTCTGAGCAGGTAGTTCATTCTCGCTACCTCCCCTCCTTCTTGAGTAAGTTCTCCGCGAGTCATGTCCACCACAAATCAGCTGTCCAATCGTGTATTTATTTAAACTAGCTCAATCAGGCAGTGTACAAATATGTGTTCAGGAAGAACTGTACTGTGTTTAGATATTAGTTTGTTGTGAAGGAGTATATTATTAAGACTAAATGTGCACTTTTTACAAAAATGTATTCTCTTGATAATACAAAATTTTCGTCCCGCGAGAA
The DNA here is from genome assembly GCA_026315105.1 of Locusta migratoria. NCBI lineage: Eukaryota > Metazoa > Arthropoda > Insecta > Orthoptera > Acrididae > Locusta > Locusta migratoria. The sequence goes on along the minus strand of CM048744.1, from coordinate 727,138,680 downwards.
ACTCTTTTGTCAATGAAGTAGGGTTAGCACAATTTGTGAACGAAATTTTAAGAATGCATCACATATTCATCTGTTACAATGTGGAATGCTGTCCGAGTGTTCTAAAATGAGATAGGCCTTACTTGTTGTTAAATATGACACCCAATTAATGGTTTGCTCATAAGCATTAGGCCATGCGATTTTGAACAAGAAACAGGCTGCTAGGTATGTAATTAGTCAGTTATTAATTTTCCTGACGTGTTTACTTACTTCTAACATAACAGAAGTTACGATTATGAAATCAGAAAACGCATCATAAATAGGCCAACCGGTTTGGATAGAAACAGTACTTCAGTTGGCCTACCTGGTATTGCAGCATATTTATTTTGTGATAGAAACTGTGAAGTCCTGGGTTGCACTTTATTTGGAACTAACAGCATAAGGTCTTACTAATAGACCGTATTTACAAACACAATATTTTGCTATGTAGCTGTTTACAACTGTAAATATACACTCCAAACAAATGTGTAAAACACGCAGCTGAATCCATTTGTGTTTCATTATTATGTCGGTAATGAAAACATACCTCTTACATCACTCTTGTCGCTATATAAAATGCTGGAAGTGTCACAATTTTTCTGAAGGAAGATAGTCGTCAACAAAATGTTTTTATTTGTATTAACTTTTCAGATCCCCTCATATTTCTTAAAGACTATGTATAAATAATCTTGTTTTTGCCTTCTAAGTAACAAAATTGTTTTCATTTTTATTATAAACCACAGTAAAACGTAACCTTAATAGAAGTTACTCAGCACGGAGTATGCCAGAGAGCACACTTCAGAAATCTGAGAATGTTCTCTGATCATGATAAACTTCTGTAGTTTTATTCATGTGAAATTGGAGAATGTTCTCTGCTGTGAGCAACTTCTCCCACCCTGTTACCTACACCGAGAACTGAAGTATATTCTCCGACTACCTATATTCATGCTAACCTAAGTATGTTCTCTGGAATTCAGAGTATAAAGTAGATACTCCATTTTATTCATTTGACCCAATGAAATACTGGCTGAACTGAGCTGGTGATAATGTACAAATTCTAGGTACCTTATGCAGCAAGATAGGACAAGGGGCGTTTTGACATTTTTTAAAGTAACTTACATGATACAAAATGAATGTACAATTCATTTATATGTCACTTAATTACAATCAAGCTCACGTTGGCTGCATATACAAAATTAGCTTAAATAGTAAATAAACACATTAAAATACTTTATATAGAAATATATTAACTTTATGTCATTAAAAGACATTTAGTTCACTATGGCACACAGATTTATACATAACTGACACTTATGTCATACAAATTCACGAATATGTGTACAAATAAATAGATGATTAATCAAATACAAACATCAAGGTTACAACAGTACCTACAACTGTGGAACAAATGAAACAGTATGGAACCAAATTGTGGATGAAACAAAAAACTTGATGAAACTGTACCACAAAATGTACCTGATTCAAGGTATGTATATAGTTGAACATTGTAATAATACAACCTCACTAATCTTTGACCATGTTGAATGTTTTATTAAGAAATATGTTGTATTTCAAACAGTAGATAAATATAAAGAGTGAATTCCTAGGCTGTGGCAGATTAGTCATGCATACTGGACTCCATCCTGCAGTGCGTGCGGCCGTTCACCATTGGGGGTTTGAGTCCTCCCTCAGGCCTGGGTGTTTGTGTTGTCCTTAGGTTAGTTTACCTTAGTTTAAGTAGTTTGCAAGCGATGGACTAATAACCACACAGTTGTGACCGATAGATTTTCAAACATTTGAAGTAAATTCCTAACTTATTGCAATCAACAACAAACTACTAGAAACCAATCACAAAAAGAAGAAAGAAGAAAAAACATAAACATTCCCCTTCAGATTTAAACAGTGAACAGAGAAAGTAAATAAGGTGGATTCTCCACTGAAGAAAACCTACAAGAGAAGGATTTAAATACAACCTAGAACTAATGATCTCTAACTAAATACAAAATATTTTAGTAGCAACCGAAATAATTTTAGACAAGGCTAACTTACAAAGAAACAAATAATCAACAGAAACAAATTTCCAATAATATCTGTTAAGGCAGATAAAAGAAAGAGTCTGATATGACTAAATGTCGAATATTCATATTTATGACTAACACCATAATATAAATACCTAGCCCCTCAACAAACAGATATACAGTGAAAACCAAGAAAATTATGGATGAATACACTGCACGTTTGACAGAATATGAAAAAGAGCAAATAGTTATGAATCCTAAGATACCAAATTTAAATGAACCCAAACTACATAAACGTTTCGTTTTAGGCCATCCAAAAATGAACTCCATACATAATTCTACATGAGAAATAAAACTGAATAACATCCTCAAAAATATCTTGTATACATTTAAAAAAATTATATTATCAAACAACAATGATTAGCACAAAAATAAAGAAACTAAAAAAGATATATTAATTTAATTTGGTATCACCAACTTTTATGGATATTCATATACAAAAAGTCATTAATATACTTTATGAAAATCTAAGATGCAAGAAACTGAGTATAATAAAAGCCAATATAATAACTAAGTTATTATACTTAGTACTAAACCAAAATTACTCTATGTTAAGTGCCAAAATGTATGTGTAAACAGATGGAGTGGCAATGGGACATTGCACTGCAGACACATTAGCGGTATTATCTTAAACAAACTTGAAGAAAAATTCTTTGTTACTGCAAATACATCTATAATTAAACTAATAATATACTACTACAAACACCTTCATGTCACCATAATGCCCATCAAAGGAGACTGTTAAGATATAGTAAACATTCTCAACACATTACATCCAAGGATTCAACTGACAATATAATCACAAAAAATAAAGCGAACATTAACAACTTGATCATAAGAAATTTAATAGCACGCAAGAATTCGAAATGTATTTACAACTGACAAATACTGATAATCTTGTTGTGTTTATCAATCCAAAGACTGCTTTAATGCAGCTTGTCACATAGTGACTACAGTCAGCCTTTGTGCTACTACTCGATACCATTCTCTATTCCCTCACCCGGTACACTGATTCTTTTGCGATCTGCCTTTCTTTCGATGCATTACTTATACCTTGAGCTACAATACTTGATGTAACTTTCGATTCATAATTTTCCATTGGTAATTTTGGACATTCCTCAGAATGTATGGCGATTGTGAAGTTAAAAGAAAATGTAATTAATTATTCAGTTCAAGAAATTTGTACAGCTATTATTTTCAATGATAGAATGTCCAAGAATCCATTATATTAATGTATTGTTATTCCAATTATTAGCTGAATGGAAATAAATTTTATCAAATAATTCGAATTAATTAAATCAGGACAAATATGAAATGTTATGTATCATCAACGATGTTCAGTACTCAAACTATTAGTTAAATAACCAATTAATGTCCCAGCAAGTAATAATAATTAATCAAACCTACATTTTGTAATTTTGGATGTATACAGCCGATTTAATCCCTGTTATATGTATCTAAAGTTTCTGTAATTGATGAATGTATCAAATAATTTGCATCTGTGTTTATTTGAAAGTTTTAATTATTTGTGTGTAACTAATAGTCAATAACTGAATGAACATACTTGGCAAACGTATTTTGTTCACTGATACGCCCATACGGTGAATCTGATTTTAGCCCAATCAATGAGTCAGAATACGGACTTGTGAATTTTTTTTTTTTATCTTAGTGAGATTACAACTTTTTCCATGGTTGTTCACAGGGAACAGCAGTGCTAACTGACGTAGTGAACAGAAGAACACTTCATGTTTCGACCACAAGATGGACTTTTAAATCAATAACCCTGCAAGTTGTTGACGAAAGTAGAGAATCGCTTATAGAATACCTGGAACAAAGCTTTAAGTATCGACAAATTATTACGATTACTCAGGAAACAGGGCTCTGCATGAAAGTAGAATATTTCAATTTTGGTTGCGTGTATTCATCCACATTATGCTGCACATTGAAGTACTTTACAGCCATTTACAAACACGAGCAGTTGACCCACTGACTGTGCAACAAGGACTAGAAAATGTCAAAAGATACATACAATATCTCCGAGGTAACATCACTGACTCGACTCTCACGTGGAGAGAGCTATTGTATCCTGCAAAGAGACAGAAACTAGAAAAAGAAATTCCAAAAAAAAAAAAAAAAAAAAAAAAAAGTAGCAAAAGAAGTTATCGCTCAAGATGCTGATATCTTTGAATTCACAGGGCATCTTGTCACTGCTACTTTATTTCGTTCTGAAAAGTTTGATTCTTTTACACGTCAATTTCCGCAAATATTGCATCAGAGGTCTTATGAAAGATATCCTTTCCTTGAATGCAATTTGTTGAGGACAGAACTCCAGTTTCCATGCACTGGGAATGAGGTGCTGTTTCACTTCTGCAAATCCTGATAGAAAATAATTTGCAGGATCTGTTTAGTGAGACACTTAAACTCCTGAAAATGGTTTTCACTATACTTATGACAAAGTGTGAGTCAGAGCGATCTTTCTCTACCCTGAAGAGAATAAAAACATCTCTGTGATGTACTATGAGTCAAGAGCGGCTAATGCACTAGCAGAGCTCTCTAACAAGAAGGACTACACATGCAGCGTCATAGACTTCAATAAATGAGTCATTGACAGATTTTCTATACTTAAGGAGAGGAGAATGGATTTTGGTTCGAAACATTCTTCATCAGGTAAGTTGTAAGCTTATAGTCGTCAAGGGGGCTTATTCTGTTTAACAACATGAACCAGTTGTGAAGAGCAGTCGTGTTCTTATATTGAATCTGCAACAAAAGAAGGTACATCAACTTCTAAACAACAGATGTATCATCCTTTCACCAACAGTCGCACAGACTTGCGAGAGCTATTCTCTCATGCTTTGTGTACTGCTGCCACCTTTCTTCGACAGCCACATAGACTTCTGAGGGCTGATGTCTAGCGTTTTGCGTTCTGCAGCTACATTTCCTGAGTTTTTTACACTGCGGCTACTGCTTCCCTTGGCTCTCGCGCGACCTTTCCGGTCTCCAGGTCGGATCCTCGGACCTCACCCTGATCCTCGGATGCAGCTCAGCGCTCCCACCGTCGCGTCGGTCCCTTCAGGAGGAGGAACTGCGCCATCCGCCTGCGCTTCCAGGGCAGCTACTGCCGTCCCACACCGAAAGGCAAATCCACTGTCTCTGCCGGGATTCCAGCCCACTGGAGCAAACTTCAACATCGTCCTGCCGAGCCGCTGCGACCCGGTCGCCGGGAGAGGAGGGGCAGGATCATCCACCTCCACGGTTGCTACTCGACGAATTTGGTGGTTTTATTACTTTCATGTCATCCCTGTCATCACTACTCTCTCCTCCTCTGTCATGTTCACCACCCCTTCCAATGCCTCTCCCACCATATCCTGGAGTACAACCTCACTGCCGGCCGCAGTGGTCGAGCAGTCTGCGGCGCACCAGTCACAGTCTGCACGGCCGCTACGGTCGGGGGCTCGAATCCCCCCTCGGGCATGGATGTTTGTGTCGTCTTCAAAATGTTCAAATGTTTGTAGTGCTTGTGGGACTTAATTGCGGGGTCATCACTCCGTAAACTTACAAACTACTTATGAGCTAGGTAATACTAAATACGTCACAAACATCCATGCCTGAGAGGGGATTCGAACCCTCGAAGGGGAACGGCCTTGCGCATCGTAGCAAAGCGCCTCAATGCGCTCGGCCATTCCGCTGCGGCTGAGTCATAGTAGTTTGTAAGTTTAGGGACTGATTACCCCACAGTTAAGTCCCTTAAGCTTAACAAACATTTGAACAACCTCCCTCCCTGTCCCCCTCATTTCTGCCACAATTCCTTAACTCCTTACCTTAACCACCCCTTCAACAGATGCCCTCACCTCCGCCCCCCCCCCCACACAGGCTGCCGTCCTTGTCTCCCAGAAACTTGCCTCTCCCGCCATCCCCCCTTGATTCTTCCCCCCCCCCCCTCCCCGACTTCCAAGGTGAATCTGCCGTGGTTCGTGCCCTGCAGGCCACCATCGACTCCCATCTCCCTCCAACCTTCGAGGACGCCAGTGCCGCAAGGCTGGGCCTCACCAGCTGCCTGTCAACCCCGATCCCACTCCCATGTCCCAACCACTCCAAAAAACTAAAAAGACAAAATGATCCTCCACAGATACCAATCCTTTCGACATGGGCCCACCAGTCCCAATGGAAATCGTCCCCACCCAGCCTGCACACCCTCCTCAATCCCCTTGCCAGCCTCTCCTCTCCTCCCTACTCTGGGAACTTCACAATTTTGTCTTAAAATAACCCCAACCCTCAATTTCTGGACTTCCATGCTCTCACCATCCTCCTCTGCCTCATTGATCCTCCTATGCCAATAATTCCTTGTGCCCCCCCTCCCCACAGAGGACATACTACCTTGCCTTACCATTGTCTCCAGAACATTCACTCATTCCAATGCCCCCACATCCTTAATCAAGTCTCCCTAGCTGCCTGCCCCCTATTCAACCTCGAATATAAGGACATGACATCCCAAAACCACATACACGTCTCCTTTACCTGAACCAACTGCCAAGAAACCCTTTCCTCCCCTCTCCCCCTCTTTTGCTTTTCACTAATCATGGGGCAGCAACAAATGTTCAAATGTTTATATAATTCTATGGGACATCACCTCCCATCTCTCATCACCTCACCTCTCCCTTACCGCCACCCTTAAATACATAGGACTGACCATAGTCCATACCCTGTCTTGGACTCCCCACCTCCCGCTCCCACCTCCACCTCCCAAAACACCTCGTTGTTGGAACCTGGAGCCTACACTCTTTCATAGCCTTTACACCTACAAAACCTTCAGCCGTCCCTTCCTTTACGATGCACATCCCACATGGGACTGCCCCCCCCCCCCCTCCGTCCCTCTACAAATCCGTAAATATCCTGGTTCATCACTCCCTCTGCCTCATCTTTGTCTCCCATCCCCCACATGGATTCTCTATGAAGTCATCCCCTTCCACCACCTTGTCCTCTTCATTGAACACCTCCGCTTCTGCTGCCAAACTACTTTGGTCATCAGTCCCTAGACTTACAAACTACTTAAACTAATTTAAACTAACCTAAGGACAACATACACATTCATGCCCGGGGAGGATTCGAACCTCCGACGCGGGAGGCCGCTCGATCTGTAACGTGGCGCTCCAGACCGTTCGGCTACTCCCGCGCGGCGGTGCAGTAAAAACCTACACTTTTGTACTCTGACATTCACTCCCTCCCCACCAACAAACTCCTACTCTTAAATTCCCTCTCCCAAAATTGTGTGGATGCCTTTCCACTTAATAAAACTTTTCTTCTCCCTCACCTACATGTCAGTACCAACCCCTATCTCTTCCACTGCCATGATTCTCTCCATCCCCTGCATGAGGCTTTGGCCACTTCTAGCACCACCCGGTTTGGCCACATGCTGTATGAACACCTCATCCAAACACTCTTCCTCTTCTCCCTTATCATTACCTGCACAACCATTTATGCCTGTTTCCATAGTCTTATCCATTATGACTTCCTTGACCACATTGATAGCAGCTTCTTGACCTATGTAGTCACTGCTGATCTCATTATACATTCCCGTACCTGCCGAACTCCATCGGTGGCATAGTTCCTTTCCACCATTAGTGGCAATGTTGCCCCCTTTTTCCACCACACCTACTCCTGTAGCAACACTATCCCTGGCATTGTCATATGTCTCCGAATCTCATAGGGCATGTCACCGCTGACGTTCTTGACACCATTTACAGTGACCATGAACCCAATCTCGTCACCTTCACCTACGTCTGTTGCTCCCAGAATCCTCTCCCGCCCCCATTTCCCAAACTCGTCCACTATTACTCTCGGGAAGAATGGGATGCTTTCGTCCCTCCATCACCCATTAGATCAAAAGCCACCCCCTTCCCTTTCACTCTTCTGACGAATTGAACTTGCAGACCTTGTTTGATGCCATACCATTTCCATTTTACCACCAAGGCGATTCAGCCCTGCCACTGAGCCCTTCCTCCACAGGCTGTCCTGCTCCTACTGGAACCTCGCTGCTTCTACTGTTCTTTTCTCTGCGCCCATAACCGAGGTACACTCCTCCACCAACAGCACCTCCAGCGACAAATGCACAGCCTCCTGAATGCTAAAAAACTCTGGGACTGGCATCAAATAGTTACACTGCTTAATGCCCACCTCTCCATCCACTCATCTTGGTATTGGAACACCTTCCACCACCTTACTGATTCGAAACCCACACCCTCACGCACTCTTCTCCACTTTGACCAGCCAGTAAGGCTAACCAATTCGCCTCATTCTTTCGTGACGTCTTCTCCATCCCTAATAATCCCCAGTTTGATTAGTCCCTATTCCCAATTGCCGGCCACGGTGGCCGCGGGGACTAAGGCGCTCCAGTCACGGTCTGCACGGCCACTACGGTCGGGGGTTCGAATCCCCCCTCGGACATGGATATTTGTGCCGTCCTAGTTCGTAAGTAGTTCATAAGTAGTTTGTAAGTTTAGGGACTGATGACCCCGTAGTTAAGTCCCATAGACTATACAAACATTTGAACATTTTTTATTCCCAATTGCCCATGAAAAAATGGACGTCTCCACCCCACCTTTGGCTCCTGGCTTACAGTACTTGGACAACATTCCTCTTTTGACTGTAACATCTGTACAACTGCGCACAATCTACAGTTAACACTACCCACCAAGTGCACTACATCTCCCATCCATGAGCGCATCGCTTACCGCCACATCAAGGAATGCTCTCTCCCTTTCCCCACCATCCTGGCTATCCTTTATAACACCGTTCTACACACTGGCTACTACCCCAGCTTGTGGAAAACATCCCATACCCTCATATTCTTAAAACTGGACAAACCTCCCTCTGGCACCTCCTCCTACATATGCCACACCCCACTGTTCAGCAATGTCTTTGAAATCATCCTCTCCAGATGCATCCACCATCATCTATGTCTTCACCATCTTCTCCCTGACATCCAGTGCAGCGTTCGCCCTTCCTTCTCCTCCGACAACCAACTCCTATGCCTCACATAAACCGGAAAAACGATGTTAAAAAATAAATAAATAAGTAAATAAAAACGAAACCGCTAACTAGACTACCTAATAGGTAGCGTCGAAATGTGTGTACATAGTTTTCTCAGAACAAAGTATCGGAACAGTTTTTGTATGTAATTACACAATCTACTATTTTTGTCTGAGCTATTTTCATCATAACTAACGCAACATTTTTGTAAACCTTGACATTGTGTACTATTTTTTGCACACACAGGACTGATTATGACTTTTTACAGTTTCATTATAATGGTACCCCAAAGGTTTATGTAAATTTTCAGCATGCTAGGTATTAATGCAAAAGTGAATGTCTGTTTTGACTGGGACATTATTTCTGTATAGCAATTATTTTGCTACCCTCTTTTTTTTGGAATTTACATATCTATCTTCCTTTGAAACCCCTAGAAAAATCTACAGTAACCGTCACTGCCGTGATCCACTGCACAGAAGGTGCTTTGAATAATTCTCAAATAGCGTTCGACATGATCCATATCGAAAAGCCGCTTTCGCTACAGAACCAACAATATGTTAACTTCCCTCTACACGTTCACATAATGAGTGAAGTTGATGAGTGCTGGCCTTGGATCATCCTATGGACAGATAAAGCTCATTTTTCTCCGACGGGTGAAAATCACCAAATGTGGGGATCATCACGTCCAGTCACTTTGCATGAAGTTTCTCTGTGTGATGAACGTGTCATTCTAAAGTGTGGCTTCATGCTGCATTCAGAAATGTGTCGTTCTGTTTTAAACAGGATGGCGCGGATGGACCAAAGACGTGTAGTGTGACTGGGCAGCGTTACTGCGGTATGCTTTGCCATTGTGTCGTACCTACCCTACAGGAGAGAGACGCATCGAACTAAATAGTTTTCATGCAAGATGGGACTCTATTGGACATCGTTCGTGTAGTTCAACTGCTTCTCTAAAACACATTTCGAAACGATCAAGTTATGAGGTGATTGTTTCCAAATGCTAGGCCAACATGATGACCGGATGTCAATCCCTGTGATTTCTGGTTGTGGAGCTACCTGAAGGGAGTATTCACGCATGTGCTGATCTGAAGTGCAGCATATCAAGAGAGCAAGTATACCTACGGACACGGTTCGTTCTGATGTGTTGAATGCAATCCTTTCGTTTTAGACTCTTATGGACACTGATGGGCGCCATACCGAACCTGTTTTGTAGTAGTAATGGTACTGGTGTGTAATGTTACGATCTACCATAGCAGCACATTAAAAGTGTTTCGATTGAACCGATTGTGCATTACCTCTCTTCCCCGTGCCCTGGTCATTAGTATCCGTGTTATAACACGATAAATAGGGAAAGCTTTGATTTGATTCTTTCAGGGAAGCCAAAACAGTCTTGGTCTAACCCGCCACTGCCCGCACCGAAACTAAGTTTATTGTGCGGTATCGCTCCCTGTATGTCTAGTAAAGCCAACCAATGCCCTTGAATAGTGCAAGGAGTCCCTTTTCCAGTTCTTTATTAGACACAATTTCTTCGGGTCTGGTTGTCCCAAATGTTCTGTGCCTTTTACTCTCCAATGCAATGCATTCGAAGATCAGATGTGATGCAGTTTCATCACGGTCATCACAGAGCCTACATTTAGGGTCCTATTCTGTTATTCCCATTGTATGTAGGTGTTTTTCGAAATTCCCATGGCCTGTCAGCAATCCAACCATGAGTCGAATCTCTCTCCTGTTCGGACCCAGGATTGCAGAGCTTCTTTTAAAACAAGGCTTTGGCATCATTACCTTGCCATGTTTTTGTTGATGGACTTTGGTCCAATATTCTACGTGCTGTCTTCTGAGCCAGTTACGTAGCTCCAATTTGATAATTAGCTTGTTGATTGTCAGGACAGGTTCCGGTCCAATAAATGGAGCCTCTGCCCCCATCCTGGCTAATCTGTCGGCATGTTCGTTGCCACTGATCCCCGAGTGGCCAGGGACCCACAATAGGTTTACTCTATTGCTTTCCCCTAGCTCCACCAGAACCCTGTGACATTCTGCAACAATTTTAGACCTTGTTGTAGGAGCTGCCAGTGATCTCAGGGCTTCCTGGCTGTCTGAATAGATATAGATGCCATAGGGAAAGCTTAATTACAATCACCCGGTATTTTAAATAATGTACAAAAGTCAATTATTTTGTAAGGCAGCGGTACATCGCACACTGCAGTAAAAGTCGTGAACCCCCAGTCGTTTTAGGCACCTGCCGGCCACCGGTGTCGGCAGAAGACAAAAGTTCGAATCCGCGCGGTTTGTTTTGTACCGTGTAACTCGGCGAGCGAGTAATAGGAGGCGTGCAGACCGTAAGAGAGGTGCGAGTCGCCGTCGCTGGAGGCGGCGTTGTGCAGCGGCAGGCAGGCGCGGTCGTCGGCGAGCGGCGGGCGCAGCTCGAACTCGTCGTACAGGAGGCGCAGCAGCGCGGCGCGCAACACGTGCGCCACGGCGGCGCGCGCGGGCTCCGCGCAGGCGCGGGCCTGCAGGCGCGCGCGCTCCGCCGCCGCCATGCGCAGCTGCGCGTACCGCCGCGGACGCTCGCCGCCGCGCAGCACCTCCAGCGCCGCCCACAGCCGCTTGCTGTGCACCGCCTTCCTGCAACACGCCGCTGCCCGCTACTGGGGGGACCGCTAGCTTCTACCCACACCAGGCGCGGCTCGTAATTAAAGGCTCTGAGGCGGAGCCGCCCCGAAAAAGATATTTGAAATATATGTATCAACAACAGATTCAGTGGCGGCGCTAGACGAAAACTGGGAGTCGGCGAATTCGTCTTTGCGAGGCCCCTTTCATTTTTTCATTAATGAAGAAAATATGCCGCGGTGGTGCGGCCGAGCGCATTGAGGCGCGATGCTACGACGCGCGAGGTCGCTTCCCGTCGGAATTTCGAATCCCCCCTCGGGAATGGATGTTTGTGCTGTCTTTAGTATAAGTTCATAAGTAGTTTGTAATTTTAGGGACTGATGACCCCGCCGTTAAGTCCCATAAGCATTACAAACATCTGAAGAAAATTCTTGTAACTAGATTCCATTTTGTGCCAGCCCACCACAGAATTATAATGAAATAAAAGGTTTTCGCTTGGCAGGCGATGTGAGATGTTTCTTTTATTTAACTTCAAAACATATCGATTTCGTCCCTATGATGGGACATCATCAGTGCAGAATTGCAAGTCATGATGACCTGTGTGCTCTACTTCAAAACATTTTTATCAGTCATGTCATAAAAAACATTTAAAAGGTCTTGCCGCTAAGCTGCGTAGGTGTACGTAAGCGGCTACCTGATTTTATTGTTGTGACTTGTACCGGCAAGACCTTTTAAATGTTTTTTATGACATGACTGATAAAAATGTTTTTAAGCAGAGCACATAGGTCATCATGACTTGCAATTCTGCACTGATGATGTCCCATCATAGGGGCGAAATCGATATGTTTTGAAGTTAAATAAAAGAAACATCTCACATCGCCTACCAAGCGAAAACCTTTTATTTCATCTGAAGAAAATGTTGAAATCAGCTGAATAATACATCAATAATCATTATACTAAAATTCCATTGGTATAATATACAAGTATTATTGCAATGACAAAAATTACAATACACTAAAACACAAATTAGAAGAACTATTCACTTTTTCGTCTCACTGAATTTTTTTAAGACCACATCTTAATACTAGCCGCCATTTCGGCTTCAGTTGATAGTACTGACAACGCAGATAGTCTTTCTTGGATCATGGTGGTTTTCAAGTTAGTCTTAATTTCAAGTTTGTGAAACTTCTCTTGGCCGAAGCTGTACTGACTGAACTGAGCATGGTTCTGATTGTTATATAAACATTGCAATATACTTCTTCCAAATCGTTTTCTAAAATGTACTAAAGAAATTGTTTTGTAAGTATTTGACTAAAAATTGCATCACTGCTACACTCATACGAAAATAAATACGAACAACTAAATAGCTGATGGCCGGGAATGGCCGAGCGCACTAAGGCATCATACCACGGTGAGCGAGATTGCTCTCGCCGGGGGTCGAATCCCACCCTTGTGTACGAATGTTGTGTTCGTACATGGGTTAAGCTAGTGTAAATTAGATATAGGTCGTCGCTACATAACCTAGCAGTTGGAAAGCGCCGTTAAACATCGAATATATTAAAAAACTAAAATGTTAACAACGTTTTGCGAGGCCCCCACAGGCGCGAGGCCGTCAGCGGTGCCTAGCGCCGCCACTGAACAGATTACAGAATTATAATCATCAGATTTCATTTAGCATTTTTCCGTCACACGGATGTAAAGAATGAAGATGAATGTTTTTGGAACTGTTGATATTGAACGATGTTTTTCAATCGGGTAGTAGCCTTAAAGCTGCGCCTTGAGGTGTCGTTTAGCTCCATGTAGTGGAGGGTTGGGAGTGGGGCTTCGTTGGTGTATTGCTTTTATGCGCGTCTCATAGGATCCGAGCTTGTAGCCTAAGGGTGTCCTACCAACCTCCACACTACTTTCACGTTCTTCTGCTTACTTCAAAAGAGAATAAAGAGTGGCTGAAAGTCCACTATCGTATCTCTTGTCTCTGTATATGTCTATTATGTTTTGGTGTGCAGTTTACCACTCGTTAGTTTTACAGTTTTAATAGAGTTTTAGATAACTTTTTGTTTCTGGTATTGGCTGTATCCGGTGTTAGAATAAGTTCGCAAATTTCTCACTAGAGTGCACTACAATGCGGTACCGTAAAGTTTCACCACCTAGCGAGATAGTTGCGAATGATTTAAGAAAAAAGCGCGCGAAATATGTCCCGTTACTTTCGATTCCGTTGTCGCTGATTTGAGTTTGCGGTTAACGTGTGTTATTAGTTTCGTCTTTTGTGCCTGTATTGTGGCTAAGTTTTAGTGACTTTTACTTCAAAATGATCTGCTAGAATCGATTTATGAAGTATGCGTCAATCTCATAAGGAATGAACTGTCGCAGACAAAGTACCTCGCAATCGAAGTTGACTGTGCAAATTTGTCTCAATTGGTCTTCATAATTCGCTATGAATTACTGGGGAAAATAAATGAAAGATTTATTTCCTTTGTACGAGCGAAAAGCGACACTGCAGAGAATGTAACTGCAGCAATTCTCTGTGAGCTGGAGAAAATGAATATACATCAAAAACCGGAAAAACTGATAGCTCAGTGTTACGGCGGTGCTCCTGTTATGAGTGGCCGCAATAATGGAGTTCGGATAAGAATGAAAGAAGTGTATCAAAATGCGCACTTTATTCACTGTTACTCATAATTATATATTACACCTCATGTTTACAATTGAAATTATCATTACATTAAGCAAGCAGCGTAGTTTATCCACACCACTTTAAAGATTCATGCAAATGGTGTCATTTAGTACTGTTTATTGCGATAAAGTCTTGAGACGTAATATCGGTAGATAAAAGCTGTCAGAGGGCTTTATGTTGGTTTTAGCCTTTGATTTTTAATTGCTTCTGAAACAGGAAGAAGGTGTAGTACGTAAAGTTTCAGGTAAAATATGACATTGCCCCCCTCCCCCCCCCCCTTTCTGGAAATCGTCGTGGTTACAGACTGATACGTAACTCGAGGTCTAGGTTTGTTCTGATCGGTAAATGTCAGAGCCTTCCCTAGTATGAAAACCACGAGCCGCACTAAAATACCGTGTATTTCCGTAGATAAGGCGACCTTCAGATAAGACGAGGTACAAATTTTCATCAAAATTTTATAGTTTATCCATATATCTGGCGTATAAGACGACCCCCAATTTTTTGTACTTGCGAAACTAAGGCTAGGTGTTAATGGAAAGGAATGGAATGAAATGTATAAGGCTAGGTGCGCTTGAACAGTTGTTCGATTGCCCGATTTCACTCGGCCGGTAATTTTTCTATTGGCAATGCACCTACTTCCATATAACATCGTTGTCCAAGCTGTCATCAGTCGATCGAAATATCACGCCTGGCCTGTTTACAGTTCGTCGTGTAAAAACACTCCAACGATCCTCATGTGAAACATGACAGTCATCTGTAACCAAGGATGTTACCTGCCAAAGATTGCGATTGGAAAACGCGCGCATTTTAAGGGGAAATTTCGTCTTAATTCTCTGCCTCACTTCCGCCGGCGAACTAGTATTATTGTAGGTAGTGTCATGTGTTAAAGCAATCAGTACTGTGGGTGTAATCCAGCGTAAAATTTGTGAAGTGTGGCAATGGAACCAACGAAAAGAAGGAAATATGAAGCAAGTTTCAAGTTAAAAGTTATTTAACAGGCTAAAGAATGGAACAACTGCGCTGCAACAAGGGCTTTCGATGTAACCGAGAAGATGGTAAGAGAATGCAGGAAGAATGTAGATATTATTTAAAAAATGCCAATGAAGAACTGTTCTCTGAGAACAGGAATAACGTGCTGGACAGATTTAGAAGATAACGTTGCAGAATGGGTACAAGAAAAGAGGCAGAATTGTTATGTTGTGACAAGAAATATGATTAAAGCGTATGCCTTGAAGTGGGTGCGCAGCAATCCAGAACAAGTCAAAGAATTTAAAGCAACAACAGGTTGGTGCAATCGTTTCATGAACAGAAGAAATTTTGTAATACGACAGAAAACCAAAATTGCCCAGAAATTACCACACGATCTTGACCATAAAGTTACGAGTTTTCAGAAATATATTATTGGTATGGGGCAAATATACAACTTTCCGTTATCTAATATCGGAAATATGGATGAAACACCAATGAATTTCGACATGCTAAACAACAGAACTGTGGAAACTAAAGGTGCGAAAACTGTTCGTGTCAGAAGTACAGGCCATGAGAAGACTAGGTTTACAGTAGTATTAACATACATGGCAGATGGTACCAAGTTAAAACCCATGGTCATTTTCAAGAGGAAAACTGCTCATAAAATAAAATTCCCACCAGGTATTTTTGTATGTTTTCACCGAAAAGGATGGATGGACGAGAATGTGTGGGAAAGACGACCAAGCGCTCTACGAAATGAGAATAGTTTGTTGGTATGGGGTATGTTTCTTTCCCACATAACTGAGAACATTAAAAATCACTTAGCAAGGAACAACACCAAAATCGCCATTATACCGGGTGGTTTAACTTCGATGCTACAACCTTCAGACGTATCTTTAAACAAACCATTTAAAGAGAGCTTGCGTCAACAGTGGAACATGTGGATGATGAATGGCGGAAAGTCATTTACAAAAGGAGGAGCTATGTGTGCTGCATCACTTGATGTGTTCTGTCATTTTCTGATAAAATCGTGGGAAAATGTGAAATCAGAAACAGTGATTAAATCATTTAAAATGTGGGATTTCTAATGCTATAAATGGTTCGGAGGATGATTTTTTATGGGATACTGATGATGAAGCGGAAACTGATTTATCAATGGAATGGGACCCATATGATGAACTTATCAATAAGGAAAGTGAGGTTGTACTTCAGGAGCTGTTTGCTTCAGATGATGACTGTGAGGATTTTCGGGGATTTTAAACATACTTATCAGTGTTTTTTTGGTAATGGTTTTAATTAACGTAATTAATGTAAGAAAAGTCTTGATCAAATCGAGTGAAGTATCTTTCATATTTCGTTCCGCAATGTTGTCAGTGTTGTTTCTTGGCAGTCAATGAGAGGCCAGCGCACAGATGACGCTTTCTTGAAGCACAGACGAAAAAAATATCACATAATGACATGAGTACGTCTACACCAGAATTTCGTATATCTTAGCCCATTGGAAATAAACATTTGCGGCAGCCAATATTATTAATGCAATTTAAATTGTCCCATTAGGTCCCAAACTAACCACAATCTCGTAAATTATTAATGTAGCGACTGCAGCAGGCTACCATCCGTTTGTGCGTGTTGTGTGTGAGTGCTTCAGTGAACGCGAGTATTAAATTTTAGAAGCGCGCTGTATAGTTCCTAGTGTTCCGCCAGGGGCGCTGTGTTTCGTGTGTCGCGCAGCGAAATCATTCCTTCTTTTCGTATATCAGTTTTCTATTTTATTATCGCTGTTTTATAGATGTTTCTTTGCCTAGTTACGTGTCAATAAGCATTAGTAACAACATTCTTTCTGTTTCTGCTCTGTGTCTAGAGTTGTCCTGCTTGATAATGTATTCTACACAGCAAAAATAAATTACTTACCGGTATGGTTATACCAAGATTCGGATGTATGTGTCTGACAATTGCAAACTGTATAGAGTCGCGGGGGCCTGATATACCTCAGCGACGACATTACATATGCGAATACTTTCCTAGATACGTCATTTATCGCTTGCCTGGGCAGGAAATATTTTTAGATGACCAAAAACACGAACTCGTGAGACTCTGAATATGTACCCTTGTCCACTCAGTAAATAAATAATGTTCATAAAGTGAATATTAAAAAAAACTGACGCAAACCTTTGTCTTTGTAAATCTTTACGATGTAAATTTCAGACTAAATTTCAATCAATTTTTTTTTTTAGTACCGGCGGATAAGACGACCTCAGGTTTTGGAGCCTTTTTTATGATTCAGCCATCGTCTTTATCTGCGGAAATATACGGGGACGGTTGCTAACAGTAAAACGTACGCAGGGTCGACGGAAGCCGAAATGCCAAAATTGGCCGCCCCGTCATTAATAAAAAAAAAAATATGTATATATATAAGAGGAAAAATCCTTGTGTAACGTTAAAATCTGCTGCCACATGTTTTCACAAAGGTATGTTTTACAGTAATATAAAAGACGTATAAGTATATATGTATGCCTAATATATAAAGGGTAAATGTTGTTACCAAATATCTCCAAAAGTTCTCGACAGATTTATTACAAATTTTTACACAACACTGTGATGAGTATTCGAAAGGAGATGGGCTCTATATTTTTGAAATATTAAGGGTTTTAGAAAATTTCTATTACTAATTTCGATGAGTCGTACAGGAGAGTGAGTACATATTTCGATAAGGACCTCAAGTCCGGAAATGTCATCCAGTCAGTGTCCCTATGGCTCTTCTTCATTTTTTCTCTGTGAAACTTATCCGTTCTACTCATTGCTTTCCATAGATTTGGAGGAGGTAGCGAGAAACAAGAAAAGAAAAATGAATCTACTAAACATGGACCTTACAGTGAATACCTTAAGAGCTAAGAACACTTAAGCAGTAGAAGAGACGTGTAAACAGAAGACAATCGAATATGAACACGTTGTTTAAAGTTCTGAAGTATGCATTTTACCGCCCATTTTTACTAGACATTTGTGTTTATTTTAGTGCATATTACGTCCTTCTAAAATATGGAAAGCAAATAGCTTGCAGTAGTATATATTTCTATCACAGTATCAAAAATTCAAGAAATACAACGTCAATGGATGACATTGGCGGACATGGGTTCGTTATCAAATTATTACGTATTAGTTCCCCTGTACAAGTGCTCAAAGTTTGTAACAGGACCTTCTGAACACCCTAGGGGAAAACTAGTTACCACAAATCTGGAAAAGTTCTTGATCGACCTAGTTCGAATTTTTACATGATAATTTTTGAAAACATACTTTTGGGCAAACAGCGATCTATGTAGAGTATTTATAAATAAAAAGAGTCATAAATCGCAATTGCAATTAGTGACTGTTTTTATTTATAAATATTTTATGAGATACTTTACTGGACATTCAGCCAGGATAATATGCACAGTGATTGAGGTAATGTACAAGCAGATTCTCAACCACCTAACCACGAATGACATATTGTCCAAAACACAGTTTGGATTTCCGATATCGAGAAGGCTATTTACACTTACAACGAGAATATACTTAATTCATTAGATAATAAATTGCAAGCAGCAGGTATTTTCTGTGATTTGTCAAACGCATTTGATTGTGTGAACCATAACATCCTTTTAAGTAAATTAGAATTCAATGGGGTCACGGGAGATGCTGGAAAATGGTTCAAGTCGTACCTCACTAACAGGAAACAAAGGGTGTCGGTGCAAGTAACTAGTGAATTAAGCCAACAGTCATCATCGGATTGGGAAGAAATAACATGTGGTGTCCCACAAGGATCCACCTTAGGGCCATTGCTTTTCCTTGTGTACACTAATAACCTCTTATCAGTTACACTACCAGAAGCAGAGTTCGTTTTGTTTGCAGATGATATAAGTATTGCAGTAAAAAGTACATCAAGCATAGTTACAGAAAGGTCTGCTAATGATATTTTCATGAACATTAATAAATGGTTTAAAACCAACTCATTGTCATTAAACTTTGAAAAGACTCACTAAATGCAGTTCAGAACATGTAAGAGATTTCCCACCAGCATATGCATTAAGTATGAAGAAGAGCAGATAGAAGAGGTTGACAGTATTAAATTCCTGGGATTATAGCTTGAGAATAAATTTAGTTGGGAGGAGCACAGAAACGACTCAACAAATCTGTATTTTCAATACGAGTGTTATCAGACATAGGAGACATAAAAATAACAAAGCTTGCATACTTTGCTTTCTTTCATTCCATAATGTCATATAGTATAATATTTTGGGGTAACTCTTCAAGTCAGTCAAAAGTCTTCAGAGTCCAAAAGCGTGTAATATGTATTATTCGTGGAGTTAATTCACGGACGTCCTGTAGAAGCCTCTTCAAAGAACTGGGTATATTAACTACTGCCTCTCAGTATATTTATTCCTTAATAAAATTTGTCATAAATAATATATCCCTTTTCCCAAAAAACAGCTTAGTTTATACATACAATACTAGGAATAAAAATGATCTACACAAGGACTTAAAAGCACTTACTTTAGTTCAGAAAGGGGTCCACTACTCAGGAACACACATTTTCAATAATTTACCATCAAGTATAAAACATTAAGCTACAAATAAAGATCAGTTTAAGAGGAGCCTAAAAGACTTTTTAGTGGCCAACTCCTTCTACTCCATTAGTGAATTTCTAAATTGTACCAAATGATGCATGTATCGGTACTTATACTATATTAGTATTATTATATTATCAGCTAAAAAAAGTTTTAAAAAACCTAAAAAATGTATGTATCTGTATTTATATAATTAGTATTATCTATTATTCAGCTTGTAAATTTTCTTTCTTGACATGTTCTACATCCACGAGGATCTCCTCAACATGTATCTATGGAACAAAAAACTAATCTAATCTGATGTGAGGGAAGGAAGATGTGAACGTTGAAAGAGAAAGGGGGAGGACGAGAAGGTCGATGGAACCGTTGGTCTCGTTTGAGCTAGTCACTTCAAGCTGTATTCCAGATTGGTTGTACATATATTTATCAGTCGTAAAAACCGCGGCATAGACTAGAATGGATTTTCTACAAATAAAGGTAACATTTGAGAAAGTGGTTGTCATAATCAGCGACCACATAAACCCCACAATGGCTACTTTTGAAACAGAGAAGTACGTTGTCGCAAAATGCCCCTCCCTTTCCTTCCTTCGTCTTCTCGCAGCAGACCTGCCACTGCCTCTTGTGCCGCCCCGTGCAGTCGCAGGTTTCGCACGTGCCTTGCGCCGGCCCTGAACGTACGCTACTAAAATATTACCGGATCACGAGTAATTATTATACAACTGGGCCTAATACATTAAACGTGTTGAATAACTTACAAACTACTTACGAACTAACTAATACTAAGGACGGCACAAATATCCATGGCCAAGGGGGGATTCGAACCCCCCGACCGTAGTGGCCGTGCAGACCGTGACTGTAGCGCCTCAGTCCCTTCGGCCACCGCGGCCGCTTTGCGATAATCCACGACTTCAGCTGCTTTTCTTTACTTGATCTACCATTTTGTGACGTATGAAAATCTGTGCCGGACCGGGACTCGAACCCGGGTCTCCCGCTTTTCGCGACCTGTCGCCTTAACCACTCGGTCACCTGTGCACGCTCCCCGGCCAGACCCAAACTTCCATATGTTACACTTGTCTACTTCCCCTGGTGCTCGCACGCATTTTAGCGTGATTCCCGCGATGGCGAGAGACAAGCATACACCATCTTTAGCCTGTCTTGGCTGTCGTATTTACATTGAAACTACTGCGGTAAAGGAAGAGATCAAGTAAAGAAAAGCAGCTGAAGTCGGGAATTATCGCAAATTACAAATGAAAATTGTAAATTTAACATTTATAGCTGCCGACTATCAGCAACTCTCTTCCTTTACAACAGTAGTTTCAAAGTGAATATCAAGTTTTTAGAATATCAGCAACAATCAGTTGGAAATACTTAATCCACCCTTACAATCAGTGGCGTAGCTATGTCACAAAGGGCCCTGGGGCAAAAATGACATTGGGGCCGCTTTAAACGAAAACTATGCAAAACTACTTCATCATCAGTTCCTTACCGCCTACTGGAAGACATAATAAGGCAAACCAAAATACTATTAAGTAAATTATAATATGTCACGCAGCAGATAATATTTAATTGTACTCTCAAATATAATTATAACTGTGAAAGTTGGTTTGTTTATTATGCTTTCACGCAAAAGTTACTAAGTGAATTTGAATGAAATTTTGGAGAGGGATAGATTTGGACCTGGGTAGGACATAAAGATAAATGACCCCTTGGGATAGTTTCAGAAGTTGGTCCATACTAGGTGAATGACGTCGCAGACATAAGCCAGTAAAAAATAAACACAATTTCAATCTGCCAGGAAGTTTCAATGAAGAAGTATTACTTAATCATGAAAACATGGCCCCCTGCCGCGAAGCAAACCGGGAACAGTCGAGTCCGCGGTGCCAGCAGGCGGACTGTTGTCAGTACCGACATCTCACTGTCGCTAAACTCCTCTCTGTGAGGTCATTGCTCCGTACCGAACAGCCTAATTTCGTTGATAGCCCAATCAAAGAAGGAAAATAAGGAAAATATTCGTGTAGGATGGTTTCAGAAAAGAAAGTTGCCGGAATTTGTTTGATGGAATACTTTGGTTTGACTCGTGCCCCTACCAGGCTTCATGAAGTATATATTAATGTCTGGCCAGGAAAAAGTAATACGTAAAATAACTAAGTTGACAGCTTATTATAGTGGCAGTGGGGTACCGGGTAGTGTCTTGAATGCACAACTTACTATTATGACAAAGTAACCATATTTTCTCTACTTCTTGGACGAATTGTAAGAGTGCAATTTGTTACAGCACTTCATTGGGATCTATGATTATGGAGCACACCGTTGGGGAATTCACTACACAAACAGTTGAGTTACCATAATAATACCATTCTGTAATAATACATTGTAGAGACTTCAAATTCAAATGTGGTCACACTGTCTACTGTCAAACACTGTGCTAATAATTCAGCACCGTTCGCTGTTACTTCTCAAAGATTGGCAGGCACGGCAACTCCGACTTCAACCGATAACACGCTGACGATGGCAGGGTCCACGTCTTAGTGGACAAGCAAAGGACCTTGTTATGTTTATATTCTGGGGTGCGAATAATTTTTGGATTTCACTTCGTACGTTTGAGGTTTGTTTGTCAGGGTTCAAAAAGTTCAAAGTCGGAAAACCTTCATTCACCTAAATTATCAAATACAGTAGAACTTCGATTATCCGAAGTAATTGGCGGACATGAAAGTGTTCAAGGATCTACGGTAACTTTTTTGGAACGTCGCTCACGTAGGCCAAGGGGCCCCTTGAGCTCGGGGGCCCCGGGGCACTGCCCCGCCTAGCCCTATGGTAGCTACGCCACTGCTGGAAATGTTATACACAGTGGCGTTTTAGCCTGTGGTGGCCCTTGGCCGCACAGTGAGTACAGTTTACGCGCAGCAACTCCCTGCGAACGCACACCAGGAAATTTTTCTTCATCTCTCTCTCTGCCGGCGCCGGCCGCGGAAAATAGGGTATCCCAGGTAAAGCTTTCCCTGGATTCCTGGCATAGGCGGATCCAACGGAGGGGGGAGAGGCGGGGGGGGGGGGGGTCGAAGGGTCCTGTGACACTTTTGTTTGATTGGGCGTGGGGCAAAAGGGGTGGCCGGTACCAGAGTCATATTTTTCATCGCCTCTCCCTCCCTCAGCTAGCCGTCCCTGATTGTTTCCTGGAAGGCCCCGCCAGTTGGCACCTTTGTCGGTGGCGACAAGTGGCGGTGTGTCTCGCGACGTGCAGCGTTCCGCGCCGTCTGCTGTACGTCCCTCAGCGGCGTGGCTTCCACCCGCGTCGCGTCCTGTGCTGCACTGAGCACTGTCAGACATTGTAATTTATCATGTTACTTTCCACGGTCTGCGCTTCAAGACTGTGATATGTTTCCAATATTCTGAGATTTTCAGCTATCAGTCGATATTTTTTTTAATAACTTTAGAGGGCAGCACATGCCCAAATAATGTTCATGACATCACCCACTTTTGTTTTGAAATATAGTTTGTGTAGATTTGAAACGGTAAAAATGTCCAGTTGTCATACTTGGCGTAGTGTGATTTATCCATATTAATAACATCTTCAGTTAAGCACATGGTATGTATAATTAATTAAAACATTGTTATGTCTGTCATAATGTCGTAAGTGGTACTTATGTAACATTTTCATGTGGTAACAGTGTGTTTTTCTTGAACTTTTTAGCATTGATAATGGCCAGTTACTGGCCAAAATCATGATTTGCTAATACAGATTAAAAAAAAAAAAAAGATCGACTGATAGCTGAAAATCTCAGAGTATTAGATTGTAATTTATTGTTGGCAGTCGCTTATTGAAGCATTGCGGTGAACACCGATAATGGATGCGATCAACCTTTCAAAAATTGGATTAATTACCAATTTCTGTAAGCGCAATAGTGTCAATGTATCATCAGAAGATTGTGTGATACCAGAAGTTTTCTCAAATGAAAATTTGCAGTAAAACGTAAGTTCAAAATGTTGAAATGTTTGTTAAGCTTATGGGACTTAACTACGGGGTCATCAGTCCCTAAACTTACAAACTACTTATGAACTACTTACGAACTAGGACGGCACAAATATCCATGCCCGAGGGGGGATTCGAACCCCCGACCGTAGTGGCCGTGCAGACCGTGACTGGAGCGCCTCTGTCCCCTCGGGCACCGCGGCCGGCAAAACGTAAGTAAAACACCCAGAAGTGTTGAAACGATCTCGGAGGTGAAGTGTACTTATTTTAACGAACATGAAGTAGAAAGCAACGACGGTCGTCAACCTACATCATCTGAGACTGATAGCGAATTAGAAAATAATTTTTCGACGTCCTGGAAGGAAAATCGCCCATGTTTAATCTTTACTACAGCTAATGAAAAAGATGGACTGGTGATATTGTGCAGTGCTTGCGTTAAACGTGCTCAACAAGTGTGTAAAACAATTACAACTTCATCTACTGATTTATCTTGGTCAAGAGACGGTGTATCAAACAAGAATAAGAAAAAGATCCTTGACGCCATATATAAACACGAAAAAAGTGTTATTCATTCGGAATGAGTGCAGCAAGAAAAAATATGTAAAAAGCAGATGCCAGAAACATGTGCATAAGTGCTCGTGAGCTGTATTTAAAAAGTTTCAAGGAAAAATTAGATACAACAATTAAGGTGTTGCGATCACTTTATGTGCCCGCAAAAAAGGAGTTTAGCTTTTGTGACGTTCCCGAACATATACAGCTACTAATTGCGGATGGTGTAGATATGTGAACACATCTTCATACAGATAAGAGAGCTGCAACAATGACTGACTTTAATGCGGAAGAACTGCGTCCAAAATTAGTTATTTTTTTTGAAACTGACAGACATTTTTTCCACATCTCTATGGATGAGTCAACCGATCGGTTTTCCGAAAAACACTTGATTTTGTGTGTTACATATGTCAATGAATAAAATAGCGCATGCTACTGTTTCTATAAAGCAGTGCCAGTGGAAAAAACTGACGCTTATTTTAAGAGGGGAGGGGGCAGAATGGGGGCTATACCCTGAGCAAGAGGGGGGGGGGGTCGGGGTACCGAACATCGTCGCGCCTAGTGTTGAGAGGGGGGGGGGGGGGGAGCGCCACTTTCAAGATCCGGCACTCAAAGATGTGAACCCCCCGTCTTCTGAAGCACCAGCCGCCACTGATAAACATAATTATATTGCAGCTATCCTGCTGTAAGTTGCTATCGTCTTAGAATAATAAGGCTATCGGAGGCACGTGGCGACGGCAAAACAAAATGAGACCCCCAGTCCACTTGGAAATACATGTATTACTATAAAAAGTAATTTTCGAGATTTGGAGACCCCCCTCCAAGACGAGAGGCATGGGCAGTAAAAAAAAAAAAAAAAAAAATAAAAATAAAAAAAAAATGGCGTCCCAGAACAAGCTAGGCAATGGGCGTTAAAAAAATAAAATAAATAAATAAAATAAAATAAAAACATTATACCACTCCTGACTCCACGTCCCTGAACGGATGGCGTGGTGCATGTTTAGAATAAGTTCAAATGTTCAAATGTTTGTGTAGTCTATGGGACTTAACTACGGGGTCATCAGTCCCTAAACTTACAAACTACTTATGAACTACTTACGAACTAGGACGGCACAAATATCCAAGCCCGAGGGGGGATTCGAACCCCCGACCGTAGTGGCCGTGCAGACCGTGACTGGAGCGCCTCAGTCTCCTCGGCCACCGCGGCCGGCTTAGAATAAGTCTTGTGCAGTTTCTTCAATGAAAATATTTGCGAGTCTCTTTTGTATCTTTACACAGTTGGGTGTATGTATGGAGGCGACTTTTGGGACAATGTGCATTGGAAGGGGACAGTTTACCATGTGGCACTCGAGCCAACTACGTCTTTACAGCGCATGTGTCTGTAGCGAGAGCTTTAAGATGCGCATCAAACATTTACCTTTGATTTTCGTGTTCCATCATATACAAAGCTATATAGCTACTGTTGTGTTCATTACCGGTAACACCAAGCAAGCCGCGGTGGAGTGGCAGAGCGTTCTAATGCGCCTCGCTGTGGAGCGCGCGGTTGCTCGCCGTCGAAGGTTCGACTCCTCTCTGGGGCACGGGCGTGTGTGTTGTCTTTAAAGTAGTTTTTAAGTCTATGGAGAGATGACCACAGCAGTTTGATCCAGTAGGTTTACAAACATTTAATTTATTTAGCACAAAGCAAATATAATTATACGTTAAGAAGCAACAGCAATAGAGTTTTCTAAGGAATGAGAAGTAAAGGGCTGTGGGTCACTGTAGCTCTTACTCCAGCGTGTCGGAAGTTCTGGGAATTGGCTATTATGGCGTGCTAGAGAGACCTAGTGCAAATCAGTGGTGAGCATCCTGCACCCGTCTTGTACTTGCACGCTGCTATGATGACCATGATATTGACGTCGTGTTACAAGAGCCATTCCTTGCACACTATTGGATGCAGTGCTCTTACACATGCTCAATCGGTACAAGGTTTGGAGACTTCGGCCGGTATAAATTTTTTTTATGGATGCCACCAACATTACAGACTCACGATACTTTATGAGGCAGCCAGTGTCGTCTCAAATGTTATTGTTTCGCAAACCACTTCTGAGTGTTTTGTATTGTCTATTACATTTTTAAAATGAGTGATGATGCTGTTGCTGGTCCATGTCAGGAGTCGCCTACAACGCCCTCTGGTAGGCCTACTATTTTCGTTATGTATATAACCCTTTCAGACCCAAGATTGTAGGTAATGTGACATTAATACCGATAAGGACGTTTAAGATACAAAATACAAACAGTAATTCATTACAAAAAAGAAAATAAATTTATTTTCAAAAATTTCCAGAAATTTTGTACCCACACAACTGTGTGGTTTGGGCCTTCACTGCAATTTTTTATGATCTGCACAATCTTACAGTAACATGCCTTCATACTCATTCCTTCACATGCTACAAGCGAAAACAGTTTGCATCTTTTGACAAGTACACATCACATTTTTCACATCTTGTTCTTGTACGCAGTTGCAAGCGCTTCTGCGACATCTTGCAGACTTTAAGTCATTAATAACAGGTCAATGATCAAAATTTTCCAGTCGCTTGTCAGTGCAAGGTGAACCGTTTCTTTCGAGCTGTATTTACGTCTTCTTCATCTTCCTCATGCTCTTCGTCAATGAATGGCGGTGAGACCAGGTTTTATGTTCAAATGTTTGTTAAGCTTATGGGACTTAACTACGGGGTCATCAGTCCCTAAACTTACAAACTACTTATGAACTACTTACGAACTAGGACGGCACAAATATCCATGCCCGAGGGGGGATTCGAACCCCGACCGTAGTGGCCGTGCAGACCGTGACTGAAGCGCCTCAGTCTCCTCGGCCACCGCGGCCGGGCAGATCAGGTTTTCCCTACAGCCATCCGGAATTCAAGAAGTTAATGTATGTCTTTTCGACGTACTTCATTAGCTTTTCTGTCATTCCTGCACTGAAGCCATGAATTTACACATGCCATGTCTATCATTGTCACTGCATTTTGAAGCAGCTGTTTCCCCAAAATCTTCACCTGGAGAGGATGGTGCAGACGGTCTTTCCCACAAGTTGTCAGCATTCTTATTTGCAGTTGGGAGCCAAGGGGAACCGAGGGTATCGTCATCACTGCTTAAATGCTCTACATCTGTCAAGTTGAGTAAAGCAGCGATTGCAAAATCACTCAGAGGTGCTGAAATTGAACCAGTAATTTTTATGAGCATATTTCGGTTCGCGATAATTACCAGACTGGGTGATATTTTGAAAGAAATGACATTATAACATCACAGGAACATATAAAATCAAACAAATAAGGATATCTACACCTTGTCAACAAGTCTTTATCATAAAAATCTGACATTAGAGCCAACATGCACAATTGTACACTAATGTTTCAGATTATACTTCCAATAATTTAAAAAAAAAAGAATAATTTAAGAGATATTTACGTAAAATGATCTATCTATGGAAGATCTATGTCATTAAAATAAACGAAATCAAATTTATATAACAACACTATAGACAAACCTTCGAACGTGCACTATCTTGCCGCTATTGTAAGTGTCCTGGAAGTTTGCCGACTGCTGGTTCAACTGTTCAATTGTTGTAAAGCTTATGGGACTTACCTGCGGGGTCATCAGATCCTAAACTTACAAACTACTTATGAACTAACTTATGCTAAAGACAACACAAACATCCATAACCGAGGGAGGATTCGAACCTCCGACGCGGGAGGCCGCGCGATCCGCAACGTGGCACTCCAGACCGCTCGGCTGTTCCCGCGCGGCGCCGAGTGTTGGTACCACACATAGTAGAAACATGGAACTAAAACACGTTGCGCATGTTACGACAGTCCATCCACGATTACAATTGTGCGTTCAGGACCTGAAAGGGTTAAAGCGACTTCTGTTTTCGCCATTTGTGGTGCCAGCTCCACCCCATCCCCCCCCCCCCCCTCTCGCGGCGCACACCACTGTTTGCTTCCTCCGGTCCCTCCTCTGAAGTCTAGCATCCAACACCTAACGCACTAACAAGGAAAGTACTGGGGCTCGAACAAACATATATGTATGAACTTTTGGTTGCAGTAACTCTACGTACACCTTAATGTGCTGGTGGGTGTCGTTTTCATGCAAAACTTTGCAATGAAGCTCTAGATAGCACTGTAGATGTAATTGTAGACGCTATCCGTTATGCAGATAGCCGCGATGGAGTAGCCGAACGGATTTGCCGGGCGCCGTGGCTCAGCGCGTCCGGTCACAGGGCTGAACGCCCTCTGTAATGAAAAAGCTGAGCCAAAGAACACGTAGAACCAACTACGTAGAACAAACTACTTAAACCTAAGGGCAACACACACACACATGCCCCAGGGAGGACTCGACCCTCCACGGCGAGCAACCGCGCGCTCCGCAGCGAGACGCTTTAGACCGCTCGGCTACTCCACCGCGGCTTCGTTACTTCATCTCAACCAGTCGCAATACAGTTGCAGGATTGATTACCAATCGCCGCCCCATCTGACGCTTCACCACACAAATAACGTCACAAAATGCAACTTCGGAGGCACACTGCAACGTTCCTGCTGGCGAACCGACAGGTCAAAGTGCAATGTGGCAAGGCACATGCAGAGGCCTCTAACGGACGACTGCAGAGTTTTGCAGATGCGGGAGTGTCACTAGTACAACAAGGGATGTTTACATTATCTCTCGTACGATTTTGATGTAAATGTGTTTGTTCGAGCCCAAGTACTTTCCTTGTAAGTTTGTTTGTTTGTATAGCTGATGGGACTTAACTACGGGGTCATCAGTCCCTAAACTTACAAACTACTTATGAACTAGCTAATCCTAAGGACGGCACAAATATCCATGCCCGAGAGGGGATTCGAACCCCCGACCGTAGTGGCCGTGCAGACCGTGACTGTAGCGCCTCAGTCCCCTCGGCTACCGCGGCCGGCTCCTTGTAAGTGACGTTCGTGTGTAGCCCATAGACTTGACTAACCAGAGGATCCTCTCGAGCACGAAGGCGACGGCAGGCCGTGTCGTGGCGCTGAGGGTGACCTCTGGAGCGGCGTCGTCCTCGGCGTCAGGAGGGGCGGGTTCGGAGTAGGGGAAGCAGCCGGTGGCGGTGGCCACGCCCAGGCCGGGCTGTGGCGCGGCGCGCAGCTGGTCGCGCAGGCTCAGCTTGGCGTCCACGTCTGCGGCATCGACGGCGTGCAGCTCGATGCCCAGCACCACGTGCAGCGGCTTCGGGGGCGGCTCCACTTTCACGTTGGGTTCCTGCAGCCAGACACGCAGTCTCCAAGTCCCCGGTCTCCACACCGCGATTGTAAATCAAAACATTAAGCTCCGCATTTATTACAAATCATTCAAACAGCGAGCGTATATCATTTATACGCATCTACAGTCGGGCGATTCGTAGTAGATTTTCACAACATATGCACGACCCTTAATAGGTTTTCGCACCAGTTAAGTCCCTACACCGACCCTATTTATTACGTTGAACTATTACTTGCTGTCTGACCCTGTGTTGGAGGATTCTCAACATAGACAGTGTAATAGTCATATACATGTGGCGTCTGTTCCGAAAGAACAGACGTCACTTCTGATCCTGCAGTTGTTATTATTATGTAATATTCATAGAATATATGGCATCAACTGCGATTGGGCATAGCTGAAAATGTGTACCCAGCCGGAATTCGAACCCGGGTCTCCTGCTTTCTCGGCAGTTGCACTGACCCCTACACCACTGAGGACACAGTGATCAACCCCACCTCCAAGGACTACCTAAGGACGCCTCCCGTCAGATACAAATTCCCAGCTTCGCCCTGCCCACAGTATTCAAACTCGTACTTATTAAACTACGAGTTGAAGCCCTTACTCTTACGGGAATTAGTTTAATAACTACGAGTATGAGTACTGCGGGCAGGGCGAAGCTGGGAATTTGTATCTGACGGGAGGCGTGCTTAGGTAGTCCTTGCAGGTGCGGTGATCACTTTGTCCTCAGTGGTGTAGGGGTCAGCGCACCTGCCTAGAAAGCAGGAGACCCGGGTTCGAATCCCGGCTGGGTTCACATTTTCAGCTTTGCCCAATCGCAGTTAATGTCATATATTCTATGAATATTAAATAGTGTAATAATCCGCTCAGGTTGTTACTTGAAGTGTCATCATTTAATGTCACTCAAGCCAGGTCTTCTTACTTTCGGATTTTAATCAAGTTGTTTTATCTTCTGAAGTGTCAAGAATAATACTATTATAGATTAGAGCTCCAGCATTTCCTGTGCCTCCTTGAGCGTAATTTATTCAACTCCGGAATATCACTTTGTACTAAATTCTTCATCATTCGTTTCACACCAATCAATAATTCCAACTCTGGCTAACTTCTTGTGAAATAATTTCCACATATGTAGTCTTAAACTAAGTTTATTATTCGGAGTCGAGATACAATCAGAACATTAACATGTTACAGGCTCAGAGAATTAACCAAGGAATACAAAGTAAACAACAAAATCGCGCTTAAAGAGACGACACATTCTGCATTTCTAAAGACAGAGCAAATCCTTTTGAAACATTCATCCGACTAAACCTATTAGGTCAGTATGGGAAACATAGATTCACGAATGGGAAGAAACATTAACTATTGCACAGGCTAGCAAAACATAAATAATAGCGAAATAAAGAAATACATATCACACATTTCAAACTCGATCCTACACCATTTCTAAAATATACCTAAAAACCTCACAAATAAATAAGAATACTGACTACATCAACGAAATGTAGTATCTCTTTAAAAATAAATAGTTATAAATGTATTATTGATGTATCTGACGGATGAGCACCAAACTATCAAACAAAACAGGGTATGATTCTTAATGACTTTCAGATATACACAAATTAGATCTCACAAACATTTTTCTATTATGCCTAAAACTAATGTTTCCCTAATTTTTATAAATTTCATAAATGCGTACAAAACAAATCACGTAAAGCACACAACATTTGCAGTACATCGATCACAGAGGTAGTAGCCATGTTTAGTGACTTTTGGAGACGCCATGACTCTTTTAGTTGTAGTGGGTAGAGAGAATTTCATTGTGGAATTTGTTGTCAAGTCGAGGTTTCTTTTATGTTACAATGAATCAGTCTCATGTTACCTGTCAATGAAAAAATCAGCAAAAGTACTTTGTAAGTCGAATAATTGATGGCGCATCACGTCTGTATCAGCAAGAATGACCAGAAAAGCTAACTACAAAACTTTCTAAATTTTAAATCCTCCGTTCTACCCTCAGTTATTTTTGTGGACATTACAGGTTCTCTCACAACTAAAAATACTCGTACTTTAGAACAGGAGAGACTCTAACTCACTAGAAGAACAGAGACGAAAGTACCAGCAAGAACAAAACATGGTAAAGTCAGAAGAAGTCTCTGTTGAAAATTGTTATTGTTTATTATTTCAAATTAACGTTTCTCTAGGTTAATCCGTTATCAGACTGGAACAATAATGGAAATATTACAGCTCAAGCAGCAGATCTAATTAACCTAGAGATAAGTAAATTTGGAAAAGCTAAAACATATTTCGCTCAGTTCTGAAGGTATAAGAATGTTGGACCACAGATGTCATGTCAAGTGGCGGTGGGAAGCAACTTTATCAATCAATTAAAGTTATCATAAAGGAGCTCTATAAGAAAAGTAAAGATAAATAACGGCACTTTGAGTAAAACAACTAAAGGCCAGAAAAGGTAGTATATTAAAAAAGAAGATGGTTTCATATGGTCCAACCATTAGTATGCACTATCAGTTCGCGTTATTACATCAGAACATTCAAGGTCTTAAAAATAAACTTGATGAACTACTATTTTGTATTTATGAAACAGGTTCCTCTAATCCAATTGACATAATTTGCCTCTCTTAACGTCATGTGACCAGTGATATCGATATGGTAAACATTTCAGGATTTAATTTAGCTTTCTACTTCCGCAGAGTAGATAATGAGGAAAGAGGAGTTGCTACATTTATTAAAAATTGCTATCAATTCAAGAATACGCGGGGAGTTTGAAAGGTCCGTGCAAAGCCCTAGAGATGGCACCACCAGCGCGTAATGAGGTCATGTTTAGTTAGTAGCATCTTTGGAAAGAACGTACACCAAGTTTCAGCCATATTGGTCTATTTCTTTGTGTTAGACATTCGTGTGAATTGAGGAAGTCGAGTGATTGTCAAAGAATGGACGAAAAAGAATTTCGTGTGATGATTAAACATCACTTTATGAAAAGCGAAACGCTTAAGGAGACTAAAGAGAAGCTTGATTTACAGTATGGTTACTCTGCACCTTCGATTAGAACAGTTTATAAGTGGTTTCAAAATTTTCGGAATGGCCATATGGGTACAAGTGACGCTGAACGTTAAGGACGCCCTTTGGAGCCATCCATAAAATCCATAACATGGTGATGGATGACAGAATAGTTAAAGTGGGTGAGATTACTAGTGCTGTGGATATCTCGAATGAATGGGTACAAAATATTTTGCATAAACATTTGGACATGAGAGAGCAGGGTAAAACTATTACAGGTTCATATTATTCATCGTTATTGGACCGTTTGAAAACCGCGCTACAAGAAAAACACCAGCGATTGGCCCACAAAATGTCCTTTTCCATCACGACAATGCACCAGCACAGACCTCAGCAGTGGTGGTCGAAAATTATTGGAAATAGGATTCCAACTCGTTTAACATCCCCCATATTCTGCAGACTTGGCTCCCCCAGACTACTATTTGTGACACAATTTGAAGAATGGCTGGCAGGACGATGATTTCATTCAATCGAAGAAATGATTGCAGAAACTAATAGCTGTTTTGCAGACTTGAACAGTTTGTATTATTCGGAAGGGATTAACAAATTAGAACAGCATTGGATGTAATAACTCTAAAAGGAGACTATGTCGAAAAATAAAAAATGGTTTTCCCCCAAACACGTTATGTGTTTTTTTCTATTTTTTTTTTATTATGGTCTCTCCAAACACCCCTCGTATTGATAAAACAAATTCTGTCAAGATCAACATTTAGAAGCATGTGTAACAGAAGTAGAGGTCCATAACAGACGCTATATAATAGTAACTATATACCAGGCGACTGCAGGATATTATAATCTATTTCTAAATAATCTTAGAAGCTCTATTAGGTTATTTAACAAGAAGAAACAAAGAAATCTTGGTTGCTGGTGACTTTAATATCGATTTTCTTATTCAGTCTTCCAGTAAACATTTATTGGAGTCAGTAGCATTGTTTTTCAATCTAACTCATACTGTAAACTTTCCAACTAGAATAACTAAATCGTGCCGGCCACAGTGGCCAAGCGGTCTGAGGCGCGCCAGTCACGGTCTGCACGGCCGCTTCGGTCGGGGGTTCGAATCCCTCCTCGGGCATGGATGTTTGTGCCATCTTTAGTATAAACTAGTTCATAAGTAGTTGTAAGTTTAGGGACTGATGACCCTGTAGTTCAGTCCCATAAGCTTTACAAACATTTAAACATTTTTTTGAAAACTAAATCGTTTGGGCCAGCCACTGATAACATTTTTTAGACAAATCATTATCATCATCACCATCATCTTGGACAGTGCTTGTGCTGTTTCTGGTAAGGTCGGGGGTGTTATATTGAGGCCACAGAATAAGGCTTCAATTGAAAAATTTATTGATTTTTTAAACAAATAGATAAGGTAGTATCATGCACACACAGACATGGGGAACATAATGAGAACAGGAATAACAGGAATTGGGGGAATAATCAGCAGGATAACTACGAGGAAAGGAAAT
The DNA here is from genome assembly GCA_026315105.1 of Locusta migratoria. NCBI lineage: Eukaryota > Metazoa > Arthropoda > Insecta > Orthoptera > Acrididae > Locusta > Locusta migratoria. The sequence goes on along the minus strand of CM048744.1, from coordinate 727,104,388 downwards.
GAAATGAAAATTGGAGGAGTGATTGGGAAAGGTCTAATGACAATGATAGGAATCAGAAGGGTTCCTGAGAGAAAAATAAAAGAAATAAGCAAGGACGAATCAGAAGGGTTCCTGAGAGAAAAATAAAAGAAATAAGCAAGGACCAAGACATGAGAATGGAAATAGAAATAGAATGGAACTCAATTCGGGAAACTAGGATTTGTCTTGGATGAGATCCACTATGGGACAACACAAATGCAAAGAATAGGGCCAGGAAATGGAATAATAATGATTGTGGTCAGAATAACAGGGGTTATTATAAAGGGAGAAATGCTAATGGTGATAGGGGTGGATATGAAGAAGGAATTTGTAGCATGGAAACTATTTTAAATGATGAAAATGTAGTGGGTAGTTGGTTCATGGAACATAACAAGAGGAGAGCCTTTAAAAGGAGGAATAGTAGAGAACAAAAAGGGGAAACGGAAAAGATTAGTATTGGAGATGTTTTTAATAAAGATTTTGGGAATACAAGTTATGAGAATGATAGTGTTGATGTGGGATTCATTCTTAACACAACAGAGAGCAAATCACAGTCTGGGGCTATAAAGGAGTGTTCTGATGTTCAAAATATATGTAAAAATGGTAGTGTAAGATTTGCTGAGTTATGTGAAGTGAAAGCAGATACAGTGGATTCTATGATGAATTGTTATGGAGTCATTGTGGCAGAATCTAGTGTTTTGGTGGATGATTGGGGTAATGTTGGAACCATAGAGCCTGTTGTTGATGTACCTGAAGGTATATCTGGTGATAAGTATGTGGGTAGCTGTAAGCAGCCTGAGGTCTCTATTTGTGAGGTACCTTTAAAAAGTGTTGGGGATGTGCAGAATGGTGCTGCAAGTAATGTGTATTTGGTAGAAACTGTATCTGAGTTCACGAAACAAGACAAAAATTGTGCTGCGAAACATGAGGAAAGTGACCTTCGATTTAAGAAGTGGATTAATAAGGCCAAATGGATACAGAAATGGGTACCAGCTGACTGGGCACTTCATAAATATGATTATGTAAAAAGGTTATGGGAACAAACTGAGATCAATGATGCAAATTATAATGCACTAAATAAAATATTTGATGGGGATAAGTAATTTGATGATCTGAGGGGGGGGGGGTTATGTATAATATGGTAGAATATGCAGTGGAAAGTGTTTATAGGGTTACAGATTGTGAAAAATGGTATCTATAAAGGGGGATGAAGTTGAACGGGTTAATTATTATGTAGTTTATAAAGATGAGAAGTATGAGGGTGTAAATGAGGCTGTATGTAAAACTTACTGGATGGGGAAGAGTGAAAGTGACTTTGATGCCACTGACTGGGTAGATTTCTCTAAGTATGTTAAAGGGCTGGGACCAAAGCTATGAGAAAATGAAAAATTTAGTATTGACAGAAAATCAGGATGGTTTAGTGGAGAAAATCATATGTATAAAGATGCTTTTCAAATGATATTTGCAGGGGATAGTGAAATTAAGTCATACAGTGGGGGACAGGTATGGACTATGGAGAAATACTGTGCAAATGAGGTTGAAGAAGACCTATTGGCTGAAGTGGAGCTGAGACAGGAAGGTTTTAGGAAGGTACAACCTATATTGATTATAAAAGTGGACAAAATTAATGAGAAAGCTTTGGTGGAAACTGGTAGTACTATTAGTGGTATAGCTGAAGATTTTTACAGATGCATAAAAACTGACAGTAGGGTAGAGTTTCCAGTAACAGGGATAAAGATTAAGAATGCAACTGGGAGTTGCAGGAAGCCTATGAGGAAAGAGGTTATGTTAGATGTAACTATTTGTGGAGACTTATTTAGTGATCCATTCCTGGTAATCAAAAATTTAAGCAGAAACATGGTCCCAGGTTCGAGTCCCGGTTCCGGCACACAATTTTAATCTGCCAGGAAGTTTCATATCAGCGCACACTCCGCTGCAGAGTGAAAGTTTCATTCTGGAACATCCATTAGGCTATGGCTAAGCAATGCTAGTCTTGCGTGTTTGCAGGAGAGCTTCTGTGAAGTTTGGAAAGTAGGAGGCGAGGTACTGGCGGAAGTAAAGTTGTGCGGCGTCATCGTGAGTCGTGTCGGGATAGCACAGTCGGTAGTGCGCTTGCCCGCGAAAGGCAAAGGTCCCAGGTTCGAGTCCCGGTTCCGGCACACAATTTTAATCTGCCAGGAAGTTTCACGTTTCAGAAATATGGTGCTTGGGACAGAGTTTTCAAGTAAATATGGAGCCAACATTAACTATGGGGAGCAAGTGCTAGAACTGAATGTGGAAGGGGGCATGAAGAAATCAAAATTTGTGAATGCAGCAGATGATAATTTAGTGGCAAGGTTGTGTGTGGCCCAGTGCAGAGGCAGAGGTTGAGGAGTAAATTAGGACTAAGGTTTATGAAACAAAGGGGATTAGTGATAATGAGAGAGAAAAGCTGTGTAATTTATTGGTGGAGAATAAAGCTATGTTCTCAGAGAGACCAGGGAAAATAGTAAATTTTGAATATGTTCTTAGGGTCAAGCCCCATGAAGCTATTAAGATTAGGCCGTATCCTATTGCCATGACAGATAGAGAGGATGTTAGGACAGAGATAAAACGCATGAAAGATTGGGGGGTGGTTGAAAAGTGCAGAAGTGAATATAGTATTCCTATTGTTGTGGTCAGCAAGAAGGACAAGTCAGTATGACTGGTTCTGGAGACTAAGAAGTTAACCAAAATTATCTTACCAGAAACTGACCCTCCGGAAAGCATGGGTCAGCTAGTTCAAAGTTACAAAAATGTAAAATTGATGAATAGTATGGATATGGCTGCTGGGTTTCGGCAAGTACCATTAGCAGAGCAGTTTAGAAAATACACAGCACTTCTGTTTGAGGGTAGAGCATACCAATACAGGGTAGTCCCATTCGGTCTATGTATATCAATTGCAGTCTTTATAAGGGCAATGAATTATGTATTAGCGGATGAGTTGATGAGGAGAAAGACCATATATGTGGATGACATCCAACTGCTACTTGGGGGAAACATTACTCACTTTTGGAGAAGGTACTAACTACATTACAATAAGGAGGCATGAATCTCAAACTGAAAACGTGTGATTTCGTGAAGGCAGAAATAAATTTTTTGGACCATGTAATGTCATCGGAGGGACTGATTCCTAATGGGATAAAATCAAAGCAATAGCAGAATGTGCCAAGCTTAAGAATCGAAATCAATTAAAGTCTTTTTGGGCACAGCCTGTTTTTAACTAAATTCCCCTAATTTGTCATGTTTGATGAAAAAGAATGTGGCGTGGGAATGGACAGAGGAATGTAACAGGGATTTTGAAAAGATAAAAAGCAGTTTGTGTAACAGAAAACTACTGTACTACCCAGACATGCCATTTCCATTTTACGTTGCCACTGATAGCTTGGACTATGGTAGGCCTATAGATCTAGAACTATCTCAACGTCAAATAGTAGATGGGAGGCTTGAACATCACAGCATAGCTTTTGCTAGCAGAGTACTGTCCAAGTATGAGGAGGGATATGGGATCTTGGAAAAGGAACTGTTAGCCATAGTGTGGGATTTCCTGAAATTTAGGGTATACTTGGAAGGACAGGAAACTATAGTTATGTTCAAATGTTTGTAAAGCTTATGGGATTAACTGTGCGGTCAACAGCCTCAAAACTTACAAACTACTTATGAACTAAGTTATACTAAGGACAGCACAAGCATCCGTGCTGAAGAGGAGATTTCAACCCCCGATGGGGGTATGCATCGTAGCATAGCGCTTCAATGTGCTCGGCTGCTCCGCCGTGGCTATGATTGATCATAAAGCGCTGTTATTTGTAGGACTGCAAAGTGCTGAACCGTGGGTTGGTACAATGGGCACTCATTCTTCAGATGTTCCAGTACAAAATTGAGTACATTAAGGGATCTGACAACATAGTTGCTGATATGCTGTCAAGATTGCCTAGGCAAGGGAAGGAAGAAACTGAGTAAGAGGGGAGCAGTGCAGAATTTATGATTGTGTATATGAAGGGAGTAGATGGGGAGAAGCAATTTCAGAGTATTTCTAAAAATTTGAGGAGAGTACAGAGTGCCTACCCAGTTCTAAAATCGTGAAAACTAACTTTTGAACAAAGGGGCTGATTTGATTTGATTTTCTCAGGGAAGCCAAAACAGTCTTGGTCTAACCCGTCACTGCCCGCACCGAAACTAAGTTTATTGTGCGGTATCGCTCCCTGTATATCTAGTAAAGTCAACCAATGGCCTTGAACAGTGCAAGGAGTCCTTTTACCAGTTCTTTATTAGACACAATTTCTTCGTCTGTTTGTCCCAAATGTTCTGTGCCTTTTACTCTCCAATGCAATGCATTCGAAGATTAAATGTGATGCAGTTTCATCACCGTCATCATAGATCCTACATGTAGGGTCCTCTTCTGTTATTCCCATTGTATGTAGGTGTTTTTTGAAATTCCCATGACCTGTCAGCAATCCAACCATGAGTCTAATCTCTCTCCTGTTCAGGATTGCAGAGCTTCTTTTAAAACATGGCTTTGGCATCATTACTTTGCCATGTATTTGTTGACAGACTTTGGTCCAATATTCTTCGTGCTGTCTTCTGAGCCAGTTACGTTGCTCCAATTTGGTCATTGCCTTGGTGATTGACAGGCAATAGGCTTACTCTATTGCTTTCCCCTAGCTCCACCAGAACCCTGTGACATTCTGCAATAATTTTAGACCTTGTTGCAGGAGCTGCCAGTGATCTCAGGGCTGCCTGGCTGTCTGAATATAAATGATACGGTCTTTGTAGCACCTACGCCAATTCTCCTCCTGACACGTCCTGATGGCAGTGATTTCGGCCTGGAATACTGAGGCCAGTTTCCCTAGAGAGATGACGCCCTCCAGTCTTGGCTGCACCCCGTGTACCCCGGAAGGGGATGAGAAACTAGAGAAATACTACAAAATTTTCAGAGGGGTGCTATTTAGAAGAAAGGATGTAAATAAAGCAGAGTGGCGTTTGTGTTGGCCAGAGGAACATGTTCAATCTTTGATAAATTGCACACATCTGAACTATGGCCACTATGGGGCACAAAATAATAATAAAATGGAATGGAGAGTGAGGAACCAATTGAGTGCATGTGACAGGTGTCAACGTGTGAAAGATTGTACTGTTGCCAATCAAGGGGAAATGCAGAACATCCTTCTGCGAGAAGTGGGAGAATTACTTGTTATTGATATATTTGGGCCACTAGCAACCAGTAGAGGTGGACAGAAGTATGTGTTACTTGCAGTGGATGTGTTTTCTAAATGTGTAAAATTATATGGGATGAAGAAGGCCAGACATAAAACCATGATTTGGAAACTGGAAATGGACTACTTTAAAAAATTAGGAAAGCTGAAGGCAATGGTGACAGATAATGGCTCTCAGTTCATTCCGAATTATGGGGGGGACTATATGCACCAGTCAGGTGTAAAGCACATAAAGACCTTAGTTTACCACCCAGCGGGAAATCCGGATGAATGCTATATTTGAGAACTGTGGCGTTTGTGCTGTACCTACTGTAGTCCTAGGCACATATCATGGGCAGAACATATCATCTCATTTGAGGATGCAATGAACAGTGTTAAGAGCAGTGCTACAGGGTTTCCACCGTTTGAGATTACGTTAAATAAGAAAGCTTCAAATTTTATTGGGGAAACAGTTGAGTTCCCGCTTGGAGTTTTCATTACAATGCAGCAACGACAAAAGTTGGCATCCGAAAAAAATGGCTAAGGCAGCAGCTCAGAGAAAAAGCAGGCAAGATAATCGGTATAAACCAGTTAAATATAAGGTAAATGACCTGGTATTGGTGAAGACTAAATAACGGTCAAGTGATACTGATGGGGAAATTAAGAAATTATTTGAACTGTAGCATGGGCCTTTTGTTGTAGGAAGGTGCTCATATTCTAATGCATACAGGTTAGAGTACCTAAAGTCTAGAAAGCCACTAGGGCAGAGGAATGTGACAGAGCCGTGGTTGTATAAACGACCAATAATATTAATAAAAAACAATTAGTGTTGGATAAATGAAATCTGAAATGCATACCATTGTAAATAGTAGGTTAAGACTTAGCTGTATAATTTTCTTTAATTTTTATTTCATTATGTATGTGTCTATAAGACATATTTCTGAAGCAGTATGAGGTCATGATCAAAGTTCTGTTGTAGTAACAATGTTAGTATGTGTGATTGAAGAGACAAACATATAGTAAATATGCATGCTGAAGGGTTAATCTAGAAGTTAGAAGATTTTTTTCTTTTTCTTTTTGGAGATATTTTTTCTCTATGTTAGGTGTAAGAATTGTTTTGGAAATATCATGCTGTGTATTAGACATAAGAATTTTTGAGTAGAATGCGCGCTAATGAGAATTAGGTTACTAAGTGCAATGTGAACGGGTTGTGGAGGAACATTTAGTATAATTTGGAGAGTTCTTGGGTTATGGAGTTTTTTTGTGTGTTTTGATTCTGGGGTTACGATTATGATATGTCACTAGATTTAAGTATATTGATTGGGTAAATCTATTTGTTTGCTTTGATGTAAGGAATAACTATATGAACAGCAAAAGCTGTACAAAGCAGAATTAAGTAAAGGGCTCACAGATTACATGCAACAAAAACTCCCCTCAAGAAATTAAAACTGTCTTTATATGCAGTAAAAATGTATCATATTCCCCAAATTCACCAATACTTCAAAATAGTCGACTTCTGACTTCAGATATGTAAACAGTTAAACTCGTCATATACACATAAGATCTTTTGCCACAAAACTACACAAAAACAAATATAACTCTTAACATCATTCCTGTCTTGCATTGCTTACATAACTTTTCTGTCCTCCAGCTGGATCCCCAAGCACCAATAAATACTAGTGCAATTACAAACTCCTAATCATGACCTTATTAATCCCACAGCACATAATGATTAACTCTTCAAAATTCTATTGTCTTAAACAAAAGTCTTACATTTACAGAGCATGTTAAAGCTACCCTCATTTACAACACACAGTATTACTCATAGCACAAACTGTTCTCTTCATGAAAATCCAACACAATATGATCATCAGATACATAATTTCCTAGTACACATTATTTCCACCCCCAAGCACAAAAAAATTGGAATGTTTTGTGATTAAAGTTATGGATCTCCTAGCACAAAGTCAATAACATAAACTACAAGTTAAACCAACAGGTGCCCTACAGTAGCATATAACTTCTGTAATCTGTGAGCCCTTTACTTGCTTTGAACCATGGATGTTTTATGCCACATCTTTAAAGCTATCTTGAGTGAGGTGGTCTTGTCAACATGCAGTACAGTCTCGGGGATTTTGACCTTTCTTATATAGGATGGAACAATCTGTTGAGGAATAAATGAATAAAAATTTCTGTACCAGTCATAAATAACTAGGCATCACTTTATCCTGTTTCTTTTGCGTTAGTTTTTGCTGTTTCAACTCTGGGTGGCATATGGGTAGATCTAGGTCTGATCACTCACTGGTACCCAGGGGATATGTTTGTGTAGATGCAAACTCGTTGTGTGTTTCTCTTTATTTCTTGGTAGTGATTGTCAACCGGCTGATAGGAGAGTTAAATAACTGCACCAAGGGTCTGGACTGTGCCACAGTCATGGGAGAAGGACAACATGGAAGATGTTGCAAGGTCAATGCAAACAAGTAGTGCTTCGATAAAGATTTTTTTTTCGGTGTGTTCTGCAAAAGGGAAATTAGTGCTTCAAAGAAATAAGGAATTTTGTATGGTGCTACGAACTATAAATCCAAATGTATATATAAGGACATAACCATATATAATTAAATAGATATAAATTGATATGATTTTTCTTTTTCAGACACATTGTTCTAGACACACAAATACACGGAAAGGAAAACATGAGTTTAGCATAACTAATGGAGGAAATTAATAGTTGTGGTGATTTACAAATATGTACAAAAGATTTTTGTTGGGCACAAATACTTTGAAAATTTAGTAAGTGCTGCCGCAGAAGTTAGTGAACCGTATAAAGGTATTTAACTTGTGTATGACATTCATTTTGTCAGTTGTTTTTATAAAACGTTTTGTTTTGTGGTGCTACTTGCAAAAATTAGATCCACCGTGAACGTTCCTGTTCTGAAGCCATGTTGTTCTTCTTTCATCCCTCCTTAAAGAACAAAATCCCTATATATTAAAGGAAGTGTCCCGATTGATTGACTGACTGACTGACTCATCATCGCCCAGCCCAAACCACTGAAGATAGAAACTTGAAATTTGTGGAGGGTGTTGTTCTTACTCTGTAGGCGTCATTTAAGAAGCGATTTTTCGATATTCCGTCCGTAAGGGGGTGAAATAGGGGATGAAACGTTTTTTGAAAATACGTAGCTATTTAGGCAAATTTGAAGGTAGAACTACAAAATTTCGGATTTTAATTCAGGGTTCGAATTTAAAAGACACGTGTTTCGGCATTTTTTGAAATTCGACAAATAAGGGGGTAAAATAGGTGACGCAAAAATGATTTTCAAAAATATGTTGCTGTTAACTCAAATTTTAAGCTATAACTACGAAACTTCAGATATGGAATCTTGGTCAGAATTAAAAATCCATGATTTTTAGTATTTTTGGAAATTCAACAAGGAAGAGGATTAAATAGAGGATCAAAAATTCTTTTTGAAAACACGTTGCTATTGATACAATTTTGAATGTGGAGCTGCAAAAATTGATATTTGTGTAGTTGGTTAGACGTTAAAAAATACGTGTTTCGGTATTTTTGGAAATTAAACCATCAACGAGATTAAATTGGAGAGGGGTGTTTTTCGAAAATATGTTGCTATTTTGGCAATTTTGAAGTTAGAACTACATATTTTCGAATTTGAATTCGGGGTTCGAATTTAAAAGTCACGTGTTTTGGCTTTTTTGAAATTAAAAAAAATTGATTTTCAAAAATATGTTGCTGTTAACTCAAATTTCAATCTATAACTACGAAACTTAAGATATGGATTCTTCATCAGGATTAAAAAGAAACAACTGGTGCAGACCAACCAGCCTACGCATGCGAAGCAGCGGGGGTTCAGCTACTCATGTTATAAAACCAATAATCAATGGCGCATCAGGTCATGACATGCAGCTCCTTGTTTGAGGTGTAGATAATATTCAAAGTATAAAGAGTGCTAAATCTGAATACAGGAGTCAATCCACCAAAAATGGAATTTTCTTAAAACTGTTGGCAAGATACACGCAAGAGTGTAAACTACGGCAATGGCACAAGGTTGTGGTGAGATGGGCGCACCGGGTAGAAGGTGCCGTGCTCGGTGATGGTGAAGTGTCCCTGCAGCAGGCGCTGAGTCTCGGTGAGGACGACGAGCGACTTCTCGTGCTGGCAGCGCGCCGTCACGTTGAGCAGCTGGCAGGGCAGCGACAGAGTGAGCCGGCACGACACGCCCAGGCTGCGCACCTCCAGGCGCAGGCAGTGCCACGCGCCCGCCGCAAGGCGGCCCTCCGCCGGCTCCACCACCACCTCGGCCACGCCCTCCACCCGCAGAGGCCTACCATCACCCAAGTGCTGCTCAGCTCACCATACCAGTGGCTCTAATTAGTACACCTGCAAAAAGTTGTCTATTTTGCTCCGATGATAGCGTACCTACGTAACAGCAGATGTACTAATAATCTCTTGTGATGATGCAGCTCTTGTGTCTTTCGTGCTTGCAGTATTAGATTTGTGGTTGATTCCGCCTTATGCAAGACACTTTTTTTATTTTAATACCCAAACTCGGCACTTATTGTGCCATCTTCCATGGGTTTCTGGTCTTTATTTACTTGTGTCATTCGCAGGATTTGCATGTGCATTAATTGTGGAATGACAAGTTTTGCAGCCTGTCATATTTGAGCTGTGGTGTTGCTGCTTGTTGTTTGTGGCGTGTTGTTATGTTTTATGGTCTTCAGTGCGATTTTTGCTGTGAAACCCACGGAAGATGGCACAATAAGTGCCGAAACGAGATTGGGTATTAAAACAAACAAAATTTGTCTTGCATAAGGCGGAATCAACCACAAAACCAGTACTAATAATCGTTTCAACAGGGGGCGTTTAACAATAAGCATGATACAAACTACACACGATCACATAGACAGACCCATAAGCATGTGAGTACAGTCACCAGAGCGTGCGCAATGTCGTAGCTAGTAAAGTGTATACCTCCTCTTGCACCAGTGCAAGCTGCAATTATCCCATGAAAACGATCGTAGAGGTGTCGAATGTAGTCTAACGTCTGCCAAGTCATTTCCACCTGCTGCCTCGGTTAGGCCATATTTCGTGGTGTTCGTACTGACCGCACAAGATGACCTATCCAGTCCCAAATATAATCAATTGGGGAGAGCTTTGAGGACGTACTCCTTCAAAAGGACTCTGAGTGGTATGGGATACATGTGGTAGTGCAGTGTCCTACTGGTAAAGCATACCGCCTTGTTGGTGCATGGACGTTAGAAAGAAGGGCTGAATGATGGTTTCAATGTTCTGTGCATTGTTAAATGTTCCCTTGACGATTACCAGAGTACAACGACCAGTGTAGGATACGGCTCCCCAGACCATGATGTACTATCGTGCGTGCTGTTAGGGTGTCTTCCGCTCATGACCCAAAATCGTTCAGCCCGCCTCCAGTGACGTCGCGATAGGTGCTTCTGGAAGGAGTAATAGAGACGTGTCGTCTTCAGTAATGAGAATAGCTTCTCCCTCTGAGCCAATGATGCTTGTATGCGTGAGTAGCGGCATGCTGGGGAGCGCGTAAATGTAGAGAGCATGCGACAGAGGCACACAGGGTGTGGGAGTCATATCCTTCACTTGCTGTTCTACTCTGGTGATAATCTGGGGAACATTGAACAGTGTACAGTAAACGAAACAATAGTTCAAAAAGTCATGCTACCGTTCATACACCAACAAATGTTCAAATGTTTGTAAATATATCGGACCAAACTGCGTGGTCATCAGTCCGTAGTTTACAAACTACTTAAACCTAGGTAAACTAACCTAAGGACAAACACACACACCCATGCCCCAGGGAGGACTCGAACCTCCACGGCGGGCAACCGCGCGCTCCGCAGCGAGACGCTTTAGACCGCTCGGCTACTCCACCGCGGCATACACCAACAGGACAGTATGCTTTTCTAACAGGACAATGCACGTCCACATGTATGCTGTACCACCCGGTGTGCTCTTCAAGGTGTACGTCAAGTACCCTGGCCTGCAAGACCTCCAGATCAGTCCCCCATTGATCATGTTTTGGACTGGATGGAACGTCATCTTGCCCAGTCTGCACGATCGGCTCAAATCTGGCCAAACTGAGGCATCAGGTGGAAAATGCACTGCAAAGCATTCCGCAAGAGTACATTCGACACCTCACGATCGTTTCCTTGGCAAAATTGCAGCTTGAATTGGTGCAAAAGGAGGGTATGCGCGGTACTAGCGTTGACAATGCGCGTACTTTGGTAACTGTACTCATATCCATATGGCTCTGTGTGAGTGATTGCGTGTCGTATACATGATGTACTTTTTTCATTTTCCAGGAGTGTAGTATAATTGTAAACAGTGACAGCAAGTGGCAATGTGCTTCAAGAAACACATGAAGAGGGCAACAGGCAACATAAAAATTTGGCCACTAGTGATACTTTAAAATAAAGCGAAAAGCGTCTGTTGTCATTCCCACTTTCGGAGTTTGTAGACATGCAAGAGAATAATGCGCGACAATACTTCTATCTAATACAGTTGTTCCCAACTTGTGGTACGCGGACCACAAGTGGTCCTGAAGAGCTTAAATATGGTCCACGAACAGTGGCACAACAATGGGGAGAATTGATGGGGTTGAAGCCCCCTCCCCCCACAACCTCTCCAAAATTTTTAAATTTCAATATTTTTTTATTGTTTTCATTTTTTAAAGAGGTCGGCACCATTAATTTGAAATAGTACACATGTAATAAATCACAACTATAATTTGCCAAGCACAAGTGAACGTGAAAATGGGTCGCCAACGTGATGCCACCACTGAGAATGTGTGCGGCTGTTACTGTGAAAGGTTTTAATGCCGCCGCGACCAGCTTTTATCCTGCCGCTATTGTTACTACTATGTTGAAGCTACGAGCCGATAGTTCGTACGCGCGGCACCCGGCTGCTTAGCAGGTTCGCGGCGCCACCGATTGGAAAGTTATGAACAACAATAGTTCAATTTTTACACATAGAGTTTCTTGTTAACTGAACTATAAAGATCATTCTCTTTAACTAGTAACATAGAACCAGATTAATTATTTTACGAGCTGATTATATACACTATACCACTATAGTTCCACCACGTTGTTCCTCTTACACTTTCAAATTAATGCCAGCCTACCCATTCTCCTGCAATTGTTTTCGTAGTATAATTGGGTAAATAATAAAAAGTGAAACAATAAGTCATAGATTAATATATTCAATAGGTTTTATTAAATAAATAAATAAATAAATAGAACCCCCCAGAGCCAAGTCCAGGCTGTGCCACTGTTCACGAAAGTTATAAAATTTAAAACTTTTATTCATTTTAAATTTTGAAGTCCTTGTTAAGAGGCCAGTGAATCGTATTGTGTGATCACAATAACCTGACAACTTCATTGGTGATGGCGGAAGTAGGTAACAATGGCACGATCTGAGATATATTAATTTGTTTTCTAAATGATAAAACTGTAAGACGTATTTGAATCCCTCCACTAGGGCAGTTTCGTTGTAAAAAGGCAAATCCATGCATTAAGATTCCGGAGATCGCTTTCTGTTGTCTTAAGATTTTCTCCACGTCTTATTTATTGGGCCTAAAATTTCGTGCTTAAAAGCAAATCCAGAAATCGACTGAAAGTTGTTATACGCATGCCGACTTTGAGCAACATTATTAGTCGCTTTCTATTAAAATAATATTGTAAATACATATTACTTGTAAGTTGAACTAATATATGGAAAGTTCTTATTATAATTTTTTTTTTATTGACAGAGTTTAATTTTTTTAATTCAAGGTAGACAGTGACGTAAAGCAGGTTACAACAAACCAGTGATATAATGTGTCTGCCGTCTGCCTCCGTAGTCTAGTGGCCAGCATGGTGAGATGCAGGGGTTTCGGGTTCGATTCCCGGTCATGTCGGAGATTTTCTCCACTCGGGGACTGGGTGCTGTGTCGTCCGCATCATCATTTTGTCATCATTGACACGCAAGACGCCGAAGCGGCGTCAGCTAAAATGACTTGCACCAGGCTGGCTGAACACGACCCTAGTTGGGATCCACCGGTCATAAGTGCCGCACGACTATCATCATCAATGTATCTATCCAATGCTTGCTACACGACTTGCACAGAATACACCATTGGCTGCTATACCAGATCTACTACTGTGGCAATATGTGAAAGCAGCATTGACTGCTGTACCCCAAAAACAGATCACAATCGTCTCTGATGCAATGCCGAATCATGTAGCAATGTTTGTAGTCAGCAATGGCAGCCAATACAGATTTCGGCATGTAAGAAAGAAATACTCGAATATATTGGAAATTTCTATAGTAACTCATACAGTAAAATCAATGATGATACCTTAATCCTAACTGGATACTTCTGTGTCCCAAATGCCAGAAATAGTCCCATTAGAACTGAAACCTGCAATAGATAATATGAAAATAGGGACTGCTCCAGGTAGTGATGACCTCTCAATCGACGTTTTAAAGCTCATTGATGAGGATATTTGCGGGTTGTTTGCATAGTGGAACGTTACCAAGTAACTGGAATAAAGTCAAAGTCGTTCTAATACATAAGAAAGGTAGTACCAAAGACATAAAGAACTATCGCCGTATCAGCTTACTTTCCATAGTATACAAAGTTTTCACCAGAATCTTACTACCAGATTGAGAAGTACATTCGACCGAGCGAAACCCATTGAGCAAGCAGGGTTCCGAATAGAAAAGTTCCTAGTGATTGGATAAGAGCTCAGGTGACTCCCGTTTATAAGAAAGGAAAGAGAACTGACCCACATAATTACAGGCCAATATCGTTAACATCATTTTCCTGTAGAATTTTGGAGCATATACTCAGTTCGAATATAGTAAATTTCCTTGAGACGAAAAAGCTTCTTTCTATGAATGAGCACAGGTTTAGGAAAAATCGGTCATGTGAAACTCGTCCTTTTCTCACATGACATCTTGCGAGCCATGGATGAAGGGCAACAGGAAGACTGTTTTTCTCGATTTCAAAAAGGCGTTTGACGCTGTGCCACACTGCAGACTGCTAACGAAGATATGGGCATATGGAATAGGTTCAAAGATTTGTGACTGGCTGGAAGACTTACTAAGTAATAGAACGCAGTACGTTGTTCTCGACGGCGAGTGTTGATCAGAGACGAGTGTATCGTGCCCCAGGGGAGTGTGATAGGACCGCTATTATTTTCTATCTATATAAATAATTTGATGGACAGAGTAAGTTGTAATTAGCGGCTGTTTGCTGATGATGCTGTGGTCTATCGGAGGGTGTCGTCTTTAACTGACTGTAATAGTATACAGGATGACTTAGACAAAATTTCTGCCACGCGGGAGTAGCCGTGCGGTCTGGAGTGCCACGGTTCGAATCCCTCCCTCGGGCAAGGATGTTTGTGCTGTCTTTAGTGTAAGTTAGTTCATAAGTAGTTTGTAAGTAGGGACTAATGACTCCGTAGTTAAGTCCCATAAGCTTAACAAACATTTGAACAAAATTTCTAAAATGTGATGCGCATGACTAGGAAAAACAAGCCCATAATGTTCGAATACAGCATTAGTAGTGAGCTTCTTGATGCAGTCGCGTCGTTAAAATATCTAGGGGTAACATTGCAGAGTGATACGAAATGGAAGGAACATGTAAGGACAGCCGACTACGGTTTATTGGGAGAATTTTGGGAAGATGAACTTCATCTGTAAAAGAGACCGCGTATAAAACACTTGTACGACCACGTCTTGAGTATTCCTCAAGTGCTTGGGACCCGCAGCAGATCAGTTTAAAGGACGACATAGAAACAGTTAAGAGGCGAGCAGCTAGGTTCGTTACTGGTAGTTTAGGCCAATGCTCGAGTGTCACGGAAATGCTCCGGGAACTAAAAAGGGAATAGCTGGAGAAAGGCGACGTTCTTTTCGAGAAATTCTGTTGAGGAATTTTAGAGAGCTGGAATTTGAAGCTAGGTGTTGAACTATCTTCCTGTCGCCCACTTACATTTAGCGTAATGATCACAAAGACAAAATAAGAGAATTTAGGGCTCGTACGAAGGCATATAGACATTCTTTATTTCCCCGTTCTATTTGAGAGTGGAATAGGAAAGGAAATGCGTAGTAGTGGTACAGTGTACGTAGGTGTAGATTTAGCTCAGTTGATCATATCTCCCATTGTCTGTCTAAAGCTCTTCAGACGCGACCCCCCTGCTGTTTAAAAGCCGTCGTCTTTTGTATGCCATCGCCTTTGTGTTCCACCTGCCTGACTCACTGTTGCTTCCTCGTTCCGGCTACGCCGTGAAATGTTGCTTGTCTGCGAACGGGATCCTCTCGTTAAATATTAAACGCAACTGACAATTTCATGTGTAATTGCTCATTACACTCATGTCCAATATGAATATACATATGACATGTGAGGTATCAAACTAATCGGAATGACGAGTAAAATATGATTCTCTACACAAAAATGTCATGGAAGGAAGTCAGAAAACCTTGACTACTTACAATAGAACTGACCGAAGATGATGATTGTTTCTCACCTGAAATGGGCCTGTATTCTGAATCATGAGATCTCTGTAAAATATGTTCTTTAACAAAAATATTTGTTTGGGATATCTCCGGTTTTTCACGGTGTTGAACTCGGTTTGATCAGAATGCATGTTTCACTGGAAAAACTGTGTCGTCTTGGGCCGGTAACGCACTAGGCAGCCAGGCTGCGTCAGCCAAAATATTGAGCAGCTAGTTGGTGGCAGCCAGCGTCAGCAGCCAGCTGTCGGCCAGCTATGCCCAATCGGCAGAGCGACATGGAAGATGTGATAATCGTCCACCTTTTGTCTCAAAAGAAACGCAAAGCAAATAAGAGATACTGGAATCATCCTCTGCTTGCGGAGCGGCACTCGAAGGGTTTATTTAAAAATTACTTCAAGGATCTTCGGTACTACCCAGATCGCTTTTTTAACTATACAAGGATGTCAGTCGAATCTTTTCATAACCTTCTGGAAAATATAAGAAATTCCATTACGTGTACTGACACTGGTATGCGAGCTTGTATAATGCCGGAAGAGAAACTGTTGATTACTCTCAGGTGAGTCGGAAACAAATATGATAATTCTTTGTTAATAATATTTGAAAATAATTGGGAAGGAGGTGATGTGGCAATTACATTTGCGATTTCCTCCCACCTCCTTCTCTTCACATCACGATCACTATACTGCTCACAAGACACATCCCAGATTTCTCTTCGTCTTTGAATTTCATGAATAAATTTCTCTGTGTCGAACGTCATGACAACTTGGAGACAAGGTGTGGCTGCTTGGTCAAGTGCGCGGAGATTGCTGGCAGCCACACGCGTTCACTGCGAGGCTCGCTGTTGGCACTGGCTGCCCGCAGCCAGCTGGCAGCCACTGCCGTGCAGTCGGCCGCGTTTTGATGGCTGCCGCAGCCACGAATTGCTGGCTGCCCAGTGCGCGGCCTGCCGTATGCCACCATTGTTTCATTGGCTGCCTAGTGCGTTACCGGCCTTGTTGTTGTTGTGGTCTTCAGTCCGGAGACTGGTTTGATGCAGCTCTCCACAATACCCTATCCTGAGCAAGCCTCTTCATCTCCACATAAGAACGGCAACCTACATCTGTCTGAATCTGCTTATTGTATCCATCTCTTGGTCTTACTCTGCGAATTGTACCCCACACACTTCCCTCCAATGCTAAATTCACAATTTCTTGATGTCTAAGAATGTGTCCTACCAATCTATCCCTCCTTTTAGTCAAGGTATGCCAGAAATTTCTTTTCTCTCCAATTCTGTTCAATACCACCTCATTAGTTACGCGATCCACCCACCTAATCTTCAGCATTCTTCTGTAGCACCATATTTCAAAAGCCTCAATCCTCTTCCTGTCCGCACTGTTTATAGTCCATGTCTCACTCCCATACAAGGCAACACTTCATACAAATGCCTTCAGAAAGGACTTCCTTAGGCTTAAATCAATATTCGATGTTAACAAATTTCTCTTTTTCAAGAACGCTTTTCTACCCATTGCCATTCTGCATTTTATATCCTCTGTACTGCGACAATCATTTGTTATTTTACTGCCCAAATAACAAAACTCATCTACCTCCTTTATTGCTTCGTTTCCCAATCTAATTCCTTCAGCATCACCTGATTTCCTTACACTGCACTCCATTACCCTAGTTTTGCTCTTGTTAATGTTCATCTTATATGCACCTTTCAGCACACTGTCCATTCCCTTCAACTGCTCTTCCAGGTCTTTTACTGTCTCTGAGATTATTACAATGTCGTCGGCAAAACGCAATGTTTTTAATTCTTCACCCTGAACTTTAATTCTTTCTCCAAATTTCTCCTTGCTTTCCTTTATAGCTTGCTCAGTGTACAAATTGAATAACAATGGAGAAAGACTACAACCCTGTCTTACTCCCTTTCCAACCACTGCATCCCTTTCATGCCCTTCAACTCTGATAACCGCTGTCTGGTTTTTGTACAAGTTATAAATAACCTTACGTTCCCTATATTTTTACCGGCCTTACAGCAAAGAAAACTCGATAGGCGTTAGGTAGCTGGAGGAGTGGGGGACTCACTGTTGCCACTTGTAGGAGTAGATGGTGTCAGAGGTGGTGTTGTTGATGAAGAAGATGCGGTGGGCGACGGTGAAGGTGGGGAGCGCGTGCAGCGCGATGACGTCGGTGGAGAGGCGGACGGGCGGCGGCGGCGCGGGCGGCGGCGCGGTGGGCGGCACGGGCTGCAGCTGGTCGAACAGGCAGCAGGCAGGCGCGTGGCTCAGCTGGCCGCCGCCCCCGCGAGACACCACGCCGTCTCCGCTCAGCGTCAGCTTCTGCCGCACCGTGGACTCGCCGCTGCCCAGCGACACCTCCACCGTCTCCTGCAACACCACTCCAGCTGCTGTTGTTGTTGTTGTTATTGTTTTTGAGGGGACTAAACAGCTAGGTCATCAGTCCCCTGTTCCTAGCTAAGAGTCTTCTGTCAAGAGCGTAAAAGGTAAAAAATGTTCAAATGTTCAAATGTTTGTAAAGCTTATGGGACTTAACTACTGGGTCATCAGTCCCTAAACTTACAAACTACTTATGAACTACTTACGAACTAGGACGGCAGAAATATCCATGCCCGAGGGGGGATTCGAACCCCCGACCGTAGTGGCCGTGCAGACCGTGACTGAAGCGCCTCAGTCCCCTCGGCCACCGCGGCCGGCAAAAGGTAAAACACAGCTCCGAAGATGAAAACTCACAAATGGGGTAAGCTGACATTGGACAAGTCGCTAACAACACAAAAGGAAGACACACAATAGGTAAAACGAAGTCGGGATCTCACCTAAAACTGGACAGCAGAAGAACATGGCTGGCTGATCACAGAGAAAAAACAGGATGAGACAGCAATACTACACACACTAAAAACCCCTTGGTAATTTACAGAAGGGTCTTAAAAGGGTGTAAAATCGCTGGGTAGGTGGGGACCTGAAGTATCAGGCTATAGCACCACTAGATGGAGTTGTAAAAACCAGCTGCGCAAATAAAACTTAAAACAGAATGAGCCGTGGAGGCCTCGTCGGCTAAAACTAAGGGTAGCGCGTCTGGTAGGTTAAAAGAGTGCCGCAAGGTAGCTAAAACTGGGCAGTCCATCAGAATATGGACTACTGTCAGCGCTGATCCACACCGACACACAGGCGGGGCCTCACGGCGAAGGAGATGGCCGTGGGTCAGCCAGGTATGCCCAATACGGAGGCGGCAGAGGACAACTGACTCTCGACGTATGGGCCGCAGTGAAGACTTCCACAGAGTTGTGGATAGCTTCAGTGCTCGAAGCTCGTTTGTTGCACTCTTGATAGACCATTCGGCACTCCAAGCATCTGTGGTGACTCCCTCATCACCCGTTAGTGCAGTCCATTCAAGACACTACCTACTCCAGCTGCCGTCATAGTCTTTGCAAAATTTCAATCGATTATTTACCTATCACGCTTATCCCACACTGCCGTGAACTCGAAAACAAGGTCTTCCACAGGATAGTGTTCTGGCCCTTATGCTCTTCAATATATACAGCAACTAGCTCTCTGTCAATTTTTTCCCCCTGAAAGCATGTTATATTTATCGGAGAATATTTTAAGAAATAAGGCTGTCTCGCATAATATAAAAAAATATAAATACAGTATCCAAACAAAGAAAGATACTGATCAAAATACAAATGACATACAAAATTCGTACGGGCATGGATGTTTGTGTCGTCTTTAGTATAAGGTAGTTCATAAGTCGTTTATAAGTTTAGGGACTGATGACCCCGCAGTTAACAAACATTTGAACGTTGTTTTTCGTTTTTTTAATTTGTTTCACTAAGTGTGTTTGCCTCTGTAACTTATAAAATAATAGGTGACGGGAAATTTTAATGCTGTAGGTCAACACAAGAAATATTACACTTTCTGCGGAGCTATGAACGTAGTTTATTGTATTATTTTACAAAGAGTTACAGCACAAAGATATAATTTTTAAGTGGAACAATAGTTTTTTCTATCGTGTATTGGATTCGTTTAAACCATCTGCGTCCAAATCAATTTAAACTACATTCCTATCACTGTTAGTTTGGGAGCTAAAACCCTTCAAATTTCCGGGGGCGGAGGCTGCGATAGCGTAGCTCACTGGCCGAGTGGCTACCCCCTGGGGCACGGCCCACTGTCTCATGACCACCAGCCAGACAGCTACGCTGTCGTAGCCTCCGCCCCCCTAAACTTTGAAGGGTTGTAGCTCCCAAACTAACAGTGATAGGAATGTAGTTTGAATTGATTTGGACGCAGCTGGTTTCAACGAATCCAATGCACGATAGAAAAAACTATTGTTCCATTTAAAAAATTATATCTTTGTGCTGTAACTCTTTGTAAAATGATACAATAAACTACGTTCATAGCTCCACAGAAAGTATAACATTTCTTATGTTGACCTACAGCATTAAAATTTCCCGTCACCTATTGTTTTATAAGTTACAGGGGCAAACACACTTAGTGAAACACCCTGTATATTTGGAAATACATGCCAAAATTTCCGTTTTGTTGTGTTCCATCGGATGACCTGTGTCCAACAAAGCTCAGCAACAGCAGACTTTTTAGTTTGTTGCAAATGTGAGTGACGTTTATATTCAATACATCCGTCCTCGACAGTCCTAATTGTTTGACCAACGTATGACGTACCTTAGGTGCATGGTATACGGTAGACACCGGCCTTACGCAAACACAAATCATCCTTAACGGTCCCTAACAGCTCCTTAATTTTAGAAGGTGCTCGAAACACACATTTAACGACATATTTACGTAAAATACGACCTATCTTGTAAGAAATAATCCCAACGTATGGCAAAAAGGCCATTGCCTTGGGTGCCACATCTGTGTTATCATTACAAGCCTCTAGCACATTTGGTTGATATCGCAACGTTCTTTTAATCTGCCCTTTACCATAACCATTCTGGGAAAAGTGGCCTCCAGATGGGACAACACGGTACATAAACTTTCCGGGTCTGTGTGAAGCGGATCTACGTATCTTAGTGCATAGGGCGCACGTCATCTCAGACCCAAAACGTTTGTCTATCGAGTTGAGAATGGCATGGTGTGCTCCTGCCGAAATATCGGCCGATGTCGAGTTTAATATCTGGCTGCACACCCGTAAGTGTTTTGAATACGTCATAAGCAGGGAGAAATTAAAGAACCAGAAGTAGCTGCTACCAGTTAACGACGTGTTTTTCCGATCAGCTCTGGAAACAATGTTGCAAATGGTGAGTTTTGTATGCACCTCACGTTGGAGGCCATCAGTCTTCAACAATGCCACCAGCCCGCCCGTATGACCTGAAGATGGTCTCAGAACCCATGTTTCAAACAAAATTGGCGCCGTCGTGAGGCACAAATTGTAGACAACTGCACCCCGCCTCCACACCTTGGATGAGGCCCTCCGGCAGACTTACAGAGTGCACATTACAATTCTTTCCAGCCTGAACGCTATTTTGGAAAGGGGCTCCATAACGCGCCTAACATTTTAGCTCCCAGTAACTGCATTGTGTTTCTCTGGTAGTTTCTTTGTGTGTAATTTTCGCATATTGTGATTTCGCGATTATTTTTGTTTGTTCACGATCAAAATCCCCAATTTGTCATGATTGTTCCCCTAGCTGCAATGCGTTATTAAGGATATGTAGGGCTGGACATACTTTTATAGCGCTCTCTTGTTGTTTAGAAAACGCTGTCACGAAATTCCGAAGTACTAGGACTAATTCATACTAGGACTAAAACCAATTTTTAGAAAAAGTATAAATATTTAACATAATCATATTGAACACAAGTGACGTAGATAACTCGTCAGAGCATATTAAATGTCTTGTGAAAGTGTGGTTAAGGTATCGAGTGATTTAAGAAAGATTTCATTAGTATCTTCAGAAGGTTATTTTTAAAGTAAGGTAAAATAAATCCCTTCTTACTGCAATAGCAATCATATTACCACACATATATTGTAATATTTCACAACTTGAAATAATTCAGTTCTGAAAGTTTGTAACCACTGTGCTTATCATGGGCGTCGCCCCCAACAACGCAATATTTTTTTGAAAATCAATTCCAATTTTTCGAGTCTTAGTTATCAAAAAATTACAACATTGATCGAATAAATATCTAAGCTCATTACACACATTAAATACTCTTCTGGTGTAGGAGTTAGCAGTTTGCAGGATTTACTAAGATGCCAGTAAACCAATTTCTCTTATATATTCATTAAAATATAAATTCCATGTTTTAAAAATTGTGTCGGTATGATAGCGAATGACACCCTGGCGGGCAGACAAGCAAGAATTTACTTGGTTTTCCTGAGTGCCGACTCCAGGTATTTTGCGTCCTTTGCGAAAAATTCAAGGTTCTATACCACCTCCGCCTTCAGTCCCTTTCCTTGCATTTTCCGTTTTCACACAGTGTAAATTCACCCATTACACCTCATTTTCACAAAGCACACTTACTCATACGATGGAACTGAATAACCGGTTCGAGTTTGTTGCTTTAGCGTAAAAATAATGTTCGATTAAATTTTTCTTTGATCGGAATATCTATCACTTATGCCTTTAGCACCGATAAATAAAAGGAAATGATACAAAACGCAAAAGAAATCACTAACAACGCGAAAAAAATGAAATAAAATAAAATAATGAGGAGTACAGCAAGAAGAAAATTGTAAACTATCGGAAGGAGAGGAAGATCATCATGTTTCCTTCCACATGTATACGCAGCATAATCGTTTAAAACATTATGGCATGTGATTGGTAGTGTGTATTTTACTTAGGTTTTTTCAGCGATAGTACTCTTATAGGTATAGGAACTGTTAGACTATCATATCTAATATATATCTTTATTTGTATACTAGCTTTAGTTCGCAACACTGCCTGTGTTTATCTGTTCCATTGTTACGTTAGTCCATCTTCTTCCTTCTCTGTACATCGTCTTCTGTTTCATTATTCCATTTCAGTTTCGTTTTCATGCAGCTCAATCCTTATGGTATCATAATACATTATGTCTTACAATAGTACAATTTGAAGTTATCTAGAGTGGAAAATTAGGAAACGGTCTGCGAAACGTACTGCGGATAGTGCTGGCAGTGAACATGTAATAAATTACAAGATCATGCGTGATGGTGCAGTTTTTCCAGAGTTTCGTTGTTTATGGCGTCGTTATCTCATGAACTATTGGTCGTACTAATATATAAATTCGCAGGTAAAATCAGTGGTACATGTGCAGACTGCCTGTTACATGTTTCGCGATTACAGTTAGTAATCTAATATATAAAAATTAATGTTTGTTTGTTTGTCTTTTTGTTCGCATAGCCATACCGTACATCTGATTGCGATAACATATTGTTTGCACTTTCGTGTAGGTTATAGACATAAATATGTCACTAAACGACATATAATTAAGAAGATTTGACGTCTTCAACAATGATATTCGTGAAAAACTGTCGCTTTATGAATGACGTTTAAATTTATTACTTGTTTGTTAGTTAAAGCATGCCAAACATACTTTGCAAACAATACCATTTTATGCCAATGAATTTAACTACAAAATTATTTCTATATAGTTTATGAGACGTGTGGGAAACTGCCGCATCATATTTGTTCGTATTTTATGCGAGGCAACGTCGTTAGTCTGACTGCGATTAAATTTTACACACTTAATTTTCAAGACATGAGGAAAGACACTACGTAAAATTTTGTATAGTGCACAGCAGAGGGTACTTTACCTATGAACTTCGGCAACATATATCTTTTTATGCAGATCTTGATGAAATTTTGTACACGTAACCTTCAAAATAGAGGAACGTAAACATCTACGTAAGATTTAATAAGGTGCATGGTGGAGGATACCGTGCAATATACTTACAAACCACTTCACTGATCACCGTGGAGGAGGAGTTGGACAGAGAAGAGGAGGTGACATGCAGAGAAAGGGGAAGCTGCAAATGGGCAGATAGGGGGTATCACGGTATGAGCAGAGAGAGGGCACATGAGAAAATGAACAGAGAGAGAAGGAAGGAGAGGGGGTATGGCAGAGAGAAAGTGGAGGTGAGCAGAGAGACAAAAGGGAACGAGAGATGGACTAACTTAAGACTGCAATAAATATATACCCGGGAGACGCCGGGTTTTCAGCTAGTGTAGAAATAAAAAACTGTAACGTCATACTGAATTTTCTAGTTTTACTGCATGACCAGCAGAAAAGTATCCAAGTGATAAATTTCTATTTCATAATTTTCCTCGGATTGTCAACATGCTGTAATCGGTTAGCAACTGTTTTAATCCATTGGCATGAAGGAGAGATGTACTCTCCTGAAAAATCCGGAGGACATTTGAATCAAAGTGAATGAATGTATTATATGCAGTCACATACCTAGACAAGGAACTAACGTGAAAAGAGGTGCAAGAAATGTTTCTTGTCAAACGATCAGAACTCAAGACAGTTATGATTCATGAATATCCTTCAACCTACTACACTGCTATACTGCAGTGGTGGTTGGAAAGTCTTTATTGGGAATAGGAAAGACATTAGATAGTGTTTGTTTGAAAACGATAGCCCCATTTTGATTCGCAGCAAGGAGGCGTTACTACATTCGCGCACATAATCAGGTTAATTTTACACTGAAATATGGTGTTCTACACACGGAAAGACTTGCGCCAAGCAGCCAATATTGAAACATGTTATCCATGAGGTGTAATGTCAGGAAATAAAATTTGGTTGACAGAAATATGCCACGTGACTGGTGCTCATTTATGAATCTACAACTTCATAATTGTCGTGGCGGACGACTACGAACGTCCAAATTTCATTGCAAAAATTACACCCATTGGACGGGCAGTCTATACAAGAAAGGCAGGGCGACAACAATCCACCAAATACCACTAAATATATTTTCTCAGAATCCGTCCCACTCATAAGACATTTTGATATTGAAGGCTGGGCACAAGTCCTGTGACATGAAGATTACCATGTTTTAACTGTTGAATGCAGCTAACGATGTGGCTCTACGACACGAAACCGACAGTATTGAATGAAAATTGATACAGCTGTAATTGCCCAGAGCAGCGAATCTTCTGCAAAACTTATGTGTACGCTAATAGTCACTAATACTATTAGCAGTATTTTTCGCTTGATAGTGGACAGTTTAACATGCACAGCTATCTGAGGTAGTGTTTTATATAGTTATCTTTCAACATTTCGATAGTAGCTTAACCTCAATCAAAAACCACGGTGACGTCACCATTCAATGACATACAAAACGTTTCAAACGACGAATGCCAACTATTTCAGAATACCCAACACTGTGCTGAAGCAGTGGCGAACTAAGGAGGGGGAGGCTCCAAATATCTCGAAAGCTATTTTATTTTACTAGACTGCCCTGTGCCTCTGGTCCTGGGGGGGGGGGGCCTCCAAATCTCAACAGTTTATTTTATTTTTGCCGCCGCCGCCCCGGGCCTCTGACAGCCTTAGTCCGCCAATGTGCTGAAGACATTAAATTCTATGAAGATGAACTGAAATCTACAACAAGAGGCGTCGCCAAACTGTTATCTGCAATGTAACTAAATGACAGGGGGGACTTACGGTGTAGTGGCGCAGCTGCGTGGGCGCCAGGCGGAAGAGCAGCGGCCACGCGGTGCAGGGCGGCAGCAGCCCGCTGGGGTTGACGCAGCACAGCGGTTGGTAGCCCTGGCGCCGCCCCAGCTCCTCCAGCGGCTCCACATTCACCTGGTACTCCGCCTTGTGGCTCGTCGCGTTGTACAGCCACACCACCTGCCATCACATACCATTCTACATCACTGGGCCACTTAACAAATGATGCGAAAATCCGCAATCTAATGGGCTACCTCGTTCTAAGTGAAGACAGTGTTTATCTGTTGCACCAATAACGATTTTTAGATGGCTATTAGTAAGTAGATTAGGTTAATACTTGTTCCATAGATCATATATACGACATTTCGCGAATGATACATGACGTGTCAGTTTAGTAAATAGCGTGTACACATGACACTCAATGTTTTAGCCCTTTGAGTGCTGCACCTGTGCGTCCAGCTGACCGAGTCAGGCAGCCGTTGCGGCCGCCTTATAGTCTATCTGCGCTGGCAGAAATGTTCAAATGTTTGTAAATCTATCGGACCAAACTGCGTGGTCATCAGTGCGTAGCTTACAAACTGCTTAAACCTAGGTAAACTAACCTAAGGACAACACACACACCCATGCCCCAGGGAGGACTCGAACCTCCACGGCGAGCAACCGCGCGCTCCGCAGCGAGACGCTTTATGCGCTGACAGTCGTCTCTGCGGTGTATTATGTGTATCTGAGCCATCCGTTAGGCCGTCCTCTACCTGGCCTGAGCATTTCCGAAACCAAGTCGGACGCCACAGTCTCGCAGTCAGTGTGCTTGCTGACGTTACAAATAAACGCAGTGTATCTGGATACTTATTCGAGGACACAGAGGATACCGTGCTCACAGGTGCGGTTCCTTTAGGGGGATGCTTGTTCACTGTTGGTCGAGCTGATCTCTACGAGCTTACGAAAGTAACTTGGGCGTCCAATTCTTGATTGTCGTGAGTGCACTCGTGCTCTCCCGATAGTCCATTTGTAGTCTGGGGCAACGTCCCAGAGATAAATTAAATTGGTCCCAATCCCCCGGTTACGACCAAGGTTTTCAGGAGGTTTTCCTTGGTTGTAAGGTGTATGCCGGAACTGGTAAGCCCCTCCCACTTATTACCAATTGGGATCCCCCTTTGCCCCACTATCAGCTTGTCTGATAATTGGCAGAATAGAACCGCGACTCTTTATGGGCCGGATCTCAAACAGCCCGCTCCACTCCTCGGAGTGGAGAATGAAAAGAATATTAACAGTACTTATTCCATGGCTTTCAATCTGGAAATGATTACTCGACAGACATAATGTACACTGAAACTGCTTACGCTTAATTTCGAAACATTTCCAGCTCGAGCATCGCGGTCAATTTTGTGTGAAGATTCGAACATGTCCTCAACTCGGGCCATATTTTGTTGAAAAATATGAAATTCGGCTAACGTGTACAACTGTACGCGTTCTCATAGGAATAATATTAAAAAGACTTTTACGTGCTATGTATAGCCAGAAAGGTTCAAGCAAAGATGATCAGAAAATTTGAGCCCGAAAAAACTTAAACGTTTGTCGTGTTATATCTGAGGAACTAAAGCTATGATGAACGTTAAACTTCGCATGTGGTAACCTAACAATACAAGGTTCTGAAACGTGAAGTTTAGTTTATGTGCCGTTTTCAATACTGAATAAATTAAGTGAAAAATTGAAGATTTCAGAAAAGGATGAAAATGCGGTATTTTCAACCATATTTTGCAAAAAGCTATCCTCCATAAAACTTTACAAACTGGGCTGATTAGAAACACCATTATTTTTAATTGCAAAAAGATGTGTTTGTTCATCCAACGGAGACCAACAATTCTAGATAATTCGAATCAAAGTTGAACGCGTAAGTCACGCCCCGAAAAAGTGTAAATACTTGATTCTTCTGATTCTAATGTAAATGCATACTGAACATAAACCTTAATACTTCATAGCTTGGCACCACAGGGATGTGGAAGAAAAAATTTCAGCCACCTACTGTTTTCCAATAGTCTAAAAAATTATCGTAAACATGGTGATTTTTATGTGTAGGTGAAAATAGTGTAGGCTATATTTGACACATCTTTTAGAAATACCGATTTCTGGTAATTTATGGATTTCAATTTCTGTTGCTGTGCCTGTGTCTACAATGAAAACCAAGACGTATACAGTTTTACAGTCACACAACACGAATATATTGATTCCAAATTTACTTCGTTTTGAAGGAATGAACTATTTAAAAGATAAGCGAGCTTTGTACAATAAAAGGCTGAAGCTACAAACGAAACTGTTTTCTTAAAATCGGATGACAAGTACTTCGTAGAGCCGCCAAGTCGGTGTGAACAGAAATGCGCGCATTTTCCGAGTCTGTCCGTCAGACATAACATCCTATATCTCGAGAATAAAATGAGTTATCGTTCTGCTCTCAACCTTAAATAAAATTTAGATATCTTACCTTCAGTTCGCCTCCAGCTTTGTATGTGTTAAAATCAACTATACGCAAAGTCTACGCAGTGGGATGTTTCGTCTGTGAACGCTTCAAAATTTTGTGCAGTAGTTTACATAATTTGATGTAGCACAGTAACTATAAGGAATAACGAATAAAAAGTGAGATCAATATCCAGCGAATATATCACACTATAACATGCAATAAAATGACACTTTTTCATTGAATAGTTTTCTCAGTATCGGTTGATAAATATTGTAATCGTTCGGAACGCTGTGGTGGTCAGCGTGTAAGCATCAGCCCTGAGAGGCTATTGACGTCCACAGGCCCACAGGCAGTGGAACCGGCTACGGCATACGCCGTCGTTAGGGCTCAGTACCGGCCAGTTGCGCGGTGAATGCCGTCTGCAGGACCGACGGGAAATAACAATGCCGCGAAAACGGCGTGCAGAGACTCCACGGCAAGGTGGGGCGCCGCAGCATATCACTTCTGCAGCACTCAAAGGGCTAAGGATTTTTTATTTTTTTTCTTGTGACAGGACTTTCATCTCAGTCCAGATAACAAGGCACATTCCAGAGGAAATATGGAAGAGCTATAAGAATAGATTTAGTTGGTATATTTTTGTCTCAACTGATGGTAGTTGCTATAATCAGTCAACACAGACTAACGAAAATTTGTGCTGGGCTCAGAACTCAAACCCAGGTCTCCATCTTACTAGCCAGTTGTGCTAACCCTTGCACCATCCAGACACACGAACTTGAGACATCTGCACGGACCATTCAAGCCGTACCCTGTCCAGACCAAATCCCCACATGTCCTCCTACCTGGACCATCGCACTCCATGTCTTGCAGCTAGCCTTGTCATCCTACCAGCAGTCCAGTCCTGAAAGCTGCATCAATCCTTGACAGTGTGAATTCCAATTAAGAGTATAATTCGTACAAGTCCAAAAGAATGGACAATTCTTAATAGACATAAGTGCTATTCTTTTGATTGGAATATGTGAAATATATGAATAGTTGCGAACTTCCAATGTATATGAATAACTAGTACACATATGATCTCTGGTACGCTGGAGTATAGATAAACGTCCCCTCTTCCACTAAAGAATTCCAAACTACATGAAGTGTGAATCCAGTTACTTTATTAAATTCTACTTATAACAAAATTGTTAAGGCATCTGTGACTACTTACAAGGGAAACTCCCTATGCCCCTCTGCCACCTCTAGATTTAGTGGTATGATGCAGCTGTGGATAGCACGTCAAAAACTGCACACAAATCAAACATGAAAACAGGTAGAAGATGTACGAAACTGTGAAAAGGAAGAAAACAGAAACAGTGAATGGCCCAAACTCAATATGTTCAACTTCGTGGAAGGAGGGAGGGACAAATACGAGGGGCAATAGGAGAATAAGTTTCCCCTGTCGACTGTGGGCGGTGTTGTGTATGAAATGAAAAAAAAAAAAAAAAAAAAAAAAAAAAAAAAAAAAAAAAAAATAGAATGAGACATTAAAGATAAGAGATATCTTTATTTTTCTACATAATTTCCAAGTACATTGAGAAATTTATCAAACCGCTTTATCAGCCCCAAAAAGCCATCGAGGAAAAAATGAGGTCCTTGCATACGGAAGAAGCGTTGAACGGCTATGCTGTGGAAACATCCGCCATCACCTGTCTGTAGGAAGTTCAAAAGCATTCCGCCTGCAGGTAAAGTGCTACTCACCGTTTTCTGGGACGCCCAACGAGTTTTGTTGCTGGACGTATTGGAGGATACAACTATCAATGATGCGCTTTTCTGTGACACTCTGTCGAGCTTGAAAGAGGTGATTCGGAAAAAGAGGCCTGGACTCTTCAGATCTGGCGTTCTGCTGTTGGATGACAATGCGAGACCACATTCGGCGACGGCAACGCAACACCGTATTACACCTCTTGGTTGGGAGCGCCTACACATCCGCCATACAGTCCTGATCTCGCACCAAGATACTTCCATATGTTTCTTGCTTTGAAGAAGACTCTCGGCGGAAGGTGCTTTTGACGCAGTGCTGACTTTTAACAAGCAACACCCTGATTTTTCCCTGGAAGGCTCTTTGTAGCTTATAAAGCGATATGACAAATCTCTCAAGGTACGGTACTTGGAAATTATGTATAAAAATAAAGATATGTTTATCTTTAATGTCTCATTCTATTTTTTCCTTTCATACGCAACTCTGATCACAGTCGACAGGGGAAATTTATTTTCCAACTCTCCCTCGTAGCTCGTAGACCGGTGTTCTTCCTCACCCTCTCCCCCCCCCCCTCCAAAAAAAAAAAAAAAAAAAAAAAAAAATACGAACTGTCTGTTCGTCCATTGATGTGCCTCCTCTTTCTGTAGTCTGGTCAATTTTCATACTATACATGAGTCATGTGGTAAGATTATATTCCCGTCACCAATAAATGTCATGAATAGTGAGTGAAGGCGAGAGAACGTACAGACCTCTCACAGACAAAACAACAAACGAGTGTGACTATGTTACAACAAATGAATTTTACGGATGTGTAAGTGATGCTTGTGCAAAGACTTCTCCTTATTCCTTGAGAGGTATACAGGACGGATGTATCAGGCACGCTACAATTTTGGTGCGTGAGAAGACGTTATTAACATTCCTCCAGGTTGTTTACCTTTAGTGCGACGTTTACATGTGTTTGGCTTTATAGAAGTGAAATACCCTGTAAAGCCTACAAAACCTGCACAGCTTCACAGTACAGTGCTGTTTACATGATCGTGTGTCTATTTACTGTCACAGTGCGGGGTGGCGCAGTGGTAACACACTGGACTCACATTTTGGAGGAGGGTGGTAAAATTCACTTCCGACCATCCAGATTTAGATTTTCCGTGATTTCCCTCAATCTCTCCTGGCAAATGCCGGGATGGTTCCTTTGCAATGGCACGGTTGATTTCCTTCTCCATCCTTACCAAAACTCCGAGTGTGACCTCCGTCTCTGATGACTATGTTGTCGATGGGACTTTAAACCCTTATTTTCCTTCCTTGTATCTGGTATCTAAGTTCAAGCTGTGACACAAATCAACTTCACTTACCGAAATTCCAGTTTTTATTGAGAGTGCTTGAACATACAAAGCATTTGATGATGTGCGTGTGTAATAATTTAAAAACGGCAAAAACAAATTGCTTTGAAAGAGCACTGGGGAAACTGCATGATTGTGAGAATGTTGCGTACATTTGTTGCAGGTTACATGAACAACTATTATGCTCGAATCATTTCTTTGGTAGTGATCACATTCACATTCATACAGACCCCTAAATTAAACAAGAAGGCATATCTCACTCACTCGCCAAAGACTGAATACAAACAAGCAGGCACGTCACTGACCTAACAAACAGCTCATGATTTTCGAAAATAGTAAGTTGAAAATATGAAGGAGGAGGATGATTCCAAGACGAATCTCCTGATTTGCAGTCCACCACCATGATCACAAAACTACGACGCTCTGGCTCTTGCCAATTGCTGGATGTTGCAGATCTGGAGCTGGGACCGTTCGCTGTCTCTATTTTGCTTCTTTTTTCACAGTCTGTGCAATTTCTTCCTGTTTGCATGCTTTATCTTTGCTGTTTTTTACGGGCTCTCCGTTATACCAAATTGCCGCTACATCGGAGGGGCACGACGGCGAGTTACCCTTTTTACGCTCAGTATTTTAGCGTTTGACTAGAGATTCTACGCTTATTTCAAATATGAGATTTTTTTTTACACTGTCCCTAAGTTGAAGCACTCAGAAGCAGGTGTTAAGTCTCTGCCATAGCGAGTTAACAGCTTCTGCCTGAGTGCTTCTCTTTGTGGATGCAGCTTGTACGGTGAGCAGAGTAAAAATACACGATCAGCACGCCAGACGTACCTCTAGGTTTGTTCATATATTTAAAAATATCACGAATCCGATACATCGATATTTGAATAATATGATCATTGGGCCTCGATATGTGAAAATAACTGTCAATATATCGATGAAAAAATATCGATGTATTGGCCCACAAAGTTTGTAAATATACAGCCGGCTTTAGAGCAAAAAAGTGTTTCGTTATTAAGTATTCTATACATTAATAAACTAGCAGCTTGCCTGTTCCTCTTACACCAAAAATTTTATTTGAAAATTTGTAATTTAATAAGGGCATTTTTTACAGATCAAAAGTCTTGTACCTCCTTGATCGTTAATTTGAAAATGTACCGTATGAAGAGTGTCAGTGCATTACTACACGCTAAGTAGGCCTATGTAGGTATTGCATTCTATACACGTTTCCTTCGTTCCAAAAAACTGCATTTTTCAATTTCCATTATTAAATTAATAAATAAATAGCATGTCGACCATAGTTCTGGGAAGGTCTGCTAATCATATTTTCGTTAACATTAATAAATGGTTTAAAGCCAACTCATTGACATTAAACTTTGAAAAGATTCACTACATGCAGTTCAGAACATGTAAGAGATTCCCATCCAGTATATATATAAAGTATGGAGAAGAGCAGATAGAAGAGGTTGACAGTATAAAATTCCTGGGATTACAATTTGATAATAAATTTAGTTGGATAGAGCACACCACAGAACTGCAGAAACGACTTAACAAATCTGTATTTGCAATACGAGTGGTATAAGACATAGGAGGCATAAAAATAAAAAAAGTTTGCATACGTTTTGCTTACTTTCATTCCAAAATGTCATACGGTATAATATTTTGGGGTAACTCTTCAAGTCAAGAAAAAGTTTTCAGAGTCAAGAAGCATGTAATACGTACTATTTGTGGTGTAAATTCACGGTAATCCTACAGAAGCATTTTCAAAGAACTGGGTATATTAACTACTGCCTCTCAGTATAATGATTCCTTAATGAAATTTGTCATAAATAATATATCCCTTTTCCCAACAAAGAGCTCAGTTCGTACCTACAATACTAGGAACAAAAATGATCTACACAAGGACTTAAAAGCACCTACTTTAGTTCAAAAAAGGGTCCACTACTCAGGAACACATATTTTTAATAATTTACCAACCATAAAACTATTAGCTACAAATAAAGATCAGTTTAAGAGGAGCCTAAAAGACATTCTAGTGGTCAACTACTTCTACCTCACTGACTAATTCTTAAATAGAACCAAATTATGGATTTATCTGTGTTCATACTATTAGTATTATTATATTGTCAGCTTGTAAAAATGTATGTACCTGTATTAGAATTATAGTATCAACATGTAAAAAAAAAATGTTCCACATCCACGAGGATCTCATCAACACGGATCTATGGAACGAACTAACTAATCTAATTCAGTCTAAACCTTTAAGGCCGAGGTTAGCGCTCTGGTGACCCTTCCTCAGCGAACAATATGTGCCGGTGCCTCCTGTCACTGCAGAGTTGCATCTTTTTTCCACACATAAAAGTTTTCTTTCATGTTTTCGTTCCCAAATTTTTCTATGAAACGTACATTTTTCTGGTTTGTGAGCAATTTCTTGGAGCACGAGTATTCCAATAAGGGTATTTACCTCGTCACTTGTAATGTCTGCGAACCCTGGAGCGTGGTGCTAAACTAAGCTATGAGCTGTTGTGCATGTAAGTTAGTCTGTTCAGCTGTTATTTTGCAAAAAGTGTCATCCACAATACATTCAAAACAAGTCATCATGTCATATTGTTTCAGAACGTAAGTGCTTCTTGTACCAGCATTGAACGAATGTTGATAACTAATTGAACTAGCACGCACAAATGCACTAGTACTGTCTATTACAGTAGGGTCTCGTCGTCAGTTGTTTCTGAATCGAAGTCACTTTCACTAGCTCAACATCCGTATCTTGAAAACTTTAAGAACTGTCAATGAAATTTTCGCCACTTTCTAAAAGAAGCTGCTCTATCTCTCAATCTGATAAACGTCTTATTTTTGTCAATGCTAAAGATCACTCAATACGACGGCTGTTTCACTGGACGCAAACTGTCAACACTTGGCCTGGAGCAAACTTTTATAATTAGCCCAGAAGACGCTATGTTGACTAAAGAGAGCTGCCATGTTGTGGACGAAGCTCATATAGTACCATAGTTGCAAAGTCAGGGCGAAGTCTCGCCATTTAGACAAGCTATTGGCCACAGAACGCAGCGGACGGATATATCCGCAGTTGAAGGGTAAATGAAACTGCTAACAGACAATTAATAAACCACTGAAGTGAGTTATCATCGTTAGTATATACGTTGCAGGACAATTATTACTTTGCTAGTATTGGCAGGAATATTATAAAGATGACACTTGTGTCGAAGTGTATTGGCAGTTTAAATATTTGACAATTGGTTACATTGTGTAATCACATTCGAATCACAGAGAAAATTTTGTGCAAATTATTTCAATAGTTTGAGAAAGTTCGAAGATATTCCTAACTATTTTTAAATGCAATGAGTTAATAATTAATTGTTCTATTAATTATATTCATATTAATTACAATAATCGGATAAAAATACTAAGGAAAAACTACTCGCGAAAACTTTGGAACAGTCACGAAACAGTTGCCACAATAGTCCCGGTATACCGAAAATATAATGTAAAGACAATAACACATTTATCAAAATAAAAGAGAAAAAGAAAGGCTTTTACATATTTTTTTATTTTCCATTATTTATTTTATAAAACTGCTAAAAATCAATTAAAAATCCTGCGAAAGGATTATTCTCAGCTAGTATAAAATAAAAATATTGTATCAAATATAGTTTTTGATCAATGACGTAATATTTTTGATTCAAAGAATGAATTGCAGTAAAAAATTGAATGTAGGAAGAACCCAGTTGTTTGAAAGAATCTCTCTTCTTCTTCTTCCTTTTTTTACGTCGGAATATACGAATATGTATGTGATTTAAATTAAAATACTTCAAATGAAATTTCGAAACATTAAGTACCGGTACGTAAAAGAGTAACAGAGAATGTCTTGATAATGAGTAATTTATAATGCAAAATGATGGAAATATGGCGCTAGGAAAACTATCACGCGGTATAAATAATGTTCATAGAACTTAACGAGACTACCGTAGGAAATCTGGGTTTTTTGACGGGAACATTCTTAATTGAAAGATATAAAATTGTTGAACGCATAAACGACATTAATTATCACGTGGTGTAAATAATATTCACAGAATTTTACGAGAGTACCTCGAAAAAGTGGGGGTTTAGGGTGAGAACGTACTAAATTTAAAGATAAAAAATTGTTGAAAACATTAACAACCACACGAATATAGATAGAGGCAAATTAAAGAAAAAAAAAACGAATCTAACGGGACCACCTCAGCAATTGCGGAGTTTTGGGTGGGGAGACTCTAAATTAATAAACAGTAAAAAAAACACGTCACAAATACAAATAAAACATCTTAAAAAAGCGCGTAATTAAAAAAAAATACCGACAAAACGGCGAATAGGTTCGGTTACTTCATATGACCTATAATAAACCTCAAATGAAATTCACAATACCAAAATCCCACCCTAAAAAATCATAAACATAAGAAAACTGGTATCGATCACTACAAATGAGCACTAATACACCTCAAATGAAACCCACGAGACCACAATTGCACCCTACAAAAACACAACCATAAGAAAACTGATATCGATATCTAGTTTTGAGCTCTAATACACCTCTAATGAAACCCACGATTCCAAATCACTGCCCTAGAAATAACAAACATACGAAATTAATCACTACAATCGAGAACTATATTGCTGAGGTCTAGATACTGATACCCACTTAGTAATTCTGAACTGAAAACACGAATATCTAGTATCGTATGTGTATTTTTTTAAACAACAACAACAACATAAAATTCACAGGATGGGATCAGATTCATGTTTTATTCCGCTCAGAAAGATCAATTTGTTCTTTAAAAAAAATCTGATGGAAAACAAAGAAATTCATGTTTTATGCTGCTCACAACAATGCACAGATCATTGTGCCCATAGAAAACAATCGCGCGATGAAAACCGGTCAATATTTTATGCCACTGACAGCGATGCCCAAATCAATACTTTATTGAAATTAAAGAAAATTCATGGGATTCAAACGGATCATGTTTTATGTTGATTACAATGATGTCACAGATCAATGGTTTTATTTATTTATTTATTTATTTTATATCTCACGGGATGGAAACAGATCGATGTTTTATGCCGCTCACACCAATTCACAGATAAATTTAAAAAAAAAAATCTCACGGGAACCAAACAGCTATATTTTTTATACTTCTGTGTTTTATCAAGAATGGATAAATAAATATACGTTAAAAATGAAACGTGTCACTCCCTGGGGCATGGGTGTGAGTGTTGTCCTTAGGTTAGTTATCTAGGTTTAAGTAGTCTGTAAGCTACGGACTAATGACCACGCAGTTTGGTCCGATAGATTTACAAACATTTTGAAACGTGTCATATTGAAAGTTTCCATGACTTGGAAGAACCCGACGTCTTATTATTTTGTGATGTATTATTGGCAGGCGAGCTACGAGATCTACGAGCATTCTACCACTAAGCATTTTTACAACAGGTAATGTATTAAAATGTGGCTTTAATGTATGTCCAGTAAAAAAAAAAAAAAAAAAAAAAAAAAAAAAAAAAAAAAAAAAAAAAAAAAAAACGTGTACAAGCTCAGCTGTAGTGATCGATATCAGTTTTCGTATATTTATGCTTCTGTAGGATAGAATTTCGGTATCGAGACTTTCATTTGAAGTGCATTAGTGCTCAATTGTAGTGATCGATACCAGTTTTCGTATGTTTGTTTTTCCAGGATGGTATTTTGTTATCGTGGGTTTCACCTGAGGTGTCCCTTGAGGTGTATAAGAACTCAATCGTAGTGATCGATAGCAGTTTCCTTATGATTATGTTTTTAAAGGGTGCAATTTTGGTATCGTGGGTTTCCTTTGAGGTGTACTAAAGCTCATTGTCAGTGATCGATACCAGTTTTCGAATATTTTTGTAGGGTGGAATTTTGTGCTGAGTGTGACGGATAATAAATTACGCGTACTAAAATCTTCAGTGCGTCCATGGCGTACTTTCTTCCGTACTCTACGAGCTGATGAAGTCGTCCTCACTCGTCTTATAATCAGGCACTGCCCACTGACACATGGTTTTCTTTTACGCTGCGAGGAACCGCTAGTGTCTGACACATGTAGAAAACAGCTGTCGATATGACATATTTAAACGTCATATCTTACGTCATTATATCACAGACGATTACATTTATGATCATTACTAGTCGCCGATAATATTGTACCGATGGCAGTGGTAATATCACAGTCTAACATATACAGTCACGACACTCCCACTCACTTTTGTTATACATCACGACAGGAGCGCTCCAAGCCGCTGACAAGGTACATTTCTGAATACGATATCGGAAGAATTAAATTGACTTTAATATACTGTTCACAACATGTATGTAGTGCCATAAAAATCGGTAATAACTAGAAAATAACTCCGCATTTGTCTTTATTAGGTTTCCTATGAACCATTAGAATGAACGATACGGTACTTTGCAGGATAGTCTATATTATCTTGAAATCTATGACTTTTTAATCAAGAAATTCATTTTCTGTTAAGAACAAAAAACGACTAATAAACAACAGAAGATGCAACTTTCTGCAGAAAGACTTTGGTTTCGTACTAATAAACGTCAAGTTTTCTTAACTACAATTACAGAGACATTAGTAAGTGTTGAACGTAAGAAACTTATGTTGAATGAAATACCTACATAATTTAATGAACCAGTTCAGCTACTGTAGTTGTAACTGAAGAACTATCCTCACAGACGGAACACTAAAACATTGAAGGAAAAAAAGTTTCCAAACAAAGCAGAAACCAATTCCAGAATTGTTGCTATATCTGGAGCCCAGACGGCAAGAATGTTCAAGACTTCCGTTTTATAATTAAAAGTAATTACACACAAAAGTTGACGCGTTCATAACAGAGAGTTAAGTGGAAAAATTTTCGATTCATTAGACTTCATATCGAATTTTTACACGTCAGATAAAGTGCCTGTCTTATAAGAACAGACAACAACAGGAATTAATGTTTCTCCTCTTCTCATAGTTTTACCGGAGTAGACTGCAATAATCGTAACTATTTCCTCATGAATCAGTTGTTGCTTATATTACTGAATCAGGGAAATTCCACTGTTTTTACATTTATTTCACAATTACTTACGTTTCTCGATATTTTACTAATGCTTGGAACGCAAGAATTACGGAAACTGTTTGGTTAATTACGTAGAAAAATAATTAGAAACAATCATTACTCTTACGGCTCCTTGCCCAGCACTAGGAGCGCTAGTGTCGTTACAACTGTCAGTTGTTAGCTAGTTACACAGCAGTCAGTGTCGTGTCTGTGTATGTTAGACTGTGCTAATATTTATATGGGTGCCCACGCGTATGGCCGTATCTCGTGTCAGCGTAATAAAATTCTTTTTAAAAATTAAAAATTGTATTTGAAATATGGCTATGAAAAAATATGTTTACTGATCGTTCAGGAAGTGTGAAATATTTCAATATATCGTTGTAATATATATGTGTAATACAAAAGTAAGACTGCATGACTACTCTTAGACTGACTGACAACAATGCTAACTACTGACTGATTTAGACTAACTCATTCCTCTATTACTAACTAACTTGAAACTTCATACTAACTTTATACTGACTGAGTTCGTGCCAATTCGCGCGTATTAATACATAATAGTATTTCTAGAACCTTCTAGAACACGGAAGTACAATATTTAAATATTTAACAATTTGTTCATGAAACGTACACATATTTTGCTTTACGGAAAAATATACAAAATAATGACAAATGTAATAATAATATTTCCTATCAAGATAAAATAATACACAAGATCATAAGTAAACAACAAAAATGTTCAAATGTTTGTATAGTCTATGGGACTTAACTACGGGGTCATCAGTCCCTAAACTTACAAACTACTTATGAACTTCTTACGAACTAGGACGGCACAAATATCCATGCCCGATGGTGGATTCGAACCCCAGACCGTAGTGACCGTGCAGACCGTGACTGGAGCGCCTTAGTCTCCTCGGCCACCGCGGTCAGCAGTAAATAACAATTAGCGCAGTATTAATATATGTTTACGTTATTGTTCAACATTAATCTTCAGTGATTTAATTAAAGTTTGTTAGAAGACCCTAGTAATACAAATGATAATCAATGTGACTTGACAGAAGCGCTATAAAATGCTTATGTAATATAAACATGGAATATTAGGTTACAATACTACGATCAACTACGGTATCGAATACTTCAATTATTCAAACAAGCGGGACCCTCCTGGCTAAATACATTACAAGCTCTAATACACTTCAAATGAAACCCACGATACCAAACCTCCACTCTAGAGAAACAAACATACGAAATCGATCGCTACAATTGAGCATTATTTTGGTCAGGTCTATATACTGATACCCACTACGTAATACTTAACTAAAAATACAAATATATGATAACTTTTTTTTTAATTAAAGCAGACGGTGTGATATTCCTGGCCTATGGCCACTTCATATTACTGGCCGCTGGCCGTTTCTTTGCTAACATCGTACGTGTCTTAAACGCGGAAGAAAGACAGCAGTGCAGCATATGTTGAAATGTGGGGTGGGGAGCAGTAGCATATGGCACAGTAGGTGCTGGTTCCCGTGGGAAAGCCCGCGTATGTTACTGGTGCTCTCCTCGCATTGGCTGCTGCATTTCACGTCACGTGATTTCTTTTGAAATTACTTTTGTTTATTATAAACTAAATATTAATTATTCAGAGATGAGAATTTGTAATAAATATCTCTCAAGGACAGGCTAGATTTTGACAGTTTAAAAAGTTTTAGGTGCCTTCTCTTATTGTAACAAGAGAAGAGAGATTTTGCAGAAGGCGCGCGACGGCCCTGTTTTGGAGCGAAATAGAGCGTCAGGTGCCCTCTCGCAACGCGCCGCAGTTTCAGACTCGAGCTGACCACTATACGCGCCGGACCGCGCCGGTCATGAGTAAAGATTTGCGTAAATGTGATATCAGTCGAGGTCCCAACATGAACTATGGGCAGCATAGGCCGTATCATATTAACAATAGTTGCTCATCGTATTTTATTATTTATTTAATAAATGGCATCCCTGACAATTAAAAACCTCGCGAGTCGCTTCTTATGCCTCCATCATACAGAACTTATTTTAGCCTCACTTGTATGCTGTAGAAGAACCAACGACCTGTGTGCTGTTTTATGCGCTGGGGACACAACTATAGAAGACAACAGGTTAGTCAGAACTCTATGGTTTCCATAAAGTCTTGGAAAGCAACTGCTGCACCTCGTGTGTACTGTAGGGCGGTACAAAAGCACACTGCTACGCAACAGAATCCGCAAGGGTGTGGAGGTTTTAGGGGACTTGTGGGAGGAAGCAGTACTAACTTCTCCGTCCGCAAATAAAACCCTAGGAAGCTTGTAACGGGTGGCATTGAAAGTTCAAAATGACCCGTGTCTCTCGATACTGGCATTTTGATATCAATATACCGTTCGAATAGCTTCGATACAGTGGCGTAGCTATGCCACCAAGGGCCCCGGGGCAAAGATGACATTGGGGCCCTCTTTACACTTATACTGTGCAGATGCAAAACTACTTCATCATCAGCTCCTTACCGCCCACTGCAAGACATAATAAGGCAAACCTAAAGACTACTAAGTAAATATTATGTGCCAGGCAGCAGATACTATTTAATCATACTCTGTAATATAATTGTGAATGTCTGTTTGTTATGTTTCCACGCAAAAGTTACTGGGCGGATTTGAATGAAATTTTGCAGAGGGATAGATTTGGAACTGGGTAGGGCGAAAGATAAACGACCTCTTGGGATAGTTTCCGAAGTTGCTCCATATTAGGTGAATGAAGTCGCAGGCATAAGCTAGTAAAAAATAAACAATGAAGAAGTATTACTTAACCATGAAAACATGCCCCCCTGCTGCGAAGCAAACCGGGAACAGTCTAGTACGCGCTGACAGCAGACAGACTGTTGTTAGTACCGACATCTCACTGTCGCTAAACTCCTCGGTGTTAGGTCATTGCTCCGTACCGACCAGCCTAATTTCGTTGATAGGTCAATCAAAGAAGGAAAATAGGGGAAATATTCGTGTAGGATGGTTTCAGAAAAGAAAGTTGCCGGATTGTGTTTGATGGAATACTTTGGTTTGAGCCGTGCCCCTACCAGGCATTATGAAGTATATATTAATGTCTGGCCAGGAAAAAGTAATAAGTAAAATAACTAAGTTGACATCTTCGCTTATTATAGTGGCAGTGGGGTACAGGGTAGTGTCTTGAATGTACAATTTACTATTGTGACAAAGTAACCATATTTTCTCTTATTCTTGCACGAATTTCAGAGCGCAATTGGTTACAGCACTTCATTGGGATCTATGATTATGGAGCACACCCTTGGGGGATTCACTACACAAACTGTTGAGTTACCATAATAATACCGTTCTGTAATAATACATTGTAGAGACTTCATATACAAATGTGGTCACACTGTCTACTGTCAAACACCGTGCTAGTAATTCAGCACCATTCACTGTTATTTCGCAAAGATTCAACCGACTTCAACCCACAATACGCTGACAATGGCAGTGTCCACGTCTTAGCGGACAAGCAAAGGACCTTCTTATGTTTATATTCTGGGGTGCGAATAATTTTTGGATTTCATTTCGTGCGTTTGAGGTTTGTTGATCAGGGTTCAAAAAGTTCAAAGTCGGAAAACCTTCATCCAACTAAATTATTATAAACAATAGAACTTCGATTATCCGAAGTAATTGGGGAACACGAAAGTGTTCAAGGATCTACGGTAACTTTTTTCGACCGTCGCTCACGTAGGCCGAGGGGCCCCTGGAGCTCGGGGGCCCCGGGGCACTGCCCCGCCTAGCCCTATGATAGCTACGCCACTGCTTCGATATCTGTGTGTGGGTACGTTATTGGCAGGAGCAGTACCTCTGCGACCGGGCTGAGATCCCCGACGTTGACGTTCCCTAGCGAGCAGAGGCGGCGGTAGAGCGTGGGCAGCGGCAGGTGCGGCAGCGCGACGAGGCGCCAGCGCAGCAGCAGCGCGCGGCCCGCGGGCAGCGACAGCTCCCACACCAGCTGCGTCGCGCCCTCCAGCTCGTAGCAAGCCTCCACGTACAGCACCTGCTGGTGCTGCGCCTGTGCCACACCCCCTCACAAGTCACGCTTTCGGACACTCTATAATTCGATTTTATTTATTTTACACATCCTTTTATTTACCTGTCAACACTCACATTACAATATGCATCTTCATGTTTTCGCGGCGCAATGACTGTTCAAAGAAGTTTGTGTGTGTGTGTGTGTTTTCGTCCTTCCGTTAGTTTAAGAAATTTGAAAACCTAGGGATTAATAACCAGAGTACTTAAGCCCCATAGCTTTATAAACATTTGAATTCCAGTCCAATCTCTCATCATGTATACGCCTAAAGGTTTGAATATTCTACCTTAGCTACGAAGGCCTATACATATTCAAAGTCTATATTTAGTAAAATTGTCGTACTCTTTACAATACGGACATACTTTGTTCTATTAAAATTTAATTAGTGTCCATTTGCATACAACAGTTGATAATTTGCTGAAAGATATTATTTGCAAAAATCATCATTTGATTCTTGTCTGTCAGGTGTCATTGCTATATAATAGTATACTTTACCGTCAGCTAAAATAACTAGCTTAACATCTTTGTGAATGTAGAATGGTAGGTCATTAATGTATATTAAGAACAGAAAAGGACCAAATCTGAACGCTGAGGGACCCTTGATTCTTGATAGCTCCGCAGCTTGTGGAGTCAATGGATTATTGTGCATTATATCAACTGCTTATTTCAACTTTCTGCTCTCTTCCAGTGAAGTGTAAATTAATCCATTTGTGCACTGTCCCAGTCACACCACAGTAGCTGATCTAAGTGAATTTGGGTTTCAGCAAAGCTTTGCAACAAAAAATGTAGTATACGCATTCACGGATTAAATATTAAATGCCCATAATAATTGGACATCATCTACTGGGATTATTTGTGATCTCTCAAAGGCTATTAATGATGTAAAACACTACAGAGAAATGCTTTCAGAAAGGTCTTCATAACATTTAAACCATTTTGGATGTCAAGAAATGTCGCTTCTTCAAAAATGCTTTGCCACAGTGGAGTGGCAGAACGTTCTAAGGCGTCTTGCTGCGGAGCGCGCGGTTGCTCGCCGTCGGGAAGTCCGAGTCCGCCCTTGGGAAAGTGTGTGTGTTTTTGTCCTTCGGTTAGTTTAAGTAATTTGAAAACCTAGGGTAATAAACAGAGTACTTAAGCCCCATATCTTTATAAACATTTGAATTGTGAGAAACGCTTTTCTGTGTTTTATGTCTTCTTTACTTCGACCACCATAAGTGTTTTGCTACACAAATAACAAAATTCATCTACTAGTTTTATTGTATCATTACCTAATCTAATTCTTTCCGCATCGCCTGATTTTATTAGAATTCATTCCATTACCCTTGTTTTGTTCTTGTTAATGTTCATATTATAACCTCCTTTGAAGAGACCGTCCATTCCGTTTCACTGCTTTTCCAGGTCCACTTCTGTCTCTGGCAGAATTACTGTGTCATCGGCGCAACGCAAAAATTTTATTTCTTTGCAGTGATTCCCTCGATTT
Source organism: Locusta migratoria (assembly GCA_026315105.1). NCBI lineage: Eukaryota > Metazoa > Arthropoda > Insecta > Orthoptera > Acrididae > Locusta > Locusta migratoria. The sequence continues at coordinate 727,060,818 of CM048744.1, read as the reverse complement.
GTAAGTGTTATGACCGCTGATCTCGACTTCTTAGTTTGGGATTTGCAATTCTGCTGTTGGAAGAAACTTTTTTTCAAACTAGCAATTAAACGAGAGAATCCATGCCTATATTCGTACATATATTTCTTGTTTTTAACACAACACATTACACGTTAAATTTCATGCACATAACATATTATAACAGTTCTAGCTCGTGATATAACAACACAGTTCCGGTTGCTGTTTCTTTACGTCTTCCTTTGTTTTTTTGTTTGGTGCTTTTGAAGTGACCATTGGCATTTCTTCCTTGAATCCACAGTACCGAGAGGTGGCTCTGCCAAAATATAAACATATGGAAGTCTGCAGGAAGACTCTCCGACGTTCTGGCCCACTCCAGATCACACATGGCCCTTGCACCTGCGGTAGATAAATATCCCACACAGTATTTGTGTACCCAAATAACTAAAACTAACAGCACGGAATCTTTCTTTGAGCCTAAAGCCAGCAGTGGGACATGGCAAATATCACGAATTTCCATGACACACCACATCTTCTCCCTGAAGTTTAACTCCTTCTCCTAATTTCTCCTTGATTTTCTTCAGAACTCGCTCAATGTACAGATTAAATAAGATTGGTGAAAGGCTATTATACGGCCTCGCTCCCTTCCCAACCTCTGCGCCCCTTTCGTGTCCTTCTAGTCTAACAACCGCTGCCTGGTTCTTATAAAAGTTGTATATAACTTTCCGTTCCCTGTATTTTACCTCTGCTAGCTTCAGAATATGAAAGACCATATTCGAGTCAACATTGTCAAAAGCGTTCTCCAAATCTAAAAAAGCTAAAAATATAGATTCGCCTTTCCTTAACCTTCTTTCTATGATAAATCGTAATGTGAGTGTTCAAAGATGTTTCCTGTGTGCAGCCGCATAAAGTTTACTTCTTCTAATATTTCGGTTGAGAACTGTCCAGCCATCTTCAGAGAGAGTCGAAGACTGACGCTCCAGCTCGCGATTCGTGCTTATAAACGCGCGGGCCGCGCTATTGCGCATGCGGGTAGCATTCGTTTCACACTGGCATTTGCAATCGTGACGTCATCGTGACGTAACAGTGCTGTGAAGGCGGCTATCGATCTGTCGATCGCTACAGCATCGAAATTGAGACTGTTTATGAGTATATGGGAACAGTCGTAACGAGAACTTTTTAAGGCTAAGTCACTGTACGTCAGAACATTCCACAGTGCATTTATAATGGCGGTATTCACACTGTCCGTCACATCACGTCAAGCTTTCTCGATAAGGATATTTCGTTGGAACAGTCGTCTGCTAACATTGGAAGTTAACCTATTTTCGTCAAGCGATTTTCATGTTGTAGTCGATGATTACAGGGTTTATATTAATGTTTATTTTATTGTTTACTTTGTTTTAGCAGTAAATTCCAAATGTTTCATAAAGACTTAAATATTTTTCTCAATTCTGTGTCCTCCTAAAAGCGAGGTCGGATATCTGAAACCGAAAAATGGTTTACGTTTCGTAATATTCCAACAGAAAAGACTGAAACAAACTTTTATTTGAATAACATTGTAATTTGATGACGTATTTGTCATTAAATAACATTATGTATGAAAAATTCGGGACAATGAAAGACAAAAATTCAGTTGTTTATGACTGTATTAACAATGTCAGTGGGTAAATCGTAATCGATAAAGTAAAGAGGCTCTTTTTATGCTCTTATACTGTTTGATATGTTCATTTGTTTATTTTTTCGCTTGAAAATATATATGTTGAAATGTTTTTTCCAATTCCCTGTACTTACCACATTAAGTTGGCAAAAAACATACATTCTAAAGTTTTCTTTTGCCGTCAATAACACATAGCTGTGACTTTCTACGTAACAGATCGCAACTCATAACTTTACTTTCTCCATCGCGTATTGGGATAGGCGAATTGACGTGACGGACAGTGTGAATAGAAATTGACGTGACAGTGCCCATAAATTTAAGGCACATTCTGTATACATTTTTTTTATTAGTGCATGCTGTATATTCTTTTTTTTTTCAGCTGCGAAGGTGGTTAAGTTCTATCACACTCAAGTACTTTGATTTTCTTCACCTTAAACATGTGAGCATACACTACTTTTATATTTAGTGCTATAACTATGTACGCCATTTCCCTGCCTTATAGAGCTGGATTCTGTCAGTATCTTATAAACTCCGGCCTTCCGGAGCTCCAAATCATCTTTGATAGAATAAAAAGTACTGCTGTCTTTGGTGGGGAGGGGGGCGAAAAATTACTTTAACTTTTTATTTGTTCATAATCCGTCCGATTTTCGACGACAGGCTCCCAACATATGGCAGAAAAGCCAGGGATTTAAAACTTTCTGCATCGTCTTCTGTATTCTTTAGACGTACCGTTGGCTTCATACGTAGTGCCTTATGTATCCGCTGCGGAGAGTACCCGTTTGCTTGAAAAACTCTATTCAGGTGTAGAAGCTCGTCCTGCAGACTGCTCTCATCAGCAATGACGTGTGCTCTATGGACCAGTGTTCTAAGAACATTCATCGTCTGGGATGGATGATGGCAGCTATTTGCATGTAAGTATAAATCAGTATGCGTCGGTTTCCTATATACTGAATGTCCTAGCGTCGTACCATTACATCCAGAAATGGAAGGCATCCCTTCCTAGCCACCGAGTAACCTCTTTGGCGGCTTGACATATCTGTGGCCGCATGCGCACTAGCGCGGCCCGCGCGTTTATTAGCATGAATCCCGTGCTGGAGCGTCAGTCTTCGACTGTCTCTGAAGATGGCTGAACGGTTCTCAGCCGAAATATTAAAAGAAGTAAACTTTATGCGGCTGCACGCCCGAAACTTCTTTGAACACTCACATTACGATTTATCATAGAAGGTAGGTTAAGGAAAGGGAAATCTATATTTTTTGCTTTTTTTTTAGATTTGGAGAAAGCTTTTATTTGGAGAACGCTTTTGACAATGTTGACTCGAATATGGTCTTTCATATTCTGAAGCTAGCAGAGGTAAAATACAGGGAACGGAAAGTTATATACAACTTTTATAAGAACCAGGCAGCGGTTGTTAGACTAGAAGGACACGAAAGGGGCGCAGAGGTTGGGAAGGGAGCGAGGCCGTATAATAGCCTTCCACCAATCTTATTTAATCTGTACATTGAGCGAGTTCTGAAGAAAATCAAGGAGAAATTAGGAGAAGGGATTAAACTTCAGGGAGAAGATGTGGTGTGTCATGGAAATTCGTGACATTTGCCATGTCCCACTGCTGGCTTTAGGCTCAAAGAAAGATTCCGCGCTGTTAGTTTTAGTTATTGGGGTACACAAATACTGTGTGGGATATTTATCTACCCCAGGTGCAAGGGCCATGTGTGATCTGGAGTGGGCCAGAACGGCGGAGAGTCTTCCTGCAGACTTCCATATGTTTATACTTTGGCAGAGCCACCTCTTGGTACTGTGGATACAAGGAAGAAATGCCAATGGTCACTTCAAAAGCACCAAACAAAAAAACAAAGGAAGACGAAAAGAAACAGCAACCGGAACTGTGTTGTTATTTCACCAGCTAGATTGTTATAATATGTTATGTGCATGAAATTTAACGTGTAATGTGTTGTGTAAAAACAAGAAATATATGAACGAAAATAGGCATGGATTCTCTCGCTTAATTGCTAGTTTGAAAAAAAAAGTTTCTCCCAACAGCAGAATTGCAAATCTCAAACAATAAACGAGACTCATTAATAAAGAACAGTTTAAAGTTAAAATGCCTACTAAAATTACAATAAAATGTAATTTTTTCTACCATAAATATACATCATATAATTTTGTTATTTATATGAAACTTTAAAGAGGGCGCCTTAGTCGCAAGTGACTCATGCTGACGTCACCTGTGTAAGGATTGTAACAGTTGCGTCAGTACAAACGCAACCTCCAACATGGAGGTCGAGATATTTTAAGTATTTTAATTGGTTTTAAGGTATGTATTTTATCATTGACTGTAATTGAAACTAGTACAATTGGCTTATAATGTGACATGTATGTTATTGTAACTGGCCCTTTTGTATTTATTTTAGCATTGATAATGACCACACAGTGGTCGAAATCTGGATTTGCAAACAAATAAAAAAAATTATTTTTTGACGACTGAAATAATTACCACACCTCAAACAAGTAAGTCCAGATCATCGGTCAGAACACTTAAAAATCGAGGGAATCACTGCAAAGAAATAAAATCTTTGCGTTGTGACGATGACACAGTAATTCTGTCAGAGACAGAAGTGGACCTGGAAAAGCAGTGGAACGGAATGGGCGGTGTCTTCAAAGGAGGCTATAATATGAACATTAAAAAGAACAAAACAAGGGTAATGGAATGAATTCTAATAAAATCAGGCGATGCGGAAAGAATTAGATTAGGTAATGGTACAATAAAACTAGTAGATGAATTTTGTTATTTGTGTAGCAAAACACTTCTGATGGTCGAAGTAAAGAATACATAAAATACAGAATGGCTATCGGAAGAAAAGCGTTTCTCACAATTCAAATGTTTATAAAGCTATGGGGCTTAAGTACTCTGGTTATTAATCCCTAGATTTTCAAATTTCTTAAACTAACCGAAGGACAAAAACACACACACACACACACACACACACACACACACACTTGCCCGAGGGAGGACTCGGACTCCCGACGACGAGCAACCGCGCGCTCCGCAGCAAGACGCCTTAGAACGTTCGGCCACTCCATTGCGGCAAAGCATTTTTGAAGAAGCGACATTTCTTGACATCCAAAATGGTTTAAATATTATGAAGACCTTTCTGAAAGCATTTCTCTGTAGTGTTTTACATCATTAGTAGTCTTTGAGAGATCACAAATAATCCCAATAGGTGATGCCCAATTATTCTGGGCATTTAATATTTAATCCGTGAATGCATATACAGCATGTTTTGTTGCAAAGCTTTGCTGAAACCCAAATTCACTTAGATCAGTTACTGTGGGGTGACTGGGACAGTGCACAAATGGATTAATTCAAACTTAACTGGAAGAGAGCAGAAAGTTGAAATAAGCAGTTGATGTAATGCACAATAATCAGCTGACTCCACAAGCTGCGGAGCTATCAAGAATCAAGGGTTCCTCAGTATTCAGACCTGACAGACAAGAATCAAATGGTGATTTTGCAAATAATTTCTTTCAGCAAATTATCAATTGTTGTATGTAAATGGACACTAATTAAATTTTAATAGAACAAAGTATGTGCGTATAGTAAAGAGTACGACAATATTACTCAATAAAGACGTTGAACATGTATAGGCCTTCGTAGCTAAGGTAGAATATTCAAAACTTTAGGCGTATACATGATGAGAGATTGAACTGGAAGAAACCCATTGATGGTCCGCTGAAAAGTTTGAGTTCAGCTGTTTTTGCTACTAGAGTTACTACACATTTTGGTGACAAATATCTCACTAAATTAGCTTAATATGCCTATTTTCATCATTGCTTTCGTATGGTATCATATTTTGGGATAGTTCATCATTGAGTAAAGAAGTGTTCATTGTAAAAAAGCTTGTAGTCAGAATAATAGTTGGATCCCACCAAAGATCATACACAGATATTTATTTAAGGATCTAGGGATCTACACAGTAGCTTGGTGATACATGTATTCACTTATTAAATTTTTTAATAGTAAGCGAACCAGTTTGAAAGAAACAGCGGTGAGCATAGCTACAACACAGAGGAAAAGGATGATCATCACTACTCAAGATTAAACATATCTTTGCGACAAAAAGTGTGAATTATACTGGCATAAAAGTCTTTAGTCGCTCGACAAGTACCGTAAAATATCATACAAATAAACAATTACCATTTAAAAAGAGAATAATATCTGAATGACGACTCCTTCAGGTCAATAGATATATGAAGTAGTTATTACTATTGAGGTCTTCCGTACCCTTCCTGCACAAGCCCCCTCATCTCTATATATAAAAGGAAGTGTCCCGATTGACTGACTGACTGACTGATTGACTGACTGACTGACTCATCATCGCCCAGCCCAAACCACTGAAGATAGAAACTTCAAATTTGTGAAGGGTGTTGAACTTACTTTGTAGGCGTCATTTAAGAAGCGATTTCTGATATTCCGTTCGAAAGAGGGTGAAATAGGGGATGAAACGTTTTTTGAAAATACGTGCCTATTTAGGCAATTTTAAGGGAGAACTACAAAATTTCGGATTTTAATTCAGGGTTCGAATTTAAAAGACACGTGTTTCGGCATTTTTTGGAATTCGATAAATAAGGGGGTAAAACTAGGTGATTTTCAAAAAATATGTTGCTGTTAACTCAAATTTTAAGCTACAACTACGGAACTTCGGATATGGAATCTAGTTCAGGACTAAAAATCCATGATTTTTAGTATTTTGGGAAGTTCAACAAGTAAGGGGGTTAAATAGAGGATCAACAGGTTGCTATTGATACAATTTTGAAGCTAGAGCTGCAAAATTTTATATTTGTACAGTTGGTTAGACGTTAAAACATACGTGTTTCGGTATTTTTGAAAATTCAACCATCAACGGGGTTAAATTGGCGAGGGGGTGTTTTTTGAAACATTTTGCTATTTAGGCAGTTTTGAAGTTAGAACTACAAATTTTCGGATTTGGAATCGAGGTTAGAATTTAAAAAACACGTGTTTCGGTATTTTTTGAAATTCAACCAATAAGGGGGTAAAAGGGAGGACGCAAAATAATTGATTTTCAAAGATATGTTGCTGTTAACTCAAATTTCGAGCTATAACTACGAAACTTAAGATATGGATTCTTCATCAGGTTTAAAAAGAAAAAAACTGGTGCAGACCAACCAGCCTACGCATGCAAAGCAGCGGGGGTTCAGCTAGTATACAGTATATATCGCAATCAAACACTCATATACACAATAAATACATAAGATTAAAGTATAACCTTAGCCGAGATTTAGAGCACAACTTTTATTGCATAGAATTAAGTAACTACACGTAACATTTAGAATGGTTTAGTTTTGAGAAATATGATTATCATTCAATAGCGTCTGGTGGTGACAAACGCTGCCCGTCAGTCATGGTATGGTATAGTGGAGACACAGTCTGCAAGCACGCACGCAATGGTCAACTGGAGATAAACTCTGCGACACTACGGAATGGTCCAGTGGAGACAAACACTGTAATTACAGATGGTATGGTCCAGCAGCGCAAACTGTGATCACACTCCATGTGGTCCTGTAGAAACCCACTCGCCGATCACCCACGGTATGGTCCAATGCAGACAAACTCTGTAATCACCACAGAATAGTCCAGCAGCGAAAAACTGTGATCACAACCCACGTAGTCCAGTGGAGAAGAGCTCTGTCATCACAATGGTATGATCCACCAGCGACAAACTGTGATCATAACCCATGTAGTCCAGTGGAGAAAAACACAGTGATCACAACAGTATGGTCCAGCAGCGACAAACTGTGATCACAACCCATGTAGTCCAGTGGAGACAAACTCTGTGATCACAACGTTATGGTCCAGCAGCGACGAACTGGGATCACTACCCATGTAGTCCAGTGGAGACAAACTCTGTGATCACAACGGTATGGTCCAGCAGTGACAAACTGTGATCACTACCCATGTAGTCCAGTGGAGACAAACTCTGTGATCACAACGGTATGGTCCAGCAGTGACTAACTGTGATCACAACCCATGTAGTCCAGTGGAGACAAACTCTGTGATCACAAAGGTATGGTCCAGCAGCGACAAACTGTGATCACTACCCATGTAGTCCAGTGGAGACAAACTCTGTGATCACAACGGTATGGTCCAGCAGCGACAAACTGTGATCACTACCCATGTAGTCCAGTGGAGACAACTCTGTGATCACAATGGTATGGTCCAGCAGCGACTAACTGTGATCACAACCCATGTAGTCCAGTGGAGACAAACACAGTGATCACAACGGTATGGCCAGCAGCGACAAACTGTGATCACTACCCATGTAGTCCAGTGGAGACAAACTCTGTGATCACAACGGTATGGTCCAGCAGTGACAAACTGTGATCACTACCCATGTAGTCCAGTGGAGACAAACTCTGTGATCACAACGGTATGGTCCAGCAGCGACTAACTGTGATCAGAACCCATGTAGTCCAGTGGAGACAAACTCTGTGATCACAACGGTATGGTCCAGCAGTGACAAACTGTGATCACTACCCATGTAGTCCAGTGGAGACAAACTCTGTGATCACAACGGTATGGTCCAGCAGTGACTAACTGTGATCACAACCCACGTAGTCCAGTGGAGAAGAGCTCTGTCATCACAACGGTATGATCCACCAGCGACAAACTGTGATCATAACCCATGTAGTCCAGTGGAGAAAAACACAGTGATCACAACAGTATGGTCCAGCAGCGACAAACTGTGATCACAACCCATGTAGTCCAGTGGAGACAAACTCTGTGATCACAACGTTATGGTCCAGCAGCGACGAACTGGGATCACTACCCATGTAGTCCAGTGGAGACAAACTCTGTGATCACAACGGTATGGTCCAGCAGTGACAAACTGTGATCACTACCCATGTAGTCCAGTGGAGACAAACTCTGTGATCACAACGGTATGGTCCAGCAGTGACTAACTGTGATCACAACCCATGTAGTCCAGTGGAGACAAACTCTGTGATCACAAAGGTATGGTCCAGCAGCGACAAACTGTGATCACTACCCATGTAGTCCAGTGGAGACAAACTCTGTGATCACAACGGTATGGTCCAGCAGCGACAAACTGTGATCACTACCCATGTAGTCCAGTGGAGACAACTCTGTGATCACAATGGTATGGTCCAGCAGCGACTAACTGTGATCACAACCCATGTAGTCCAGTGGAGACAAACACAGTGATCACAACGGTATGGCCAGCAGCGACAAACTGTGATCACTACCCATGTAGTCCAGTGGACACAAACTCTGTGATCACAACGGTATGGTCCAGCAGTGACAAACTGTGATCACTACCCATGTAGTCCAGTGGAGACAAACTCTGTGATCACAACGGTATGGTCCAGCAGCGACTAACTGTGATCAGAACCCATGTAGTCCAGTGGAGACAAACTCTGTGATCACAACGGTATGGTCCAGCAGTGACAAACTGTGATCACTACCCATGTAGTCCAGTGGAGACAAACTCTGTGATCACAACGGTATGGTCCAGCAGCAACAAACTGGGATCACTACCCATGTAGTCCAGTGGAGACAAACTCTGTGATCACAATGGTATGATCCAGCAGCGACAAACTGGGATCACTACCCATGTAGTCCAGTGGAGACAAACTCTGTGATCACAACGGTATGGTCCAGCAGTGACAAACTGTGATCACTACCCATGTAATCCAGTGGAGACAAACTCTGTGATCACAACGGTATGGTCCAGCAGTGACAAACTGTGATCACTACCCATGTAATCCAGTGGAGACAAACTCAGTGATCACAACGGTATGGTCCAGCAGCGACTAACTGTGATCAGAACCCATGTAGTCCAGTGGAGACAAACACAGTGATCACAACGGTATGGTCCAGCAGCGACAAACTGTGATCACTACCCATGTAGTCCAGTGGAGACAAACTCTGTGATCACAACGGTATGGTCCAGCAGCGACAAACTGTGATCACTACCCATGTAGTCCAGTGGAGACAACTCTGTGATCACAATGGTATGGTCCAGCAGCGACTAACTGTGATCACAACCCATGTAGTCCAGTGGAGACAAACACAGTGATCACAACGGTATGGTCCAGCAGCGACTAACTGTGATCAGAACCCATGTAGTCCAGTGGAGACAAACACAGTGATCACAACGGTATGGTCCAGCAGCGACAAACTGTGATCACTATCCATGTAATCCAGTGGAGACAAACTCTGTGATCACAACGGTATGGTCCAGCAGCGACAAACTGTGATCACTACCCATGTAGTCCAGTGGAGACAAACTCTGTGATCACAACGGTATGGTCCAGCAGTGACAAACTGTGATCACTATCCATGTAGTCCAATGGAGACAAACTCTGTGATCACAACGGTATGGTCCAGCAGCGACAAACTGTGATCACTACCCATGTAGTCCAGTTGAGACAAACTCTGTGATCACAACGGTATGGTCCAGCAGCGACAAACTGGGATCACTATCCATGTAAACCAGTGGAGACAAACTCTGTGATCACAATCGTATGGTCCAGCAGCGACAAACTGTGATCACTACCCATGTAGTCCAGTGGAAACAAACTCTGTGATCACAACGGTATGGACCAGCAGCGACAAACTGTGATCACTACCCATGTAGTCCAGTGGAGACAACTCTGTGATCACAATGGTATGGTCCAGCAGCGACAAACTGTGATCACTACCCATGTAGTCCAGTGGAGACAAACTCTGTGATCACAACGGTATGTTCCAGCAGCGAGAAACTGTGATCACACACCATGTGGTCTAGTGGACACAAACTCTGTTATTACACACGGTATGGTCCAGTGTAGACAAACTGTAATAGCACCCCATGTGGTCCAGTGGAAAGGTACTTTGTGATAACACAAATACTCCGATCTGCAACGGTAGCACATCCAGGAAATTCGACATTTATTCCCTGGAGTAGTGGCGCCTCTTCTACGACCGTCAGAGGCGGTGGCCCCACAGCTCGTATTCGCATATTACATGCGATTCTTCTTCTTTCTGTTACAGCAACGGCATCTTAGTTTGAATGCAGCAGTTGCTTCCATCCTCTGTGTGCTGACAATGTTTTTCCTTATATGGAACCGTTGCCCACATGTGTTGTAGCACCAATTAGTTGAATTGTACTCTCATCTATGTGTTTTTGTAATGAGAGTTAGGTGTGGCATGATTCTCTTTCGGTGCCAGTGATGCTTTTCTTTTAAAGCTATACGGCAATGGAATGTATGATTTCCAGGGAAACGATAACTGACGTCTCCGCTTCACTCATTGTTGCCATTTCGCCTCAGCCGTTCTTAGTACACACTCATATGTACTGCTTCCAGCGAGGAATGAAGTAATGCATCATGCTTAATGTCTTTAAATGACCGTATTAGGAGAAAACATTCGTATTATATTTCAGTAGGTTACAAATGATTGCAATTGGACCTCACAAGAGCATGTAACTTTGCTGTTTAAGTCTGTAACTTTGTCGAAAAAGGTTGGCTTTCGTGATGGAGATACTTGATCACTTGAAGCTCAAACATTTCTATCCAGGAAATGACGTACAGGGGATATTACATACGGCTCTGTTCATTTTTGGTTGGTTTCGTAGATGAAGACTTAGCAAGCAGGTTATTTCAGCGTTTGATACCGTATCGTTTGTTCAATGAATGGGATAACACATTGCAGTGAGTAACTGCAACGCGGCACTACGTCGTATAAACCGACATTACTTCAGTAATGATAATTCGTCGAACTAACGCATGGCTAGCTAAACGAATTTTGCTTCTTTGAAGAAGTGTTTACTTCTTTTTTGCTTTACTATCGATTTGCATCCCATTTTAAAATGGATATATTTATGAACAAAAACATTGAAGTTTCTTTTCTCTCACAGTAACGAAGTCTTATATCGCAGCAATTCAAATCCTACATTTCACAGTAACAGAGATTTTGAATGCGACGGTATTGTGTAACTCCCATCGAAAATGCTTTACATAATTAATATTACTGTCTACGAAAACCATTGGTATAAACGCGATAAAAATCAGTGGAAAAGGAAGTGGACCAAACACACGTTACTGAAAACGACCGACGAGCATTACGTTGTGCCCAGGCAACATAAAACTTCCAGGAAGAAAGTGATGCAAATCTAAACACTCATACTGTTTAAAAATAAACCGCAACTTAACTTTCATGAAAGGGTTGCAGATGTTAAACCCTTCGTAACAGAAGCCTATGGACAGCTGCGAAGAAAGTGTCATTATCGTTAAAGATGGAAATTTATTGATTGGAAGTATGTGGTATGGTCGAGTAAATCGTTGTTTACGTTACTTCCGATAAACAACATTTGTGCACCGATAACTACAAAAGTGACTTATGATAGGGCTTGTCTGTGCCATGCAGTCAAACGTCTGGAGGATCCGTCTTAATGTTGGCATAACTAACGTTGTATTTGTTTCTATCGTTACCTTCACAGGTGAGATAACAGTGAATGAACATCACGCTATCCTCAACAACACACTGATTACTTTGTCTCACACGTTGCTAACAGCCGAGGCGGATTAGCAATGCCGCCATGCGCATTGGGGCTCCATGCTGCTGTGCGCGCGGCCTTTCGCCGTCGGGGGTTGGAGTCGCCCATCGTGCAAGGGTGTTTGTGTTGTCCTTTAGGTAGTTTACCTTAGTTTGTAAGCTATGGACTAATAACCACAGCAGTTGAGTCCGATAGATTCAAAAATATTTGAACATTTTTATTGGTAACAGACACTGCCATACTGCTAAACGGTAATGCGCGCAGACACACACACATACTCACACACACACACACACACACACACACACACACACACACACACAAAAATGTAGATGTGTATTTCACAGCATTACTACCGCTGAGCAGAAGGATCGCCATCTCACTAGGTAACAGAGCTGTTATCTCTATATATAAAAGGAAGTGTCCCGATTGATTGACTGACTGACTTACTCATCATCGCCCAGCCCAAACCACTGAAGATAGAAACTTGAAATTTGTGGAGGGTGTTGATCTTACTCTGTAGGCGTCATTTAAGAAGCGAGTTTCGATATTCAGTCCGAAAGGGGGTGAAATAGGAGATGAAACGTTTTTTGAAAATACGTAGCTATTTAGGCAATTTTGAAGCTAGAACTACAAAATTTCGGATTTTAATTCAGGGTTCGAATTTAAAAGACTAGTGTTTCGGAATTTTTTGAAATTCTACAAATAACAGGGTAAAACTAGAATGAAACTTTCACTCTGCAGCGGAGTGTGCGCTGATATGAAACTTCCTGGCAGATTAAAATTGTGTGCCGGAACCGGGACTCGAACCTGGGACCTTTGCCTTCCGCTGCAGAGTGAAAGTTTCATTCTGGAAACATCCCCTAGGCTGTGGCTAAGCCATGTCTCCACCATATCCTTTCTTCCAGGAGTGCTAGTCTTGCAAGTTTCGCAGGAGAACTTCTGTGAAGTTTGGAAAGTAGGAGGCGAGGTACTGGCGGAAGTAAAGTTGTGAGGCGGCATCGGGAGTCGTGTCGGGGTAGCTCAGTGGTAGAGCGCTTGCCCGCGAAAGGCAAAGGTCCCAGGTTCGAGTCCCGGTTCCGGCACACAATTTTAATCTGCCAGGAAGTTTCAGGGTAAAACTAGATGACGCAAAAAATTGTTTTTCTAAAATATGTTGCTGTTAAGTCAAATTTTAAGCTACAACTACAAAACCTCTAAGATATAAAATCTTGGTCAGGGTTAAAAATCCAAGATTCTTAGTATTTTTAGAAATTCAACAAGTAAGAGGGTTAAATAGAGGATCAAAAATTCTTTTTGAAAACACGGTGCTATTGATACAATTTTGAAACTAGAGCTGCAAAAAATTGATATTTACACAGTTGGTTAGACGTTAAAAAATACGTGTTTCGGTATTTTTGGAAATTAAACCATCAATGGGGTTAAATTGGAGAGGGGGTGTTTTCAAAATTTTCAAATGTTAGTAAGTCTTATGGGACTTAACTACGAGGTCATCAGTCCCTAAACTTACAAACTACTTATGAACTACTTACGAACTAGAACGGCACAAATATCCATGCCCGAGGGGGGATTCGAACCCCCGACCGTAGTAGCCGTGCAGACCGTGACTGAAGCGCCTCAGTCCCCTCGGCCACCGCGGCCGGCAGGGGGGGTGTTTTTCGAAAAATTTTGCTATTTAGGCAATTTTGAAGTTAGAACTACAAATTTTCGGATTTGGAATCGGGGTTCGAATTTAAAAGACACGTGTTTCGGCATTTTTTGAAATTTAACCAATAATTGGGTAAAAGAAAGGACGCAAAAAATTAATTTTCAAAGATATGTTGCTGTTAACTCAAATTTCGAGCTATAACTACGAAACTTCGGATATGGTTTCTTGATCATGATTAAGAAAGACATATGTTTCGGTATTTTTGGAAATACAACAACTAAGCGAGTAAAAGAGGCGATAAAAAATTCTTTTCGATAACATAAAAATACGTGTTTCGGTATTTTTGGAAATTAAACCATCAACGGGGTTAAATTGGAGGGGGGGTGTTTTTCGAAAATCTGTTGCTATTTAGGGAATTTTGAAGTTAAAATTACAAATTTTTGGATTTCGATTCGGGGTTGGGATTTAAAAGACACTTTTTCTGTATTTTTGGATATTAGACTAATAAGGGGGTGAATTATGGGATGCAAAAATTGATTTTCAAAAATATGGTGCTGTTAGCTCAAATTTCAAGCTTTCACTACGAAACTTAAGATATGGATTCTTCATCAGGATTAAAAAGAAACAACTGGTGCGACCAACCAGCCTACGCATGCGAAGCAGCGGGGGTTCAGTTAGTCTCTGAATAAGAAAGCAACCCTACATCCTTTCAACCCGCTTGCTCTATTTTTCTCAGTGTCTCCCTCTGCGATTTTTACCCTACGCACTTCCCTCCAATACTTAATAGACGATTCCTAGCTGACTCATGTATCCTACCAATCGATCCCTTCTTTTAGTCAAGATATGCCAGAAATGTTTCTCCACAGTACTGTTCACTACCACCTCATGAGTTACTTGATCTACCCACCTAATCTTGACCATTCTCTTGTAGCACAAAATTCCAAAAGCATCTATCACCAGTTCAGCTGAACTTCTTATCGTCCACTTTTCACTCTCGTACAATGCTACACTCTAGACAAATATCTTCAGTAAGGACTTCCTAGCATTTAGTAATACAATGTAAGCTTTCACGGTCGGTGATAATTTCATTTAAAATTTCGGGGCTGACCAGCCGTGGTCGAACAGTAAAAGTTTCCCATAACGTTTCGTCTTCGGGTGCGGAACACATCATCGGAGGTAAAGCGGTGAATATCGACCAGATATCCACAGAGCACTCGTTATTTAGGCGGTGTTGGTGGCACCACAAGCCATTACCTGACGTCTGCTACAAGACTATCTCTGGCATTGCTAACATTACTGATGTACAGTAATCATTTGTCAGTCCTCCGGCGCAATGCTGACATCCAAATTTTGACCAATTTAATGACTTCCTCTTTACTACAAAAGTATAACACTTTTGTATTCATGGTCTCGTGAGTTTATTCATTTACATTTTTCATGTTCCGTAGGAGAGAACTGAGGAGAAGCCTCCAACATCGTGGAACGAATCAGTACACCTCATCGTAACAAAGAAGTGGTAATTGATAAACTTAAACGTATATTAATCGTAAACGCACGGCAGGTCTAAGCATAAATAAAAAGAAGCAACACCGGAACACAGAAAATTTCTTCCACGAATTCCTCGATAGAATAGAAACAGTGAGCCTTGAGTTTTCAGTTCAGCGTTGAAAGTGCGTGGATTACTACTAAGCTCTTTGAAAACTTGTGGCAGAGTATTAAAACTGGATGCGGCAGAATACTGCATACCTTTCTGCACAATGGTCGTGGAGGTGTGATACAAATGCAGATTCGATTTCTGTCCAGTATTAACTGAATGAAAGCTGGTAACTCTTGCGAATAACCAAATTGATTAACAAGAAACGACTTTGAAGAAAAAATGTATTGAGAGGTCATAGGTTAGAATTCGCAGGCTACTAAACCGGAGTTGACATGCGAGCTAGCCCCACATATTGCTCGAACCGCTCGTTTCTGCGGAGTAAATACAATTTTTGAATGAATGGATTACCCCAAAAATAACACCATACGTCATAAACAAATGAAAATACGCGAGGTAGACTCTTTTCCGTGTATGACTTATTTTAGAAACTATTCGAATGGTAAACAAAGCACCATTTATAGAACAAGTACTAATCAGGTATTGTGTCTGTTCTTTTGGACATATCTGAAAGAACAGACACCAACCTATTTTACAGCTATTTACGCAGTTGCATATTTAATGAGAAAAATAAAAAAAAGGAGTAAGGAAACGAATGTCTTTAGCTGCAGTAGGGCATTGTAATAACTGAATTGTGACAATTGAAAAATCTGGACTGTGCCGAGCTTCGAACGCAGGTCTCCCGCTTGAGACTGGGGGTCACTTTAACCTGCCCTCGCCTCCGTCAATCTAAAGTCCCACAAGTCATACAGTAAAGCTGTAGTGTTCTTATCGTCCATGTCCGAAAGAAGAGACAATACTACGCGATGATGGCGCAGATGCGGCGATAACTTTCGACCTCATTTGGGAAAAATCGTAAATGGCGAGCAGAAGAGGACATGGACCATCTACATTTACATACATACTCCGCAATCCACCGTAAGGTGCGTGGCGGAGGGTAGTCTGTACCACTACTAGGCATTTCCATTCCTATTCCATTCCAAAATAGAACGAGAAAAAATGAATGCCTATATGCCTCCGTACGAGCCCTAATTTCTCTTGTCCTTGTGATAACTACGTGAAATATAAGTAGGCGGCAACAAGATCGTACTACACTCAGCTTTAAATTCCGGCCCTCTAAATTTCCTCAACAGAAATTCACGAAAAGAACGTCGTCTTTCCTCCAGCGATCCGCAATTGAGTTGCCGGAGCATTTCCGTGACACTCGCACATTGGTCGAACAAACCAGTAAGAAACCTAGCTGCTCGCCTCTGAACTGCCTCTTTGTCTTCCTTTAAACTGACCTGCTGTGGGTCCCAAACACTTGAGCAATATTCAAGACGTGGTCGTACAAGTGTTTTACACGCGGTCTTCTTTACAGGTGAAGTACATCTTCCCAAAATTCTCCCAATCAACCGAAATCGGCTGTCCGCCTTACTCACAACTGTTCTTACATGTTCGTTCCATTTCATATCGTTCTAATGCGGCGGAGCGGCCGAGCGCATTGAGGCGCTATGCTACGATGCGCGAGGTCGTGCCACGTCGGGGGTTCTAATCTCCACTCGGGCATGGATGTTTGTGCTGTCTTTAGTATAAGTTAGATCATAAGTAGTTTGTAAGTGTAGGGACTGATGACCCCGCAGGTAAGTCCCATAAGCTTTACAAACATTTGAACATATCGCTCTGCAATGTTACGCCTAGATATTTGAACGACGCGACTGCATCAAGAAGCTAATGCTGTATTCGAACATTATGGGATTATTTTTCCTATTTATGCGCATCAGCTTACATTTTTCTACGTTGAGATCCATTCTTTGCACCAACTAGAAATTTTGTCTAAGTCATTTTGTATGCTATTACAGTCAGTTAAAGACGACAACCTCCCATATACCACAGCACCATCGGCAAACAGCCGAAAATTATAACTTACTCTGTCCATCAGATCATTCATATAGATAGCAAATAATAGCGGTCCTGATCAAAATATCCACGGGTGTACTGCCGGTCCATAGTGTCCAACGGGCACAATATTTCGGCGATCATACATGTCGCCATCATCAGGTGAACTGACGGACTGAGCTCCTGGAAACGCGCCGGCACGGAGATCCGCACGCTACGGCTGCTCGAAGGCTGCTCGAGCAGCCGTAGCGTGCGGATCTCCGTGCCGGCGCGTTTCCAGGAGCTCAGTCCGTCAGTTCACCTGATGATGGCGACATGTATGATCGCCGAAATATTGTGCCCGTTGGACACTATGGACCGGCAGTACACCCGTGGATATTTTGATCATCAAATACGCCGGGAGAAACTGAAGAATCACAATAGCGGTCCTGTCACACTCCCCTGGGGCACGCCTCACAATACACTCGTCTCTGATGAACACTCGCCGTCGTGAACAACGTAGTGCGTCCTATTAGTACAACTACATTGATACTCTGCAAGTCACATTGAAGTGCATGGGAGAGGGTTAATCGAACAACTTTTATAATACATCTTTATAGTTCCATTATCTAATAGCTCGCGGGAAAAAGGAACATATAAATATTTCTGTTTTCAATGGGATTTATCTTTTTTTATTATGATGATTTTTGTCTCCCTATGTAGGTGGGTGCTAACGATGTATGTTCGTATTTTGAAGGGAAATTTGGTGAAAGAAATGTCACAAATAGTTCTCGCCGCAACAAAAAAAGCCTTTCTTTTAATGATTTACATCCCAACTGATGCATCATTTCCGTGACTCTCTCCCCCCTATATCGCGATAATCCAAAGGAGCTGCCATTCTCTGAATTTTCTCTAATTCGTCCGTCAGTCTCACCTGGTGTGAATCCAAAATAGGACGCGGAAAAAAAAAATTGCATTGTGAAGACAAAGTAAATAAATGAATAAAATAAAAAGTGTTTTTAAACTATCATTCTTTGTTTCGTTCTTCTATCATTTTATATGTACATTAAAAGTATTTTTATCGCATAAGAAACGTTTTACGTCGCGGAAGGAGCACGTATACGAGTCGTAGCGCTGCCGCTTAATATAGGCGGCAATGGTCGCAGCGTTGCAATGCGCATGCGCGGCTGAGGTTCAAATTCTCTTCTGAACCCCCTGGAGGCAGCATATTGCTCTCCCACCGCAGGGAGAGGCGAGGGGAAACCCCGCTTTTAACATAGGCGTTGGAGCTGGTAGAGACACCAGGTCCTGGCTACTCGAGCTCTGGCGGTTATGCACGAATGGTTCCGAAGCAAGACAATGCAGCTACTGCGCACATCGCCTTGCGCATCGGCAAATCCTCCATTAAGGCAATATCCACCCTTCATATTTGTTTTTGGTGGATTGAAGATTCGTCAAAAAGACTTTATATTTGGTAAAATTATTATAACTATAAATTAAAGACGTATGCATTGTAAAAACCTTCAGAAGAACCGATCAGGAATGACACTGAAGTCACTACTCTTCAGCTAGCAAGAATAGCTCTGCGCTGTCGAAGATAGTGAGTTCGAGACCGACTGAAAGCAATTTTTTAAGCCAAACTCATTTTTAAGAGATACGGGAACAACATTGGCTTTTGTATTGTTGCCACAAATATTTTGGACATTTTTGCAAATGCGTCATGATTTTAAGGTTATATGACATTTATACTCTTCGTTGTAACAAACATTTAGCCGGCCGCGGTGGACGAGGGGACTGAGGCGCTCCAGTCACGGTCTGCACGGCCACTACAGTCGGGGGTTCGAATTCCTCCTCGGGCATGGATATTTGCGCCGTCCCTTGTCTTAGTTAGTTCATAAGTAGTTTGTAAGTTTAGGGACTGATGACAATGTAGTTTCAAAATGTTCAAATGTTTGTGTAAGTTATGGGACTTAACTACGTGGTAATCAGTCCCTAAACTTATAAACTACTTATGAAGTACTTACGAACTAGGACGGCACAAATATCCATGCCCGAGGGGGGATTCGAACCCCCGACCGTAGTGGCCGTGCGGACCGTGACTGGAGCGCCTCAGTCCCTTCGGCCACCGCGGCCGGCGACCCTGTAGTTAAGTCCCATAAGCTATACAAACATTTGAACATTTTTTTGAACAAACATTTAACTGTTTGAAAATGTGTTGGGGAGGTGGTGCTGCTTACAGTATCAGTGATCCAAAGGTAGCTGGTCCCTTCATCGTAAGGCATTAATTTTTATAGAGTCACTTAACAGTGTAATCAGTTACTTACTGTGTTTTAGTGTTCATGTGCATATTCATATGTTCTGAGTGTTTATCATGAAAGAAAGATGAGCAAATAAAATTATTGAATATCCGTCTACAGATCGCTTATATTTTTTAAAACATGATCGATTTCGGGACAGCTGCCCATCTTCGGATCTCTTAACAAATGTTACAATTAATTGTAAGTTACTATTTACAACGTATAACATCCAGTAAGTTAATGAAACAAATTATAGAAGAAAATACAAATTCTATGATGTTACACAGTCGTCTGTCGCATGATGAACGGGTGTGCTCTGTCGTTACTAAATACAGTGGCCTCCTGAGGCTTTATCTCCATTCATTTGATTGGTGGATACTTTTTCCTTAAAATTACTCTCTATAAGACACTATTGTCTTAGATAAAAAAAATCATTTCTTAAGTCTAGGTGTAAAATAGCAATCAAGGTAAAATAGTAGTCAAGGTAAAATAGCAGTTACAATTGGGAAAATGTTTGTTAAGCTTATGGAACTTAACTACGGGGTCATCAGTCCCTAAACTTACAAACTACTTATCAACTACCTTATACTAAAGACGGCACAGATATCCATGCCCGAGGGAGATTCGAACACCCGACCGTAGTGGCCGTGCAGACCGTATTTTAGTACCGACTGTGAACACTCGTTCATCACGCGACAGGTTACTCTGTAACTTCATAGAATTGGTGTATTTTCTTTTATAACTTTTGTCGATTAACTTATTGGATATTATACGTTGTAAACAGTAGCTTCCAACGAATTGCAACATTTTTTAACAGATCTGAAGATGGGCAGCTTTTCACGAAACCGGACATGTTTTAAAAATAAAAGCGAACTGCAGATGTATATTCAAGAATTTTATTCATATGAAGATCGCGGGATATCCCTCGAGACTCGTAAGTCTAGTTTTGATAAAAATGAGCAACGTTCAGTATCTTTTGGAAACTAATTACTCAGCTTTAAGCTTGGAAGAGAAATGTGAAATAAAGAAGCTTGGTAGGCCGCCGCTTCAGCTCGAGTTGAAGTAAGCGCAAACAAGCCGAGGTAAGATATTGTACAGATGTTGTAACGAAAATAGGGGCTGGGCGGCAACCCGGGGCGCTTTACCCCGGCGCCACTCGCAAAGATGCACCAAATTGTCTCTTTGGGGGAGGGGAGCCCCGAGACATCGACGCGCCGAGCAGCGAGGAGGGGGAGCGGCGCTGAAAGAAGTGAACCCCCAGTCATCTGAAGCACCAGCCGCCACTGATAGAACATTTGCATCTTCTAATAAGGAGACCACATGGATATCGGATTTTAGACTTTCTTTATATTTATGGTACGTGATGTTCAGGACGTAAATAACAATCAGCCAAAGCTATTGGACGCAACTCTCAAAATTTCTTGAGAAAATCGACTTTGAAGTTTTGCAAAGTACCCGTAAGTACCAATAATTTAAACAGTTAAAGCATCTGTTGGTGTAGTTTAGGTGGTAGCATTCTAGCCTCACAGTCATAGAGACAGAGGTTCTAAACCCACTACAACAACTTTTTATTATTATTTATTATTATTAATATTATTTTTGTTTTCGAATTCAGTTATATAAAGCATGTTGGGGTCTATAATTCCACGTGTTGTGTCAGTTTTTGTTTATGTGTATGTAGACGAGCTAAAAACCTTGTCGTCATGTAAAACGTTGGTTGGGTGGGTTACCTTCTTGGAAAGCCATTAGTAGCTATGGAGATGACTTTCCAAAACCAGTGTCGTAGCTTTTCACAAAGTGAACAATCAAAGACTACCGTCGTCAGCTAATAGTCAAGCCAATACTGTAAAAATGTAACTTGATTGAAACCATCATTATTAACAACTTTCTATAAAATATAGAAAATTACGAATAAACAAACATACGTGCACATTATGTAAAAAGTACCGCTAAATATTAAAATTCAGTAAGTATTCGAACACAACGAAGAAAAAAAAAAAAAAAATCTGTTAGTGCGGATACGAACCACTCGCCCGAGTGTTGTAGAGCCATTAGGCTACTACCTGAGCAGACAGACGCTGCAGTTCTTTTAATAACTGGTACTTACGCTTACTTGCAAAACTTCAAAGTCGATTTTCTCGAGAATTTCTGAGAGTTGCGTAGAATGGCTTTGGCTGATTGTTATGAGAGTTCTGAACTTCACGTACAATAAATATCAAAAAATTCTAAAATCCGATACCTATGTGGTCTCCTAGTAAGTGTCCTGCCAGTACTCTTTGGTTCGCCTTCCTTACAATATTTTCTGTGTTCTTTCCAATTTAAGTTGTTCGCAATTGTTACTCCTAGGTATTTTGTGGAATTGACGGTCTGTAAGTTCGACGGTAGAGAAGCTACAGCGCCTTTCGTGCCTGCGTGTAAATCAGCAGCCAAACCCATCACGAGTGCATCAATGACTCCAATGATCTACAGACTGCGCTGAGTGTGGCGTTCTAAATTTCCGAGTGTGCTGCAAAAAATGTTCAAATGTTTGTGAATCTATGGGACTCAACAGCTTGGTCATTAGTCCCTAGCTTACAAACTACTTAACCTAAAGTAAACTAAACTAAGGACAACACAAACACCCATAACCGAGGGGGGAATCGAACCCCCGATGGCGGACGATCGCGCGCACCGCAACACGGCGCTCCAGCACGCGCGGCTAATCCGCCGCGGCAGTGTGCTGCAGAATGCGCATGCGCAGAAGCAAGAAACTGAAGTGGCGTCTGCTAACATCGGCCGAGCGCATTCATATTACACAAATGCTTTCGCATCTTCTTTAACTTTATTCTTTCGTTTGCTTTCTTTTTAATCACGCAGAAACATGTTGCACCAGAGCCTAATATTGTTTTTTCTACTAGTTTTCTCCTGCAAAAGAGACGAAATATCTGCAAGAAGAAACATATTTCAGTTTTACAGGAAAAAGCCTACACTATGTATATATACCAGCGAAAATATATGTATGTGTTTCACCGAAAATTACATCAAGAGGAAAGTTATCAGATAAGAAAATGATTTCCGATGTTATTTTGATTGTTAGCAAGAAAACAAGATACAAAAACTAAAGGAAATAGTAGTTCTTTTACTGAATTTTCGATGTTGTTTAATGTGTTTGCCAGTATACATTTCCTTCAGTAAACAAGTTTTCAAAAGTGTGAATGGCACTTTTCCGATTATTTAGGTTCTCAGTTGTGTACAAAATTTGATACATGACATTTGAGGAGAACACCAACTGTGAATTACCCTTCGCCATTAATAAACTTAATTATCCTTTTTCTGCTCCTACGTATAAAGTGCCCTCATAACCTCACTTCCTCATTCAGTTGCAAAACTACACAGCAGACAGCTCTATAGTTTTGGTGTTTACGTCTGAACAAAAACGACCACTCGAGACAGGCGAGACGCAGTACGGGAATCACACGCCAGGGGCGCTGCAGTAGACATGCTCGTCTACAGTAGTCAACTCACAAGGAGAGGACGCCTAATCGTCATCGCCGTATTCGTCCAAATTTATGGTACATGTAGGGCGTGGTGAGACACGACAGTGCCTAAAGTGGGAACTCCAGATGGCCAAGCGTTTAGGAAATAAAAAAGAGTTTGATATGGATCTATCACCATAACCATCTTATCAACTGTTCCTGCGAGAGCGTGTTTAGGAAGCGGAGTTTGAGTCAGCGGCTGCCGGGCGCCGTGACTCAACGCGCCCGGTCAGAGAGACTAAATGCTCTCTGTACTAAAAAAGCTGAGTCAAACATTCAGCGAACAACCAAGAACGAACTGAACCAACGACCGCAAACCATAACTCTACCTGATGAACGTAAATAGAAGAAAGAAAAGGCGATAAAAGATCGGATTCGTATTGAGAAGGTCGCGGGTTCAACTCCACCCGGCGCCATATTTATTTCTGCTACTTGGCAATGCGTATACCTACATATTGTTTCCTTAGGGATTGTGAGGACAAAATTAGATTAATTACAGCACATACGGACGCATTTAAACAATCATTATTCCCACGCTCAATACGTGAATGGAATGGGAAGAAACCCTAATAACTGGTACAGTGGGACGTACCCTCTGCCATACACTTCACAGCGGTTTGCAGAGTATTCAAATATTTGTATTTCTGTCGGACAAAACAGCGTGGTCATTAGTCCGTAGCTTACAAACTACTTAAACTAAGGTAAACTAACCTAAGGACAAACACACACACCCATGCCCTAGGGAGGTCTCGGACCTCCACGGCGAGCAACCGCGCGCTCCGCATCGAGACGCTTTAGACCGCTCGGCTACTCCACCGCGGCTTGCAGAGTATTGATGTAGTTGTAGACGTAGACTGTCGACACAATTAACCGCATCATCATATAGGCTATTTTACTAATTTACATAAGCAAAAAAAGAAAGGGCATTGGATAAAATTCGGGACTACAAGCATTTAAAAAGGGATTGTAGTTAACGCGTGTATGTAAATCGATACTTCCATTCTTTTGCGATTGGTCAATTACATGTACCGGAGTGATATTAATCGAAGAAACAGGGAAAGCAATAATTCTGACAGCATCTTGCGCACATATGTGATGTTTCGGCTAATTGTGAAGTCAGTAGTGTACGCATTGCCAAGAAGCAAAAAAATGTTTGCCGCCGGGCGGTATCGAACCCGCAAACCTTTCAATAAAAATCCCATCTCTTATGGCTTTTTTTCTTTGTTCTTCCGGTAGATCTATGCTTTGTAGCCGTTGGTTCAGTTCGACCTTTGAATATTTGACTCAGCTTTTTTGTCACAGATAGGGTTTAGCTCCCTGCCCGGGCGCACTAGACACGGCGCCCTGCTCGCTGAGCCCCTAAACAGGCTCTCTCAGGAGCAGTTGATACGGTGTATTTGTTGATAGATCCGTATCAAAATTCCTTTTATTTCCTAAACGCTTAGCCATCTGGAGTTCCCACTTGGTGCACTTTCATATCGCGGCGACGACGAGTAAGCGTCCTCTCCTTGTGAGCCAAGAAAGTTCGTCGTGTAAAAGTGGCTTAAGCAGGAGACTTTGACTCAAATCGTGGCCCGCCATTGTCGCCATTGGGTCTCTATTAACACCGTCACTGTCGAAGACGCCGTTATCCCGGAACGGATCCCTTACCCTAATACAAAAAGACATGCAACACAGTGGATTTTGGGACGAACGATACATTCGGTTTTCACGTTGGCTACCACAGATTCTGTCGAATTCCTGTCATATCTCTGGACGGAATATGAAAAGGAGAAACAGCAGACGAAATATAAAGAAAAATGTGGGAATCTTTTAAAAATTTCTTTGGGATATATATTTGCTAAGCGCGGCATGTAATTTTTGGTGTTGAGTTTGCTTTTTTTTTCCCTTCATATGATGATGCATTGTACCGAGTGACTTTTCTTTTATTATTTTATGTCTCCTGCTTTTTATTGACATCGAATGGGCACTGGATTGCTTGTGTTTGGTTTTATGTGAATATTGTGGCGTGCCTTCGCCTGGAGCAAAGTATTTGTTCTTTTCTTTTTTTTAACGTCCGCTATGGAGCTGCCGGATTCTCTATTACCTCTGTCGAAGTATGAATTTTTCATAGAAGAGGAATATGCATTTATCTGGGAGTCTGCCTTGACTACATTGTCAATGTAAGCGACGGGGGGCGGTTTTGTTTCACAAAAAAAAAAAACAACAACAACAACAACAAAACGCACTGTCGTGTTGTACGGCTCACTTTAGATTTGTAGTTTTATAAGTTTTTGCAAACATTTTGGACCAAAATAATAATCTAAATAATAATATATTAATTAATAAGAGTGTCTGAAAACCTTATAGGGGAAAAAATTATGTAGTGGCGGGTTTCGAACCACCGACATTTCGCGTCACAGTCCAGCAGCTTGCCCACTACGCTACGGCTATAAATCGACACAGGAGTTCTTTCATCTCATACTTTTGATGACCGTTGTTAATTGATGTTAATATGGCATTTGAAGACATTAGATTATCATTTATCGTACGAAGAACGAATTGTTTTTGTTAATTACTCAGTGTGCCGTTGCTTTGAAATGACAACGTGTAAGTTACAATAAGAAAATCATCAAATACACGAGGAATATCACGTAACATCTCCGAACGGCTGGTTTTCGTTAATTCAATGGAGGGTGTCCAATCTCCGTTAGTTTTGCAAATATCTCTCAAACGATACGATATATGAAAAAAAAGAAAAAAAAACTATAAGGTAGATAAGTTGTAGAGAATTTTATCCTCTACCAATTAGGTTATTCAAGTTTCTTGTCAGATGAACGGTTCGTTTGCAATTACAATTATATTGTAAACAACTTTTTTTGGTTTTACTACCGTATTTTTTATCCGAAAAATTTGAAAATGGAAGGTTCTGGTCTCTGGCGGCCTACAATTATGTGTGCAAAATTTGGTGCTGATCGGTTGAACGGTTCGTCTTAAAAACAGGGAACACGTTACGGACAAACAGACAGACATACATCCCAAAATCGCCGTTTTTTTTGCAAATATCTGTGAAACGATGCGAGATATGAAAAAAAAAAAAAAAAAAAAAAAACATAAGAAAGCAAAGTTGTAGAGAATTTTCTCCTCTACAAATTCGGTTATTCAATTTTCGTGTCAGATGCATGGTTAAGCCGTTATTTTCATTTCTACATCTACATCTACATAGATACTATGCAAATCACATTCAAGTGCCTGGCAGAGGGTTCATTAACCACTTTCATAACTTTTCTCTACCGTTCCATTCTCTAATAGCGCGCGGGAAGAAAGAACACCTAAATCGTTTCGTTTTCGATCTGATTTCTCTTATTATATTGGGATGGTCATGTCTCCCTAAGTAGGTGGATGGTAGCAAAATATTTTCACATTCATAAGTAAAAGTCGGTGATTGAAACTTCGCAAACAGATCACGCCGCAATTAATAACGTCTTTCTTTTAATGATTTACACCCCAATTCGTACAACATTTCCGTGACACTTTTTCCCCCGTAACGTGATAAAATAAAACGAGCTGCCCTTCTCTTAACCTTCTCAATATCTTCCGTCAGTCCCACCTGGTGAGGGTCCCACAGTACTCCAGTAGAGGACGCACAAGTGTGATGTAGGCAGTTTCTTTGGTGGAGCTGGTGCATCTTCGAAGCGTTCTGCCAATGAAACGTAACCTTTGATTCGCCTTCCCCACAATATTTTCTATGTGTTCTGTCCAGTCAAAGTTGTTCGTAATTGTAACTCCTAGGTATTTGGTAGAATTTACGACCTTAAGGTTTGACTGACTTATCGCGTAATTGAAGTTCAGCGGATTTCTTTTAGTGGTCATGTGTATTACTTCACGCTTTTCTTTATTTAGTGTCAATTGCCAATTTTCGCACCAAGCAGAAATTTTGTCTAAATCGCTTTGCAGTTGCTTTTGATCCTCTTTTGACTTCACTAACCGATAAACGACAGCATCATCCGCGAACAGTCTAAGGGAGCTATTCAGATTGTCTCCTAAATCGTTTATAAACACGAGGAAGAGTAGGGGACCTATAACGCTTCCCTGTGGAACGCCAGATATCACTTCTGTTTTACTCGATGACTTACCGTCAATTACAACGAACTGTGTCCTTTCTGATAGGAAATCGTGAATCCAATCGCACAATTGGGAAGATATTGCATAAGCACGCAATTTAATTAGAAGCCGCTTGTGGGGTACAGTATCAAAAGCCTTCCGGAAATCCAGAAATATGGAATCGATTTGAGATCCCTTGTCGATGGCACTTAACACTTCATGTGAATAAAGGGCAAGCTGTGTTTCGCAAGAGCGATACTTTCTGAATCCGTGTTGACTATTGGTTAATAGGTCGTTCTCTTCGAGGTAGTTCATAATATTCGAACAAAGTATATGTTCCAAAATCCTACAGCAAATCGACGTCAGTGAGATAAGCCTGTAATTTTGGGGATCACTCCTATTGCCTTTCTTGAGTATTGGAGTAACTTGGGCAACTTTCCAGTCTTTGGGTACAGATCTTTCGCTGAGTGATCGGTTGTAAATTATAGCTAAGTACGGAGCAATTGCATCAGCATACTCTGTGAGGAATCTAGTTGGTATGCAATCCGGCTTGGATGATTTGTTTTTGTTTAGTGACTTAAGTTGTTTTACTACTCCAGGAACATCTACTTCTAAGTTTCGCATGCTGGCATTTGTTCTTGGATTGAATACTAGAGTGTTCACTTCGTCTTCTTTGGTGAACGAATTTCGGAAAGCTGTGTTTAGTAATTCTGCCTTAGCAGTACTGTCGTCGGTACTATTACCATTGCTATCACGTAGTGAAGGTATTGTTTGTGTTTTGCCGCTAGTGTACTTCACATATGACCAGAATTTCTTTGGATTTTCTGCAAGATTACGAGACAGGATTTCGTTGTGGTAACTACTATAGGCTTCTCGCACTGAAGTCCGCGCTAGGTTTCGTGTTTCAGTAAAAGATTGCCAGTCTTGTGGATTCTGTGTCTTTTTAAATTTTGCATGCGTTTTTCTTTGTTTCTGCAACAGTGATCTGACCTGTTTTGTGTACCACGGGGGGTCGGCCCCCTCTTTTAGTAATTTATTTGGTACAAATCTCTCGATTGCTACTGATATTATGTCTTTGAAAGTAAGCCACAACTGATCCACACCCGCATTTTTAGTTTTGAAAGACTGGAGATTATCACTCAGGAAAGCATGAAGCGAATTTTTATCTGCTGTATTGAATAGATATATTTTTCGTTTATTTTTTGTGCATTTGGGAATTTCGACATTTAGTCTCGCTACTACAACTCGATGTTCGCTAATCCCCGTATTGGTTTTGATGCTCTTTACTATCTCCGGATTATTTGTTGCTAGGAGATCAAGGGTATTTTCGCAACCACTTACTATTCTAGTGGGTTCATGAACTAACTGTTCGAAGTAGTTTTCAGAAAAAGCATTCAGAACTAGTTCGGCCGATGTTTTATATTTGCCGCCGGTTTTGAATACGTAATTATGTCAACATATCGAGGGTAAATTAAAGTCGCCACCGATTATAACAGTATGCTTCGGATACCTATTTGAAATGTGATTCAAACTTTCTTTGAACATTTCGGCAATGGCATCGTCTGAGTCAGGGGGCCGATAAAAAGATCCAATTATTAATTTATTCCGGTTGTCAGGTATAACCTCTACCCAGACCAACTCACAGGAAGTATCTGTCTCAATTTCACTGCAGGATAAACCGTTTGTAACAGCAATAAACACACCACCCCATTTTTTATTTATTCTATCCTTTCGGATGACCATTTGGCCCTTTGAAAAAATTTCGGCCGAACTTATCGCAGGCGTCAGCCAGCTTTCAGAACCTATAACGATATGTGCCTCAGTACTTTCTATCAGCGCTTGGAGCTCTGGAATTTTCCCGATACAGCTACGACAATTTACAATTGTTATACCAATGGTTTCTAGATCTGCTTTCTTCCTGTGTCTGACCTGGCCCCTTTGAGACTGAAACCCATTTAGTGTATTCCCGAGACCCTCTAACCTAAAAAACCGCCCAGTCCACGCCACACAGCCCCCGCTACCCGTGTAGCCGCTTCCTGAGTATAGTGGACTCCTGACCCATTTAGCGAAACCCGAAAACCCACCACCCTTTGACGCAAGTCGAGGAATCTGCAGCCCACCCGGTCGCAGAACCGTCTGAGCCTCTGATTCAGACCCTACACTCGGCTCTGAACCAAAGCTCCGCAGTCAGTCCTGTCGACAATGCTGCAGATGGTGAGCTCCGCTTTCATCTTGCAAGCAAGACTGGCAGTCTTTACCAGTTCTGATAGCCGCTCAATACCAGAGAGGATCTCTTCCGATCCAAAGCGACACACATCATTGGTGCCGACATGAGCCACCACCTGCAGCTGGCTGCACCCTGTGCTCTTCATGGCATCCGGAAGGACCCGTTCCACATCTGGAATGATTCCCCCCGGTATGCACACGGAGTGCACATTGGAATTCTTCCCCTCCCTAGTAGCCATTTTCCTAAGGGGCTCCATTACCCGCCTAACGTTGGAGCTCCCAACTACCAACAAAACTACCCTCTGTGAGTGCCCGGATCTAGAAGGCGAAGGGGCGAGTACAGGACAAGCGACACCTTCTGCGTCAGGAACATCCCCTGCCACAGACAGTGCCTCGAATCTGTTGGCAAGACTAACCGGGAAGGGCTCCACTTCGGTCCTCCGGGAAGTCTTACGCCGCCTGACACGCGCTGAGGGGACCTCCCAATCCACCACGGATTGGGGGGCGACCTCCTCGCGGGCAGTGAGCGGGCTGGCCACAGCTGCAGGCCGATCGGAGGGCACAACAGACGCACAGGGCGTCTGCTGCACCCCCGCGAGCGGCCCACAACAGCGGCGCCCACCCACCGCAGTCTAAAGCGTTGCCAGCGAAGCCAACGCCGCCTGAAGCTGCGAGCGAAGAGTCACCAACTCTGCCTCCATCCGTTCGCAGCAGTCACAGTTCCTAGCCATTCTAAAAACCTATGTTTCTTTCAAGTACGTACGTCTGAGGACACAGAAGTTTTATAAACAGTGAGCTTTGAAAAATATAAACCTAACGCTGAACTGTTTATTAACGGCGAATCTGAAAAATATATACGCGAGCTAATAAATGAAAAATTCAGGAACTGAACAGACAAATAAACGCGATTCTTAATAAACAAACACACGAGCACACTAAAGTATATAGAGCTGTTTACGGCGAATCTGGAAAATATATACGCGAGCTGATAAATCAAAAAATCAACAACTGAACTGACAACTAAACGCGATTCTTAATACATAAACACGCGAGCACACTAAAGTATAAAGAGCTGCAAAAGAAAGCACACACGAAATGAAAATAAGTCGCTTCTATTAAGAAGCCGGTTACCGTAAAATCTAGAGCTGCTACTGGTCACGTGTGCACTGGCCGCCGGTAACTGAGGAAATTAAATTTCGAGCTGTCAAAAGACGATCGCAAAGGCCCACTACCGTAACCTAAAGTGGGCTAAAAAAATAAAATAAAATAAAATGAAATGAAATACATCGGGGGACCTTTTTGTTATTGTCCGACGAAGGCTTTAATGGTGAGCGAAAGGACGGGGTGTAAGGGAGTAGGAAGCGCCGGAAAAAAAATAAAATAAAATAAAATAAAAAAGTAAAAAAAAGAGGTATTTGAGTGGTCCGGTGCCGGCAAGTGGTTCGTTTCTTTTGTTATTAAATGTGACGTACGGTGAGGCAGCCGGCGCGCGGCTGCAGGTGCAGCACGTCGCGGTGCGGGCAGCGCAGCAGCATGCGCCTGCGCGAGATGCCGACGGAGACCTCGTGGGGCTGGCAGTCGCACACCTTGCAGCGGCGCACGCGCCACTCGGCGGCCAGCTGCCCCGCCGCCCTCAGCAGCAGCGCCAGCTGCAGCGGCGCGCTGCCCACCACCGCCACCGGCAGATTCAGGTCCACCTTGTACTCTCTGCACGGCTCCCCGTCCTGAAGAGCCTCGCACAGCCTACGACCGACGAGCACCGTATCAGAGCATGTGCCACGCGTGAAGCCCCGCCCTCTCAAACTCTCCCAGTGGCTACTTTGATAATTACGAGGCGTATTTTTAAGTGAGGTCTCAAATGTTCAAATGTTTGTTAAGCTTATGAGACTTGACTACAGGGTCATCAGTCCCTAAACTTACAAACTACTTATCAACTACCTTATTCTAAGGACGGCACAAATATCCATGCCCGAGGGGGGATTCTAACCCCAGACCGTAGTGGCCGTGCAGACCGTGACTGAAGCGCAAGTGAGGTCTGTTGAAGGGTTTCATGTGGGGTAAAGGGCCGGTCAAATGTTGCTCAGTTGGCATAACACAAACTCTGAAAATGTTCATTCAGTACATTAGCAAACACAGGTGGGATCTTCTGCATGGCGATGGGACTTCAAACACTTAGAGGATGATATTACAGTTTTATTTACCTTAACCAGTTGCAACCTCTTCCATAACATATTTAAACTGTGTCAAAATCGTAACTTTCTTGTAGTACATAAAGTCTTATACATAGATGGCCGACACTAATGTATTCCCACAATGAAACTCTTGCTGTATATAAACAAAGTTCTCCATACTTTACATCACATTACCAACTGAGTACTTAGTTTTACAACAACTTCTCCTCACAAACTGCTGCTCTGTTCTGCTCTGCCTAGCTGGCGGACGCCATGCGCTTTTAAATAGAAAAATATCTGCCTGTGACGTCACGTCAAGTGACTCTTCACAGTCGCACAAACATCTAACATCCATGAAAAGTACAATATTTCTGTCACTAAATGTTTCTCAGAATGATTTAATAAGTGCATAGAAATTCATTAATAATATTCTAATGAATTTACAAATAGTTATTAGCCTTCAATAAATAACAATAAAAACAATTTTTTATAAAATTACTATCTGCCCAAGTATTGGCAGTGAGTCGTATCTTTACAGTATGAGGGTTTTTGCCTCAAAACAACAACATCCAATGACATTTCGGACATGTGCGTTACGGCTGCAAAAATTCATATTTTTATATGGCAAGTTAATAAATTACAAGGTAAGATTTCGTAAGTTTATAGTTAATACAGAAATTCCTATTGCGTCGGGATGTGCAGATTATATGTTCTTTTAGTATTCAAATTTCGTAAGTAAACAAACTTTTACAATCAATATATCATTCGTTACAACAAAATTTATCGTTTTGAATGAGACAAAAGTGCGAAAAAATATGTAAAATACGCAACTGACAATTTTGGCATGTTAAGAAAGTGACAGAACCCTGTGGATCGTTACACCGTTTTGTTGTAGACACTATATTTCGCGCGCATACCGCAAACGACGCATGCGTCGTGTACCGGCATGTCTCTGGAACAGCTGTGCTCAGTTCCAGCTCTGTAGCTAACCCCTACGGTTCTATTCTGTGCTTTCAAAAGACTATCAAATCGCCAGCCGCGTGTGAGTTTCGCTCAGTGATAAGGTTTTTATGAGCAAGGAACCTGTCTGCAGCAGAAATTCATCGAAATATGTGCGAAGTGTACGGTGATACTGTTATGAGTGAAAGCAAAGTGTGTAAGTGTGTACGAGAGTTGGAAGAAGGCCGTCACAACGTATACGATGAAGACAACTCCGGTCGTTCTTCTTCGATTACAGACAGTTGAAGAGAGGATTCGTGAGAACAGGCGCTTCACAATCAAAGATCGCCCAAACGAATTTCCTGACGTGTCGAGATCAGTGCTTTACAAAATTGTTTCGGACTATCTGAAGTTTAGTAAACTGTGCTCCAGTTGGGTCCAGAAACACCTAACAGAGGACCACAAAAAACCAAAGATTTGAGTGTGCGATGAAGTTCTTCACTCGTTATCACGAAGGAGGTGGCGGCTTCTCGAGAGAGATCGTAAATGGAGACGAAACATTGGTTTCGCATATCACGCCCGAATCTAACCAACAGAGCATCAAATGAAGACACACACACTCACCTGTAAATGGTGAAGTCCAAACAGACCCTGTCCCAGAGCAAAATCATGACGTCGTGTTTCGAGACAGGCATGGTGTTCTGTCGGTCCACTTCATGCAATGAGGAACCACTATCCATGCAGAAGCATACTGCCAAACCTGAGAAAGCTACGCAGAGAGATTCAAAACAAAAGCCGTGGCATGCTGACAAAGGGAATTGTCCTTCTGTATGAGAATCAGTCCCGCGGTTTCTTGGACAGTTTTAGCTGGGCAGTTGTAGACCACGCACCCTACAGTCCTGATCTTGCGCCGAGAGATTACCATCTGTTCCTCTACCTCAAACAATACCGCAGTGGCAACCTTTACGACGATGATGACGACGTGAAAACGCCAATGAATTCTTGGTTATCGGAGCAAGCGGCTAGTTTTTATGACGAGGGTATTTTAAAATCAGTTGAGAGGTATTATAAGTGTTTGAACAAACTTGCTAACTATGTCGAAAAATGGACAAAAGTATGTAGTTTCAGAAAATAAATTTACTTTTTTGAAATAACCTTCCATTGTGTACTTATATTCAAACGGCCCATACTTAAAAACACGCCTCGTATATCTTTACTATCTAAAAATCCGGCGTTGGCCGGGTATTTATTTATTTATTCCCGCGTTGAGTTAGTACTTCTCCTATCCCTTCTCTTTCTGTCCAGCTTTTTTTTTTTTTTTTTTTTTTTTTTTTTTTTATATATATATACATGTTATATTTATTGGAGAATATATAAGAAAAACGGTTGTCTTGCATAACGTACAAAATTATACGTGCAGTACCCAAAGAAAGAAAGATTTCAATCAAAATGCAGATGGCATATAGATTTCGCACGATGTCATATTTATTGAGTTATATGTTGTACAATTGTATATCTTTTCAGGTATCTATTCACTTGTATAAGTACTATATGTTTGTAAAATCTGTTGCGAATACTTAGCAGTAAAGAAGCAATAGATTAAAACTTGATGCGTGATAGGACGGTATTCTATGAACGTTACTGTTTATGTGCCCATATCTTATGAACTACGTGTCGTACTGTGGTACAATTTCGAAGGTATATTCAGCTATATGTGTGTATACTGTCTGTAAAATTTCCTGCGGCTATAATTTGTAGTGTAGAAATTATAAATTGTAACGTCATACCGAATGCTGTAGTTTTAGTCCATAAACAGTGGGAAAGCAGTAAGCGAGAAACTTTTTTCGTTTCATAATATTGGTATGGCTGTCAGCGAGAAAAACTTCAATAGAGATTTGAAATTATGTTTAAAGTTTGTTGCAAGTCGCTAAGTAATCTCATTCTCATAAGTGTATTTCGAAAGTCTCGTCGCGTTATGTGGCAGTTTCTTGCAACTCTTATAGTTTATGACCTTATGTCTCTTGAACCATGTGTCGTATGTGGTTCTTACCCCGACAGCATTGTTACCTCACGGTAAGGAATATGTGCACCAAATTTGGTTGAATTCGGTGCAGTGGTTTAGGAAAAAAGGTGCAACACTCTCGTTTGATGCAGCAGTTTTTCACGCATCTCATTGTTTATGACGTCATATGCCGTGAACAATGTCATGTACGTGATTCTAACACTTACGGCGACCGTGCTCATGGATGGAAGCTTACGTATGTAAAATTTCATAAATATTGGAACAAAACTGTAGATTTGTATGCAATACGTACACACAAACATGGTAGAATCAGCGCCTGCATTGCCAGCCGTGGATGCCACGCCACGTACTAATAGGGGATTTGCAGCATGCATCGACACCTGGTACCTCAGTAGCGACTGAGCTGTTGCTCTATACATGCAATATTTCATGTACGCCACAAGCACTGATTCAACAACAAAACCTGAGTTAATTGGAAAACTCTAAGAATGTGTACTAATTTCTTTTTCGGCAGTGTATTTCGAGAATCTCTTAAACGCTTTCCCGTTAGTGATCTTCTTGTGGTTCTTAACCGTTCTGGATGTTGGCATCCGCCGGCCGCGGTGGCCGAGGAGACTAAGTCGCTCCAGTCACGGTCTTCACGGCCCCACGGTCGGGGGTTCGAATCCCCCCTCGGGCATGGATATTTGTGCCGTCCTAGTTTGTAAGTAGTTTGTAAGTTTAGGGACTGATGACCCCGTAGTTAAGTCCCATAGACTTTACAAACATCTGAACATTTTTTTTTGTTGGCAACCATCTTTGTGACACGAAATAACTCCGTAGATGTTTTGGAGGTCAAAGGTCTGGTATTAGGAGAGTCGTCCACAAAGTAATTCCGTTTCTGTTTATATCCCCATCAGCGCTACGATCGCAATTCCGAGCATGCGCGGCAGTTATTCTGACTCTAGGAGAAGACATGTACGCCATTTTCAGATCGCTGCTGCCGACGTGTGCTTTGTAATGTTTCTCTATAATGTCAGCCGTAATTGAAAATGCCACCTTCGTGTGAAATCAGAACTGTGATTCGTTTTCTAAATGCAGAGAAAGTGAAACAAAAGGAAATTTATCAGCAATTCTGCGAGGTTTACGGAAAAAATGCTATGAGCGATTCAACGGTTAGAAGAAGGACGTGATCAAGTGCACGATGAAGAACGAAGTGGCCGCCCGTCTGTGGTTACTGATGAATTGGTTTACCCACAATTGAAGAGACGATTAAGCACAACCGTAAGTTTACACTTATTGCACTTTCTATGGAAGTTCCACATATCTCACGTTCACTAATTCCTGAATTTGTTACTGAAAAACTGAAATTTCGAAAACTTTGTTCACGTTCGGTACCCAAAATTCTTACTGAAAACCACTTCAGTTTTTGACACGCTACAATGAACAAGGCGATGGTTTTCTTTCTCGGATAGTCACGGAGGATGAAACTTGGGTTTCGTACGACACCCCTAAAACAAAACGGCAATCAATGGAATGGAGGCACACTTCATGCCCAACGAAGGTTAAACCTAAGCAATTCTTGATATGTCGAAAAGTCATGTGCACCGGTTTTGGGACAGAAAAGGCATTTTGCTGGTTGATTTTTTCTCCACGAGGCCAAACAATCAATGCTCATGGTTACTGCGAGAGCATTAAGAAATTGCGCCGCGCAGTACAGAACAAACGCCGAGTATTACTGTCAAAAGATGTTGCTTTTTTCCACGATAATTTCCGACCTGACACGGCGAATGTGACCATAGAACTCTTACGGGAATTTCAGTGGGACTTGTTTGATCATCCTCCGTACAGCCCGGATCTCGCTCCTAGTGACTTTCATCTTTTCTTACACCTAAAATCAGTCATTGGTGGTCAACACTTGAACGATGATAACGAGCTGAAAGAATGTTACCACATGATTGAATACACAGGCAACCTTCTATGAAGAAGGCATACAAAATCTTGTGCCACGCTATAACAAGTGCCTACAAAATTTCGGATCTATGTAGCAGAGCATTTTAACAGTTGCAGATTTTTGTACAAGAAATATTTTATCTGAATCTGCACAAGTTTATTATATATAACCAAACGGAACTTACTTTGTGGACAAACTTCATATTTAGCCAGGATTGTTTTCTTCGACCAACTTTTCCCTTTCCTCGTATCGTTCTTTGAAGTATATTCGAGGTACTGGATCTTACTTGCTTTCACAGTAGTCAGCACTTCTTTTACTTTCTCATTCTCCGTAGAATTTCGACGTTTGTGACATGATCTGTCCTTGGTACCCTCAGAAGTCTTCTGTAGAGCCACATTTCGATAGCCTCCAAAGTACATGTTTCAAAATCGTAGAAGATGGTCGATGACACATAGCAGCGCAGAAGTCTTATCTTCGAGTTCATTGATAACCCGTGATTTTTGAAGAGATTACTCACCTTGCTAAAGACTGCTCTGGCTTTTCTAATTTTATACTTTACCGTATCAGTAGGATCCCAAAGGTTATTTATGACGGTTCTTTGTTCGATTACATTCTGGCCAACTGTAATATGACATAGTGTGTCTCTGTTTTTACTAATTACCATTGTTTTTCTTTTCTGATGATTGACACCTAGACCATATTCCGAAATATTTGTTTTTACTCTATCGATAAGAAGGTGCGGACTATCCTGACTATTCGCAAAGATCACAGTGTCGTCGGCAAATCAAATATTGTTTATCCATTTTCCATTTAAGCACACTCCCGCCTCCAGATCATCCAGAGCTTCCTTACAGATTGTTCTTGCGTATTCTCTCGGTCCAGCCACACGGAAGCACACTGGTTCCAATACACGTTAACAACTATTCATAAATCTTCATCATCCAAGTCAATGCCTCCCAAAAATTCAACCATCTTCTGGCGTTTTACACTGTCAAAAGACTTCTGGTAATCAATAAAGTAGGCGTGGATAAAGCAATTCAAATCTCTACACCTCTGAAACAGTACCATGCTAAACAATGCTTCACGGGTACCAAAAGCATTTCTCAAACCGAATTGTGTAGAAGATATTTGGTTGGGTTTGTTCGTAATTAGCCAGGACAAGGTTTGTATGAAAGAACAATTTGGAAAAGTTTCCTAGAAAACTGGAAAATTCGAGAAAACAAGAGAATTTTTCTGTGAGATTTTTTAAACTCACGATTTTTAAGATGGGTGTGCTTGAATTTTATTTTTCATTGAGTTCCTGTTACAATTTTCAGTAAAAAATTAGGACAATTACGAAGGAAAGTCGGAAAATTGAGACAAACTGCAAAAATCGTGTTTTGAATGCTCTCTAGATCACAACTGATGATGGAATGACCTATTTGGCAGATATCGTGATATTTGGCACGTACATGTATTTTTTAACGGAAAAGATAAGGACGTCATATGGAATATGACAGAGGCTATCTTGCAATGTGCTTAGAATTGTTTCACCAATCATCATGAAAGATTGCAGACACTTGTGGTTTTCATAGATTAGGGGGAGGAAAAGATGCCCGAGAGAGATGAGGAGGAGGAAGAGGATAATACCGACGTAAGAGTGAAGGGAAGGTGATGATCAAGACAGGAGGGAGAATGGTGAGATTGACAGAGGAAGGGTGGAGGCGGGGACTGATGCAGATGAGAGAAAGAGATGAAAAGAGAGAGGGGGACGTAGAGAGGGACAAGAGGAACCAGATAGATAGGGGGAAGAGAAAGTGAACAGAGAGAAGGGGAAGGAAGAGTTGAGCTGAAGGAAATAAAAAATAAATACACAATTTACAAAATGTTTATCAACTTACATGTACCATAGTTATATCAGGAGGGGAGAAGAACAGTGAAAGGAGTCAAAATGGACTAACAGAAGGCAAATAAATAAATAATGAATAAAAATAAATAAATACCCGAATGGAAATACAAAAAAGTCATTTAACACCAAACGTTGCAATGAATGCATTAAAAAAGGCAAGAAATGATGTCAAAAAGATTAATTCTGATTTCATTCATATGAGTAAACAATCTCTGTTGCAACGCAGCTCACTAATTCGAAATCCGATTAATTTCATTTTAATAGCCTCATTTTCGTACTGAAATTGTTTTGTTTCAAAGATTCAAAGGTTTGTAAACCTATTGGACTCAACCCAAAATTCAAATGTTTGTAGAACTTATGGGACTTAACTACGGGGTCATCAGTCCATAAGCTTACAAACTTCTTATGAACTACCTAATCCTAAGGACGGCACAAATATCCATGCCCGAGGGGGGATTCGAACCTCCGACCGTAGTGGCCGTGCAGACTGTGACTGGAGCGCCTCAGTCCCCTCGGCCATCGGGGAAGATCAGTTTGGGTTCAGGAGAAATGTAGGAACACGGGAGGCAATACTCACTTTACGGCTTATCCTAGAAGATAGAGTAAGAAAAGGTAAACCCACATTTCTAGCTTTTGTAGATTTGGAGAAGGCTTTTAACAATGTTGATTGGAATAAACTTTTTCAAGTTCTGAAGCAAGTAAGAGTAAAATATAGGGATCGTAAGGTTATTTACAACTTGTACAAAAACCAGACAGTGGTGTCAGAGTTGAAGGGCATGAAAGGGATGCAGTGGTTGGGAAGGGAGTAAGACAGGGTTGTAGCCTTTCTCCAATGTTATTCAATTTGTACGTTGAGCAAGCTATAAAGGAAAGCAAGGAGAAATTTGGAGAAGGAATTAAAGTTCAGGGTGAAGAATTAAAAACATTGCGTTTTGCCGACGACATAGTAATTCTGTCAGATACGGCAAAGGACCTGGAAGAGCAATTGAACGGAATGGACAGTGTGCTGAAAGGTACATATAAGATGAACATTAAGAAGAGCAAAACTAGGGTAATGGAGTGCAGTCTAAGAAAATCAGGTGATGCTGAAGGAATTAGATTAGGCAACGAAGCAATAAAGGAGGTAGATGAGTTTTGTTACTTGGGCAGTAAAATAACAAATGATGGTCGCAGTACAGAGGATATAAAATGCAGAATGGCAAGGGAAGAAAAGCGTTCTTGAAAAAGAAATTTGTTAACATCGAATATTGATTTAAGCCTAAGGAAGTCCTTTCTGAAGGCATTTGTATGGAGTGTTGCCTTGTATGGAAGTGAGACATGGACGATAAACGGTGCGGACAGGAAGAGGATTGAGGCTTTTGAAATGTGGTGCTGCAGAAGAATGCTGAAGATTAGGTGGGTGGATCGCGTAACTAATGAGGAGGTACTGAACAGAATTGGGGAGAAACGAAATTTCTGGCATATCTTGACTAAAAGAAGGGATAGATTAGTAGGACACATTCTTAGACATCAAGTAATTGTGAATTTATCGTTGGAGGGTAGTGTGTGGGGTAAAAACCGCAGAGGAAGACCAAGAGATGGATACAGTAAGCAGATTCAGACAGATGTAGGTTGCCGTTTTATGTGGAGATTAAGAGGCTTGCTCAAGATAGGGTACTCTGGAGAGCTGCATCAAACCAGTCTCCGGACTGAAGACCACAACAACAACATATCGAGGAGCCAAAGAAACCTGTATTGACTAGCCTATGGAAACTCGGAGATATGTAAACATTCAGAGTATGGCACTGCGGTCGGCAACGCCGGTGTAAGGTGTTAGGTCTGTTATTGCTACTAAAATGGCAGGTCATCACGATTTAAGTAAGTTTGAACGTGGTGTAATAGTCGGCGCACGAGAGATGGGACACAGCATCTCCGATGCAGCAATGAGGTGGGAACCTCCCGAACGAGAATTTCACGAGTGCTCCGTCAAACTTCGACATCGCTGCGGCCGGAAAAAGATCCTACAAGAACGGGACCAACGACGACTGAAGAGAATCCTTAGGTGTGACAGAAGGGCAACGCTTCGTTTCGTAAATTGCTGCATCTTTCAATGCTGGGCCATCAACACGTGTCAGAGTGCGGACCATTCAACGAAACATCATCGATATGGTCTTTCGGAACCGAAGGGCCACTCGTGTAACCTTGCTGACGGCACGACACAAAGCCTCATATCTCTCCTAGGCCCGTCAACACCGACAATGGACATTTGATTGGCTAGAAACGTGTTGCCTGCTCTCACGAATCTCGTTTCCAATTTATCGAGCGGCTATTCCAGCAGGACAATGCGATACCTCAAACGTCAAGAATCGCTACAGAGTAGTTCCAGGAAGACTCTTCTGAATTTAAACATCCCCGATGGTCACCAAACTCTCCATACAGGAACATTATTGAGCATATTTGGTATGTCTTGCAGTGTGCTCTTCAGAAGAGATCTCCACCCTTCTCGTACTTTTACGGATTTTCTGATATTGCTGAAGACACTAGGCAAGAAATTTCACTCGAGAAAACCACGTTCATTTGCGCTGTATTCCAGATGATTGGCGGAAGGTTAAGGGGATCAAGCGTACCTGACACTCCATTATTGGCGCGAACCTTATTTCTTAGATGGTATACGGATTAAAATGCGCTAAAATAACTGGAGGACAGCTCGACAAACGAAACTAAACATGGCATATTATATTTATAGCTGTTTTACAGTCTGAGTATCATTTCATTAATTGATTTTTATGGAGTGTAATGTGTTTAAGGTCGATATGTAAGAATACTGGATAGTGTTTTCTTTTCACAATACTTTCTTTTACCTCATTTACTTCTTACAATCTGAAAACGGTGGTAGTACTAGTCTTGCCATTTTTATCCACGTTAAATGTGTGCATTAAAATATAAACAGCAAATGTAGGCCTGCACTAAAACAAAGAAACAAGAACTCTAAGTGTAGGAAATGGACTCAAAATGTACGAATCTGTAGCTAAAACAAATATAAAATAGAATCGTAACATACCAAACAGAAAATGACTAAACGTTTTTTCCAAATTTTTCAGAAAGGCTTTCCCGACATCTATCAATATATTTTTCACAGTATGTTATGAAATATAACCACATTTTGTGGTATCGTTTGCACAATGATCCTCGAAAAATATGTCGGGACTCATAATGTCTAACATAATGGTTTTCTTTCAGTCGCAAATTTAACAGCAAACGAGCATGTGCCAGTTTTATCATTCATCAAACAAAAAAAGAAGAGCAAAAATACGGTTGAAAGAAAAGAGTTAACAACAGGTACTGCAACAACTGTGGGGTGTCACCGATTATTACGTGTCTATCTAGGACTATACACGTTGTAGGAGAGAAAAGAAAAATCTGTATTTTCGCGAGACCACTTGGAGAATGATTGCCGCTGTATTCTTCAAAGCTGTCCTCTGTCCTGGAAAGGAGATATAAAGGACTACCCATTAACATTTGAAGATTTTGTTTTCTTTTGCGAGGAAACCAGGCTGTTCTTAACGTAAAGTCAAACATTAGCAAAAGTCAACCCCCCCTCTCAATTTCGTGCCTTCGTTAATTTCGGTTTCGGAGTCACCCTCAACCTCGGAGCTCCCCCCCCCCCCAACACACACATATCCAATCCCTAAGCTACCTCTATCTCAGGTCACTACTCCGTTTTCCCTCCACTCTTCCTCAATTTCTGGCCTTCCGTAATTTTGGGCGCCTCGATCTCGGAGCCCCTCACAATTCCATCTCACCCCCTCGAGGACGAATCTTGCCCTCCCCCCTCAGACTCAGCGTACCATCCCTCGCCCTCCGGCCCCCTCCCCACAGTTCCGGCTCTTACGAAAACTTTATACTGGCCATGGGTCTACTGCACTCCATGTGATCCATCCTGCTAAAATTATGCCGCGTACATTTGCCTGCGTTTATGCGATCTGTTTACGTGTACAAGTTTTGAACAAAGATACTAATATTGAAACTATCGCAAAATAAACCAGACACAGCCACAATGCATATAAATCTTTGCTTTTACGGTTAGATAGGTCACCGAGACTAAGTTTATTTGCTCAAACCTATCCTTGGGTAATCTATTTTCAACTACATAGAAATTTTTATAGAATTATAGATTTATATACAGGGTGTCCCAGCTATCTTGTCCACCCAAAATATCTCTGGAACAATAACAGCTATTGGAAAACGACTTTCACCGGTATCAATGGACGGCTGGGGCCCATGAAGGTACATATTTGGAAACATTCTAAAACGAAAGCAAATGTTTCCAGAATGAAACTTCCACTCTGCAGCGGAGTGTGCGGTGATATGAAACTTCCTGGCAGATTAAAATTGTGTGCCAGAACCGGGACTCGAACCTGGGACTTTTGCCTTTCGCGGGCAAGCGCACTACCGACTGTGCTATCCCGACACGACTCACGATGCCGCCTCACAACTGTACTTCCGCCAGTACCTCGCCTCCTACTTTCCAAACTTCACAGAATCTCTCCTGCAAACACGCAAGACTAGCACTCGTGGAAGAAAGGATATGGTGCAGACATGGCTTAACAACAGCCTAAGGGATGTTTCCAGAATGAAACCTTCACTCTGCACCGGAGTGTGCGCTGATAGGAAACTTCCTGGCAGATTGAAATTGTGTGCCGGAACCGGGACTCGAAACTGGGACCCTTGTCTTTCGCGGGCAAGCGCACTACCGACTGTGCTATCCCGACACGACTCACGATGCCGCCTCACAACTGCGAAAGGCAAAGGTCCCAGGTTCGAGTCCCGGTTCTGGCACACATTTTATAATCTGCCAGGAAGTTTCACATCAGCGCACACTCCGCTGCAGAGTGAATGTTTCATTCTGGAAACCTCCCTTAGGCTGTGAGTAAGCCATGTCTCCACCATATCCTTTCTTCCAGGAGTGCTAGTCTTGCGTGTTTGCAGGAGAGCTTCTGTGAAGTTTGGAAAGTAGGAGGCGAGGTACTGGCGGAAGTGAAGTTGTGAGGCGGCATCGTGAGTCGTGTCGGGTTAGCATAGTCGGTAGTGCGCTTGCCCGCGAAAGGCAAGGGTCCCAGGTTCGAGTCCCGGTTCCGGTACACAATTTTAATCTGCCAGGAAGTTTCATATCAGCGCACACTCCGCTGCAGAGTGAAGGTTTCATTCTGGAAACATAGCTTAGGCTGTGGCTAAGTCATGTCTCCACCATATCCTTTCTTTCAAGAGTGCTAATCTTGCGTGTTTGCAGGAGAGCTTCTGTGAAGTTTGGAAAGTAGGAGGCGAGGTACTGGCGGAAGTAAAGTTATGAGGCGGCATCGTGAGTCGTGTCGGGATAGCACAGTCGGTAGTGCGCTTGCCCGCGAAAGGCAAAGGTCCCATGTTCGAGTCCCGGTTCTGGCACTATTTTAATCTGCCAGGAAGAAAGCAAATGTGTTTTTTAACACAAACTGATGTTTATTTAAATGGACACCCTATATTTTTTCTTTAGCTATCCATATCATTACAAATCACATAAACAATGGCGTTGAATGCATCGCAATATTCCAGTTACATCCCGATATATTGCGACGAGAAGTTGACGCTTG
Organism: Locusta migratoria; assembly: GCA_026315105.1. Taxonomy (NCBI): domain Eukaryota; kingdom Metazoa; phylum Arthropoda; class Insecta; order Orthoptera; family Acrididae; genus Locusta; species Locusta migratoria. The sequence continues at coordinate 727,016,752 of CM048744.1, read as the reverse complement.
AAAAACTCGAAATACGCTGCTAGCGCACGTCGTGAGGCTCAGACGTGAACCCCATGCTGCCCGTAATCGCGATGTGATTGACATGCGTAATTGCACTTCCATACGTATCAAGAGGTCCGAAACGAATTATACGGTCTGCTGCCATCAACTCTCATAAGCACATAATGGTTTCCCTCTTGCACGTTTTATGTGTCTACGTACACAATATGAACCAGTACCGATCGGTATACACCAGTCAAGTTGTGTTATTTATCCTGCACACCCAAAAAAAGGTTTATCGAATGCGTTAAATGACCCATTGTGCCTATCGCGCACTCGTTCATCCAGAGCCTAGCTCTACCTAGACACGTGTCCAACTTAGTTCCCACTACAGCCACAGTTACCACTTCGCCTTGTTTGTGATTTGCGACCCATGCAAACTCCTGTATTCCACCACCCTCCGAGCATACCAGTTGTTGTTGCTTTGGCGTGCAGTACACCACTTTCCAGTGTATTCGTGCATCACAGTAATCTAGTGACGGCACGGAGGTAGTACACATTGTACACAGGGTACACAGTTGCTCAGTGACCGGCGGCCAGTGCACACGTGACCAGCAGCGGCTCTAGATTTTACGGTAACCGGCTTCTTAATAGAAGCGACTTATTTACATTTCGTGTGTGCTTTCTCTTGCAGCTCTATATACTTTAGTGTGCTCGTGTGTTTGTTTATTAAGAATCGCGTTTATTTGTCTGTTCAGTTACTGAATTTTTCATTTATTAGCTCGCGTATATATTTTTCAGATTCGCCGTTAATAAACAGTACAGCGTTAGGTTTATACTTTGAAAAGCTCACTGTTTATCAAACTACTGTGTCCTCTGACGTACTTACTTGGAAGAAACAAAGGTTTTTAGAATGGCTAGGAACTGTGACTGCTGCGAACGGATGGAGGCAGAGTTGGTGACTCTTCGCTCGCAGCTTCAGGCGGCGTTGGCTTCGCTGGCAACGCTTGAGTCTGCGGTGGGTGGGCGCCGCTGTTGTGGGCCGCTCGCGGGGGTGCAGCAGACGCCCTGTGGGTCTGTTGTGCCCTCCGATCGGCCTGCGGCTGTGGCCAGCCCGCTCACTGCCCGCGAGGAGGTAGCCCCCCAATCCGTGGTGGATTGAGAGGTCCCCTCAGCGCGTGTCAGGCGGCGTAAGACTTCCCGGGGGACCGAAGTGGAGGCCTCCCGGTTAGTCTTGCCAACAGATTCGAGGCGCTGTCTGTGGCAGGGGATGTTCCTGATGCGGATGGTGTCGCTTGTCCTGTACTCGCCCCTCTGCCTTCTAGATCCGGGCACTCACAGAGGGTAGGTTTGTTGGTAGTTGGGAGCTCCAACGTTAGGCGGGTAATGGAGCCCCTTAGGAAAATGGCTACTAGGGAGGGGAAGAATTCCAATGTGCACTCCGTGTGCATACCGGGGGGAATCATTCCAGATGTGGAACGGGTCCTTCCGGATGCCATGAAGAGCACAGGGTGCAGCCAGCTGAAGGTGGTGGCTCATGTCGGCACCAATGATGTGTGTCGCTTTGGATCGGAAGAGATCCTCTCTGGTTTTGAGCGGCTATCAAAAGTGGTTAAGACTGCCAGTCTTGCTTGCAAGATGAAAGCGGAGCTCACCATCTGCAGCATTGTCGACAGGTCTGACTGCGGACCTTTGGTTCAGAGCCGAGTGGAGGGTCTGAATCAGAAGCTCAGACGGTTCTGCGACCGTGTGGGCTGCAGATTCCTCGACTTGCGCCAAAGGGTTGTGGGTTTTCGGGTTCCGCTAAATAGGTCAGGAGTCCATTATACTCAGGAAGCGGCTACACGGGTAGCGGGGGCTGTGTGGCGTGGACTGGGCGGTTTTTTAGGTTAGATGGCCTCGGTAATACACAAAATGGGTTTCAGTCTCAAAGGGGGCAGGTCAGACACGGGAAGAAAGCAGACCTAAAAACCATTGGTGTAACAGTTGTAAATTGTCGTAGCTGTGTTGGGAAAATTCCAGAGCTCCAAGCGCTGATAGAAAGTACTGAGGCACAAATCGTTATAGGTTCTGAAAGCTGGCTGACGCCTGAGATAAATTCGGCCGAAATTTTTTCAAAGGGCCAAATGGTCTTCAGAAAGGATAGAATAAATAAAACAGGGGGTGGCGTGTTTATTGCTGTTACAAACGGTTTATCCTGCAGCGAAATTGAGGCAGATACTTCCTGTGAATTGGTCTGGGTAGAGGTTATACCTGACCACCGAAATAAATTAATAATTGGATCTTTTTATCGGCCCCTTGACTCAGACGATGCGGTTGCAGAAATGTTCAAAGAAAGCTTGAATCATATTTCAAATAGGTATCCGAAGCATACTGTTATAATCGGTGGCGACTTTAATTTACCCTCGATATGTTGGCATAATTACGTATTCAAAACCGGGGGCAAATATAAAACATCGTCCGAACTAGTTCTGAATGCTTTTTCTGAAAACTACTTCGAACAGTTAGTTCATGAACCCACTAGAATAGTACGTGGTTGCGAAAATACTCTTGATCTCCTAGCAACAAATAATCCGGAGATAGTAAAGAGCATCAAAACAGATACAGGGATTAGCGAACATCGAGTTGTAGTAGCGAGACTGAATATCGAAATTCCCAAATGCACCAAAAATAAACGAAAAATATATCTATTCAATAAAGCAGATAAAAATTCGATTCACGCTTTCCTGAGTGATAGTCTCCAGTCCTTCAAAACTAAAAATGCGTGTGTAGATCAGTTGTGGCTTACTTTCAAAGACATAATATCAGTAGCAATCGAGAGATTTATACCAAATAAATTAATAAAAGAGGGGGCTGACCCCCCGTGGTACATAAAACAGGTCACATCACTGTTGCAGAAACAAAGAAAAACGCATGCAAAATTTAAAAAGACACAGAATCCGCAAGACTGGCAATCTTTTACTGAAACTCGCAACCTAGCGCGGACTTCAATGCGAGAATCTTATAGTTGTTTCGACAACGAAATTCTGTCTCGTAATCTTGCAGAAAATCCAAAGAAATTCTGGTCATATGTGAAGTACACTAGCGGCAAAACACAAACAATACCTTCACTACGCGATAGCAATGGTAATACTACCGACGACAGTACTGCTAAGGCAGAATTACTAAACACAGCTTTCGGAAATTCTTTCACCAAAGAAGACGAAGCGAACACTCCAGTATTTAATCCAAGAACAGCTGCCAGCATGCGAAACTTAGAAGTAGATGTTCCTGGAGTAGTAAAACAACTTAAGTCACTAAACAAAAACAAATCATCCGGGCCGGATTGCATACCAACTAGATTCCTCTCAGAGTATGCTGATGCAATTCCTCCGTACTTAGCTATAATTTACAACCGATCACTCAGCGAAAGATCTGTACCCAAAGACTGGAAAGTTGCCCAAGTGACTCCAATACTCAAGAAAGGCAATATGAGTGATCCCCAAAATTACAGGCCTATCTCACTGACGTCGATTTGCTGTAGGATTTTGGAACATATACTTTGTTCGAATATTATGAACTACCTCGAAGAGAACGACCTATTAACCAATAGTCAACACGGATTCAGAAAGTATCGATCTTGCGAAACACAGCTTGCCCTTTATTCACATGAAGTGTTAAGTGCCATCGACAAGGGATCTCAAATCGATTCCATATTTCTGGATTTCCGGAAGGCTTTTGATACTGTACCCCACAAGCGGCTTCTAATTAAATTGCGTGCTTATGGAATATCTCCCCAATTGTGCGATTGGATTCACGATTTCCCATCAGAAAGGACACAGTTCGTTGTAATTGACGGTAAGTCATCGAGTAAAACAGAAGTGATATCTGGCGTTCCACAGGGAAGCGTTATAGGTCCCCTACTCTTCCTCGTGTTTATAAACGATTTAGGAGATAATCTGAATAGCTCCCTTAGACTGTTCGCGGATGATGCTGTCGTTTATCGGTCAGTGAAGTCAACAGAGGACCAAAAGCAACTGCAAAGCGATTTAGACAAAATTTCTACTTGGTGCGAAAATTGGCAATTGACACTAAATAAAGAAAAGTGTGAAGTAATACACATGACCACTAAAAGAAATCCGCTGGACTTCAATTACGCGATAAATCAGTCAAACCTTAAGGTCGTAAATTCTACCAAATACCTAGGAGTTACAATTACGAACAATTTTGACTGGAGAGAACACATAGAAAATATTGTGGGGAAGGCGAACCAAAGGTTACGTTTCATTGGCAGAACGCTTAGAAGATGCACCAGCTCCACCAAAGAGACTGCCTACATCACACTTGTGCGTCCTCTCTTGGAGTACTGTTGCCCCTTGTGGGACCCTCAACAGGTGGGACTGACGGAAGATATTGAGAAGGTTCAGAGAAGAGCAGCTCGTTTTATCACGTTACGGGGGGGAAAGCGTCACGGAAATGTTGCACGAATTGGGGTGGAAATCATTAAAAGAAAGACGTTATTCATTGCGGCGTGATATGTTTGCGAAGTTTCAATCACCGACTTTTAGTTCTGAATGTGAAAATATTTTGCTAGCACCCACCTACTTAGGGAGACATGACCATCCCAATAAAATAAGAGAAAGCAGATCGAAAACGGAACGATTTAGGTGTTCTTTCTTCCCGCGCGCTATTAGAGAATGGAACGGTAGAGAAAAGTTATGAAAGTGGTTAATGAACCCTCTGCCAGGCAGTTAAATGTGATTTGCAGAGTATCTATGTAGATGTAGAATAAACGTTGTGTTGTGGAACTTATACTGTATTATGTACACACCTGAAGATATGGTAGAAGTGCTGCTGATCTATGGAGAATGTAGGTTGACGGGAAATACGTTATTAGATTGTTTGTTTGTTTATAGTACTGTTAGAGAACATTATGATTACTACGGTAATATGTCTGTTTTCTACCCTACTCTACATATCTGTACTGTACCCTGTTGTTGGCGGGCGAAATTCTGTTCAGGCGGAACGACTGTACAAAAGACGAATTCCTGACAAGCCATCGCCTTCGCGCCGGATGTTAGGTCGTCTCACATCTCGTCTACGTGAAACGGAAAGCTTCAATCCAAGACCTAGACATCGTCCTAGAACACGCACAGATGAATGTGCTGAAGTTGCTGTGCTCGCTACCGTAGCTGTGAATCCTCACATCAGCACACGTCAAATTGAACGTGAAGTTGGCGTGTCGAAATCAAGTACACAGCGTATTCTTCAACGTCATAAATTTTATTCTTACCATGTTCATTTACACCAGGATCTTCGTGGAAATGACTTCAGCAACAGCGTAACATTTTGTCGGTGGGCTCAGCAAAAACTTCTGACTAATCCAAATTTTTTCGCAGATGTTCTCTTTACCGACGAAGCATCATTCTCCAACAAAGGAATTGTCAATATGAGGAATATGCATTATTCGTCCGCAGACAATCCAAAATGGCTTCGTCAGGTAGAGCATCAACGTCCGTGGAAAGTGAATGTTTGGTGTGGGATTATTGGAGATACCATTATCGGACCTTTCTTTGTAAATGGCGTCCAAAATGGCAGACAGTACTCCAGATTCTCTTGGACACCGTACCTCTCAACAGGAGAATGGTCATGTGGTATCAGCATGACGGATGCCTTGCACTTAACGACTTAAGAGCACGACGACTTCTAGGTGGATTGGTCGTGGTGGCCCAGTTAGGTGGCCTGCCCGATCTCCGGACCTTACACCGCTGGATTTTTTCTTTGGGGAGCAGTGGAGGATGCTGTTTACCAACATGAACCAACAACACCAGAGGACATGAAGCAACGCATTATTGATGCTTGTATAGCCATCAAAGAAGAAACGGTAGCACGAAGTAGGGCATCCTTCATCCGCAGAGTGACCCTATGTATGCAAGCCAATGGTTATCACTTTGAGCATGATATGTGAACGCTATCTTTAGTATGTAGTACTGGTATCACAGTGCAAGTTTCTACAAAGGGCCATTTTACCCACTGATGTTCAGAAACATTTGTTTGAAACAATTTGTCATGTAACGCATTATATAAACATAACATTGATACTTATGTGATAATAAAACTAATTGGATAAACATGTTTACATTCATCTTCTATGTCTTACCTGAACTTCCCAAATCAAAACATTTTTACCTAAACAACGGTAATACCTTTAGTCCTCTTGCTCGTTTCACTAAAACCATCAACATGAATTGTACTATTATGAGTGAATGATTCACTGTCACTTGCGCTAGATCTACAGTAAAGTAAAGTTTTAACGTTGAACGGCATTACCTTTTTAGTAACGGATTAACGATAAGCGAAGTTAACTTTGTGAGTAACGTTGCGGTACACAGATATGTTGCAGAACCGCATCACCCCTAGCCTATGGGATAAATACCTGCTGGAATGTACGACTTTAATACAGGATGGCAGCAGACCGTATTATTCGTTTCGGACCTCTTGGTAAGTATGGAAGTGCGATTACGCACGTCAATCACATCGCGATTACGGGCAGCATGGGGTTCACGCCTGAACCTCAGGACGTGCGCTAGCAGCGCATTTCGGGTTTTTCAAAAATGTTCAAATGTTTGTATAGTCTATGGGACTTAACTACGGGGTCATCAGTCCCTAAACTTACAAACTACTTATGAACTACTTACGAACTAGGACGACACAAATATCCATGCCGGAGGGGGGATTCGAACCCCCGATCATAGTGGCCGTGCAGACCGTGACTGGAGCGCCTTAGTCCCCTCGGCCACCGCGGCCGGCTCGGGTTTTTCAAGCGTCAACTTTGCGTCGCAATCTCTCGGGATGTAATTGGAATATTGCGATGCAATCAACGTCATTGTTTATGTGATTTGTCATGCTATGGATTGCTGAAGAAAAAATATAGGGTGTCCATTAAAAAAAAACACAAGTTTGTGTTAAAAAACACATTTGCTTTCGTTTTAGAATGTTTCCAAATATGTACATTCATGGGCCCCAGCCGTACATTGATACCGGTGAAAGTCGTTTTCCAATAGCTGTTATTGTTCCAGAGATATTTTGGGTGGACAAGATAGCTGGGACACCCTGTATATAATAAACTCTCACCATCTATTCTGCTGTACCAGAGTTGAAGTCTCGTAATAGAATCTTCCTCTGCTACTTTTCAACTTCTTCACTTCGTCACCTGATATTCAATTATATTCATCAATGAATGTTATTAAGAAATCATATTTGTAAAAGAAAAATTCCAATGTCTCTATTTTGGGTCAGAACATTTTGCTGAGGTTGGAGGACCAGGGCCCCTGTCCTCCCTCCCCCCCCCCCCCCACAACCCCTTCCTGCGTGCGGGCCTGAATAGAGTAGTAAATGAGGGAAAATGGGTGTACATTTTAACCGTCATGATATTTATTTTGATATATTTGAATCTTGTGATATCGGTAGCCCTCTTACTTTAATCAAAGGACATTTAACATTAGTCTAGACTGTTTTGTTACACGTAAGATTTTGTTTTCTAGAGGCAGGTGGAATTGTCCAGCAGTGTAATAACACACATTTGATTAATGCTCCATTAGTATACTGCGATTAAGAAAACGACTCCGCCGGCCGCGGTGGCCGAAGAGACTGAGGCGCTCCAGTCACGGTCTGCACGGCCACTTCGGTCGGGGGTTCGAATCCCCCCTCGGGCATGGATATTTGTGCCGTCCTAGTTCGTAAGTAGTTCATAAGTAGTTTGTAAGTTTAGGGACTGATGACCCCGTAGTTAAGTCCCATAGACAAAAAAAAAAAAAAAAAAAAAAAAAAAAAAAAAAAAAAAAAAAAAAAAAAGACTCTGTGACGTAAAATGAGCTAGTACTAACAAACAAGGAGTGATACAAGACATCATCAAGGTGTTTGAATATAAGAAAAGGCAGCACTTACCCGTCCAGCCCTATCAAGTCCCATAGAGCAGCTTTGTTGTAGAGCGGCCCAGGGTCCACAACACGGATGTCCACCACCTGTTGACAAAATAATCACCACGTTGTGATCAGCGACGATGTACAAAGGGCATTTCAGTTTCAGCGCCGCATATGGTCGAAATGTTTCATCCAAATGCTATGAAAGAGAAGTGCCTGTAAGTTCATTGACTCGCAGCTGTTTTCTTGAGACAGCCAAGGTAGCGAACCATACAAACTATCAGTGAAAAAAGGAAATTAATATGTTAATCTCTAGATAACTCTGACACATTGTGATTTTTCATTTAAAAAAATACATGTTGGACCACACAGCACAGAAAGCATGGGAATAATGTGCTTCATAGAACAATTTTTTGTCACATCTTCTGCTCCTGTGCAAGTGTTAGAATGTACGGTGAAATTTACAAAGGCCCAGTGTCTAGTTTATACAGACAGATTTTACGAAAAGTGTACAAACTGTTCTGTTGCATTCATGAAGTTCTGGTTTGGGAGACATTATTCGCAATAAAGACTGAATTCCGTTTTGATGGTGACTGGATGCCCAGTCGGGTCGTTCTTGGATTGTTCATGATGAATTTTAGGATCACGTTTACGTTTATGTTCAGAATTATCAGGTTCAGATAGTCTGACTTTTGATATGGATTCTATTGGTGATAAACAGTCATGTCAGGTCGGTTGCAAACCCGGTGTCCACTCATCCTCCTGTAGCGTCCGAGCATTGGACTAGTAATGAACTATTAGCAATATCGAAATGTTGAAACATTTCCAGCGTTTCAGGGCAATGCAATAAATTCATCGGTAAAGTTGAACATTTTTACTGGCCCGGGACTCGAATCCGTATTTCCCACTTCTGGTCAGCGGTCTCCTTAACAAATTCGGCTACCCAGGCACGCTCTCCGTCCGTCCCAAATTGTCAACTCATAGCATACTACGGTGGTAGTGCTCCCTACCCGTTACCTCCTCTTGTTCACAGTTTCTACTGTATTCCCTCAGGGGACATGGCTTTTTTGTGCACAGAAATTGTCAGTTGCCTATTACAGACATATAAATAGAATTATTGGTATTTTCTTTGTGAATGCACAAACACACGCCTGATCACTTGTACATCAGAGGCTGCGAGCAAGTTGAGGTAATGGGTAGGGAGGGGGCACTACCATCGTAGTGTGCTATCAATTGACAATTTGGGATGGCCAGGTAGCATGACTGGATAGCCAAATTGGTTAAAGCGACCGCTGGCCCAATGCGCAAAAACCGGGTTTGAATCCCAGTCCAATGTATGACTTTACGTTAAGAACAGCCTGGTTTCCTCGCAAAAGAAAACAAAATCTTCAAATGTTAATGGGTAGTCCTTTATATCACCTTAAACAGGACAGCTTTGAAGAGTACAAATTTTAAATTTATTTCAATGCTCAGAAACGGTGGAAATGTCTCAATATTTCGAATGTCCAAAAGAACAGACACCATATCAATGAATTTGCAATATTCTTTAGAGGCTTAGACCAGCAGCCTGTCTGGCAACCTACCGGACGGAGATGCGACGCGCATTGCTTGCCTACAAGGAGTCGCCTCAAGATTCTTCGAGCCCAGGCAAGGCTAGCAGATGACGGAGAGTGTGCCGCAGGAGTTCTTTCTTGGTGGGGAGTGACTTCCTTCCGCCTGGTCATTTGCTGGTCCGTGCAGCGGCTATTTAAAGTAGCAAGCCGGCCGCGGTGGCCGAGGTGACTGAGGCGCTCCAGTCACGGTCAGCACGGCCACTACGGTCGGGGGTTCGAATCCCCCCCTCGGGCATGGATATTTGTGCCGTCCTAGTTCGTAAGTAGTTCATAAGTAGTTTGTAAGTTTAGGGACTGATAACCCCGTAGTTAAGTCCCATAAGCTTAACAAACATTTGAACGTTTTGAACATAAAGTAGCAAATGTTCAAATGTTTGTATAGTCTATGGGACTTAACTACGGGGTCATCAGTCCCTAAACTTACAAACTACTTATGAACTACTTACGAACTAGGACGGCACAAATATCCATGCCCGAGGGGGGATTCGAACCCCCGACCTTAGTGGCCTGGCAGACCGTGAATGGAGCGCCTTAGTCCCCTCGGCCACCGCGGCCGGCTTTAAAGTAGCACAATCAGTCTTGTTCCGCCGAAGCTCACGGCTATTCAGGTGTTGGCTACTATAGACCGTCGATCAGTGTCCGGCAGGAAACCAATGATACAGGGCGTCGGACCTCCAACCTCATCACCGAGAAGTAACAAACGGCCCACGTCCAATAAGGACAACTGATGACTTCGCAAAGGATACTTCAGGAGGTGAATGTCTTCATTCTCTTTCATTACGCACTTTATTATTCAGCAAGGATTCGCCTGCCATAAATCGAGGAGATTGTGTTCGTGTGTTCAAAAGTACGTTTTCTATTTTGAACTAGCTGAAACCCTGTGTGGGTTTTTATTTATAACTTCTGTTAGTCAATCTTCACTACAGTCGGGACGAAACACGATGATCCATGGCTCCGCCTACTGGGCTGGGAGACCGCCCCGCTCGGAGAAACGGAATGCAACCATGTTGCCAAATAGTTGGTTCGCTGCCGGTCAGTATAGCTAACGGTCGCTGTTGTCTGACAGAACTGGCTAAAGTGCACAGTGCTGCCAGAAGCGCGCATGCGCAGAGCAACGTTCGCGACTCCAATGGTCTGCTGCCGCAGCCGGCGCTCAAAGCCAATTGGCGCAAGCACCAGGCATCATCGTGTTTCGCCTCGACTGTAACTTCCTCCTGCCGTCCTTCTCCTTTACTTTCCTGTCTCTACCCACCTCCCTGTCCACCTCCTTCTCTCCCGCTCCCCTTCTACTCCCCTCCCGATGTACACCTCTTCCCCTCCCCACCAGACCATCCCCTCCTCATCCTCTTTCAAGTTGTTTCCTACTCCCCCCTCTCTGCCCATCTCTTCCTCTCCCCATGAAGAAATACACATATTTACCAACTTTCATAGTGCTCGGTGTAACGGTTTCGAAGTTTATTGCAAGGTATCTTTTACTAGCCATCATACGCTGACTTGATACGTATAAAAAACTTTTCCATGAAAAATACAAATATGCATGGGCCAACTGACACGATGTTTGATGAAACGGTACCGAAGTCCGTTATAACGTACTTTCCGTCATTCTTTTTTTTGATGGTTCAATGTGCAAAATTTCATTAAGATCGAACTAAGACTGTAGACTGGCGTCGAAATCTGTAAACAAAATACCGTCCGTCATACACCGTAAGAAATCTTGGGCAAAAATGTCATTCCTTTTGTCTTGCAGATAAAGTGTGCAACATTTCATCAAGATCGGAATAAAACAACAGATTATCGTCGGAATCTGTAAATAAAGTACCTCCGCCATCCATCCAGCGAAATTTGATTTAGACAGTGTCGTTACTCTTGTTTTGAAGATCAAGTGAAAAATTTCATCATAATGTGATGGACAAAGTAGAAACGCATAAAATACGAATCTAATTCAAAGTGGCGGTTCCGATACAAAATTAACAATTTAGATTTTTTTCGATTTTTCTGCTTTTCCTTTGGGCTTCCCCTCTTTTTCTAAACTACCCCTTTATTAAAGCGCCTCCGCAGTCCAGTGGATGCCGATTCCGGTCGGGTTGGAGATTTTTTTCACTCGGGGACTGCGATGTCCTCATCATTACTTCATCATCCACGCGCAAGTCCCCACGTTGCGTCACCTAAAGACTTACAGCAGGCAGGCCGAACACGAACCCAGCTGAGGTCTAAATCGTACTGACGCTGATTTTCTCTTCCGATTTTTGAAATTGCCTTACACAACCGGTTCTACGTTCAACAGTACTACGAAAAGATGAAAGCAGGCTGTATCCAGGTGGTTAAAAAGGTCTAGAGGTGATTTTTGTGCATCGAGATTCAAAAGGGTTGGTTGCCTGTACCAATAAATGTTTAAAGTCTGTTTCAGACTATTTTTAAAAGTAAACTTACATTGTATGTTGTGATAAGCAGATAGCCTATGTGTCTGTGGTTTAATAAATAGCCATAATGAGATATGACTTATTTGATTCGTGATCATATAAAATTGGATAAACTTATAACGGATCATAAATCAGTGGTTAAACTGAATCTGTAACACAAGAAAAACAACTCTGAAATTTTTACAGATCATTCCAGATTCAACGAGGGCTCATACGACGACAATGGTAGGTATACTGGTATGAAGAGACAGTACAGTGCCTTAACGCCGTAGATGTAACAGGACGTTTCTACCATCAACAAGATTGCTTTGCAAGAGTCAACATTCATACAACGAAAGTTCGAAGGAAGCTGTAGAAGGGCTATGTCTACAGATACTTAATTTTCGCACATAATTGCCTGCATCAGGTTTTCTTTTTCTATGTTTCATAAATAAGTCTATCAACTGTCTGTATTAATATGTTCTAAAGCGCTGCGTCCGAAAATGCGACTCCACAGGGACCGATCTCGGATTCTATTCATCACAGAGCTAAGAAGTGAGGTTTTTTTGGGTAACCCTTAATCAAGAGATGATTAGTATACATCTCATAAGAATGATCGTACTGTAGCAATCTTGCAGTAGGGGATAAAAATTTTTAACATTAAAAACGTCTTGTAGCCCAGCCAAAACTGAGTGAACGGATATTTTTTTCAGTATGTGTGGTCAAGCGTGAGATTTTTACGACTCATAATTTCTGTTTGTTCATTGTCGGTTCGTGAGAAAATCACGGAAAACCATCATTTTTGGGTACCAAAACGACAAATTTTGGGCCTGACCACTTCTATGCTTTCCATTCATTACTTTGTTCTTTAAGATTATATTTTCGAGCTTAATTTTTTCCTATATGTTTATTCGCTACCCGAGATCCAGAGATTCAAAGTTAACGTACTTCTATGCAAATTCACAGAACCCTTTTTGGCGTTTTTGCATCGTGGGCCGCAAATATCTAAATCATCAAACGGATCAAATTTCAACAATCTATTCTGTAGATACTCATATATAAAAACCGTTCTACCCCCATGAATCACAGACATTGCCGAGGTGGGGTGGCTTGCGTGCCTCAACGATGCAGATAGCCGTACCGTAGGTGCAACCACAGCGGAGGGGTATCTGTGGAGAGGCCAGACAAACGTGTGGTTCCTGAAGAGGGGCAGCAGCCTTTTCAGTAGTTACAGGGGCAGCAGTCTTTTCAGTAGTTACAGGGGCAACAGTCTGGATGATTGACTGAGCTGGCCTTGTAACATCAGCTAATGTGGCTTTGCCACACAGCTACTGCGAACGGCTGAAAGCAAGGGGAAACTACAGCCGTTACTTTTCCCGAGGACATGCAGCTCTACTGTAGGAACATATGATGATGGCATCATCTCGGGTAAAATATTCCGGAGGTAAAATAGTCCCCCATTCGGATCTCCGGGCGGGGACTACTCAGGAGGATGTTGTCATCAGGAAAGACAATACTGGCATTCTACGGATCGGAGCGTGAAATGTTAGATCCCTTAATCGGGTAGGAAAATTAGAAAATTTAAAAAGGGAAATGGATAGGTTGAAGTTAGATATAGTGGGGATTAGTGAAGTTCGGTGGCAGGATGAACAGGATTTCTGGTCAGGTGAGTACAGGATTATAAATAAAAAATCAGTTGGGGGTATCACAGGAGTAGGACTGATAATGAATAAGAAAAGAGGAATGCGGGTAAACTACTATGAGCAGCACAGTGATCGCATTATCATTGTCAAGATAGATACGAAGCCAACAACAACAAAAGTAGTACAGGTTTATATGCCAACTAGCTCTGCCGATTATGAGGAGATCGAAGAAATATATGAGGAGCTAAAGGAAATTATTCAGACAGTTAAGGGAGAGGAAAACTTAATTGTAATGGGAGACTGGAATTCGGTAGGAGGAAAAGGAAGAGTAGGAAAAATAGTAGGTGGGCAGGAGGAATGAAAGAGGTAGTCGCCTGGTAGAATTTTGCACGGAACATGATTTAATCGTAACAAACACCTGGTTTAAGAATCACAAAAGAAGGTTGTATACATGGAAGAGACCAGAAGACACCGGAAGGTATCAGATAGATTTTATAATGATAAGACATAGATTCCGGAACCAGGTTATAAACTGCAAGACGTACCCACGGGCAGATATAGACTCTGACCATAACTTCTTAGTCATGAACTGTAGGCTGAAACTGAAAAAAATTGCAGAAAGGTAGGAAAATAAGGAGATGGGACTTAGATAAATTGAAGGAAAGTGAAGTTCTGGAGAATTTCAGAGGGAGATTTAGGCAACAATTGACAGAAACAGGGGGAAATAAAACAGTAGAAGAGGAATGGGTAGCATTGAGAGATGAAATAGTGAAGGCAGCAGAGGACAAAATAGGTAGAAAGGCAAGACCTACAAAAAATCCTTGGATATCACAGGAAATACTAGATTTAATTGATGAAAGGAGAAAATATAAAAATGCAGTAAATGAAACAGGCAAAATGGAGTACAGACGATTAAAAAATGAGATTGACAGGAAATGCAAAATGGCTAAGCTGGAGTGGCTAGAAGCCAAATGCAAATCTGTAGAAGAATGTATAAGAAGGGGAAAAGTAGATACCGCCTACAGGAAAATAAAAGAGACATTTGGGGACAAGGAAAGCAACTCTACGAATATCAAGAACTCGGATGGGAAGCCGGTTCTCAGCAAAGAAGGGAAAGCTGAAAGGTGGAAAGAGTACATAGAGCAGCTCTACAAAGGAAATGAACTTACAGACAATGTGGTAGGAAGGGAAGAGAACGTAGATCAAGATGAAATAGGACATGCTATACTGAGAGATGAATTTGACAGAGCCTTGAAAGACCTAGGTCGGCACAAGGCCCCAGGAGTAGATGACACACCCTCCGAGCTACTAAAGTCTCTGGGAGAGCCAGCCATGACAAGACTATTTGAACTGGTGTGTAGGATTTATGAGACAGTCGAAATACCCTCAGACTTTAAGAAAAATGTAATAATCCCCATTCCAAAGAAATCAGGCGCAGACAGGTGTGAAAATTACAGAACCATCAGTTTGATAAGTCATGGTTGCAAAATTTTAACACGAATTATCTACAGGAGAATGGAAAAGCTGGTAGAAGCTGACATCGGGGAAGTTCAGTTTGGATTCAGGAGGAACATAGGAACCCGGGAGGGAATACTCACTTTACGTCTTATCTTAGAAGATAGATTAAGGAAAGGCAAACATACATTTTTAGAATGAAACTTTCACTCTGCAGCGGAGTGTGCGCTGATATGAAACTTCCTGGCAGATTAAAATTGTGTGCCGGAACCGGGACTCGAACCTGGGACCTTTGCCTTTCGCGGGCAAGCGCTCTACCACTGAGCTACCCCGACACGACTCACGATGCCGCCTCACAACTGCGAAAGGCAAAGGTCCCAGGTTCGAGTCCCGGTTCTGGCACACAATTTTAATCTGCCAGGAAGTTTCATATCAGCGCACACTCCGCTGCAGAGTGAAAGTTTCATTCTGGAAACATCCCTTAGGCTGTGGCTAAGCCATGTCTCCACCATATCCTTTCTTCCAGGAGTGCTAGTCGTGCGTGTTTGCAGGAGAGCTTCTGTGAAGTTTGGAAAGTAGGAGGCCAGGTACTGGCGGAAGTAAAGTTGTGAGGCGGCATCGTGAGTCGTGTCGGGGTAGCACAGTGGTAGAGCGCTTGCCCGCGAAAGGCAAAGGTCCCAGGTTCGAGTCCCGGTTCCGGCACACAATTTTAATCTGCCAGGAAGTTTCCTACATTTTTAGCTTTAGTAGATTTGGAGAAAGCATTTGACAATGTTGACTGGAATACACTCTTTCAAATTCTGAAGTCAGCAGGGGTAAAATATAGGGGAAGGAGAGTTATTTATAACTTGTACAAAAGCCAGACCGCAATTATTAGACTCGAAGGGCATGAAAGGGAAGCATCAGTTGGGAAGGGAGTAAGACAGGGTTGTAGCCTTTCTCCGATGTTATTCAATTTGTTCATCGAGCAGGCGGTGAAGGAAAGCAAGGAAAAATTTGGAATAGGGATTAAAGTACAGGGGGAAGAAATTAAAACATTGCGTTTTGCTGATGACATTGTAATTCTGCCAGAGACAGTAAAGGACCTGGAAGAGCAGTTGAATGGAATGGACAGTGTGTTGAAGAGAGCATATAAAATGAACATTAACAAGAGCAAAACAAAAATAATGGAAAGCGGTCTTAGAAAATCGGGCGATGCTGAAGGAATTAGATTAGGTAACGAAACAATGAAGGTGGTGGATGAGTTTTGTTACTTGGGTAGTAAAATAACATGTGATGGTCGCAGTACAGAGGATATAAAATGCAGAATGGCAATGGGAAGAATAGCATTTTTGAAAAAGAGAAATTTGCTAACATCGAATATTAATTTCAGTGTAAGGAAGTCTTTTCTGAAGGCATTTGTGTGGAGTGTTGTCTTGTACGAGAGTGA
The DNA here is from genome assembly GCA_026315105.1 of Locusta migratoria. Lineage (NCBI taxonomy): Eukaryota > Metazoa > Arthropoda > Insecta > Orthoptera > Acrididae > Locusta > Locusta migratoria. Next base: position 727,000,333 of record CM048744.1, on the reverse strand, counting down.
AACATGGACGATAAGCAGTGCGGACAGGAAGAGAACAGAGGCTTTTGAAATGTGGTGTTACAGAAGAATGCTGAAGATTAGGTGGGTAGATCGCATAACCAATGAAGAAGTACTGAACAGAATTGGTGAGAAAAGGAATTATGGCATACCCTGGCTAAAAGAAGGGTCGCTTGGTAGGACACATTCTTAGACATCGGGGAATCGTAAATTTAGCATTGGAGGGAAGTGTGTGGGGTAAAAATCGCAGAGGGAGACCAAGAGATGCGTATAGTAAGCAGATTCAAGTGGATGTGGGTTGCCGTTCTTATGAGGAGATGAAAAGGTTTGCTTAGGATAGAGTAGGGCGGTGAGCTGCATCAAACCAGTCTCCGGACTGAAGACCAAACAACAACAACAACAACAAAAACCGTTTTCGCGTTTTCTAAAATCTCTATTTGATATCAATATTACGACTTTACGCTATATCATTCACCGCATTTACCACAGGAAAGATTAAATCAAGGAAGACTTTACGCTGTACGAACCTGCTTATTTGGCTATGTACGGTTCTGATTTAGAAGTTTGGCTCGATGTTACTTAGGATCGAACCGTGCACGTCTGCTTTCATGTCCCTGCAACTACCTTAGTTGCAGATATTATCATTTACCTGTAATCCTATAGTAGAACCACTCTTTGCATACTTCGTGAAACAAGTAAGAAATATTACATGACGTAATTGATTCATTAATAACAGGGTTTTATTCTAATGTTTGGAAATGATGTACGCAAAGTCAGAGATTTAGCTGAATGAGTTTTTTCAATCAAATTGGTTCCTTATTGTAAGTGGTCAGATAAATTATTAATCATAAATAGAATAAAATAATTAAACAGTTGCATTGTTTACGATAGGAAATTGGTAGCAAAAGGAAGGAAGGAAGCGTGGGGTTTAACGTCCAATCGACAGCTTGGTCATTAGAGACGGAGCTAACGCTCGGAGTTTCGGGTAAGGATGGGGAAGGAAATCGGTTGTGACCTTTGAAAGGAACCATCCCGGCATTTGCCTGGAGTGATATAGAGAAATTACGGAAAAACTAAATGTGGATGGCTGGAGGTGGATTTGAACCACCATCCTTCCGAATATGAGTCCAGTGCGTTACCACTGCGCCACCTCGCTCGGTAACTGGTAGCACTTTCCCCAACTAAGTAATCATAAATTTAAGAAACACAGAAACTGTATATTTCGCAAGCACTCAACATGAAGTTGTCAACAATTCAAATAGCTTAAGTTTCCCAAACACCATTTCTACACTCGTGAGTTCTTGTGCAAAAAAATTAATACATGTCACCTGCACTGGCGTACACTCCCTTCTCGACAAATTTAGAGTCCCGAGAAGCAACCGCACACTGCGCAAATCTTAACACTCTCCCCGACAGAATCACTCCTATCATCCAGGAGGGTCCTTCTTCTGTCAAGACTAGACATGGGGTTTCTTTCCGCGTACACCCTTCGCTCATCTCTCTCCCCCAGACACACACTCCCCACCACTCTGTCCCTGGACCATTTCCTCATAGGCCGATCGCCATCCCTTCCAAAATCGTTTACATCTTTACATGAGATATTTCTTATAGGAAAAAACTGATGCTCTGAAACCACTTCATTATAGCACTATTTAATAATCACGTAAAGTCTGATATAAAAAGACAAACCAGCTTTCACGAACTTGACCGTTCATGCCACACAATATTTACGTAAATTATTGGCAAACAGTGCAATAAAACGACCCCCTAAATTAAATATGCGACAAGTAAATCATGCTGCTTGCACTTTCAGTGTTACTGTAGAGAACATGATATTCTGTTTATATTTCCATTATGAATTTATATCTGATGTAAACAGTCGTTAAATAAATATATACAAGTATGACGCTTACAATATGATAGCTAGAGACAACAAGCTATCATCTTAACCCGCGAGGACTCGCGCTGTGAGCATTTTGCTCACAGTAATGTTAAAACAATCGGCATTTAAAAAATTATAAATATTCAAATATGTGTGTTTTCTTATAAACACAACTAGAATACTTTTTATACATATTAAGTACATTACAAAATGTTCTTTGAATGTCAGAAAAATGCTATACACGCGATCGATCGCTTTAATTTTAAAGGCCCGAGTTCTCGCTGGTTAACCAGAGTTTGATGACATTGCATTATGCATACAGAAGTTGTTTATTTTAAGCTTGAGTTTTCTATATTTTGATATAGTATTCATAAACACTTTTGTAATTTTAGAGATATTGCAATTGTTATTGGAATCATAATATGTGGTAAATAATTCCGACGTCATAGGTGTCTTAAATGTCGTTGGTAAATAATTTTACATATTATTTTATTTTATTCTCAATTTCTGGGGTGTGAAACTCGCAGATGTCCTTGTGAGATTACCGCAAAATAGAAATACTGGTAATTAATAGCATTTGATAATTAAACAGTATGAAGTTCACTGCAAACATTGACCATGCCAATGCACTAAATGTTACACAATTTTAATCTTATTAATTATGGTAGCAATGTATGTACACAGTTGGGTGACAACATTTATAGTTAGGCCATAGGAAGAAATTCTCCACGTTGTGCTTGTAGCCGACGGGAGGCCAGCGAACAGGCCGACGTTGGTGGCTTGTTCCAGCTTAGGATTTTCCAGTTTTCGTTTCCGGTGAGGGGAGAGAGGGACAATGGCGAGTGCCAGGCACAGTGCAGTGCACAGCGTGAAATAAAATATTCTAATACTACTGGCATTTGAAGTAATACGATGCAGTTAGGAACCTTTAAGGCCTTCATTAGAAAATAGCCTGTTGATAAATAAACAATACATTAGCTGATATAGTCACATCTGGAGGAATACGTTTAATTGACAATGAAAAGTAATAAATTACCAATGATACAAGACAGTTACACAACTAGCATAGCAATGTCTGTTTATAAAAATAATATATTAACTATTTCTCATTTTATTTTCAATTAATCTTGAGTATTTTATCTTGAAGTATTCAGTTAAATCACTTATCTGTGATATAAGAAATTGCACGATAATAATAAATAGTACCAAGGATGTTTATACCAATATAAAAACGTAGGAAGATATTTGTTTAATGTGTAGTGTAATTATTTTGATTTTAAATAAAGTTTTAGAAATGTATTGGCTGAGCGCTGTACGTTGGAAGTCGGTTAGAACAGCTCACATGGGGAAGTTGATGACGTAGGAAAAAAAAACCCGGCAGTTGGAATTTTGGCGCGCGCACGCGCGCGAGGGCAGGAAGTGACGAGACGGGAGCACGTGGGGTAGCTGGCCGGGCGGCGTCGCTCTGGATGAGTCGACATGTAGATCTCCAGATGGAGACATTAGATTCTTGTGTGGCAATTGCCAAGTGTGGTTGCTCGTCGTAGACTGCACCAAGTTGTATCGAGTGCTACTGTGTGTTGTGAATATTTAGCCGGTGGAACAAGGTGTGCATCGCACTAAATTAAAGTGACTGTGTTTTGTTAATGTAACACGTGTCGTCGCATAGGCATGAACATAAACGGTGTTTGAGACAGGCACATGGTGTGAAAACAATTTGCGACAAATATTCATTTTGTCTGGGGGCTCACGAGCTATAACTTTATTTGATAAATGTGTCGGCGTACAGACGTATCAGCCACAGGGTTCTAATCTTGTGTAATAAACAACATAAAGTGAACTTTCACGTGCTTTCAAAAATAGTAGTTAGTACACCCTTTTCTCTCATGAACTTGACTTTATTATGAATTGTTTTGTTAATCATATGCAGGGAAGGAAAGCTGCGAACATGTGATATCATCCCTTAGAAAAAGAGTCAAACAGTCGCAATCTCAGTTCCAGTGTTTTTGCATGTTTAGGAATTTGGTTCGCAGTTGGTGGTTGTGAGTTTTAAAAATAAATCTTTCCCTATTTTAAACTCTCACCCCTATCTTCACTCTCGCATTGTATGTCGTTACGGGATAAGTTTACGTTGGACTTGCTCGGACGGAGAGATTAGGGTGTGTATAGAACAGTGAACAGTTACGAACAGTTGCAAACAAGTGCGCGGACAATTTCATGTGTGTGTGGCGGCTGGCAGCAGAGAGCGGGATAAATTCACACCGGTTTTGCTCGGACAGAGAAGTAGGGTGTGCTTAGGACAGTGATAATGGACAAAACAATTAGCATAATCGTGGACGATACGCGAACGCGTCGCGCGTTTAACGACGGATGGTTTCTGGCAGAGTTCGGGCGCGGGCATCCGTAACCGGCGATCGACGGCGCATCGGCCCGGCAGCAGTGAATGGCGGCGCGCGGGATCCACGCACTCAAATTTCATCTTCTGCAACGGACGGCGGTGATCGTGGGGACTTCGCAAGTCGTCAACGGAGCGTCGGGGCCCAGCAGCTTCGATTCTACAAAGGATAAGGGATGCAGTGTGGACATATTCCAGCCACAGCTTCTACAACAGACGGCAGCGAGCGTTGGGGACGTCGCAGCTCGTTGTAGCAACTTCTGGATTAAAAGATAAGTAAAGCAGCTGGCGCTATAAATTCTTGTGTGTTAATCAAGCTTTCTTGTGGCACAGAAAATGGAGCACGTTTTTAAAAAGTCGCCAAGCGACGTAGATTCAAAGAGTAGCATACCAGAAAGTCCATAGAGGGTAAATACTGGGGGAATGTTGTTGACACCGGAGATGATCGCAGCCATGTTAGCGAGTTTTAGCTCAAAGTTAGAATCAAAAATAGAAATTTCAAACTCAAATTTAAAATCAAAAATAGAAAATTCGAACTCACATTTAGAATCAAAAATAGAAAACTCACACTCACATTTAGAATCAAAAATAGAAAATTCAAACTTACATTTAGAATCAAATTTAAGATCAGAAATAGGAACTGTAAAATCAGAAATAGAAACTGTAAGATCAGAAATAGAAACTGTAAAATCAGAAATAGAAACTGTAAAATCAGAATTGAAAGCAGACTTTAAGGCAGACATTGGGGCACTACAAAATTCAATGCTTGGATTAAAGACAGAAATAATCACAGACATTGACGAAAAGATACGAAGTCTAACAGAACGGTTTGAAAATAGGGAAAAGGAGATACATGCCAGAATTGGTGCTATTGAGACTGAGGTAGGAGGCAAGTTAGATGCTGTGAAACAAATATGTGATCACAGGAATGAGGGCACTATGCAAGCGTTGGCTGAGGTTCACAGGAGGATGGTGGCAGGTATTGAGGAAACAAAAATTTTTTGGCAGGAAAATTAGAGAATACAGAATGTAACTTTAGGAAAAAGATAGAACAAGTAGTGACAGTAAACAATACTGAGATTGAGAAGGTGAACACTAGAATAAATAATCTAGAATTGTGTACTGCATCAGGAAACACTAATTGGTCCATGGTGCAGACACCTAATGGCGAAACGTTTTCAGGAGTGGGTAATTATCATCCAGTAGATTTTTTGGCTGCATGCAAGGACCACTTTGTGCTTGGTATGTCAGACCAGTGTAAAGTGAAGTTAGCAAAGAGAATGTTTGACTGTACTGCTCAAACTTGGGCAAATCAGTATGCTGATAAATTTGTTACTTTTGAGGCGTTTGAAAAATTGTTTTTAAATAAGTATTCCGGGGAGGCCAAGCAAGCTAAGATATAAAATAAGTTCTTGAATGGGCCAAACTATGTGAAAGGGAAACAGAGCATGAAAGAATTTTGTCAGGAGGAACTTGAGAAACTAGTGCATTTAGATACACCTTTGAGTCTTTTAGCAGTAATTTCCACTTTGTGTAGGAGGTTACCTGTAGATTTGCATTGGCAGTTAATTCAACACCCCACAGATTCAGCTGAGAATTTCATTGAATTTGTAGAAAAGATAGACCAGGGTTTAGTTATGGAACGACAGCTCTGGGGGACACAGCATGTGAACCACAATGAAAACAGAGGCAGTAGAAATGGGGGTCACAACCAGGGAAACCACAATAGAGAGAGGAATTTAAATGAAAATTGGAGAGGTAACAATAACAGAGGAGACAACTGGGAGAATAGAAGCCAGAGGGAAACATGGGAAATTGATAGGAGAAATCAAAGGCAGGAAGGTGGAAATAGGAATGGGGATAACAGTAGGAGAGAAAATCAGAGACAGAATCAGGGAAACTAAGATTTGTTCCAAATAAGGTCCGTTTTGGGACAAGGAACTATTCTAATAATAGGACCAGAAGATGGGATAACAGGGGATCTAATGACCATAATTACAGTAGGAATAGAGATGGGGAGAGAAGGGTGGAAAAGCTATGTCACATGGACAGAGATGATGATAGGAAAGAGGAAGTACGAGTTCACAAAGGCAAGGATAAAGAAAAGAGGGAAAAAAACATAAATAGAGTAAACAAGGAAAGGGAGAAAAGAGAGGAAAGTATGTGAAAGATGGATGCTGTTATAGGTAGTGAGGAAATTTTTGGGGATTGGTTCATGCAACATGACAAAAGAAAGGCAAACAGGAGGAGAACGGATAGGAATGAGGACAGTAAAGGGGAATATGATGTGAGAAATTTATTTGATAATAACATTAAAGAGGATAAAAACAGTGTTGGGTTAGCCTTAGTTTTGGATAGTTTTGTGTCTCAGCCTCGTCGCCGCTTTTGTGTCTCGTTTCCGTCGTAGGTGTCGGTGGCCGAGTAAAAAGAGACCGACACAGGAATAAAGGATGCACGCTTGTGCAGGTACGAAGGTGAGCAGCCAGTGGGACAGCAGAAACTAGAAACACTAGAATAAATTAGAACGAGATATATATTGCACAGAATTTATACAATACTTAACTTTTACATAGCTCAGTACTGCAGAATGCTGATACATAGTTGAGCTAGAGACCTGCCTAGCGCCTATCTGATTCCGAAGTGTTAACTGGTTCCTATCTCAGTCCCAAGTGAACGATGTAGTTCAGTGGTGGCCACGAGCGGAGTTGTAGCAGAGGGCGCTCGTGGCTGACGTCGTAAGAATGCCGCGCCGTGCGTGCATGGCGGCGCGTGGCGAAAGTAGGTGGCGCGCACTTTAGACTTGTGCGACACCACAGATAGGTCAGAGGCACAAGTGTTGACTGAATGTGGAAGTATGAATGTAAATATTGATGGTACTGGAGCCAGCATAGATGGTGTTGAGTGTGTGAATGAGAATGAATGGAGTTCTGAATTTAAAAAAATAAAATGTGATCCAGTAAAAACATTAAATGGAACTGGTTCTAGTATGAATATTGAGAGAAGTTTGAATGTTTCTGAAGTAGGTGAAATTGTCAATACTGATGTCCACCCACCTGTAACTGATGATGTGTTGGGACAGGACAGAGGTATTATTGAGAAGATAAAGTGGATTAGGAAGTGGGCATCAGATGATTGGCTATTACACAAATATGAGTATTTGGACCGACTTGGAAAGCAATGTAATAGGGATCAAACTTACTATAGCCTGGTAAAAGTCTTAGTGAGTGGGGAGAATGAATACAATGCATTAACGGGATTAGGCATGTGTGCTGTAGACCAAAATGAAGTAGATGAGGGATTTGGTGTATTACAGGAGGGGATAGATAATGATAAGGAGAGTGTACAAACTTTTGTAGTATACAACAATGAAAATTGTAAGGAAATGGATTGTGATGGGGTAGGAGCAGGGTGGATTGATAAAGAAGTAAGTGAATATGGTCCAGATGATTGGGTCCAATTCCTTGGACATTTAACATCAGTGGAGCCAGTGACATGGGTAAAAGAGAAATATGTGTATGCAAGGAAACTTGGGGAGTTGAGTGCAATAAACTCAGAATTTGGGAAAGCATTCAGTGAAGTATTTGGAAATGATGAGGACATACAACCATATTGTTATGTAGGGGAAGTAAATACTATGGTTAAGAACTGTATGCAAGAAATTGAGGAGGATTTGTTGGCAGAAAATGAACTTAAGGAAGATGTCATTGAAAATGTACAGCCCATTATAAATGTTAAGGTAGAAGGCGTCTATGAAACTGCGTTGATTGATACTGGAAGTACAATTAGTGGTATTTCAGAGGATTTCTACAATCAAATCAAGAGTACAGGGACAGTAGAGTTTCCAGTTACTGGGGTACGGATAAAGAATGCTACTGGCAGTTATAGCAAATCAGTGAATAAGGAAGTGGTGTTAGACTTGATGATTGAGTATGAATTGTATAGTCAAGGTTTACTTGTCATAAAGGGATTTTGCTTAAATTTAATGTTGGGAAATGATTTTTTGTGCAAATATAGGGCATAACTAGACTATAAGGATAAAGTGCTAGAATTAAGTCTGGAGGAATGCACGAAGAGGGTGAAATTCAAAAATTTTGTAGATGATAAAGATTTAATGGCATGTTTACACAAGCAATTGCCATAAACCAGTGTAAATCATGAAGTATGAGATTCAATGCATTGTAGATAGTAATTTAAGAATTTGTGTATATCTATTCTATGTCTGTGTTAGTATTTATGTATGTGTTTAAATTAAAGCATTGGGATCACGTTTACATGCTTTCTTTATATATATGCTTTCTTTATATATTCCTTTGTTGAAATATATGCTAACATCAGATTTTGCAGCTCAACAGTGGTACTTGAAGTAAAGACTGTACATATATGTATGTGTGTATGCTAACACTAAAGGATAAAGTGGGAGTGTACTGTTTATGTGTGTGTATATGTGAGCAGGGATGGCTATGTGGTGTGAGTTGTGGGGTGACTTGGAGAATGAGAAAGTGGTGGTCATTGAGGCAGGCAGTGGGGTCTGTGGCTTAGATAAATTGTGATGAAGATGTCAGCTGACGGTGTTGCATATGTGGGTGTGACTGACCATATGGGTCAGAAGTGAGGAATGTATGTTTGTTGTGGCTGTTTTGGCTAAAGGTGGGTTGGATTGAGAAATGTTTCAATGAGAGAAAGTGTTTGCTCTTTAATGTCTGTCTCTTTTGAGTGTTTGGTAGGTAACGTGTATAATAGGGAATGCTCAGCATTGTTATATTAAACTGATTCTGATAACAGATTTTGATTTCTTTAATGGTGCTCAACTGTTGACTGAACAATTTCTGCAATAGCAGTTGACGAGAACTATTTTTCTGTCTGGCCCGAGTATCAATAGGGTTTGGTAATATTTTATTTAAAAAATGTAGATGTTTTGTGAAAAACTAATTTTGAAATTTGACTTTAACCTTAGATATTTTATTGTGGGGAGTACTTGTGGAAAGCACATGAGGCTGATGACGGGGATGCAAATAAAATCTCACAACAGAAAAAATAAATTTTTTTGGTGCGAGGGGGTAGGATTTGTATTTATGCTTGTAGGTGTCATTTTGATAGAAGAGAAAATTCTCTGTGATAACATTCGTTTGGTAGTATTATTTGAGCTTTAAGATATATTTTTGACACAGGCAGGTTGTTGGTATTTTATTTGATAGAGTAATACTCCAAGTAGGCCACATATTGACTTGTCTATTTCACCTGAAGCTATGGCTGATGAGAGTGCAGGCATGTGGTTTTGGGTTATTCTGATCATGACTAACACAAGCAACTGTGAGTTCTTAATTCTGTTGATTTGCATGTTACTGTACATGTCTCAATGCTTAGTTTCAATTGCACCAAGTCTGGATGGCAGAGGGGTGGGATACAAATCCAACCGAATCCTGGTGTCCAGACAAACTTTTGTCTATGTTGACTCATGAGTGCCTTCTGCTTTTCCTGTTCCATGTAGGGTGCATATGACGTGTGTGAACAAGAACGCTTGATCCAGTGCCATGAATCTAAGCTGCAACAGAATGTTGGTTGAAATGACGGAGACATAGGCCCATACACCATGGACCAGAGTTGCTGCAACGATGACTCTGGGGTTCTCAGTGTCAAAGTGGTGAGAGATTTCCAGTAAACAAGTCGAGTGTACACCGTCAAAAGTTTTTATAGTGATAATTCTAGTTTTTCCATGTAGGACAAGGTCCTCTAAAGACTAAAGGTTAATACTATTATCAATTCGGTGCCAATTCTGTATATAAACAACAGGCACACTTAAATTCATGGATGTAATTAGTTATAAGGATTCTTTTCTTAAAAATATGCACACACTATAAGTGGTCTTAATGGTACAAACTTTTGGAAATTTTCTCACTGCCCTGTTTATTTTTATATATATATATATATATATATATATATATATATATATATATATATATATATATATATATATATATATATATATATTTGCATTAGTTGAGGTCATAATTGGTATAGTGTTTGAGTCAATCCGATTCAATAATTTTGTAATTTTAAATTTTGCTCATTTGAAAGTATTAATTTTGGTGCTACTTGCGCCATCCTGCACATGGTTTTGATGCCGGAAGTGGGGGTATTGTGAGATTACCGCCCAATAGAAATACTGGTAATTAATAGCATTTGATAATTAAACAGTATGAAGTTCACTGCAAACATTGACCATGCCAATGCACTAAATGTTACACAATTTTAATCTTATTAATTGTGGTAGCAATGTATGTACACAGTTGGGTGACAACATTTATAGTTAGGCCATAGGAAGAAATTCTCCACGTTGAGATTTGCTGTGTGTTTGTAGCTGACGGGAGGCCAGCGAGCAGGCCGACGTTGGTGGCTTGTTCCAGCTTAGAATTTTCCAGTTTTCGTTTCCGGTGAGGGGAGAGAGGGACAATGGCGAGTGCCAGGCACAGTGCAGTGCACAGCGTGAAATAATATATTCTAATATTACTGGCATTTGACGTAATACGATGCAGTTAGGATCCTTTAAGGCCCTCATTACAAAATAGCCTGTTGATAAATAAACAATACATTAGCTGATATAGTCACATCTGGCGTAATATGTTTAATTGACAATGAAAAGTAATAAATTACCAATGATACAAGACAGTTACACAACTAGCATGGCAATGTTTGTTTATAAAAGTAATATATTAACTATTTCTCATTTTATTTTCAATTAATCTTGAGTATTTTATCTTGAAGTATTCAGTTAAATCACTAATCTGTGATATAAGAAATTGCACGATTATAATAAATAGTACCAAGGATGTTTATACCAATATAAAAACGTAGGAAGATATTTGTTTAATGTGTAGTGTAATTATTTTGATTTTAAGTAAAGTTTTAGAAATGTTTTGGCTGAGCGCTGTACGTTGGAAGTCGGTTAGAACAGCTCACATGGGGAAGTTGATGACGTAGGAAAAAAACCCCGGCAATTGGACTTTTGGCGCGCGCATGCGCGCGAGGGCAGGAAGTGACGAGACGGGAGCACGTGGGGTAGCTGGCCGGGCGGCGTCGCTCTGGATGAGTCGACATGTAGATCTCCAGATGGAGACTTTAGATTTTTGTGTGGCAATTGCCAAGTGTGGTTGCTCGTCGTAGACTGCACCAAGTTGTATCGAGTGCTACTGTGTGTTGTGAATATTTAGCCGGTGGAACAAGGTGTGCATCGCACTAAATTAAAGTGACTGTGTTTTGTTAATGTAACACGTGTCGTCGCATAGGCATGAACATAAACGGTGTTTGAGACAGGCACATGGTGTGAAAACAATTTGCGACAAATATTCATTTTGTCTGGGGGCTCACGAGCTATAACTTTATTTGATAAATGTGTCGGCGTACAGACGTATCAGCCACAGGGTTCTAATCTTGTGTAATAAACAACATAAAGTGAACTTTCACGTGCTTTCAAAAATAGTAGTTAGTACTCCCTTTTCTCTCATGAACTTGACTTTATTATGAATTGTTTTGTTAATCATATGCAGGGAAGGAAAGCTGCGAACGTGTGATATCATCTCCTAGAAAACGAGTCAAACAGTCGCAAATCACAGTTCCAGTGTTTTTGCATGTTTAGGAATTTGGTTCGCAGTTGGTGGTTGTGAGTTTTAAAAATAAATCTTTCCCTATTTTAAACTCTCACCCCGATCTTCACTCTCGCATTCTCCAGACCCCCCTTAAGAAACGCTCAGCTAACAGCCCAACAGCCCCCATTAATTTTGAACATAAAACATGGGCCTTTCCCAGATTTCCGCGGATTTGGACAATCTCGACCGGATGCTCGGCTGCCTGACGTATGCTCCAACTGCTTGCAGCGTCCGCTGCCAGTCCTTTAGCTCTCCAAACAATACAGTTACTTATACTAATTGCACGACTCTATGGACATTACTTTCGTAAAATGACAAGATGCACTAATAAACCATAATGGTTTAGCTGTCACCAGTGTCGCTGCGTTAACAGCGCTAAGTATCTGAATTTAATTTGTGTCAAATTTAATTTGCCTGTCTAGTTCATTTTCGGTAGTACTGTTTTAAGAGGTTTATTCCCGCGTACTTGCAGATTTCGTTTGTACTACTGTTTTAATAGTTTATTCTATCGTATTTGATAAATACCGTTGTGTTTAGTATTCGTCTTTGACCGGTGTATTTCAAAACAAGTCAGAGACCGTTACTAAGCTCGTTATCAGTCAGTCCAGTGCCAGCTGTCACCAGTGTCGCTGCGTTAACAGCGCTAAGTATCTGAATTTAATTTGTGTCAAATTTAATTTGCCTGTCTAGTTCATTTTCGGTAGTACTGTTTTAAGAGGTTTATTCCCGCGTACTTGCAGATTTCGTTTGTACTACTGTTTCAATAGTTTATTCTATCGTATTTGATAAATACCGTTGTGTTTAGTCTTCGTCCTTGACCGGTGTATTTCAAAACAAGTCAGAGACTGTTACTAAGCTCGTTATCAGTCAGTCCAGTGCCAGCTGCCACGAGTGCCGGACTCAGTTTAGTTGATTCGACAGTGTAGTTACCACTGACCACAGTTAAGTCAGCAGCCAGCCGCCTTCATTAGAGTACTAGGCTTCTTTAAAGTTGTTAATTGCTGTTAATTGTATCGATAGGATGGATAGGATGTGTGCCTGCTGTGTGCGGACGCAGGAGAAGTTGGCCGCGGTTCGCGAACAGCTGAGCGTGCTGTTGGCTACGGTCAGCCGTCTTCAGGCTGCTGTCTCGGGGTGCAGCGATGGTGGGGAGTCTGGTGCGTCGAGTGGGACACCTCAGGTGTCTCACGCTACGCTCTCTGTCCCTGCTACCGAGGCACCTTCAGGTGTACCGGACGTCGTCGAGCCGCCTTCTCCGCAAGGGGAGTGGCGGGTTGTACGGCGTTCGCGTCGCTCGAGGCGGAAGGCCAATGTGGAGGCTGGACGTCCGTCCACGCCCGTTCGTCCTGTGAGTGAAAGTGTGGCCACTCCTTCAGCAGGGTCCGAGCAGGTGCACGGGGGGAGGGGATTATTAGTTATTGGGAGCTCCAATGTCAGGCGCGTGATGGAGCCCCTTAGGCAGATAGCGTCCAGATCTGGAAGGAATTCCAACGTGCACTCGGTGTGTTTGCCGGGGGGCCTCATCCGAGATGTGGAGGCGGCCTTGCCGGCGGCTATCGAGGGTGCGGGGTGCAGTCGACTGCAAGTCGTAGCTCACGTCGGCACCAATGACGCTTGTCGCTTGGGTTCTGAGGACATCCTCAGGTCCTACGAGCGGCTGGCGGAATTGGTGAAGGCTGCTGCCTTCGCACGCGGGGTGCAAGCAGAGCTGTCGATTTGCAGCATTGTCCCCAGGGTTGATCGGGGTCGTTTGGTTTGGAGCCGAGTGGAGGGTCTGAACCAGAGGCTTCGCCGACTCTGTGACAGTCATGGCTGCAGATTTCTGGATCTGCGTTATCGGGTGGGGAATTGTAGGGTGCCCCTAGATAGATCAGGGGTGCACTACACTAAGGAAGCGGCTACTCGGGTAGCAGAGTACTTGTGGAGTGCACATGGGGGTTTTTTAGGCTAGGCGCTAACTCTGATGAGCACTCGCCTGTCAGCATTCAAACAGCGAATTCAGGCCACGTTCGGAACAAAAATTCGAACATAAAAATATTAGCCGCGAACTTACAGAGTATTAGAAACAAAGTTCCCGAATTTGCAGCGCTGCATGGAAGTTATTGCGCTCAGATAGTTTTAGGCACCGAAATCTGGCTAAATGTTGATGTGGCAAGTTCAGAAATATTTAGCGAAGCGTGGAATGTATATCGGAAAGATAGATCTGATACAACTGGAGGAGGAGTGTTCATCGCTGTGGACAAAGATATTGTTTCTACTGAGATCGAGGTTGAAAGTAACTGTGAAGCTATCTGGGCACGCATAACAGGTCTAAAAGAAGTAAAATTAATAGTTGGGTGTTTTTACCGGCCCCCCAGTGCTGCTGTAGCAGTTTTAGAATCATTCAAGGAAAGTCTACACCAGGTAGTGCATAGGTATCCGGGCCATGCAATATTAGTCGGAGGTGACTTCAACCTTAAGAGTATAGATTGGGACCTCGCTAGTTACATTTCAGGCGGTACAGACAAGCAGTCTTGCGAGCTACTTTTGGACACATTCTCCGAAAACTGTCTTGAGCAGTTAAACCGGCAACCCACGCGTAATGGAAATATTCTAGACCTTATAGCCACAAACAGGCCTGACCTTATTAACGATGTCTGTGTAGAGACAGGAATTAGTGATTACGATATCGTCATAGCGTCGATGGTGACCAAAGTTCATAAACCAGTCAAGAAGGCTAGGAGCGTGTTTTTGTTGGGAAAAGCCGACAAGCAAATGTTACGATCGCACTTAGAAAATGAATGGGCATCGTTTAATTCTGGGACTATGGATGTAGAGGAATTGTGGACTAAATTTAAATGCATTGTTAATGAAGGGTTAGAGAAATATGTGCCAGTAAAGACGATTAAGGATGGAAAAGATCCACCGTGGTATAATAATAATGTTAGAAAGCTGCTGAGAAAGCAAAGGCTGTTGCACTCTCGATTCAAAAAAGAACACGCAAATGATGACAGGCAAAAGTTAGTAGAGATTCGTGCGTCTATAAAAAGATCGATGCGTGAAGCATACAATAATTATCACAGCCATACCTTAGCAAAAGATCTTTCCGAGAACCCGAAAAAATTCTGGTCCTATGTAAAATCGATAAGCGGGTCAAAGCCCACTGTCCAGTCACTAGTTGATCATTCCGGGGCAGTAATAGAAGAAAGCAAACGGAAAGCTGAAGTTCTAAATTTAACCTTTAAGAAATCTTTCACGCAGGAGGACCGCACAAATATACCATCATTTGATCAACGTACTAATTCCGAAATGGGGGACATAGCAATAGGTATTTCCGGTGTAGAGAAGCAGCTGAGAGAGCTAAATACGAAAAAGTCTGCTGGTCCGGATGGTATACCAGTTCGGTTTTACAAAGACTCTTCTGCGGCATTGGCCCCCTACTTAGCTTGCATTTATAGCGAATCTTTAATTCAGCGCAAAGTTCCTAGTGATTGGAAAAAAGCGCAGGTGACTCCCGTGTATAAGAAAGGAAAGAGAACTGACCCATACAATTACAGGCCAATATCGTTGACATCGGTTTCATGTAGAATTTTGGAGCATATTCTCAGTTCGAATATAGTAAATTTCCTTGAAACGGAAAAGCTTCTTTCCATGAATCAGCACGGGTTTAGGAAACATCGTTCATGTGAAACTCAGCTTGCCCTTTTCTCACATGACATCTTGCGAGCCATGGACGAAGGGCAACAGGCGGATTGTGTTTTTCTCGACTTCAAAAAGGCGTTCGACACGGTGCCACACTGCAGACTGCTAACGAAGATACGAGCTTATGGAATAGGTTCACAGATTTGTGACTGGCTGGAAGACTTCCTAAGTAATAGAACGCAGTACGTTGTTTTCGACGGCGAGTGTTCATCAGAGACGAGTGTATCGTCAGGCGTGCCCCAGGGGAGTGTGATAGGACCGCTATTATTTTCTATCTATATAAATGATCTGATGGACAGAGTAAGTTGTAATTTGCGGCTGTTTGCTGATGCTGTGGTTTATGGGAGGGTGTCGTCTGTAACTGACTGTAATAGCATACAGGTTGACTTAGACAAAATTTCTAGTTGGTGCGAAGAATGGCAGCTAGCTCTCAATGTAGAAAAATGTAAGGTGATGTGCATGAGTAGAAAAAACAGTCCTATAATGTTCGAATACAGCATCAGTAGTGAGCTTCTTGATGCGGTCGCGTCGTTCAAATATCTAGGCGTAACATTGCAGAGCGATATGAAATGGAACGAGCATGTAAGGACAGTTGTGAGTAAGGCAGACAGCCGACTTCGGTTTATTGGGAGAATTTTGGGAAGATGTACTTCACCTGTAAAGGAGATCGCGTATAAAACGCTTGTACGACCACGTCTTGAGTATTGCTCAAGTATTTGGGACCCGCAGCAGATCGGTTTGAAGGAAGACATAGAGGCGGTTCAGAGGCGAGCAGCTAGATTTGTTACCGGTAGGTTCGACCAATGCGCGAGTGTCACGGAAATGCTCCGGCAACTCAATTGGGGATCGCTGGAAGAAAGACGACGTTCTTTTCGTGAATTTCTGTTAAGTAATTTTAGAGGGCCGGAATTTGAAGCTGAGTGTAGTACGATCTTGCTGCCGCCTACTTACATTTCGCGTAAAGATCACAAAGACAAGATAAGAGAAATTAGGGCTCGTACGGAGGCATATAGGCATTCTTTTTTTCCTCGTTCAATTTGGGAGTGGAATAGGAAAGGAAATGCCTAGTAGTGGTACAGTGTACCCTCCGCCACGCACCTTACGGTGAATTGCGGAGTATGTATGTAGATGTAGATGTAGATGTACCAAAAGCACCACTTGTGTTGAGAGACAGCACTCAGACCACTGTGAAACTTACTATTTGATTATAATAAATTTGCTTAGCGACAAAGTTTGATTTTGTTCATCTGCAGTTTCTTTATTTGTTACAGTTACTTGTGAAACTCCAATTAAGTAAAATATTGAAGAAGTAAGAACACATTTCGATGAACTTTGCTGATGGTTGATTTCAGTTCATACATAATAGTGTTTGAAATTCAGAGGAGATGTTGAATATTATTTAAAATTTAGAACACAACAGTATCTCACTGAATTATTATTGACTTATTGGTTTTGTTTCTGGTGGAGAAATTCGCATTTTGTGCCCATTTCCTTCCAATCAGCCTAGGTGGCCCTTGCGTTGAAGAAAACTATTCTGAGAAAAATTTGATTTTGGACATTCTACCGTTTCATATCGTCTCTCTCTATAAATCAAAATTTAACTTTATTATTCATTATATCTTATATATAAATGATACAAGTATATAAATATATTGTCAAATCTTTATTTACCTACAGGATTCTCCTTACACAAGCAATCAAACTTCGCAGCTACAAGGAAAAGATAACCAGCTGAAAAATACTGCTGTCAGAGCACAAAAAGTAACAATCTCCCATTTAAAAGATTCTGGCAGAAAAATAGCAGACCAGCTGTCTCAGTCTTCACTCCACCATCATTTACAAAAGTTTAAGCTTGCGAACATATTCACACTTTCAGTGCGGAATGAGAATGGCAGAGGATGACAAAGGAAGAGTACTAGAAGGCAGTGCCGGTGTGAGGAAAAGAGAGAACAGGGAGGGGGATGGCTTCCACCACGTAACTCTGATGAGCACTCGCCTGTCAGCATTCAAACAGCGAATTCAGGCCACGTTCAGAACAAAAATTCGAACATAAAAATATTAGCCGCGAACTTACAGAGTATTAGAAACAAAGTTCCCGAATTTGCAGCGCTGCATGGAAGTTATTGCGCTCAGATAGTTTTAGGCACCGAAAGCTGGCTAAATGATGATGTGGCAAGTTCAGAAATATTTAGCGAAGCGTGGAATGTATATCGGAAAGATAGATCTGATACAACTGGAGGAGGAGTGTTCATCGCTGTGGACAAAGATATTGTTTCTACTGAGATCGAGGTTGAAAGTAACTGTGAAGTTATCTGGGAACGCATAGCAGGTCTAAAAGAAGTAAAATTAATAGTTGGGTGTTTTTACCGGCCCCCCAGTGCTGCTGTAGCAGTTTTAGAATCATTCAAGGAAAGTCTACACCAGGTAGTGCATAGGTATCCGGGCCATGTAATATTAGTCGGAGGTGACTTCAACCTTAAGAGTATAGATTGGGACCTCGCTAGTTACATTTCAGGCGGTACAGACAAGCAGTCTTGCGAGCTACTTTTGGACACATTCTCCGAAAACTGTCTTGAGCAGTTAAACCGGCAACCCACGCGTAATGGAAATATTCTAGACCTTATAGCCACAAACAGGCCTGACCTTATTAACGATGTCTGTGTAGAGACAGGAATTAGTGATTACGATATCGTCATAGCGTCGATGGTGACCAAAGTTCATAAACCAGTCAAGAAGGCTAGGAGCGTGTTTTTGTTGGGAAAAGCCGACAAGCAAATGTTACGATCGCACTTAGAAAATGAATGGGCATCGTTTAATTCTGGGACTATGGATGTAGAGAAATTGTGGACTAAATTTAAATGCATTGTTAATGAAGGGTTAGAGAAATATGTGCCAGTAAAGACGATTAAGGATGGAAAAGATCCACCGTGGTATAATAATAATGTTAGAAAGCTGCTGAGAAAGCAAAGGCTGTTGCACTCTCGATTCAAAAAAGAACACGCAAATGATGACAGGCAAAAGTTAGTAGAGATTCGTGCGTCTATAAAAAGATCGATGCGTGAAGCATACAATAATTATCACAGCCATACCTTAGCAAAAGATCTTTCCGAGAACCCGAAAAAATTCTGGTCCTATGTAAAATCGATAAGCGGGTCAAAGCCCACTGTCCAGTCACTAGTTGATCATTCCGGGGCAGTAATAGAAGAAAGCAAACGGAAAGCTGAAGTTCTAAATTTAACCTTTAAGAAATCTTTCACGCAGGAGGACCGCACAAATATACCATCATTTGATCAACGTACTAATTCCGAAATGGGGGACATAGCAATAGGTATTTCCGGTGTAGAGAAGCAGCTGAGAGAGCTAAATACGAAAAAGTCTGCTGGTCCGGATGGTATACCAGTTCGGTTTTACAAAGACTCTTCTGCGGCATTGGCCCCCTACTTAGCTTGCATTTATAGCGAATCTTTAATTCAGCGCAAAGTTCCTAGTGATTGGAAAAAAGCGCAGGTGACTCCCGTGTATAAGAAAGGAAAGAGAACTGACCCATACAATTACAGGCCAATATCGTTGACATCGGTTTCATGTAGAATTTTGGAGCATATTCTCAGTTCGAATATAGTAAATTTCCTTGAAACGGAAAAGCTTCTTTCCATGAATCAGCACGGGTTTAGGAAACATCGTTCATGTGAAACTCAGCTTGCCCTTTTCTCACATGACATCTTGCGAGCCATGGACGAAGGGCAACAGGCGGATTGTGTTTTTCTCGACTTCAAAAAGGCGTTCGACACGGTGCCACACTGCAGACTGCTAACGAAGATACGAGCTTATGGAATAGGTTCACAGATTTGTGACTGGCTGGAAGACTTCCTAAGTAATAGAACGCAGTACGTTGTTTTCGACGGCGAGTGTTCATCAGAGACGAATGTATCGTCAGGCGTGCCCCAGGGGAGTGTGATAGGACCGCTATTATTTTCTATCTATATAAATGATCTGATGGACAGAGTAAGTTGTAATTTGCGGCTGTTTGCTGATGATGCTGTGGTGTATGGGAGGGTGTCGTTTGTAACTGACTGTAATAGCATACAGGTTGACTTAGACAAAATTTCTAGTTGGTGCGAAGAATGGCAGCTAGCTCTCAATGTAGAAAAATGTAAGGTGATGCGCATGAGTAGAAAAAACAGTCCTATAATGTTCGAATACAGCATCAGTAGTGAGCTTCTTGATGCGGTCGCGTCGTTCAAATATCTAGGCGTAACATTGCAGAGCGATATGAAATGGAACGAGCATGTAAGGACAGTTGTGAGTAAGGCAGACAGCCGACTTCGGTTTATTGGGAGAATTTTGGGAAGATGTACTTCACCTGTAAAGGATATCGCGTATAAAACGCTTGTACGACCACGTCTTGAGTATTGCTCAAGTATTTGGGACCCGCAGCAGATCGGTTTGAAGGAAGACATAGAGGCGGTTCAGAGGCGAGCAGCTAGATTTGTTACCGGTAGGTTCGACCAATGCGCGAGTGTCACGGAAATGCTCCGGCAACTCAATTGGGGATCGCTGGAAGAAAGACGACGTTCTTTTCGTGAATTTCTGTTAAGTAATTTTAGAGGGCCGGAATTTGAAGCTGAGTGTAGTACGATCTTGCTGCCGCCTACTTACATTTCGCGTAAAGATCACAAAGACAAGATAAGAGAAATTAGGGCTCGTACGGAGGCATATAGGCATTCTTTTTTTCCTCGTTCAATTTGGGAGTGGAATAGGAAAGGAAATGCCTAGTAGTGGTACAGTGTACCCTCCGCCACGCACCTTACGGTGAATTGCGGAGTATGTATGTAGATGTAGATGTAACGAATGTACCGGAACCGTCTGGTCAGGTGCGCGATCAGTGGCGCGAGAGACAGTCGCTACTGATTGCGATGCGGTTCAGGTCAGCTGCAGAACGTGTTGGGGGAATTTTTGCTGCTGTTTCTGGTTCTCTGGTAGAATTCAATATCATTTAGAAGATCGCTGTCGCACTCCCACATAAAATGCTACTACGATACCGTCAGAAGTAGAGACTAAGGATTGAAAGTACAGAAGATGTGTGCTTACCTTGATGTTGGGCACCTCGCAGTAGTAGGTGATGGTGCTGAGTGGCCTTTCCGCAATGGGCAGAAACGGCTCTTCAGAATCGGGGCCTCGCCGCACGCGGTAGCTGATGTCCACCGTGTGCAGACCCGTCTCCCGCGGCCGAATCAGCACCTGCACACATAGCCACACAACTATCTGACCAGCTCTTTTTTATGTGCGCTATTAGTATATCAAGTTAATGATGGCCTGACAGTGTACAATACATACACAACTTATCTATACTGTTGGCCGTCAAAACTGAAGCACCCTGAAGACAGCATGTATCAAATATCTAACTGCTTGAAATGAAATACATTCCTCGATGTGCAAATTAATATCATTTCATCGTAACCGTGCAGTGTTGGTGTAGCTCGTGCAAGAAGTCGTGGCCCATGCACAGAAATGCATTCTCGAGTTGTGCGCAGGGCGAGTCCATTCCTTTTATTTCTGAGGGGTGGCCGGCTGAGTTGCACGTTGCCTACTGTGCTATACAGTTCGTCCGTTAACACCGGTAGTCAACTGCGCCCCGCGACCGGTAGGCAACACACAACTGACGCTCCTAAATACAGGAATGGACTCGCCCAGCGCCCAAGATGAGAAAGCAGGGAACACGACTTCTTCCACGAACTATACGTGTAGCAGCTTCTAGATTCTGTAAACACTCAGATGAAAAAAAAAAAAAAAAAAAAAAAGCAACTACAACAACAACGACAATTGCAGTTATTTTTCCCTACTGAAGTGTACTAATTCGAGTGACATGAACTCAACCAGTCATTGGAATTCCATGCATGAATATTGCGCCATGCTGCATCTATATAGCCGTCTATGAAAGTGCCACGGAAATGGTTATAATCATTAAAAGACAGGCTTTATATGTTGCGGCGAGATCTATTTCCGAAATTTCGTTCACCAACTTCCTCTACCGAATGCGAACATATTTTGTTAACACTCATCTACAAAGGGAGACATGATCATCATCATAAAATAAGAGAAATCAGATCAAAAAAGAAACATTTAGGTGTTCCCTTTTGCCGCGAGCTATTAGAGAGTGGAACTGTAGAGAAATATCATAAAAGCGGTTCGATGAATCTTCTGCCATACACTTCATTGTGACTTGCAGATTATATACAGTTTGTAGATTGTGAAGTGTAACGACTGCAGGATTTTGTACACAAACAGACCTCTCGATAATGTCCCACAGATGATCGGGCAATACGGATAGCCAAATCGTTCTCTTGAAGTGACCAAAATATTCTTCAAACCGAACGTAACAATAATGGCTTGGTGACATTGTACGTCGTCAGACAAAAACATACCATCGTTGTTTCGGAATATGATGTCCATATAAGCTTGGAAATGGTCTCCAAGGAGTCGAAAGTTAATATTTCAGTCAGTGTAGTGTTCCGTTTGACTAGAAAATCTATCCGATGTAAACATAGCAGACACCATTATCGAAGCACCACTAGCTGGCACGTACCCACACTTGAACCTGCCATCACCACCTAATAGCTAAAACCGGACCTCAACTAGCCACTATTGTTACAAATTCATGAGCAGGGAGGGGGGGGGGGGTAGTGGTAGGTGATGCCGTGCTTCCAGCAAAGGCACACGAATCAGTCGTGTGGTGGCAAAGCGTATCAACGCCAAATTATGACGGAAATGGTATGTTCGTCCTTATTTCACAAAGTTCTGATTATCTGTTATTGGGTACATGCCGTCGGCCATTGAGTTCTCCGTGCTGAGAGGTAATGTCGGAAGTTTCGTATTCTCGGCACACTCTTGATACCGCGGATCTCGGAATAGTGAAGGCCCTAACGACTTCCGAAATGGATTGTCCCAGGCTTTTAGCTCCAAGTACGATTCCACATTTAAAGCGTCTTATTTGCTGTCCTACGGCCATGTTCACATGGAAAACGTTTGCTGTGAATCAACGGGGTGCAAATGATAGATCGGCCAACGCACCGAAACAACAGACACCACACCAACATATAAAATATATGTTTACGCGAAGACGGCGTCAGGGGTAATTGCTTCACCACATACGCGGAAAAATCGCTCCAATGCATACAGAAAACAGGTTGGCGAGCACTCAAGAATTAGGACGACAGGTACGTTACTTACATAGGGTGCTACTTGCGAGAATTTGGGAAGGACGGCAGGCGTTTTCAGCACACCTAAGAGGTAAAGGTGACAGCTACTGTAAAGCGGGAATCCTGAGTTCTAATCCCGGTCCAGCACAATATTACTCTTCACCACTAAATTATTTCATTGCACTACTGCAGTCCAAGGTAATAATTCCCCCTTGCACTTTTCCCTACTTCCTCTCACCTTACTAGGAACCGAATAATGTCGCAGTGATCGAAAAATGTCGCACCGCAATACTAAATGAAACGTACATTCCTGAGTACTTACAAGTAGGGCAGGTGCGAGAGACACTGAATGATATTAAGGAAGGAAGCAAAAATATATTTTTCCTGATCGTGATTCGAATAAAAATGTCCTACTTACTAGGCAATTGCTTCAACCACTCTGCTACCCGGACACCACGGGCAACGTATGGGTGGCCAAGTAAGTGGTCCTGACAGTTGGGATATCAGTTACTTTGAAACAAGGTTGGGCATCTCGGACATATTCTGAGTCGTGGCCACCTTTGTGCTCAGACGGCAAAGACTACCAAATCCACCGGTTAGTCCCTCAACCGTTAGGGGTAAAACCTAGTGGGGCCCTGGGCAAGTAAGGCTAGCAACCTGCTTCCCAGGTACTTTAATATCATGCTGGCAACAATCAGAGCAAAATGCCTCGGACCTTTGGAGGTAATGGAGTCCCACCTCTAATTGACAGACCAGGGACTCCTCCGATACGACTTGGCAGACGATCTGGAATGAGATGGGGAGCTGTTAATATCAATGGGGATTACACTGGGAAGAAGGTAGAGCTGGCGGAGGTTTCAAGTAAGATGGGGTTAGATGTTTCAGTGATGTTAGAGTAAAGGGAGAGAAAGAGGACGAAGTCGGAGAATACAAGATCTACCTGTCAGGAGTCAAAGTAGGAAGAGCACAGTGGGGTGTAGGGTTTTACATCAGGAAAGCAATCGAACCCAGCATAATTGCTGACGTGGATAGATTTGGCCATCTCCAGCAAGAAAATTAGGATCGTGGCAGTGTATTCACCCTGTGAACGGACAGATCAAGATGAGATGGACAGATTTTACAATGCACTTAGTGATGTAGTTGTTAGAGTGAAGGATAAGGATAGTGTTATACTCATGGGTGATTTCAACGCCAGGATAGGAAATAGAACAGAAGGCTACGAAAAGGTTATGGGTAAGTTTGGAGAGGATATGGAAGCCAACAGGAACGGAAAACAGCTCTTGGATTTCTGTTCCAGTATGGGCTTAGTTATCACAAACTGCTTCTTTAAGCATAAAGACATTCACCGCTATACTTGGGGAGGAAGGGGAACCAGATCTATCATTGACTATATAATAATAGACCAGGAATTCAGGAAGACAGTCAAGGACACACGTGTTTTCAGGGGGTTCTTTGATGATACTGATCATTATTTAATCTGCAGTGAAACTGGCTTTGTGAGGCCAAAAGAGCAGAAAGTCAGGTCCATGTGTAGAAGAATAAGAGTGGAGAAGCTTCAAGACAAGGAAATTAGGCACAAATACATAACCATGATCTCGGAAAGGTACCAGTTAGTGGAATGTAATGATTTACAGTCACTGGAAGAGGAATGGTCAAGGTACAGGGACACACTACTAGAAGTAGCTAGAGAATGTCTTGGAACAGTAGTGTGTAAAGGCAGGAAGAAGAAGACAGCTTGGTGGAATGACATAGTCAAGGCAGCCTGTAAAAAGAAAAAGAAGGCATTTCAAAAATGGCTACCTACTAGCAACCAGGCAGACAGAGAAAGTTATGTTTAAAACGGATAATTGCAGACTCCAAGCAGAAATCATGGGAAGACTTTGGAAATAAGCTAGAAACTCTGGGTCAAGCTGCGGGAAAACCATTTTGGAGTGTAATTAGCAACATTTGAAAGGGACGGAAGAAGGAATTAACAAGTGTTTTGGACAGGTCAGGAAAGCTGCTAGTCAATGCTGTTGATGCCTTGAGCAGATGGAAGGAATATCTTGAAGAATTGCTCAATGTAGGTGAAACATTCAATGACGTGTCAGATTTTCAGGTAGAATGGGATAGGAACGACGATGGAAACAGGATCTCATTTGAGGAAGTGGAGAAAATAGACAGTAGATTGCAGTGCAATAAAGCGGCTGGGTTGGATGAAATTAAGCCGGAAGTCGTCAAATACAGTGGAATATCAGGTCTCAAATGGTTACACAGGATAATTGAGAAGGCGTGGGAATCGGGACAGCTTCCGTCTGACTGGACGAAAGCGGCAATCACACCCATTTTCAAACATGGAAACAGAAAAGATTGTAACAACTATCGAGGTATCTCTTTAATTAGCGTTGTAGGCAAAATATTCTCAGTTATTGTTGAAAGGAAAGTGCGAGTATTAATTGAGGACAATTTAGATGAAAATCAGTGTGGGTTTAGGCCTCTTAGAGGCTGTCAGGACCAAATCTTTAGCTTACGGCAGGTAATGGAAAAGTGCTATGAGTGGAACAGGGAATTGTATCTATGTTTCATAGATCTAGAAAAGGCTTACGACCGTGTTCCTAGGAGGAAGCTACTGTCAGTTCTACAAGATTGTGGTATAGGAGGCAAACTTCTGCAGGCAATTAAAGGGCTTTACGTAGACTGTCAGGAAGCAGTTAAGAGTAGATGGAAAATTAAGCTCATGGTTCAGGGTAGTTTCAGGGGTAAGACAAGGCTGTAGCCTCTCACCACTGCTGTTCATACTATCCATGGATAAAATGTTGAAAACAGTAGACTGGCAGGGCGGAATTAAAATAGGTGAAAACAAAATAAGCAGTGTCGCATATGCGGATGACTTAGTTGTAATGGCCGATTCGATTGAAAGGTTGCAAACTAATATTTCAGATCTTGATCAGAGGTGCAAGGATTATGATATGAAGATCAGCACCTCCAAAACGAAAGTAATGTCGGTGGGAAAGAGATTTAAACAGACTGAGTGTCAAATAGGAGGAACGAAGTTAGAACAGGTAGACAGTTTCAAGTACCTGGGATGTATTTTCTCACAGCTTGGCAATATAGTGAAAGAACTGGAATCGAGGTTCAGCAAAGCTAATGCAGTGAGTGCTCAGCTAAGATCTACTCTCCTTAGCAAGAAGGAAGTAAGTACCAAGCCTAAGTTAGCAGTGCACCGCTCTATCTTTCGACCAACTTTGTTGTACGGCAGTGAAAGTTGGGTGGATAAAGGTTACCTTATTCATAAGGTAGAGGTTACAGATATGAAAGCAGCAAGAATGATTGCAGGTATTAATAGATAGGAACAATGGCAGGAGGGTGTCCATAATGAAGAAATCAAAGAAAAACTGGGAATGAACACCATAGATGAAGCAGTTAGAGCGAACAGACTGAGATGGTGGGGTCATGTTACACGTATGGGAGAAGCAAGGTTACCTAAGAGACACATGAGATCGGCAGCGGAGGGTAAGAGGAGTCGAGGTAGATCAAGAAGAAAGTACTTAGATTCGGTGCAGAATGATTTTTAAGTAAAAGGCATAACATCAGACAAGGCATCAATGTTAGCATTGAATAGGGGATCATGGAGGAATTTTATTAGAGGCACTATGCTCCAGACTGAACGCTGAAAAGCATAATCAGTCTCTAATGATGATGATGATGATGATGATTTACCTGGCCCATGTAGCAAACTGTTATGGTTTCATTGATTTTGTAGAGATTTGTGGGGACTGTTGGAGTCATTCACAGTATGGGTTTGAAACACGTCCACTGAATGTTTAGTCGCGTTCCATTTTGAGTTATGAACTGTAAAAAGGTCTTCTCTTATCACTCTAAAGTGTTTCTCCGCCATTAATATTGTTTATATGTACATCAATTATTTTATTCCTTTATTAATGATCAATGCCCCATGTTTATAGACGTTTCCACCCGTGTGACTGAAATTGTGTGTTCGTATGAGTGGCCGGCCGCAGTGGCCGAGCGGTCTGTGGCACCCCAGTCCCAATCTGCACGGCCGCTATGGTCGGGGGTTGGAATCCCCACTCGGGCACGGATGTTTGTGTCGTCTTTAGTGTAATGTAGTTCATAAGTAGTTTGTAAGTTTAGGGACTGATGACCCCGCAGTTAAGTCCCTTAAGCTTAACAAACATTTGAACATCGTATGAATGTGGAAGGTTGCTTTTAATATTGACTGACTGCCGCGCAATGGCTTACAGTCGCCGCTTCGCGAGTGAGGCCTCGTTTACTAAAGTTGAAAACGCATGGCTTTGTGCGTCGTCTGCACTGCCGTCTGCTAGGTAGCCAGAGGCACCCTTACTTGACTAGATGGCGAGGTGGCTTGTTCTTACTGTGGTACAAACATAATCTTGGACGCAACAGGTAACAAAGGAGACCTCTCTGGAAGAGTAGTAGAGGGTATTATCTCCCTCAGGTAGCTAGGGTTGTCAGACAGTAGGCTTTGAACGCACCCCAACATCCAGTACGGGCAGAGAACGCTCTGAGCGTTTTCGGACGAACCACTCTTGCTGCGACCGCCGTTGTATTTCGTCGAATCATGCTGAGGAGATGGCTTTGTTTGTGATCAGGCAGTCCTGAGTTATCAATTTCTTAAGTAATTCTTTCGCTATGCGGAGAGAAGTGTTTCTTATTTTTCAGAACCGGAGTAATTTAGTGTAAATGAGGGGCGTAGGTACATTTTTTTTTCCTCTGAACTGGTTGGCGGGGGGGGGGGGGAGGAGGGTTTCAGAGCTGTAGCTATATTGCGGTGCCCTCGCACAGGCACAATTGACAGGTGCCAAAGCTGTGATGCCGCTCTTACGATTTTTTTCTATGAATTTAGAAAATTTTGTGAATTGTTGATTAAAGATGTAAGCGTTATTGAAAAAGATTGTAGACATGAAGAGCAGTCTTTTATGATATACCTTGAAAATGACGGGCGTCCACCTGCCGACATACCGGCTGTTGTCGCAGACGTTGCCCAACTATATTCCCATGAATTATTTAATATTAAATACAGAATAGCCCAATTTTTAGAGAAAAAGTAGTAGCTGTAGGGATAGTAAATTTGAAATACCTTCCACACAACCACATCTGTCTCAGTCATCAGTCGTCAGCAATCGTAAAAATTCGAAAGCCTTCAGAGAAATAACATAGGGGAATGGCGCACCGTAAGGGAAATCAGTTTTTTTTTACCTTATAAAAAGTGTGTCTTTTTCGTACAGAATAACAGAATAATGCTACACCTTAGCCAGCTAATACTTCTATATTATAATGTTTTTCAGCTATCTTGTTAAGTTTTATTATTTATTTACACGAATTGGCCAACTAAGGACCACGTTACAAATTCTATTTCATATTCAATTCCTTCTTTCTCTTCTCTAGGGCTGCACTTCTGCCTGCTGCCATATTTTGCCAGATGTTCAGCTGTCAGTTTCATGTTGGTCTTCGTTCTTGGGACCTCCTGAAAAACCTCAAATTCAGTTATTGCCTTTTTGCACTTGTCCCAATTCATGGCGTCCAGTTCCAAGAGGTCTTTCTTTATTCCTTGCAACCAATAGTTGGGTGTTTTCCTCCGTTGAATTAAACTGAAGATTTTCTTCGTTAATCTGCTGTCATCCCATTCACACCAGATGACCGAAGAACGTAAGCCTTCTGTTTCTCATTTCCGTTGTAACTGGTTTAATAAATTGATAGACCTCGTCGTTGCTCATCTTTAGGCATGTTTCGCCAATTGTTTTTGTGTCCACCAAGAAGTTTCCTCAGAATTACCCTTTCCTTCTTCTCGAGCTCATCTACTTCTCCTTTGTTCTCAAGGGAGAGCGTTTCTGTTGCATATTGTACTTCTTCCCTTGTCACTGTCTTTTAGTGTAATAACTTCACATAATCATAGAGATAATCATTTTTTGTTGTTGTACAGCTTCATTGTTAAATTTTGCTCCCTCCTGAGTTCAGATACTCGGAGTAATCCACAATGTACACGTTAACACAATCGTAAGCTGCACCTTTCATTCCAAATTTTCACTCACATATTCGTGGTATATCTATAGTTTCTTAAATATTATCCTGACCCACTTTACTTCAAGGTAACAGCAGATGCTTGTTTAAAAAAAGGCAATAAGTACGAAAATTATTGAATATTCATTTGAAGAGAAAATTTCATGATTTCATTGTTGCTAGAAAGCAAATGGAAGCCTATGTCTACGATCTTTCTTTACCTGACGGATTACAAATTCCGTCGCCTTGACTGCTTGTATCTGTATCTCTAGCATTCATTAACGCAATACCGCTTCCGTCGTATAGTGATTACAAACTCGTTTTATTACTGCGCTCTGGGAGCACGCCAGCCGCATAGCCCAACAATGAAGGCCGCCGCTCAGTTGGCACTACTATCTCCATACACGGCTTTATAGCGGACAACACACCTGCGCCATCTATTATTCCCCACCACCCTATGACATCTTCTAAGTTTGTGTACATTCTTTTGGCCCGCTTTAGGTTACGGTAGTAACACTAAAAGTAGGCCTTTACGATCGTCTTTTGACAGGTCGAAATTTAAATGAAAATAACGGCTTAACCATTCATCTGACACGAAAACTGAATAACAGAATTTGTAGATGAGAAAATTCTCTACAACTTTGCTTTCTTATGTTTTTTTCATATCTCGTATCGTTTCAGAGATGTTTGTAAAAATAACGGCGATTTTGGGATGTATGTATGTCTGTATGTCCGTAACGTGTTCCCTGTTTTTAAGATGAACCGTTCAAGTGATCAGCACCAAATTTTACAGACGTAATTGTAGGTCGTCAGAGACCAGAACCTCCCTTTTTCAAATTTTTCGGACAAAAAATACCGTAGTAATACCAAAAAACCGTTTGTAATGTAATTTTAATAGCAAATAAACCGTTCAACTGACGCGAAAATTGAATAAACGAATTTGTAGAGGAGAAAATTCTCTACAACTTAGCTGCCTTGTTTTTTTTTTTTTCATATCTCGTATCGTTTGAGACATATTTGTAAAAATGACGGAGATTTGACACCCTCCATTGAATCAACTAAAACCAGCCGTTCGGAGATGTCAAGTGATATTCCTCGCCCAGAAGTCTCTCTGGCACACACCATCTTGCGTTGTGTATTTGATGATTCTCTTATTGTAACTTACACGTTGTCATTTCAAAGCAATGGCGCACTGAATAATTAACAAAAACACGTCGTTCGGCGTACGATAAATGATAATCTAGTGTCTACAAATACCATATTAGCATCAGTTAACAACGGCCATCAATAGTATGAGATTAATGAATCCATTTCGCAATTGCAGGGCGCCGTAGCTCAGCGCGTCGGTCAGAGGGCTGAACGCCCTCTGCAATAAAAAAAGCTGAGGCAAATGATCAACAAACGAACAAGTACGAACAATGGGAACGACAGCAGACGAACCAAAAAACAGTTGTAGCGTAGTGGCAAAGGGTTTCGCACATTCTTATTAATTATTATATTATAATTTAGATTATTATTTTGGTCAAAATGTTTGCAAAAACTTATAAAACTACAAATCCATAGTGGGCCGTAAAACACGTCAGTGCGATTTTTTCTTTTTCTTCTGCCCTACGTCGCTGCAAGGAAAGAGGTGAAATTGAAATAAGCGTTAAATTGTTGCTTCAGTCTTGCACCGCTTACCTGTATGGAGAGGCGCGCGCCCGCCTCCAGCGTCCCGAAGGTTGGTGAGAGCGTGAGGTCGTTGGGCACGGTGAGCGCCGAGCGCGTGACGGTGCGCAGCGTGAAGTGTATGGGCGCGCGGCCCGGGTTCATCAGCAGCAGGCTGTCGCAGCCCTGGCTGCCCCACGACAAAGTGCCCATCGACAGCGTGTCCGGGAACACCTGACCAACATTCGCAACGGGGCATTACTACAATAAATTACTACACCTTCATAGTGTTCTCCTATTTACTCGAGATTTGTTGTTGAAGCAGTGCATGTGACGTACATGAATTGATTACATTTACAGATCAATAGCGTAAGCGGTACTGAGATACCACATGTTATTCGACGCTGAAAGGCCAATACTAATAAGTGGTGTACCCCCCGTGGGCGGCAAAGCAAGGCGCTGATTATGCCGTCCGCACGATCATACAGGTGATTACTTTTGTTCAAATGTTTGTAATTTATTTACTTAGCGTATGACAAGTACACCACGATCTTCATGGAAATGACTTCAGCAACAGGGTAACATTTTGTCGGTGGGCTCAGCAAAAAGCTCTTACTAATTCAAATTTTTTCGCAGATGTTCTCTTTACCGACGATGCATCATTCACCAACAAGGTAATTGTCAATATAAGGAATATGCATTATTGGTCCACAGACAATCCAAAATGGCTCCGTCAGGTAGAGCATCAACGTCCGTGGAAAGTGAATGTTTGGTGTGGCATTATTGGAGATACCATTATCGGACCTTTCTTTGTAAATGGCGTCCAAAATGGCAGACAGTTACTCCAGATTTATACGACACAATCTTCCTGTTCTCTGTACACCGTACCTCTGAACAGAAGAATGGTCAGCATGACGGATACCCTGCACTTAACGACTTAAGTGCACGACGACTTCTGAACCGTAATTTCCCTGGTAGGTGGATTGGACGTGGTGGCCCAGTTAGATGGCCTGCCCGATCTCCGGACCTTACACCGCTGGATTTTTTTTCTTTGGGGAGCAGTGAAGGATGATGTTTACCAACATGAACACCAAAGGACATGAAGCAACGTATTATTGATGCTTGTACAGCCATCAAAGAGGAAACAGTAGCTCGAAATATGGCATCCTTCATCCTCAGAGTGACCCTATGTATGCAAGCCAATGGCTATCACTTTGAGCATGATATGTGAACGCTATCTTTAGTATGTAGCGCTGGTATCACAGTGCAAGTTTCTACAAAGGGCCATTTTACCCAGTGATGTTCAGAAACATTTGTTTGGAACCATTTGTCATGTAACGCGTTAGATAAACATAATAATGATAATTGTGTGATAATAAAACTAATTGGTTAAACATGTTTACATTCATCTTCTATGTCTTACCTGAACTTCCCAAATCAAAACATTTTTACCTAAACAACAGTAAAACCTTTAGTCCACTTGCTCGTTTCACTAAAACCATCAACATGACTTTTACTATTATGAGTGAATGATTCACTGTCACTTGCGCTAGATCTACAGAAAAGTAAAGTTTTAACGTTGAACGGCATTACATTTTTAGTAACGGATTAACGATAAGCGAAGTTAACTTTGTGACTAACAGATATGTTACAGAACCGCATCGCCTCCAGCCTATGGGATAAATACCTGCTGGATTGTACGACTTTAATGCAGGATGGCAGCAGACTGTATTATTCGTTTCGGACCTCTTGGTAAGTATGGAAGTGCGATTACGCATGTCAATCACATCGCGATTACGGGCAGCATGGGGTTCACGCCTGAACCTCAGCACGTGCGCTAGCAGCGCATTTCGGGTTTTTCAAGCGTAAACTTCGCGTCGCAATATCTCGGGATGTAATTGGAATATTGCGATGCAATCAACGCCATTGTTTATGTGATTTGTCATGCTATGAATTGCTGAGGAAAAAATATAGGGTGTCCATTTAAAAAAACATAAGTTTGTGTTAAAAAACACATTTGGTTTCGTTTTAGAATGTTTCCAAATATGTACATTCATGGGCCCCAGCCGTACATTGATACCGGTGAAAGTCGTTTTCCAATATCTGTTATTGTTTCAGAGATAATTTGGGTGGACAAGATAGCTGGGACACCCTGTACATTTAGAAATTAAGATTAAGGCTTTTAATATATTCCACTGCACTTTGAGTCGCATCCAGGAAGTCCGTTGTTTGACCAGAGTAGGCTCTCAGAGGGCACTCTGCAGTGATGTGCCGGACCGTCTGCTTATCAGCGCCGCAGTCGCACTCTGGGGATGGCGCTCTCCCCATTTTTGTAGAGATTCCGCACATCGGCTGTGGCCCGTCCTGATCCTGTTGACGGTGGTCCAGGTTTTTCGGGGTAGGTCGAAGCCTGGAGGTCTGTTCGACGGTTTCAGTGAGGTGTTTACCTGTGGTGGTGCTGATTCTTCTCATTCCACTTTCCAGCGTTCTTCGAGACGGAAACCATTTTCCTCCAGATCTTTGGCAATTATAAGAGGTGGATGTCTAGAGCGCAATCTACCTCTGTCAATGCCATTGCTCAAAGCGTGAATCGGAAGTTGCGGGTTGTCTTGTATTTTTTTATATTCTCTGAGAAGTGCACCTCGTAAGTGAGGTGGCGGTATGTGGCTCAGTACAGGTAGCCAGTGAATGGGGGTTGATTTTATTGTACCTGAAATAATTCTCATAGTTTGATTCAATACTGTGTCCACCATCTTGGCGTGAGCGCTCTTTAGCCAAACAGGGGAACAGTAGTCACAAGTTCCAAAGCAGAACAGCGCAGAGCAGAGGCGGTGGAGACCCAGCTGATTATAAATCTATGGGACATAACTACTCTGGCCATCAGTCCATAGGCTTACAAACTACATGAACTAACTTATGCTAAGAAAACAAATACACCCATGCTCGAGGAAGGACTCGAACCTCCGACGGCGAGCAGCGGCGCGCCTTGGAACGCTCGGCCACTCCACGCGGCGCGAAGGACGTTGAAACCACGATGAGGTAGATCTTCTATCCCTCATGTGGCAGCTACCATCAGCGAGTTAAAACCAACGTCGTCTTTCCAGGTGTGCTAATTTGTTCCGGCATTGCACTTATCAATAACACTACTTAAGTCTTTGAAATGTCTTTATTTATTACTTCGTTTTGGCATCTGCTATCATCAGATCTGTAATAGACATGAAAGGAACATACAGACTAACAGCTGTTTACTATACAATGTAGAGCCCCAAAGGAAATTTTTGAAAACTTTTTGGAGACGCAGCGATCTGTACAAGTAATGAAAAGAAATTGTGAATCAGTCTAGATAGCCAGAAAGCGGTCCTTTTCAGCCATGGATCTGATGATCATGCTATAAAAGGACCGAAACCGGCCACCAGTTAATAAACTCTATGCAATCTAGACTGATTCACCGTTATTAACTATTCTACTTTTTCGTATTATTTACATTAAGAAAAGAACATGTAAATTTTAAATTACAATTCCAATAGCTAAATTGCATGCTACTTGCATTAACTTTTCATTTTATGTATTCAGTTCATATTAATTTTATTTTTTAGATTATAATTTACTGGTTTCGCCTCTTATAGCATTCTTTGGCGAAGTTTTAATTTATAAATAAAATGTTCAAATGTTTGTAAATCTATGGGACTTAACTATCGTGGTTATTAGTCCGTAGGCTTACAAACTACTGGAAGTAACATAATCTAACCTAAGGACAACCCGCACACACACACACACACACACACACACACACATGTCCGAGGGAGAACTCGAACCTCCGACGGGGAGCAATCACGCGCTCCACAGCAAGGCGTCTTAGGGCGGTCGGCCATCCCAACGCGACGTAATTTATAAACTAAATTTTTTTACTTGTTATACACGTGGAATTATAGTCGCAAATACTGCTTTTATAACCCTTACATTCTGTGAATACCAACGATATTTCATACAAAGTTCTATGTGGCACTTTCACAGAAATCGTTTACACATACAGTGAATGTAGATACTGTAAAAACATGTTTTTAAATCCATACGAAATGTATAACATATTAAAAGTTATGCAAATAACATACAAATTTTTATCAATGGAATTGTAATTTAAAAAAATTTTACCTCCATGGTCAACAACGAAGTATTGGTCATTGTGTACCACATTGATTGCGCATTGTTTTGTTGTACCGCGGGCGTCGGAAAAGCACTAAAGGTAGGGGAGGACAGCAGGGGGTAACAATGCAGAGATGTAGCGCTGGACGATTAGCGTACCGTAAAGCGTTCTAGGGGAGTCAAAAACCTATATTGCTTTCATTCTCCACCACTAGGAGTGAAGCAAGCTGTTTGACAACCGGCTCATAAAGAGTCGCTGTTCGATTCAGCTAATTATCAGACAAGATGATAGTGGGCAAAGGGGGACTCCATTTGCGAAAAGTGGGAGAGGCTTACCATTTCCGGCATATGCCTTAAAATCGAGGAAACAACCACACAAAAAAATCCCTTGGTAGAAAATGGGGAATTGGGACGATATCAATTTATTCCTTGATCGTTGTCCCAGGCAAAAAAATTATAAATTCGAGAGAGCGCGAATGTAGTACCAACAACCACAAATGGGGTCGCAAAGTTACTCTTGTATGCTTGCTGAAATCATCTCGACCAAATTTCAGTGGACGAGGCTACCTCCGGAGAAACCGCACTCAGGAGCACAGTCTCCTCTGTATCCTCAAGAGGGAGGGAGCGGATGAAGGAGTGAAATCTAGCATCATCTCAAATCGTGATACGAGTGCAGGAGCAGTCTCTCAACTCGATGTCTCCAGACTCTAATCCGATCATTGTTGTGGTGCTGTCAGATTATGGATTATTCTGTAAAAACTATACCATTCCATTCTGTTGTCCATGCCCGTCGTCCATCGCACCATTGAGGACGCAGACGCTTGTCTCGTTGACTCAGCGGTCCATTCCCCATTTATATAACGCTTGCAGGTGGCGTTACTGGCAGCCGTGGTGTATGCCTGCGCTGAAATGCTAATCACGTGAATCACTTATCGCAAAAAGTCACATCATTACGAGACTACCTTCAAGGTGTTGCATTTTGGGTCAGCAGCAGCGTATTTTCTGCCAATTTCGGGGACTGTGGCTGCATTGTGAACAGGAATTCATCTTTTATGAAGGTCTTATACAGATTAGTTACAAAAGTAATGGCATTTCTTTTTTAAGCAGAACAATAACATTTGGTCCATATGCCTCCTTGGTCCCATTCAGCCTACAACATCCCAAAGAACTCCAACTTCCCCAGTATTTGTTGCCTCCCAAATCTGAAAAGCCTTAGGTATTCACCACCGCATTGGTCCCACTTTCCTCGTCTGTGTCTTTTCAGAATACAAAGCCACAAATGTCTCATATACAATGTTCACCTCACCTGCTCCCACGGGAAAGGAAACTACTTGCACAAACATTGTCCTAATCTTCAGTTCAAAAAATGTTTGTTAAGCTTATGGGACTTAACTACGAGGTCATCAGTCCCTAAACTTACAAACTACTTATCAACTACCTTATACTAAAGACGGCACAAATATCCATGCCCGAGGGGGGATTCGAACCCCCGACCGTAGTGGCCGTGCAGACCGTGACTGAATCTTCAGTGCCCACCCGATTGTAATACCTGCAACAAATCCCATACTACTTGTACAAGTACACTGCCACACTACCTTCCACCAAACCTAAACTGACACCCTAGTTCTTCCCACAACTCCATACGCCCTGCTTCCACAGCTGAAAACATTACTCGTTTCATCACCACACTCATTCGAAAGTTTAATCCGTTTGAGAGACCTCATATCCTGCCTCAAGCCGCCTTAACTGTACATGCAGTTTTCCATTTCAATATCATTATCTCATACGCTCAAAACCATCATCACTCCTTTTTTTCTCCCTGAGTAGCCCATCGATCCCCACGTCACATTATAGTAAACTCCTTTCCGTCACGACAACCCTCTCCTTCTCCACATTCTCAGTCCATCTGTCTTTCCTCATTCTTAGTTCACCCAAAAGTATCTCATCCATCTTTTCCTTACCTGGACCTGGTCATCAAGCAGAAACCGACAACATTTACACACCTCACCTTCTCCTAGATTTTTGCCAAAAAATTACAACAGCGCCAAATGAAGAGCATCAAAAATTTGTAAATGGAGTACATTTGTACACCATTTCTAACTTACTGTTACTGTTATTGCAAGTGTAGGTTGAAGAGCAGCTATGACGCTGCTGCCAGCTCACACCCGTTAGGAGAAATGGAGTGGAAAAAAATTGAGCAAATGGTTACTGACCGTGAGGAAGGTGAGGTCGATGAGTCCGTGCGCCATGACGGCAGTCTCCGTCTTGCAGCTGAGCGCGGTGCCCTGGCAGTCGACGGCCGTCACCTCGGACAGCAGCGTCACCTTGTAGTAGCCCTGCACCGGCGGCCGGAAGTGCCACGTCGTGTACAGCACCTCGTTGGAGGCAATACTGCCGTACGGGTCTTCCACCTTCACCGTCTGCACGTTGTTCAGCACGCACAGGTAGTATCTGACACAAAGCAGAAAAATAGAAGCTTGAGGCTCCGTTGGGTACCCATTAATCAAAGCACGCGATAGTAACATAGAGAAGCACAGTTATCTATTTATACGTCAATGACTTTGCTGCTATAATTTCATTAATGGATGCTGTCGAAGCAACTACATGTTTCAAACGTTTTGGGGCGAAATGAAATAGCTGATAGCACATGACAACAGCTTCGTTCATAGCAAGGGTTCAACGTGCGGCCGCCAGTCTCAATACATGTATTGCAAATCTTGAATGAGGGCATCCCAGGCTACCTACATCGCTGTCCACCAGCAAGGATTCCCTGCCATCGAATGGGCGGGCATTGCCTAAGATCATCTAAAGAGCTTTATTTTGCTGCCTCCTCGTTTGATTGGTCCGTGTTACCTGGTGCTCTTCACGATGTGCTACTACAATTCCTGGAGATACCTTTATTGATAGCCAAAGGATATGGATTCAAGACGGAGCACCAGTCCACTTCGATGTTAATGAATATCATGTACTCCCTGGATAGGAGGGAGGGCTGTTGGGGGAGTCCACTAGCTTTAAGGGAAACTAAAACTTATAGTTTAGAGATGTGATTCTCTTTCAAATCAAATATTCAAATATTTGTAATCCTAAGGGGCCAACTTATGTGTTCATAGGTGCCTAGACTTAAAAACTACTTGAACTAAGGACAACACACCCAGGCCCAAGGCAAAACTGGAACTTCCGGCGCGAACAGCCGCGATATCCGTAACATGGAGCTCCAGACCATTCGGCCATTCCCGCGCGGCGATTTTCTTTCATGGAAATTATTTAAAAAGGTCATCATTTTATTAACAGGACTAAGTTGTAACATTGTCAGTATGGATCGCTAAATGTCGGAATTCGTCATCCAAAAAATTTAAAAATATTTCATTCTCTCAGGTCTGGCCTTCCCATCTCACATCCTAGACGATGTCATATGGGCACCCTTGAATGAAAATGGAGGTACTGCCCTGTGGCCCTGTGGACTTTTTCCTCTGGGTTACGTCAAGGTGTCATGTGTCAAAGCTCCGTCGAAACGGAAGAAGACCTATTTCCTCGGGACTAAGCTGCCTGTTTCCTTGATCTTTGACAGAGTGCGGTGAAACTTCATGCGCCGTTTCCATGCATTCAATGAGATCGGTGATCACAACTTGAAAGAATTACTATGAACTACGATGTTCTTACGAGGCGTACGCTATGTACATCCATAACACAATAAATACGCATTTACGACCATTGGTTCCATTGTAAATATAATTAGTTGTCGAGGCAGTACCAGCTATTTCTGTTTCACCGGAAAGGTCTGTGACACCCTGTAAATATAAAAATAGCGAACACTTTTGGATCCAGATCAAGTTAGGTTTTCAATTACTTCATATTGCTAATAATTGAAGCTATTTCGCTCAAGAACGTTTTCATTTTATATAAACAGTGCACTGAGAAGAAACAAAGTGACAACAGAGAAGAGCCGCGGTGGAGTAGCCGAGCGGTCTAAAGCGTCTCGCTGCGGAGCGCGCGGTTGCTCGCCGTGAAGGTTCGAGTCCTCCCTGGGGCATGGATGTGTCCTTAGGTTCGTTTACCTAGGTTTAAGTAGTTTGTAAGCTTCGGACTGATGATCACGCAGTTTGGTCCGATAGATTCACAAACATTTGAACAGAGAAGATAGAGAACAAAAATGTAATTTCTTACTGAAGTTGAATATAGTGCCCCGTGTGAGGCTATACAGGTCTTCACTAAGTGAACATTTTAAACACTTTGGTTAGGCCATCGTCGACAGCATTAATATATTTTAGAAAATTCATAACAGTCAAATGTCCAAATAATTTGGTTTTGCGATCAGTTTCCTTTCGAAAACATCATGACATAAAATATACGATAATCGCGTATCATACATTTGGTCTGTCGATATATAATTGTGTAAAATATGACAGTGATCCTTTTGTCATAACAAAACTTTAAGTCATAGTGAGAGAATTACGAAAAGACTTAACTTTAATCCGCTCACAATATAACACAACACAATACTGACTAACATCGCAACAAATCAATAAGTATTTTGTGGAACATTGTTCCTAAGGTAAATAGCAGAGATCTAAAAATTTCGAATAATATAATAACTGAAGCAATCAGGATCGCATATAATATTTTATTTTATTATAATGACCGATTTCGATCTACATGGATCAGCATCAGCTCTGATGTAGATCTAAATCTGTCATCATAATAAAATAAAATATTATATGCGATCTTGATTGTGGAATTATTATTCAAACTCAATAAGTCAAAGACACTAGGAGACAGGCAACAGGGCCACATGTTCACAGCTCTGAAAGCCGTCCCATAGAGAATGACGGTACGGCAGAGGCCAATGTTAAAAAATAAAAAACAAAAAAATGTCTGTGTACATATCGCTTTCCATTGGTTCCGATAAGATATTAAAAGCATGAATTACTCCTTTCTAGAATAAAAATACGCCTGGGGGTCGCAAACGACAGACGCCATATGACCCACTTCTCAGGGAAGATGGATAAACGTTCTTTTAGCTGAAAAACGGAGAAAGGAATTTGGTTGGTGGAGATGTTAACTCATTGGAAGTGATGTAGAATGTTCTAGAACAAATTTCCGTACTGAGTATATGCTGCAGGTGTGTAGGTGGTTGACTCGTACTCGTAGCTTCGGGGATCGAAGTGTGGCAGTGACAGACATTCCTTTTGTAATTCGCGCGAGGATTGGCTACAAGGAGAATACACGCGAACGTTGCTAGTTTATTTGGATACTGGCGTTCAGAATGTGAAGGGAGGGCTCTAATGTGTGTATTCACATTGCTGGGGAGTGTTTTAAAGACTGCACTAACAAAGTTGCAGTGAAGATCCTCACAGTTAGATTTTACACTGTATCTATTTCGTCACAAGGAGCGAAACACGTCGTTTCTCTGTGAGCAGTGTAATGAGAATTTAGAGGTGCGCAACGTACTTGTCATCCCTTGAGCAGGTCGATGATACATTACTAAGGTTTTTGTGCCAACGGCTGTGCCTCAGTGGACACATCGGTTCCCGCTAGATTAACGAAGTTAAGCATTTTGGGGCTTGGCTAGCCACTTTGAAGGGTCACCGTCCGGGTTTCAAGAGGGCTGCTTGCAAGCGGGTTGCACTTAGCCCTTGCGAGGGCAACTGAAGAGCAACTTGTATGAGAAGTAGTTGCCTCAGTCAGGAAAACCGTCACAGCAGCCGAAGTGTGAGGCGCTGAATACGTCCCTCTCAATTCTGCATCCGTTTACACCTCCCAGCGCAGGATGACACGGTGGTCAGTCGGTACCTGCTGGACCTTTCGAGGCTTGCAGGGCTAAGTGCTCTGCAGAGTACAACTAATCAGAGATATATGCACCACGAATAGGCAGATAGAAAAACTTTCACGTTAAATGTACTGAGTTCTGTTTGCTCGTTATATGCGCTCTTTGGTGTCAGTGTCAGCGTGAAGGTTTTCTCAATGTTAAACATTATCAAGAATCTTAATGTTCCCATTTACTAAATGAGAGTGCGATTTCGAGTAAAGTCAAAACTGTTTTGCCTCCATCAAAGTGGGAGTAGGATTTAAGGTACCGTGTTTACATTTATACAGTTTTAGCATTTTTAAAATAATTATATTCACGGTATCTAGTTCGTTCACTTTACTAGAACTTAGTAAAAAACACCTACCTCAATTAAGCTAGAGTAGAATACCTCGAGGATCCCGCTCGGTTAGGCGTGTGGTCTAACGCACCGCTTTCCGAGACGGGGAGGCGTACCGGCCCCGGTTCGAATCCGCCCGGCGGATTACCGTAGGGGGTCGGAATGGCGGCCAGCATGCATGAGGTTTTTAGGCGGTTTACTACATCCCCCTAGTTGAATACTGGGCTGGTACCCAAGCCCCGCCTCATTACAAGATTCGCAAACATTTCGTAACATTTAGCACTTTCACACATATCACGCTATACGCAGACATTTGGGGTACAAAATTCCTCCCGGGGGGGGGGGGGTATGGGGTGGCGACAGGAAGGGCATCCGGCCATCCCGTAACTATTAACAAGTGCGGGAACATAGCTAAAGAGAAAGAAAGAATAAGAAAACAAAGAATTGCTTTACAACGAGATTCATCATATTTTGATCACTGGTGCAGGTTGTCAATGACAGGACTATTATAATTCAATGAGAGGCTTGACAACACTATTGCACGGCACACTATTAGACAACCAACTCACGTAAACATATTGTATGTATAATATCTAGGTGACGAATATTAAATGTCTTATTCACATCTCTATAACATGGATTTGTGTCTAAACATATTTACTTATGATAACCAGAGGAATTGACTACTCTGACCGAACGTAATAAATAATCAAAGGAAGGAAGGAAGCTTAGGGTTTAACGTCCCGTCGAGTAATAAATAATAGGTAAGTTGAATAATTTCCATGACCCCTATCTTCATATCATTATCGTTTTGATCCAATATATCAATCTATCAGAAAAAAAATCATCAGCCCGTGTCAGAATTGCTTCTTTTTCACATAACACGCTTAAAATAGTTCTAGCAACATCTCCGACTCATAACACAATTGTAAAATACAATACTGATTATAAAATGCGAATACATACAAGCCGCGGTGGAGTAGCCGAGCGGTCTAAGGTACCTCGCTGCGGAGCGCGCGGTTGCTCGAGTCCTCCCTGGGGCGTGTGTGTGTGTGTGTTTTGTCCTTAGGTTAGTTTAACTTAGTTTAAGTAGTTTGTAAGCTACGGACTGATGATGACCACGCAGTTAGGTCCTATAGGTTTACAAACATTTGAATATTTTGAATACATACAAACAACTCTCATTAGCTGCTGAGAAAACTTTTCAGCCTGTATCTGACCAATCTGTTTCATTTCATATAAAGAAATTAAAGCTGTGCAACTAAAACTTGTGCAATGACCGAAAAATAGGACTAAAAAGTCGCGAATAAAATGAAACAACCGAATTAGCGAAGTGCTGGTTTCATTTCAGCTGCTGGTTACAAGAAAACAATACCTCTCACTACAATATGGAAGAAGGTACCTTAACTTAAAGCGATCACAGTAATCTGCCGACTATTTCTACCTTACGAAAACCTGTCATTCGCCGGAAAAAAACTAAGGAACGAGTGTCATCTGTTTGCCACTATTACATTTTAAATACCGCTGATAATTTGCCAGTAAGAACGAAAAGCACGTGATGGCTGATGATTTGTGAGTAAGAATGAAAAGCACGCATCGAACGAGATAGCTTTTTAATTTTCAGACAACTTAGGACACAGAAAAACCAAAGAGGTTCATCTAGGTGACGATGAGACTGAATTTCTATGCAGTCCCTTGCAGCTGGGGCTTTTTGTTCGTAGTTTATTTCCTGATTGTATTTTTGTCTCGTCTCATGACGTAACTTTCTTCTTTTGTTTAAGACCTAGAAGAAACATAACATCTATATTAGTTAAACACCACCAACAAAAGTTTTTGTCAACTGAGTGCGTATTAAACCAATCTGACATTGTATAAATGATTATCTCCCGCACTTTATAAAACTAAAATGTTAGTAAGATAGTTATAGACAGTCTAAACTGCGTTCCTCACTGTGAGGTCACCATAGTGTATGTGGTGAGGTGCACATGGAATACAAATTTGGCGACTTATGTGGGACAGCTGGTGTTTCTTTTTTGTGGTGTTTATTGCTGCAAAAACTTATTAATATAATTTTTTTTACATACCGCTGTCCTTTCTAGAGCCTGAGAATCAATTTTACGAGCATCCAGTAAGCGATGGAACATACTGCTCTTAATCTTCAGTGAGATAGTCCACACTTTAGGTAGGCACACAATTCAGAATCTCGAATTCTGAACACTCGTAAACTACGCTGAAAATAACGTTCTACATTCTTAATAAATCTTTATGTTGTATCCAAACAGCGCACGCACATGTGTTAGCAGTAAATTGTGCCTATTCAAACATATCTCGAAACATTACTAATTTTTATACCACTCGAAATTCCAAGTACTCCAATTAGCATTATTATCCTGATTATCAAGTAGCTCAATATACTTGCTTTGAAAGTGGAGAAATGTCTCATCACTTGCCACGAAGATTTTCAAATGTCCATGTTGTACCGCGAACGAAAATATCCAAACTGGAATAAATTAGCCGTTCACTTCTTTACAGCTTAGCAGTTCCCACAACCGATCGACAAGAACTCAAGCCAGCTAGACAGGATAAGTTACGAAACTATTCTTCACTGTGACTCTATGCGTGGACTACATGCGTTTATATCTACCGTTTCCTTATACAGGCGCAGTGCGAACTTTAAAAAATTGAACACCTGCTCATCAGTACCTCTTTTCACAGAAGCAGTGTCCAATTAGTCCTCTTTTTAAGTACAAAAGTACAATAGATTTGTAAGGTGAAAACGTAATGAGTTTTTTATTTTTCTCGTCATAGTACTCAGTGAAGAAAACATTTCAAATTTTCTTAAAGTACGATCTTGAAAATATGTACTTGTACAATTTTTAAACTGTAACTAATAGTGAATTACGAGTGCTGAACAATTGTATTACAACTTCCTGTACTTTTTTTTAATCTTCTTTAAATACGGCCTAGCTTCGTCCTTTTACTTACTAACTACAGTGCTGTAGTTCGAGCTCTGTACTTAATCCTAAGAGGCACTTAATCTACAATGTTTTTATACATTTCTACTGACACTTTTGTACTTTTTCATTAATACATTTGATGATCAATCTACGTAGTGCTTTTTAGTACGCTGCAGTTCTAGAGACATGAAAATATCCCCAATGACTGGCAACAAGCAGTAATATGACCAATGCACAAGAAAAAGTGAACCAAGTGTGAGAATTACAGGGGGGATGATTATAATGTAGCGTTTACAAGATCTTTGCACGCGTTCTATTCCTAAGGGAGACTGCACATCTCCCAGCGCATTTAACTTCGAAATGGAAAAGGAGCTAAAAAGAGCATCATCAATTAGAAGATATGTAAATATAGGTGGTGAAGTGAAACTGTTAGTGTTTGCCGATGACATTGATGTTTTAACGGAGGAAGATGATGAACTAAGACGAACTACTAATAGAGGACGCATAAAAACCTGGATGAAACACATTGAATGACTGTAGCAAGACACAATGAAGAGGAAACAGAATAGAAGGACTACTCTTAGCTTTGCTAAGATTATAGCCACAGTCGCGGTTTATGAGGTCGTCACTTGTGCGAATTTCAATGGCCTCTCTAACGACGCAGTCCCAATATCTCGACGTCTGTACCAGAATCCTAGTACGTTCATACTCCATCGCGTGAGTCTCCGACAAACAATGTTAGGCGACCGCCGACTTGCTCGGATACATCAATTGTGT
The DNA here is from genome assembly GCA_026315105.1 of Locusta migratoria. NCBI lineage: Eukaryota > Metazoa > Arthropoda > Insecta > Orthoptera > Acrididae > Locusta > Locusta migratoria. The sequence continues at coordinate 726,955,854 of CM048744.1, read as the reverse complement.
GTGCCTCTGGTGTTCAACGCATCGATCCTCGACGGTACGCATCGTCTGTCCAATATATGACTTGCACACTAACACGGAATCTGGTACACGCCGGCCTTCCTCAAATCGAGATCATCTTTGGCGCTCCCCACCAGTGCACGAATTTTATCTTAACAAAGCTTGGGAACCAGCGATTGGGTTAATTAAGAGTAAATCTAGCAAACGTAACGTAGTGACGACCACGGCGGACGGAACCCTCACATCGACGTCATTTCAGACGCCGTCGCAATCAGTTCCACTGCGCGGCCGCGGCGCGGGGCGCGGACCGCAGAGGGGTCGCTGCGCGGGCCGAGGGTATTTAAATCGCCCGCCACCGGAATAGAACCCAGTTTCCTTCGAGCATCCGTAGCATGCGGATCTCCGTGCCGGCGTGTTTCCAGGATCTCAGTCCGTCAGTTCACCTGATGAGGCGACATGTATGATCGCCGAAATATTGTGCCCGTTGGACACTATAGACCGAAGTACACCCGTGGATATTTTGATTATCAAATACGCAGGGAGAAACTCAAGAATCACAGCTTTAATATTACCCGGATTTGATTCCATGTTTAGTGGTTGTGCACTTCTTTGTTGAAGATGTGGCAAACTCAGGTGTGCATCACATTATACTCGATCAGTGGACGGGGGAGGAGGGAAACGTACTTAGGCAGCCCGCTCTTTGGCTGTCTGTACTAAGCGCTTGACCTCGTTCACTATGTACTGTATAAGTATAAAGGAAAGAAGGCTTAGGATAACTCTTTCACCGTCTCTGATGTTACTAAAAATGAGGAACATTAATTCTATAAAATAACATAAGATGGGAATAATATAATGAAGTGTTCGATACCTGACTTTAAACCTTTATATGACTCAATTTTTGAAGTACCAACAACGATTGTGACACACATTTGTATCATATTTCTATGTGCTTGTTAAGAGCTAAAAAGGTCTTAAGATTTAAAAATTATGCTTTATGTTGTTTGTTTCTTATTGTATAACCGTCTTATTCTATAAAATTAATAGTAAAGTAAACTGATACTCAGCGAAATGAAAATTCGAAATTACGTACCTGGGAAAAAGAGATCTATTCATTCACTATTTAGTTTAATGAGCCCTATATCTATAAATGTGAATGTCTGTTCGGTGTACGTTTATCACGTCTGAACCACAAGAGATAAAGAGCTAAAAAAATGTACAGTTACTAATGTCTACCCGGGGAAGGCTTTAGGCACGGTTTTATGGCGATCGGATAGCTGTTTTATATATATATATATATATATATATATATATATATATATATATATATATATATATATATATATGTGTGTGTGTGTGAATGTCTGTTCGGTGTACGCTTATCACGTTCAAACGACAAGAAGCAGAGACTTAAATATTTGTACAGTTACTAATTTATATCTGAGGCACGGTTTTATAGCGATCTGATAGATGTTTACTAATTTGAAGAATATAACGCGAAATGCGGGACAATAATTACTCTTTGAAAATGATTTTATTGGTTGCATTGTTACTTAAGGATTGATAATGATAAAATGGTGGAGTATATTGGGAACTTAAGTCTCCCGTTGTACACAATAGCAGTTCCATGCCGATAGCTATAAGGGGGTGGAAGATATGGTGATTGACAAATTATTAAAAAAATTCGGACTGAAGGCCAGCGATGACGTTTGCGACTCTATAGCAAAGAGGTTACATACAGCGAAACGTGATGCGACAGACTATATCTTTGGTCTATGCGTGCTACAACATCTTCAGCTCTTTCCCTGTAAGGATAAGCATACGAATAACGAAATATAGGAATAAATAAATAGTACACTACTGAAAGATAGCTTATCTATCATAATCAACAAACACGCGAGCGGAGCCGCGGGTTTCTACATCTACATCTACATACATACTCGGCAATTCACCGTAAGGCGCGTGGCGGAGGGCACACTGTACCACTACTACGCATTTCCTTTCCTATTCCACTCCCAAATTGAACGAGGAAAAAAAGAATTCTTATATGCCTCCGTACGAGCCCTAATTTCTCTTATCTTGTCTTTGCGATATTTACGCGAAATGTAAGTAGGCGGCAGCAAGATCGTACTACACTCAGCTTCAAATTCCGGCCCTCTAAATTTACTCAACAGAAATTCACGAAAAGAACGTCGTCTTTCTTCCAACGATCCCCCATTGAGTTGCCGGAGCATTTCCGTGACACTCGCGCATTGCTCGAACCTACCGGTAACAAATCTAGCTGCTCGTCTCTGAACCGCCTCTATATCTTCCTTTAAACTGATCTGCTGCGGGTCCCAAACACTTGAGCAATACTCAAGACGTGGTCGTACAAGCGTTTTATACGCGGTCTCCTTTACAGGTGAAGTACATCTTCCCAAAATTCTCCCAATAAACCGAAGTCGGCTGGCCGCCCTACTCACAACTGTCCTTACATGCTCGTTCCATTTCATATCGCTCTGCAATGTTACGCCTAGATATCAGCATCAGATGACAGCATCAAGAAGGTCACTACTAATGCTGTATTCGAAAATTATGGGATTGTTTTTTCTACTCATGCGCATCACCTTACATTTTTCCACATTGAGAGCTAGCTGCCAATCTTCGCACCAACTAGACATTTTGTCTAAGTCAACCTGTATGCTATTACAGTCAGTTACAGACGACACCCTCCCATAAACCACAGCATCATCAGCAAACAGCCGCATATTACAAATTACTCTGTCCCACTCCCCTGGGGCACGCCTGACGATACACTAGTCTCTGATGAACACTCGCCGTCGAGAACAACGTACTGCGTTCTATTACTTAGGAAGTCTTCCAGCCAGTCACAAATCTGTGAACCTATTCCATAAGCTAGTATGAAATAAATTGAAATTTTTATGGAAGCTGATACTCCCAAACAAGACCAATAGAGAAAGAAAGCAGACATAGCCTGTGGAAATTGTTTAACGTACCAGAAATTAGTTCTAAATTTTCACTCCAAGTGGCTTGAACGCTCTGATGGCACTGACAATAAATTTCACAGCAGTCACCTCTGATACTACTGCAGCATCGGATCTTGTTGAAGTTGTATCGCTAAATGTGAAAGTGAGCTGTAAGTTTGATGTACCTGACGCACTGCCTGGTGAAGTTCCAGAGCGGCACGCGGAGGATCTGCAGGCAGCCCGGGAAGGTGGGCGGCAGCGCCACCACGTTCTTGACGCCCACCTCCACGGCCGGGTGCTCCGCGTGGCCCACCATCATCACCGCCACCTGTCACACCAGCGGCCCCATCTATTCACAAATTGTTCAGCAGTGTAGGTGACAACAGTTAAACTAACTTATCTCCCAAGTCATATCATTTTTATTGCTAAATTTTAGGACATAAGAGAGTGAACGAGGAGAATACGGTTTAACGTCCCATCGACAATGAGCTCATTAGAGATGGATACATATTCTGATTGGGGCAGGATGAGGAAAGAACAAACCCATTCGTTAATTGAGAGGAACCAACAGACGTATACGGTACTTCTAAATTTAATTTATCTGGCTACCAGTTCGGCCTTATAATAAAGCCACCTTAGAGACAATGTTCATTAGAAATCTCAAAATGTATCTTCCTAATACTATACATACGCTGATTATAATCATACCACAAGGAGATATAATTAAAATAAATGTAAGAACATGTTTTCTGTAGTTATATATAGAGTGTATCGGAAATGAATGTAGAAAATGAGAGGGCTGGTAGAGTGGGTCAGAACAAACGTATTTCACATAACAACCCATGACCGCATCCCGTGAATTGCGTCGCGCGTCGCCAAGAGGGAAGGCGCACAACATGCCATTCAATGTATTTGTAGCAGCAACATAAATGAGGAGTCGGTCTGAAGTGTTCTAACTTTTATTTGACAACAGTTGCTATAAGTGTTCGAAAGTACGCCCTCTTGATGAATGCACGCCGTGCCACGACGCTGTAGTGCCTGTCGCACTCTTCCAAACACTTCTGGCAAAGCGGATACTGCATCGGAGGCTGCCATAATTCGTGCTATCAGCTCTTCATCAATCTCAATGGGTGTTTCGTAGACAACAGATTTCAGGTGGCCGCAGAAGAAGAAATCAGTGGGCATCAAGTCGAGGGAACGTGTAGACCAGGGGTGGGCACGAGAGCTGCTCGCGCGGCTGCCCGCGAGCAGCGAGAGCCGCGAGGGCAGCGCTGAGCGGCCTTGAGAGCCAGCAGGGCGGGTAGCAGGGCTGTGCGGGGTGGCTGGCCGCTTGCTGATGCACAGTGCACGGGTAGGAGGCAACTGTGCAGCTGTGAGGGCGCTAAGGACAAGCTGAAATACTTACTGTACGTAGAAAACACATGAGGTCGTTTCAAGCTGATGCGGCTTCCGTGAAAAGGGCACCGCTACAATCATATCTGCCACAGCATGTTTGAGTGGGATGTAAGTGATAATAGTGCTTACCCGAAAGTAGTGTATCCTGTACCATGCAACGGTTGCTCATGTAAGGATGAAACTCAGTTTCGAACCACTGTAACACTTACTTTCGTGGCAACAAATAGGACATAGACGTAAAGAATTAAGATAAGACTCTTTTATTCTAAATTTTACCTTATATTTTCACAGAATTATGTAGATTTTTTTAACAAAATGTAACAAAACTGAACTTTTTGCAACTAAAAACCTGTTTCATTACAATCACGAGAAACTGGGTGGTCGGTCAGAAGGTAACAATTATTCAGGTTCATTACATCCTTAGGAAAGGATGAAAACTGACACCATTCTGAAGGGGAAAAAATTCCAGAACTCACGACCGAGAGCAATGGAAAAAGTTCCCTGCCTATGTCAGTGGCACCACGAGGAAGTTGTGGTTCGATAAAGAACTTCTAAAAAATAACCAAATAAGTACATGGGAAAATTTGTAAGCTAAAGGAAAATAAAATATCCCTGCTGCTGGAAGCAAAAAGCTAGGAACTATTAAGATAAGTATAATTTATCAAGTGAAAAACAAAAACCTTCTCCCTGGAGGAAGTAAAAAGGGATAACTAAACTTAACTCCTATGATATATAGAAAACATAAAGGGGAAGAAACTCTATGATCGCAAAGCCTATCAGTTTCCTGTCAAGATAAACAACAAGGTGACATACACATAAAAGAATAGTCATTTCAGAGGAGAGGTAATACGAATAAAAAAGAAAAAAGCATTAATTTACATCATTCTGGATTTATTTAAAATGATTTTGAACCAACATCTCGAAGTTATCGAGAACGAGTGGTTCCGCGTGCTGTATTGAGGTGCGGGCTAGTCGAGTGTGAGTGGGGGACACTGCTTGCTGGCGGAGTGGGGGGGAGCCGCGAACAGGCCGTGTGAGCCGCTGAGAGCGCTCGCACTCGCGAAACGTCATTTGCCCAGCCCTGGTGTAGACCATGCGCCGGCACACTGCGCCCTATCCAGTTCTCACCAAAGTTTTCATCGAAAAGCATTCGTACTGCATGTGCAAAGCGCGCAGATGCACCATCGTGTTGGTACCACATTTGCTGAAACACATTAAGTGGAACATGATCCAGTAATTCTGACAGACTTTCTCGTAAAAGAATTATGTAGATGTTTGCCTTCTTTCGCCGGGAAATATGCATAGGACGACCACATTTTCGCCTACCAACCAAACGTTGACAGCGAAGCGATCTCGGTGACCATGAAGAAAGGCGGCGTGCGGATTTCTCCTTCCCCATGCGTGTTTAATGTGGCTGTTGAACATACCCTCTCATGTAAAGGATGCTTCGTTCGTAGAAAGTACACAATTCGGAAATTTCGGGTGAATGGCACACTTTTGCAGAAACAACTGGCAGACTTCAATTATACGTGGATAATGACTTAAGGGCCTCAACAATTTGAAGGCGGTACGGATGCAAATGATCTTCATGTCACACACGCCAAATTGTGGAATGGCTTACACCCATTTTTCGTTCAACACGCCGCGAGCTTGTTGAGGGCGTGCTTTCCAGTAATGCTACCGATTCCACTTCAAACCCTGGTGTACGCACGTTTCGTTGACGACCGCGGCCTTCAGGTCTTCACACATTCAACACAAAATGAATACATCGCGTTTCGAAGTAGGCCTTAAAGTCACATTCTTGTAAAGAATTTGCCCCTGGGAAAGTTATCTGAAGTGAACATTTCGCTCTTACGGACCTGTGAATGGCAGTAAATAGGCGCGGATCTGGAAACCGCCAAACGTACAAACGTTGAGCAGCGTGAGTATTTCCATCCGCGCCGTAAGCATAGTGCATGTCTGCCGTTTCCGTCCAAGAGTAGCGCTCCATTTCCTGTCAGCTCCACGCAGTAACAAACACGAGTGTCCCCTATTGATGACTAGCTGACGCAGGGCGAAACAGACTCTGCAGTGTGCACAGGTGCTGCCTTCTACGCAAAACCTATCAACAAGCATGTGAACGGCCAAACGCAACGCGTTCAGGTCCCAGTAAATGGTATTGTCCCGCCTGGAATATCTGGAGTTATGCCGGCTACAGGTCATAAACCTTCAACTCGATGTCTCAAAAATACATCGAAAACGTTGTCCTGCAGTCCTACTACGGTGACGAATCGGATGGCATGTTGTATCTTTACCGTCTTGGCGGTCCGCGACGCTATTCAACGACGCCTAGTACCGTATGCTAAGCAATGCGGACATGGGTTGCTATGTGAAATGTGCGTATTATGATTCACTCTACCAACCCTCTCATGTTCTGCATTCGTTTCAGGTATTTCCTGTATATACTACATGTGTAACGGCACTTAGACATTTTTGGAAACATTTTTGTTTCACTTTTGTCGGATTATCAGCACACTTATTGAAATTTATACATAAAAACAATCTAGAGTGAAATGAATTTTTTATTTAGTCAACTAGTTTCGGTCCTTATTTTGGACGATCTTCAGGACTGTAACTCTTAAAATGTATCATACTTACATTTAGAGGATTTTCAAACAATATACATAAGTGTCAACACTAACCTAAGTTAAAAGAGAAATAAAACAATATGATAATGTCATACCCATTGATGTCGTGGAGCTGGGCCGGTGCTGGGAAACCTTCCAGTGTGTCACTGCTGGCTGCAGCAAGGTTTAATGCTCTTAAATAGCTAAGGCTCCGCCCCCTTTGCCAGCTCCACCCATTTTTGGCGACCAATGAAAAGCTACATACATAAATTTATCCAAAAGATATAGGATTATGATCAACTGTACATTTATTTGTAATTGTCTGAGATAAAATAATTATAGTCATTTTTCTGATATGTAAAATTAAGTTTAAAACATTTAAATACTGACGTAAATTGCACCAGGTTCTTGTCGATATTTTCAAGGATATTCTGTAAGTGTTTCTGTAGTGCTGTGTGGCAAATTTACTGGCATTAATTCATTAACTATAAAACTTATTTAAGGTACATAGAAAACAATTCAAGATAGCTTACTTTTCAAAAAGTATTATGTTCTTTTCTCATTCAAATGTGTGTAAAGCTATTGTTTTCTATGTAATATTGAAAGATCGGTTGATTTTACAAGTTAACTTTTTAAAACGCTATTGTGATCAAGTTTAAGGCAAACAGAATCATTTTTTAAAGCCCTAAATCTATTTAGAAATGCTTTAAGTTGTCATTTTTGTTTACAAACATAATATATTATGATGTTGTTGTTATGGTCTTCAGTCCGGAGACTGGTTTGATGAAGCTCTACACAATACCCTATCCTGAGCAAGCCTTTTCATCTCCTCATAAGAACGACAACCCATATCCACTTGAATCTGTTTACTATAAGCGTCTCTTGGTCTCCCTCTGCGATATTTACCCCACACACGTCCCTCCACTGCTAAATTTACGATTCCTCGATATCTAAGAATGTGTCCTACCAAGCGATCCCTTCTCTCACCAATAGTGTTCAGTACCTCTTCATTAGTTATGCGATCTACCCACCTAATCTTCAGCATTCTTCTGTAGCACCACATTTCAAAAGCCTCTATCCTCTTCGTGTCCGCACTGTTAATCGTCCATGTTTCATTCCCATACAAGGCAACACTCCACACAAATGCCTTCAGAAAAGACTTCCTTACACTTATATTAATATTCGATGTTAGCAAATTTCTCTTTTTCAAAAATGCTTTTCTTCCCATGCCATTCTGCATTTTATATCCTCTGTACTGCGACCATCATTTGTTATTTTACTGTGCAAGTAGCAAAACTCATCTACCTACTTTATTGCTTCGTTACCTAATCTAATTCCTTCAGCATCACCCGATTTTCTTAGACTGCACTCCATTACCCTAGTTTTGCTCTTGTTAATGTTCATCTTATAAGCACCTTTCAGCACACTGCCCATTCCGTTCAATTGCTCTTCCAGGTCCTTTGCTGTATTTGACAGAATTACTATGTCGTCGGCAAAACGCAATGTTTTTAATTCTTCCCCTTGAAATTTAATTCCTTCAACAAATTTCTCCTTGCTTTCCTTTATAGCTTGCTCAAATTGAACAACATTGGAGAAAGTCTACAACTCTGTCTTACTCCCTTCCCAACTGATGCTTTCCTTTCATGCCCTTCGAGTCTAATAACTACGGTCTGAGTATTCTAAAAGTTGTAAATAACTCTCCTTTCCCTGTATTTTACCCCTGCTGACTTCAGAATTTGAAAGAGTGTATTCCAGTCAACATTGTCAAAAGCTTTCTCCAAATCTACAAAAGCTAAAAATGTAGGTTTGCCTTTCCTTAATCTTTAATATTCATAGAATATATGACATCAACTGCGATTGGGCAAAGCTGAAAATGTGTACCCATGCCGGTGACGGGCAATGATCCTATAGTTAGTGGGGATGGGGAATTAGTTTCATAACTACGAGTTTGAGTACTGTGGCAGAGTGAAGCTGGGAATTTGTATCTGACGGGAGGTGTGTTTAGGTAGTCCTTGCAGGTGCGGTGATCACTGTGTCCCCAGTGGTGTAGGGGTCAGCGCAACTGCCTAGACAGCAGGAGACCCGGGTTCGAATCCCGGCTGGGTACACATTTTCAGCTTTGCCCAATCGCAGTTGATGTCATATATTCTATGAATATTAAAGAATAACAACTGCAGGATCAGAAGTGACGTCTGTTCTTTCGGAACAGACGCCACATGTACATATTTCCTTAATCTATCTTCTAAGATAAGATGTAAAGTGAGTATTGCCTCCCGGGTTCCTACGTTCCTCCTGAACCCAAACTGATCTTCCCCGAGGTCAGTTTCTACCAGCTTTTCCATTCTCCTGTAGATAATTCGTGTCAAAATTTTGCAACCATGACTTATCAAACTGATGGTTCTGTAATTTTCACACCTATCTGCGCCTGCTTTCTTTGGAATGGGGATTATTACATTTTTTTAAAGTCTGAGGGTATTTCGCCTGTCTCATACATCCTACACAACAGTTCAAATAGTTTTGTCATGGTTGGCTCTCCCAGAGACTTTAGTAGCTCTGACGGTATGTCATCTACCTTGTTCCGACCTAGGTCTTTCAGGGCTTTGTCAAATTCATCTCTCAGTATAGTATCTCCTATTTCATCTTGATCTACTTCCTCTTTCCTTCCTACAACATCGTCTCTAAGTTCATTTCCTTTGTAGAGCTGCTCTATGTACTCTTTCCACCTTTCAGTTTTCCCTTCTTTGCTGAGAACCGGCTTCCCATCCGAGTTCTTGATATTCGTAGAGTTGCTTTCCTTGTCCCCAAATGTCTCTTTTATTTTCCTGTAGGCGGTATCTACTTTTCCCCTTCTTATACATTCTTCTACAGATTTGCATTTGGCTTCTAGCCACTCCTGCTTAGCCATTTTGCACATCCTGTTAATCTCATTTCTTAGTCGTCTGTACTCCATTTTGCCTGTTTCATTTCTTGCATTTATATATTTTCTCTTTTCATCAATTAAATTTAGTATTTCCTGTGATATACAAGGATTTTTGTAGGTCTTGCCTTTCTACCTATTTTGTCTTCTGCTGCCTTCACTATTTCATCTCTCAATGCTACCCATTCCTCTTCTATTGTTTTATTTCCCCCTGTTTCTGTCAATTGTTGCCTAAATCTCCCTCTGAAATTCTCCAGAACTTCACGTTCCTTCAATTTATCTAAGTCCCATCTCCTTATTTTCTTACCTTTCTGCAGTTTTTTCAGTTTCAGCCTACAGTTCATCACCAATAAGTTATGGTCAGAGCCTATATCTGCTATAACATTGTAAAATATTGGTAATGACAAGTAAAAAACCTAACGAGTTGCAATTCAAATGCGTCATGGTATGAAACACATAACTGTTAGTTAATAGTAAAAAAAGATAAAATAAGATGTGGTACTGAAGTTAATGGTAAACAGAACCATCTCAAATCTGTTTGTATAGTACCTATGGTGGTCACTTTTGTTTAAAAACCAGTTATAACATTATGAAAGATAAAATTGATATGTTAAAACATAGGAAGTTACAATTTAAACGGCGTTTAAGACTGATGGATAAATGATGTTCATAGATGTCAATTAACAGTAAATAAGATGAAATTAAGGCATACAATGTGTGGAAGAATAAAATTTAAATGATTGTAGGCCTACATTACATTTATGTATGATGTAAATGGTTGTCCATTGTAAGAATCGGAAAACAGTATAAAGTGGGTATAGCATCGTTATATTTAAATGTACATACTACTGGCCATTAAAACTGCTAAACCAACAAGAAAGGCAGATGATAAACGGGTATTCATTGGACAAATATATTATACTAGAACTGACATGTCATTACATTTTCACGCAGTTTGGGTGCATAGATACTCAGAATTCAGTACCCAGAACAACCACCTCTGACCGGAATAACGGCCTTGATACGCCTGGACATTGAGTCAAACAGAGCTTGGATGGCGTGTACAGGTACAGATGGCCATGCAGCTTCAACACGATACCACAGTTCATCAAGATAGTGGCTGGCGTATTGTGACGAGCCAGTTGCTCGGCCACCATTGACCGGACGTTTTCAGTTGGTTAGAGATCTGGAAAATGTGCTGGCCAGGCCAGCAGTCGAACTTTTTCCGTATCTATAAAGACCCGTACAGGACCTGCAACATACGGCCATGCATTATCCTGCTGAAATGTAGGGTTTTGCGGGGATCGAATGAAGGGTAGAGCCACGGGTCGTAACACATCTGAAATGTAACGGACTCTGTTCAAAGTGTCGTCAATGCAAACAAGAGATGACCGAGACGTGTAACCAATTGCACCCCATACCATCACGCCGGGTGATACGCCAGTAGAGCGATGACTAATACACGCTTCCAATGTGCGTTCACCGCGATGTCACCAAACACGGATGCGACCATCATGATGCTGTAAACAGAACCTGGATTCACCCGAAAAAATGACATTTTACCATTCGAGCAGCCAGGTTCGTCGTTGTGTACACCATCGCAGGCGCTCCTGTCTGTGATGCAGCTTCAAGGGTAATCGCAGCCATGGTTTGCGAGCTGATAGTCCATGCTACTGCAAGCGTCATCGAACTGTTCGTTGTTGTCTTGCAAAGGTCCCCATCTGTTGATTCAGGGATCGAGACGAGGCTGCGCGATCCGTTATAGCCATGCGGATAAGATGCCTGTCATCTCGACTGCTAGTGATACGAGGCCGTTGGGATCCAGCACGGGGTTCCGTATTCCGTATTGCGCTCCTAAACCCATCGATTCCATATACTGCTAACAGTCATTGGATGGCGACCAACGCGGGCAGCAATGTCGCGATACGATAAACCGCAATCGCGATAGGCTACAATCCGACCTTTATCAAAGTCAGAAACGTGATGATGGTACGTATTTCTCCTCCTTACACGAGGCATCACAACAAACGTTTATCAGGCAACTCTGGTCAACTGCTATTTTTGTATGAGAAATCTGCTGGAAACGTTCCTCATGTCAGCACGTTATAGGTGTCGCTACCGGCACCAACCTTGTATGAATGCTTTGAAAAGCTAATCATTTGCATATCACGGCATCTTCTTACTGTCGGTTAAATTTTGCGTCTGTAGCACGTCATCTTCATGGTGTAGCAATTTTAATGGCCAGGAGTGTATATACCTTAAATGTACCTTGAATAAGTTTTATAGTTAATATTTTAATGCGATTAAATTTGCACACAACACTGCAGTACCACTTATAGAATATCTCTGTTAATATCGACAAGAACCTGGTGCAATTTAGGTCAGTATTTAAATGTTTTAAACTTAATTTTACATTTCAGATAATGACTATAATTATTCTTTCTCGGCCATTGACAAAGAAATGTATAGTTAATCCTAATCCTATATCTTTTGGTTAAATTTATGTAGTTTTTCATTGGCCGCCGTAGAAGGGTGGAACTGGCAAAGGGGCAGAGCCTTAGCTATTTAAGAGCAGTAAACCTTGCTCCAGCCAGCAGTGACACACTGGAAGGCTCTCCAGCACCTGCCCAGCTCCACGACATCAGTGGGTATGACATCATATTGTTTTATTTCTCTTTGAACTTAGGTTACTGTTGACACTTATATAATTGTTTGAAAGTCCTCTAAATGTAACTATGATACATTTCAGAGTTACAGTCCTGAAGATGGTCCAAAATAAGGACCGAAACTATTGAATAAATAAATAATTCATTGCACGCTAGACTGTTTTTTATATATAATCTTAAAGTTAGGATAAGGATAGAGCCGCAGTGGAGTAGCCGAGCGGTCTAAGGCGCCTCGCTGCGGCGCGAGCGGTTGCTCGCCGTCGGAGTTTCGAGTCCTCCCTGGGGCCTGGGTGTGTGTTGTCCTTAGGTTAGTTTACCTTAGTTTAAGTAGTTTGTAAGCTATGGACTGACGATCACGCAGTTTGGTCCAATAGATTTACAAACATTTGAACATTTAATAAGCATAGATTATGTTAATGATAATAATTATAAAATAATAAAAAGTATGGAATGTAAATGTCACATCAGACTGATGATAAAAGATACATAGATATCCTATGTAGTAGGACAAAAACATGAAAAGGGTACAATAAAAACTTTGTACTATAAAGGGTGATGAGGAAAAGCCTGGATCGCTGGTAAGGATATTGCCTGAAGATTGTGTTGAGACATAAATGTTAAGAAAATAATTAGATACGTTGCACCAGTGTCCGAGATATAAAGCACTGCGGTCAGCTAATAAGACCGTCGCGCGCGTAAATACGGTTTGAGGAAACCACCTGCAGGACACGCTATCCACCACCACTCCTTGTAGACTGCCCGAATGGGTGCGGGCGACGACCTAATTGGCTGACTGGCGCAACGTATCTAATTATTTCCTTAACTTCCTTAACATTTGTGTCTCATTACAATCTGCACTGCAACACGCTTATAGGCGTTTCGGCTGTTTTTTGACTAAGCTGTATAATTATACATTTATAAGCTTTATAATAGAATTTCTATGTACAGTATCTTGTATTTGATCATGGATCTGATGTCACATATTACTTCCCACAGTTTCTATTTTTTTATAATTATTAAGTTTAATACTACCTGTCGGTATCTAAACTTTAGTGTTATTACACATGTAGTATATACATAACTACAGACAAATGTCCTTCCATTTCTTTCACTGTTTACATATTATAACAATTGTATTGCCTAGTTTTACGATTATAGAACAATCAACGGATGTATAAATACTGCTAAGATGTATCTTGTGAGATCTGATGAACGGGAACTTTATTCTAAGGACGAAACTAGTGTCGCGGCGGAGCGGCCGAGCGGCTGAGCGCATTGAGGCGCTATGTTACTATGTGCGAGGTCGTTCCCCGTCGGGGGTTCTAATCTCCCCTCGGGCATGGATGTTTGTGCCGTCTTTAGTATAAGGTAGTTCATAAATAGTTTGTAAGTTCAGGAACTGATGACCCCGCAGTTAAGTCCCGTAAGATTTACAAACATTTGACCATCTGAACGAAACTAGCAGTCAAATAAATTACATTATGCTGTCATGACCGCTGGTTCATCTAAATTCTACGAATCCACTGTTTGCCTGTCCAAAGTAACGACTACTCGAACAGAATTCACCAATGTCCATTTCAGAGTAATCATTCCGGTTTGAAGTAGTTACAAGAAAACAAAATAAGAATCTGAATTGCTGAAGGGGATATTCGAGCCACTGGGCACTCGAATTGGAAAGAAACTATCAAGGCTATTCCTGTGTCACGTAATACGACCCTGTAAGGTTCATGAGTGAAAATCATTGGAATGATTATATAAAAAAAAAACGATGCTGGAGAAATACCTTGGTTCTAGTTCAGGGTTGCAAAATTAAAGTCTCAGACAGTACTTACAATAAGACTGAAATAGGATTGACACTTATTATCGAAAGACACGGAAGTTGCTGGAAACGGTCACCGTTGACATCTAATTATCTACACTGTGTATTTAATTGATTAAACTGTGAGATAAATGTAGTATTTCTACATGGCAGATAGCAGCAATATAGTTTTTACTTAACTGATGTAGCTCTTTCCGTGTGTAGGGATTATTTACACCTGACCCTTCACTTTGCCTTACAGATAAAAGTCAACTGGAGAGAGATCACATGATCGAGATGGACAGGAAGATTCAACTATCTTTGCTGATTGTATTCTCCTCAGCGACATCCCTGTATTCAGTCGTTTTATCTTGCTGAGCTTATTCACATATGGATTTAACAGTTTATGTACATACAGGTCAACATTAAAAGTTCAATGAAAGAATCGCCTTTCTATTTGGACACCAAATAGCATGCAGCGAAAAACATTTTAGAGGTTACGCAATGTCTCCTGGAGCAACGGAATGGGATTTTCCGATAGTCGGAATCAGATCTCAAGTGAAGAAATGAAAAATAAGGTCCCAAGAGTTCTGATTCTATTTCAGCAAGAATTCACAAAACATACGATAGGTCGTCTAGACGCTTTAACTCGTGCATAATATTATATTTGTAAGAATTTATTTATTAAAAAATGTCAGTTCCATGTGGGAGTTATTATATTTTCGGGTCTAATTTTTATACTACTGTATTTTGCCGAAATAATTATCCACTCTGCGTACCTAAAAAAATCTCCAAACCTCAGGGTGGTCAGTACGTCCGGCCTTTACTTTGTTGTTTTAAGTTCTTTATTTGTGGTGACTGAAAGAGAAGTTTGTTTACGATACTCGTGTTTCAGTTTGTGAAGGTAGGCCTACATGTCTACGATCGAGGTAGGACAAGGCCGGACGTACTGACCACCCTGAGGTTTGGAGATTTTTTTAGGTAAGCAGAGTGGATAATTATTTCGGCAGACTGCCACGCCTGTGCCCAGTGCTAGCTTCCCGCTACAACTGGAGGAAAACTCAAGAATATTGATTATGGCCTTGTAAAATGATTTTATTGGACCAGATGATGCTGACATAGTTCAGCGAAACCGGTCGTCATAAATAAAAATTGATGATCAGCGATCTTGGCCTTTTTTTTTAATCTTTCTACATTATTGATTCGGTTATTGGTAAGTCAGCTCATGTCACATCTGGAAAATTCCAAGAAGATATTTCACTCCAGCGTCCAATTACTTTCCCTATCCCTGTGCGGCCGGTATACTGTTCCACTTCTGATTAATGAATTTTGATGGGATGTTGGTCATTAATCTTCTTTGTATTTAATTGAAACTACAGTACAGTTGTATTATTTCTTTCTAATTGAAACTACGTTCAACTTGTATTATTTTTTTCTTGAGAAAAATACTACAGTGTGATCACTGTGTGCTAGCAAAGACGTGATCATCTAAACAACTTCTATAATGAAATGAGGAATACCTCTAGCTAAATTTCCTGAAAAAGTACTGAAAAGCAATTTGTTTACCTCATTCTTGTCACAGCCATTTAGCTGCAAACGCCACGTCTCCGAATACGTTTCTTTGCATGGAGAGGGTATAAGCTGCACCACAACTATTTGGAACTTCGACTCCATAATTCCTTGCTGTGGCTTAACTTCAAAATTCCTGTCATAAAAAAGATATTCACCGAAGGCGAGAAAAGATGCAATAGTTACATAGCAGGTGTTTAAACAAAAAGCATTGTCAGGGCTTTGGGAAAGAACACCTACTTTATACATACATTTTTAGAGTAAACAAAGAATCAACTTTTGCAATGCCGCATCAGAAAAACAGACTATAGAAATAATAAACTTAAAGTTACCTATTCCTTAATATCATTAATAAATGGTACTGTCTGGTACATTTAACAGCTCGATCAACATTCGCCTAGCTCACGAGGATACAATCGTAAAAAATCACAACGTATAATACAATCATCTTTGATTTTCTGAGGTAGCCTTTCTGTGATGTCACTAGAGCCAAACTGCTCGTCTATTTGTGAGTTAAATAATACTAGTTGTATCTCCGGGCTCCAGTAGAGATTTGGGTACACTTTCATCGGAATCACACTCTGTTTATTACTTAATGAAGTGTCATCATTAACACGGGGGCTTCTTTGTTTAACATATTACGAAGAAGAAAATAGATGTACTAGCTATAATTCATCCCTCGATATGGCACATAAAGAAATTCTTTGATCATTGGGTCAGTGATATGCCACGCCGTGCAATAGCCAAGGTTTAAGTGTCTGAATTAAAGCAGTTCTTAAGAATGAAATATACTAGATGGGACTGTGACATAAAGTTGGAGGTACAGCCGTGACTCTGTACCATACGAGCTCAAACTGCAACAGAGCTCGAAACGAGGAGAACAATGACAGCCACGCAGTTCAAAACAGGGGGGATTTTAACTCAAGTAGACAGTGACATTTCTATTGCTAACCACGCTATAAAGCAGTTATGACTGTGTAGGATTGCCCCTAATTAAATAAATGTTAATAACTTTTTTGATGAGTTACTAAATTTTAATTAAGATAAAACGTTATCTAATAATCTGGTTATTGGGAGAAAGAAACAAGATTTTTCAGACTTAGTTGCATTCGTTTCGTATTGTCACGATATAGGGGAGACAGCGTTACGGAAATGAAACGGGATCTGGGATGGGAATCATTACAATAACGGCGTTTATCGCTGCCGCGTGGACTACTTAAGAAACTCCAGCCGCCAACATTCACCTCCGAATGCGAAAATATATTGTTGACTCCCACTTACATAGGCAGAAATGATCATCAGAATAAAATACGAGAAATCAGAGCTCGAACGGAGAGATTCAGGTGTTCTTCTTTCCGCGCACTATTCGAGAATGGAATGAGAGATAAATAGTATAACGGTGGTTCGATGAACCCTCTGCCAGGCTCTTAAATGTGATTTTCAGAGTATCCCATGTAGATGTAGATTTGTCCTCGTGATTCTATCGGTAGCGGAGAGTCATTCCCTTCAGGAATAATGCAACTATATCATTCAGCGATATACACTGCTGATCGTTAAATTTCTCACACCATCACATGACATGCAACTAACGTTAAATTAAGAACTTCATCAATTTTCTTTAAACCTGTCAGAAAGAACAGATGTCGCTATGTGATGCTGAAGATGTTCTTAAAATAATTTTAACTGATTTTTTTTTTTTTTTTTAGCTGGTAGGTGTTGTAATCATACCATAGGGATATAACAATTATTTGTGCTGGGGCCAGGATTCGAACTCAGGTCTCCTCCTTTTTAAGTAGTTGTGCTAAACCGCTGCGCCATCCCGGCACCACTTCCACATGTCTTCCTAATTCGACCATTGTACTCCATCGACGGCTGCTGGCCCTGTATTCCCTAAAGGAATCAGTCTCTTGAGCAAAGGCACTGAAATATGCATCAGTCGTCAGCATGGAGACTGACGATTAAGAATTGCGGAGTGCGCTCTTTCGCGAGGGAAAAAGGAACGCCGGCCGCGGTGGCCGAGGAGACTGAGGCGCTCCAGTCACGGTCTGCACGGCCACTACGGTCGGGGGTTCGAATCCCCCCTCGGGCATGGATATTTGTGCCGTCTTTAGTATAAGGTAGATGATAAGTAGTTTGTAAGTTTAGGGAGTGATGGCCCCGTAGAAGTCCCATAAGCTTAACAAAGAATTGAACATTTGAAAAAGGAACACGTAAATCTTTCTCTAATTTTATTAAGATAATCCTGATTCCTATGTAGGTGGGTGCTAACAAAATATGTTCGCATTCGGAAGAGAAAGTTGGTGACAGAAATATAGCAAGCAAATCTCGTCGCAACGAATAACGCCTTTCTTTTAATGATTTCCTCGCCTACTCGTACATCATATTGCGATAATACAAAACGAGCCGCCATTTCCCGAACTTTCTTTAAATCCTCCATCACTCCCAATAGGTGGGGTTCCCTCACTTGACGTCATTACACCAAAATAGGATGGACACAGGGGTAGTATTCAGTTTTTTTAGCAGAACTGTTGCATCTTGTAAGTGTTCTGCCAATGTACCGTAGCCTTTAGTTTGTCTTCCCTACAATATTTTCTGTGTGTTACTTCGAATTTAATTCTTATTCTTAACTATTTAGTTGAATTTGCGATCTTTGTATTTGACTAGTTTATCGTGTAAATGAGGTTTAGCGGATTTCTTTAAGTGCTCATCTGGATGACTTCGCACTTTTCATTGTTTAGCGTCAATTACCAATTTTAGCACCATGCAGGTATCCACTAAGGATCCACAACACATAAACAAATCTTCAAAATTATAAAAAAAAAATAAAAACAAAAAAATCACAGAATTAATAAAATTTATTGTAGCAATTTGAGTAATGTCGAAGTCAGACTTGCAGGGCGTATACGTTCTATGTTTTAATTTACGTGTGACACAGACAATTACTCCATAATCATAACACAAAACAACAAATAAAAACAATATTTTACTCTACGATGTTTAGTTAACAGTTGATTTTTTTCAGTTTCTTCTCAAATGTCACTAATTGTACATAGAAAAATTAATAAAGAATCAAAGTCACTAGAAAACGTGTGAACCATATTAGTCAGCACTTCGATTATTATTTCACTTAGCACTTTCTGTCGTTTTGTAACCGCCTGACGAAGCCCACGAACAGTGGATCACAGAGTAGAGGTTAACGCATTTACGACTGTTTAACGTGAGGCAGTACTGCTACGTTGCTCCCTGCAGCCTGTCAGCCAGACCAGGTACTTTAAGTAAACAATTATGCCCTTGAGCGACTTTGCTCGCAGCGCTGGACTCTGAAAAATTTCGGACGTGCGTGGACTTTGATTCTGAATAGCAGTCGGTACTCAGAAATTTTTCATCGCATTCTGACTTTCTTTCTTTTGGTTAGAACAACGAACCCTAATAGTTATCATTTTAGGAATATTATCCAAATGAATAAATATTCATATAGCTATTTTGTTAGCAATATTGGGGGCTCGAGTTAATCATACCAGACGGAATCTAACGGATTTAGTGGTTATCGACAGACGTAATCATGCAGCGGACAATAAACAATTTTAGTGAAAACGCAAACCTCATCTTGTAGTCAGTTATTTAGTAGATGCCGCCATAGTTAAACATTTCATGACTTAGAAATTGAAAGTTTAGTTTTACAAATAAATGTGTACGTGTATGGACAGCAACGAGCTAAAAGTAGCAGAATAAGTCATCCCCTAAGAAGAAGTTAGTTAGTTCAAGTGTCCGTACCTTACAAGACCCTCTACTCGGCTCTTTACCAGAGGTCCACAGTCGGTCCTGCCAACTATGCTGCAGATGGTGAGCTCTGCTTTCATCTTGTTAGCAAGACTGGCATTCTTTACCAATTCAGATAGCCGCTCAAAAGCAGAGATAATCTCTTCAGATGGTACCGACACACATCATTGGTACCGGGTGAACCACCACCTGTAGTTGGCTGCACGCTGTGCCCTTCATGGCATCCGGAAGGACCCGTTCCACATCTAGAGTGATTCCAACCGGTATGCACAGGGATTGCACATTGGCCTTATTCCTCTCCTTGATAGCCAACTCTCCATGGGGCTCCATTACCTACCTAACGTTGGAGCTCCCAACTACAAGCCAACCCACCCTCTGTGAAAGCCCGGATCTTGCAGACCGCGTGGTGACTTCAGGATGAGAGACACCATCCGGCTCAGGAACATTGTCCTGAACAGATATTGCCTCCAACCTGTTCACAAGACGAACCGGGAAGGCCTCTCAATCGGTGCCCTGGAATGTCTTACGCCACCTGCAACGCACTGGTGCGACCTCTCACACAACCGCGAGTGGGGTGTTTGTCTCGTTGCTAGTAGCATCAGGGCATGTCGCTGCCGCAGGCCGTTCGGTTGACATGCCGGACAACAGTTCGGTTCCCACGATCGGCCAACAACAAAGACGCCCCTTGACCACAACCTCAGCTTGTGCTATCGAGGTTATCACACCTTGCAGCAGGAAGCGAAGTTACAGCAGTTCAGAGTGCATTCATAATTACAATACCCAGAAAAAACTAACGACTAGAAAGACGCGGTGTAGACTCGACAGGGGGTAACTAAGGCAAACTAAGACGGCTAGAGATGGTACTAATCCAACGAAAACCAAACAGACGACTGTCGGGATTCAGACGGCGAAATATTAAACTAACGAGATGCTTAACGCGAAACTGAATCTAATATACTCGCGAGAACAAAGACAGAAGACGGTCGTGATTCACACGGGGGAAGGATACACTAACTAGGTACTTAACGCAAAACTGAATCTAATGTACACAAGATAAATTTAATAAACTGAAGCAATAACGTCACTGAACAGTAAAAATATGTCGCTTCTACTATGAAGCCGGTGTGCTCTGTACTGCGGTGCGCACTCAGCTACAGCCACGCGTTACTTAGTCTAATTTCTTCAGCATCGCCTGATTATATTAGCCTCCTTTTGTCCTTGTCATACCTTCCTTTCAGGCAATGTTCATTCCGTTCAATTACTATTCCATGTCCGTATCTGTATCTGACAGTTACTATGTCGTCGGCAAACCGCAAAGTATTCAGGTCTTTCTACTCCCTCAATTTTAATTCCTTCTCTAAATTTCTCCTTGCTCTCCTTCACAACTTGCTCATTGTCTACATTGAATAACATTAAGGAAAGGCTACAACCCTGTCTTCTTTTCCAGCCACTGCGCCTCATTCATGCCCTTCGACCCTTATAACTGTTGTCTGGTTTCTGGGCACGCTTTGTGAATGTCTTCGTTCCCTGTATTTTACACCTGATACCTTCGCTTGGTAGCTGAACGCCCTCTATAATAAAAAAAAGCCGAGCCAAATACTCACGAACAAACATGAACAAACGACCGCGAAGCAACGATCTACCTGAAGAACGAAAATAAAGCAGTAGCACAGCTGGCATTGATCCCAATCCAGCACAAAGTTCCAGGCGACTGGAAAAAGGCGCAAATAACTCACAAGTACTAAACATAATAGAACCAATAAATTATATATCTACAACATTAAATCGGTTAACTATTCTACTTAAGTAATAGAACCCTGTACGTTGTTCTTGACGGCGATTATTCATCAGAGACTTAGGTATCGTCAGGACTGCCCCAGGGAAGTGTGATAGAACCGTTATTATTTACTATCTATATAAATTATCTGACAGACAGAGTGAGTTGCAATCTGTGGCTGTTTGCTGATGATGCTGTTGTGTACAGGAAGGTGTCGTCATTGAATGATTGTAGTAGGATGCAGGATGACGTGGACCGAATGTATAAGTAGTGTGAGGCATGGCAACTGGCGCTAGATGTAGAAAAATGTTAGGTGATGAAGATGAGCAGAAGAAACAATCTCGTAATGTTCAAGTAGAGCATTAATAGTCTGCTGCTTGACAGAGCAGCATCAGTTAGGTATGTAGGCATGACACTGCACAGCGATATAAAATGGAACGAGCATATAAGGACAGTCATGGGGAAAGCGAATGGTCGCCTTCGGTTTATTGGCAGAATTATGGCTAGGTGTGATTTGTCTGTAAAGAAGACAACATAAAACGATTGTACGACCCCGTCTTGAGTACTGCTCAAGTGTTTGTGATCCCTCCCCCCCCCCCCCCCCCCCAGACCAGTTTAAAGAAGGGCATAGAGGCAGTTCAGAGCTGGGCAGCTGGTTTTGTAACTGATAGATTCGATCAATGCGCAAGTGTTACTACAATGCTTCAGAAACTCAAATGGGAGTCACTATAGGAAAGGAAACGTTCTTTTCGAGAAACACTGTTGAAGAAATATAGAGGGCCGGAATTTGAGGTGGACTGCAGAACGATTCTACTGAGGCCAACCTACATTTTGCGTAAATACCCCACAGATATGACTAGAAAGATTAGGGCTCATATGGATGCATCCATGCACTCATTTTTACCTTGTTTTATTTGGGAGTGGCACATGAAAGCACGTCCAGCAAGCACCCTTGGGTATATGGCGAAGTTCATAGATGTAGAATACACAAGAGATTCAACCAGATCAATACAAGCTGAAAGCAATTAAGGATTTTGCAGTACCTCGGTTCAAGAAACAACTTAGAGGATTCCTTGGCCTACGTGGATGGCACAGGAAGTTTATCAAAGGGCAGTAGTTAAATAATCCACATTTATTATGTCTATTAAAGAGCGAGGCGGTATGGCAGTGGACAGAAGAATTTCAAAAGGTATTTGAAGACATAAAAAACATTTATGTAATTTGAAATTACTTATTCACCTGGATTTGAACAAGTAGTTTTATCTAGCTTGTGACAGCTCAGACTATGGTTTAGGTGTAAACCTATACCAAGTGGATGAAAATAAATCTGATGATATTAAGATCATCACATTTACAAGTAGAGCACTTACTAACTGGGACCGTCAATATACTATTACAGAAAGAGAAGCACTTGCAGTTTTATGGGGATTTGAAACATTTGTGTACTTTGGCAGGCAGAGTAACAAAATTTTAACAGATCACAATGCGTTATCGTTTGTACTTGATAGCCAAAACAATATATCTGATGCACTGTCTAGAATGCCACCAGGTATTGGGGATGTGAATGTGAGTAGTCCACAAGGGAAAGAGCTGGCTGTGCTGCAGAGGAAAAGCTGAGGAAATATTATATGATCCATCAGAATGTGAGGGCACTGATAGCCTAGCTGTTTAGTCCCCTCAAAATAACGAAATAAACAACAACATCAGAATGTGGTATATAGACATGTAGACCAAACATCACAGCATTGGAAGTTGTCTATCCCTGAACATGCTATTGAAAAGTTAGTGTGGTACACACACTTCAGCAATGCGCATTTTGGTGCTGATAAATGCTTGGAAAAACTTAGGAGGGAGTGTGTCTTCTTTGTATTGAGTAGGGAAATTTGCAAAATCCTATTTACTTGTGACTGTGGGACATCAAGGGCCTATACACCCTACAAAGCGAAAGGTATCAAGGACATTGTGGCTGTTGATTTACTTAGTCCCTTAACAAAATCTGTTGATCGTTTCACTCATCTTATGGTGGTGCTGGAATCTACATCTACATAGATACTCTGCAAATCACATTTAAGTGCCTGGCAGAGGGTTCATTAACCACTTTCATAACTTTTCTCTACCGTTCCATTCTCTAATAGCGCGCGGGAAGAAAGAACACCTAAATCGTTCCGTTTTCGATCTGATTTCTTTTATTTTATTGGGATGGTCATGTCTCCCTAAGTAGGTGGATGCTAGCTAAATATTTTCACATTCAGAACTAAAAGTGGTGATTGAAACTTCGCAAACAGATCACGCCGCAATGAATAACGTCTTTCTTTTAATGATTTCCACCCCAATTCGTGCAACATTTCCGTGACGCTTTCCCCCCGTAACGTGATAAAACAAAACGAGCTGCCCTTCTCTGAACCTTCTCAATGTCTTCCGTCAGTCCCACCTAGTGAGGGTCCCACAAGGGGCAACAGTACTCCAGGAGAGGACGCACAAGTGTGATGTAGCCAGTCTCTTTGGTGGAGCTGGTGCATCTTCGAAGCGTTCTGCCGATGAAATGTAACGTTTGATTCGCCTTCCCCACAATATTTTCTATGTGTTCTCTCCAGTGAAAGTTGTTCGTAATTGTAACTCCTAGGTATTTGGTAGAATTTACGACCTTAAGGTTTCACTGATTTATCGTGTAATTGAAGTTCAGCGGATTTCTTTTAGTGGTCATGTGTATTACTTCACACTTTTCTTTATTTAGTGTCAATTGCCAATCTTCGCACCAAGTAGAGATTTTGTCTAAATCGCTTTGCAGTTGCTTTTGATCCGATGTTGACTTCACTAACCGATAAACGACAGCATCAACCGCGAACAGTCTAAGGGAGCTATTCAGATTGTCTCCTAAATCGTTTATAAAAACGAGGAAGAGTAGGGGACCTATAACGCTTCCTTGTAGAACGCCAGATATCACTTCTGTTTTACTCGATGACTTACCGCCAATTACAACGAACTGTGTCCTTTCTGATAGGAAATCGTGAATCCAATCGCACAATTGGGAAGATATTCCATAAGCACGCAATTTCATTAGAAGCCGCTTGTGGGGTACAGTATCAAAAGCCTTCCGGAAATCCAGAAATACGGAATCGATTTGAGATCCCTTGTCGATGGCACTTAACACTTCATGTGAATAAAGGGCAAGCTGTGTTTCGCAAGAGCAATACTTTCTGAATCCGTGTTGATTATTGGTTAATAGGTCGTTCTCTTCGAGGTAGTTCATAATATTCGAACAAAGTATATGTTCCAAAATCCTACTGCAAATCGACGTCAATGAGATAGGCCTGTAATTTTGGGGATCACTCCTATTGCCTTTCTTGAATATTGGAGTAACTTGGGCAACTTTCCAGTCTTTGGGTACGGATCTTTCGCTGAGTGATCGGTTGTAAATTATAGCTAAGTACGGAGCTATTGCATCAGCAAACTCTGAGAGGAATCTAGTTGGTATGCAATCCGGCTTGGAAGATTTGTTTTTGTTTAGTGACTTAAGTTGTTTTACTACTCCAGGAACATCTACTTCTAAGTTTCACATGCTGGCATCTGTTCTTGGATTGAATACTGGAGTGTTCACTTCGTCTTCTTTGGTGAACGAATTTCGGAAAGCTGTGTTTAGTAATTCTGCCTTAGCAGTACTGTCGTCGGTAGTATTACCACTGCTATCGCGTATGAAGGTATTGCTTGTGTTTTGCCGCTAGTGTACTTCACATATGACCAGAATTTCTTTGAATTTTCTGCAAGATCACGAGACCGGATTTCGTTGTGGTAACTACTACAGGCTTCTCGCATTGATGTCCGCGCTAGGTTGCGAGTTTCAGTAAAAGATTGCCATTCTTGTGGATTCTGCGTCTTTTTAAAATGTGCATGCGTTTTTCTTTGTTTCTGCAACAGTGATCTGACCTGTTTTGTGTACCACGGGGGGTCGGCCCCCTCTTTTATCAATTTATTTGGTATAAATCTCTCGATTACTACTGATATTATGTCTTTGAAAGTAAGCCACAGCTGATCTACACTCGCATTTTTAGTTCTGAAAGACTGGAGATTATCACTCAGGAAAGCGTGAAGCGAATTTTTATCTGCTTTATTGAATAGATATATTTTTCGTTTATTTTTTGTGCATTTGGGAATTTCGACATTTAGTCTCGATACTACAACTCGATGTTCGCTAATCCCTGTATTTGTTTTGATGCTCTTTACTATTCCGAATTATTTGTTGCTAGGAGATCAAGGGTATTTTCGCAACCACTTACTATTCTAGTGGGTTCATGAATTAACTGTTCGAAGTAGTTTTCAGAAAAAGCATTCAGAACTAGTTCGGACGATGTTTTATATTTGCCGCCTGTTTTGAATACGTAATTATACCAACAATCGAGGGTAAATTAAAGTCGCCACCGATTATAACAGTATGTTTCGGATACCTATTTGAAATATGATTCAAGCTTTCTTTGAACATTTCTGCAACCGCATCGTCTGAGTCAGGGGGCCGATAAAAAGATCCAATTATTAATTTATTCCGGTTGTCAGGTATAACCTCTACCCAGACCAACTCACAGGAAGTATCTGCCTCAATTTCGCTGCAGGATAAACCGTTTGTAACAGCAATAAACACGCCACCCCCTTTTTTATTTATTCTATCCTTTCTGAAAACCATTTGGCCCTTTGAAAAAATTTCGGCCGAATTTATCTCAGGCGTCAGCCAGCTTTCAGAACCTATAACGATTTGTGCTTCAGTACTTTCTATCAGCGCTTGGAGCTCAGGAACTTTCCCAATACACCTACGACAATTTACAACTGTTATACCAATGGTTTCTAGATCTGCTTTCTTCCTGTGTCTGACCTGCCCCCTTTGAGACTGAAACCCATTTTGTGTATTCCCGAGGCCCTCTAACCTAAAAAACCACCCAGTCCACGCCACACAGCCCCCGCTACCCGTGTAGCCGCTTCCTGAGTATAGTGGACTCCTGACCTATTTAGCGGAACCCGAAAACCCACTACCCTTTGGCGCAAGTCGAGGAATCTTCAGCCCACACGGTCGCAGAACCGTCTGAGCCTCTGATTCAGACCCTCCACTCGGCTCTGAACCAAAGGTCCGCAGTCAGTCCTGTCGACAATGCTGCAGATGGTGAGCTCCGCTTTCATCTTGCAAGCAAGACTGGCAGTCCTTACCAGTTCAGATAGCCGCTCAAAACCAGAGAGGATCTCTTCCGATCCCAAGCGACACACATCATTGGTCCCGACATGAGCCACCACCTACAGCTGGCTGCACCCTGTACTCTTTATGGCATCCGGAAGGACCCGTTCCACATCTGGAATGACTCCCCCCGGTATGCACACGGAGTGCACATTGGAATTCTTCCCCTCCCTAGTAGCCATTTTCCTAAGGGACTCCAGTACCCGCCTAACGTTGGAGCTCCCAACTACCAACAAACCCACCCTCTGTGAGTGCCGGGATCTTGAAGGCAAAGAGGCGAGTACAGGACAAGCGACACCATCTGCGTCAGGAACATCCCCTGCCACAGACTGTGCTTCGAATCTGTTGGCAAGACTAACCGGGGAGGCCTCCACTTCGGATCCCCGGGAAGTCTTACGCCGCCTGACGCGCGCTGAGGAGACCTCTCAATCCACCACGGATTGGGGGGCGACCTCCTCGCGGGCAATGAGCGGGCTGGCCACAGCCGCAGGTCGATCGGAGGGCACAACAGACGCACAGGGCGTCTGCTGTACCCCCGCGAGCGGCCCACAACAGCGGCGCCCACCCACCGTAGTCTCAAGCGTTGCCAGCGAAGCCAACGCCGCCTGAAGCTGCGAGCGAAGAGTCACCAACTCTGCCTCCATCCGTTCGCAGCAGTCACAGTTCCTAGCCATTCTAAAAACCTATGTTTCTTCCAAGTAAGTACGTCTGAGGACACAGAAGTTTGATAAGCAGTGAGCTTTGAAAAATATAAACCTAACGCTGAACTGTTTATTAACGGCGAATCTGAAAAATATATACGCGAGCTAATAAATCAAAAAATCAACAACTGAACTGACAACTAAACGCGATTCTTAATAAATAAACACGCTAGCACAATAAAGTATAAAGAGCTGCAAAAGAAAGCACACACGAAATGAAAATAAGTCGCTTCTAATAAGAAGCCTGTTACCGTACAATCTAGAGCTGCTGCTGGTCACGAGTGCACTAAATATGCACTAAATATGTAAAGTTCTATGCATGAAAGAGGGCCAATAGTACGGTTATATAAAATGGAAACCATTACGTTGCTCACATATGGAAATTCTGTCAGATAACGGACCACAATTAGTTGGTAAAGTGTGGAAGGACCTGTGCAGAGCAACAATGTGCAACCAATTCTCATTGTCAAATATCGACCAACACTGAACTCCTCGGAAAGGGTTATGAAGGAAGTAAACCACATGTGCAGGACCTATTGTCACAACAAGCATAGTAACGATTGACGATTTTAGAATGATTATCAGTATGCTACATGCATCAATGGGATTTTCCCCACGTGAGATTCTGCTCAACCAGGGTCCAGAAAGCATATTCCCAGCAGTACTAGGTGATTCACCAGCCACAGAATTGACATGGAAGAGAAACATCGAATTGGCTATGGAATGTTTATATGAGAAGGCACAACAGAGGAAGGATTGTCATGATAGGATTATTAGACTTATCAAATTTGAACCGGGAGACCTTGAGTATGACTGACTCATACTCAGTCAAGCAAGATAACAAAGGAGATTCGTAAATTTAATCATGAGTACAAGGGTCCATACCATATCATAGGTATGGAACACCATAACATTGTTTAGTTGCAGGTTTCGAGTAGTGGTAAATATGTAGGCAAGCACTATGTGCAAACCATTAAACCATATAACTGTAACCGACATATACCAACAAGCACCACTACATCTACTCATCTCATTCTAGCTGACTGAAGAAATGAGTGATTTAGTGAAACTGTGGTTGGAGAGGTTTGATGATTACCTTGGTGTTAAAGCAAAGGTGCACTTTCTTCTTTTCTTTGTATAAGTGTAAACAAATGTCAGTTTACTATATATTATGATGCTGCATTTTGTATTTAAAATTTGTTTTTCAGCGACACAAGCAATATTTAAAACATTTGTAATATAATGTTCAATTTTTTCTCTTTCCAGCAATTTATATGATGATAATTTGATTTGTATTTTCTCATGAATAATCATTGCATTGTATTTCTCACGGTTTCTTATTGAATTTTTACACATGTTGTAGTGGCTGCACTGTAAGAAGGGCTTTATTGTTTGCATTTTTCATGTATTATAACTGTTGTTTATGTGTTCATATATATCTATTTACCTGTCATAACACTTTATGGATGTGGTGCCATGGCAGAAGACCCCAAACATCGTAGCCCACATTGTGATGCGAGTGATTTTGCCACATGAAGTAGTGTGTGTGTGTGTGTGTGTGTGTGTGTGTGTGTGTGTGTGTGTATGTGGTTGCTGTTGTAGTAACTATTTGGATTGCTACTGTCATAGTCAAACTGGTGCAACCCTACTGAATATTGATCTGCCTTCATCTGCGTCTTCATCACATGCCTGATCTGGAGTTACTAATCAGCCTTCAACAAGCGAGGAGTCATAATCATTGTTGTTATCTAATAGAATTGGTACTATAATAATCTCAATAAGAAGAGCAAATCTATTTCAACATGAAATTGTTTCATATATATTGTCATTGTGTGCTCAATCTGAAACTGTTAATTGGGTTTTTCTGCAACTTGGTTGTGAAGTACTAATTAGCCGTCCGCGGTGGCCGAGGGAACTGAGGCACTGCAGTCACGGTCTGCACGGCCACTACGGTCGGGGGTACGAATCCCCCCTCGGGCATGGATATTAGTGCCGTCCTTAGAATTAGTTAGTTCATAAGTAGTTTGTAAGTTTAGAGACTGATGACACTGTAGTTAAGTCCCATAAGCTATACAAACATTTGAACATTTGAGTACTAATTATATGTTGGTATGAGTGCTATGCTAATAACTAATAGTGTGTTATCTTACAGTGCAGCGAAAACTTCAATGCATTTGACGTACTAAAATCTATTGGAGTGAACTGTACCTGATTACTGTCCATTTTTTACCATCAGCACTAATATTAAAGTTGTGAGAGTGTTCATAAACCACAGGTTAACCACTCAAGAAAGTAAATGTACTACCATTAAGCACACAGTTCATCCAATCGGCACAATACACAGGGTGTATCAGAAATGCAGTGGCGGTCTAAGGGGAGGGGGGGGGGGGCGGAGGGGGCAAACCGCCCCAGGCCTCCGGTCATGGGGGGCCTCCAAATACCTTGAAAGCGAAAGCCAGGTTTTATTTTATTTTTTATTTTTTTAGCGTGCTTGGCATCTCATTCTGCTGGGGCCTTCGAATCTCGAAAGCTATTTTTTCAGACTGTCCCGTGCCTCTCGTCCTGGGAGGGCCTCCAATTCTTTTTTAAAAGTAACACATGTATTTTCAAGTGGTCGGGGGGGGGGGGGCTCATTTTGTTTCGCCGCCGTCCCGGGCCTTCAACAGCCTTAGACCGCCACTGCAGAAAGGATGGCGCAAACTTACATGTTTAGAAGTACACGATACAACAAGCAAAAATGTCCCGGTAAACATGGGTCCACAAATGATCTTTTTTACGAGATAATTAGGAATGTATGGTTTCAAGACGCCACTTAGGTCACTGTAAACATCAACCTAATTAGTACACATTAATTTGAAATTTAGACTTTAATATTATGATTTACATCGCATATAATTCACATTTCACTCACTTTATTGTAAACATCGTCCTTGTTAGTACAAATTCATTTGAAATTTAGACTTTACTATTAGGTTTTACTTTGATCACATTTTACATGTGGGTTACCTGTTAAAAGGAGGTGCTTGAGGTGTCTTCCTTGCATCTGGATGCAATACTGTGCTTGTCTCTGCAATGAATTTCGAATCGTTTCAAAAACTCCTGGATCATTTCAAAATCCTTGACAAGCATGTACAACTGCCGGCCGCGGGGACTGAGGCGCTCCAGTCACGGTCTGCACGGTCACTACGGTCGGGGGTTCGAATCCCCCCTCGGGCATGGATATTTATGCCGTCCTTAGCCTTAGCTAGTTCATAAGCAGTTTGTAAGCTTAGGGACTGATGACCCCGTAGTTAAGTCCCATAAGTGCTACAAATATTTGAACATTTGAACATGTACAACTCACCATTCCAGTTCTTCGACCGTGTTAACGAGTGTGCTGTACACTTCTCTTTTGAGGTGACCCTAGACACAAAAATCCTAAGATCAGTTGATCTTGGAGACCAAGGTACAGGGCTACCTCAGCCTAGCCATCTTTGGTCATATCTGCGTAATAGATGTCGTCTCACAACAGCAGAAGTATGTGCCGGGGCTCCATTAAGCGTGTACTGCGTATTATGACGTTGCTGAAGAGGAACATCCACAAATAAACCTGCAATATGACGCCGCAGAAACCTAAATTACCTCCGTCCATTAAGTTTTGGTGGAAGAAGGTGTGACCCAATGAGTTATCACATAGTACCCCTTACCACTCATTCAGTGAGAAACTCTGTTGGTGTGCTGACTCATGACGAGCATGTGGGTTTATTTCACAGTACAAATGTGTATTATGATCATTAAAAACACCATCACATAATCCTGCTTCATCTGTAAATAAAATGTTACATACGAAACCAGAGTTTTCTACAGTCTACTATTGCTTCCTCTGACAAATATTACTCTCAAATGTTTGTAAATCTATCGGACCAAACTGCGTTGTCATCAGTCCGTAGCTTACAAACTAATTAATCTAAGGTAAACTAACCCAAGGACAAACACACACACACACACACACACACACACACACACGCACCCATACCCCAGGGAGGACTCGAACCTCCGACGGCGAGCAACCGCGCGCTCCGCAGCGAGACGCCTTAGACCGCTCGGCTATTCCACCGCGACAATATTACTCTAGGAACAAATTCCGCATCATTGAGACATTGAACCCATTTGAGGTTCATGCGATGTAAAATTCTCCATACACTACTGTGGCTTGGTACAGGCACTTGTGTGGCAATTCTTCTCGTCCAGGTTCCTGGAGACAGCCGTACTGCTTCCAACACAGTATCGTCAACTTCAGGCATATTGCGAGCAGGGCTACCTCCTGTTCTGCAATGTGCGAAACCTCCCATGTTCTCTTAGGTGCTGGTAGGCTTTTGTAAATGTACGACTTTCAGGGTGTCTTCGATCAGGATATGTTTCTTGCATTAGCCCTAACATACATGAAATGCATATCCGTATTCTCTTTGTTACTGTAAATTTCCATTGTAACTACAACACAGCACAAGTGGCACTCCTCAGACGCGACTGATACCTTTTGAGACTGTGTGCTGTATCCGTGCTCTACGTTCTGCGTGTATGGTGTGGTTCCAACTCCACCTCTCAGCAATGTTCCGTTGTGTAAAAAACGAACATAGGACGGACTCAAGTGCGAAAGGGGTAAACCGTATGATGCTACAAATAATGCCTTCTGCGACGACTTGGAACCATAAATTTGTCATTATCTCACAAACGGTTCGTTTGAGGACCCACGTTTACTGGGACATTTGTGCTTCTATTATCATGTACTTTCAACCGTGTAAGTTTGCGCCATCCTTTTTGATACACACTATATTTTTCCTCGGCGTGTTACAATGGCCTTCCGGTTGTTCAAGGTGAATTTCAGAACATCAGTTACTTTGATTACTGCAGTGTTTGTGGTATGGTATTCAAACAAAGCCTGACTGATAATTCTCAAATAAGTATAAAAGGAAGGGAAGACAGGAGTGCACTTGCCTGCAGTAGACAGAATCTGGTATTGGAACGCCAGTCCCACTCATACTTTTAATGTTCCGGGAAGATTGAAATCGAGCAGACAGTCGCTCGACAGTTGATCGGTTACTCACGACTTGGGCGGCGCGATGAAGCGGAACATGAGCGGCGGCGGGCCGCGGCGGTGGACGAGCAGCGTGGCGTAGGCGGGCAGCGGCGGCGCCCTCGCCACCAGCAGCAGCGACGCCGGGCACAGCAGCGGCAGCCGCGCCACCGGCGGCGGATCCGACATCGGGTAGCTGTGCCCTGCGCGCCAACACCGCATTTCATGACAACCACGTTCTCAGCGTTGCCGTAATGACATGCATTCAAAAGTTACAACACCTACGATTTTTCCCCCTCAGCACATGTGGTCTGCACTAATTGTGAATGCCTGATAGATATGGCAACACTATGCAGCATATACATCTCTAGCGGCATCGGTAAGAATTAGGACTGTCGTTGATTCTTAAAATAGTGACGCTTTCAGAGCAGGACATTGTGTAATCATTAGTTTTCTCCATTTGTGTGCTGTGACAGCGATTGAAATTCTTTACTACTTGACACATGTTGGTGATGGTGTCATGTCTCAGGCTCGCATCAGCCAGTCTGACGACATGGTCCAGTAAGTGGAGAAAATTGTTTTAGAGGACCGCTGAAGGACTGTGAAAGTTTGTTTTACCCCTCCGGTGGGGTGCTGCAAGTCTCGGTCCTATTCCCTCTCCTTTACCTCATCTTCTCCGTTGATGTGCACCAGCCCCAGCGTCCCGCCCACCTCCTGCAATGTGGTGACAATACTTGCTTCCCAGCCCTTGTCCCCTCCCTCGCCGGCTCCCAGCACTTGCTCCACTCTCACCTCACTGAGTTCTCTGAATGGTGTAACTCGTGGCTCTTTTTCATAAACCCAGATAAATCCCAGGCAATCATCATACGTCAACCACCCCAACCTTCCGCCTCCATGATTTTTACCTCACACTCCATGATCGTCCCATCTGCCACACCCTCACCCTCACCCTCAAATAACTCGGCCTCGCCCTCAATCGATCCCTCTCCTGGCATCCCCACCTCCGCTGAGTCTGACAAACAGGCATGTCCTGCCTTAATACGGAATCGGATTTTGGGTTAAATAATCGATTTTCGTTTTATTGCCTTAATATATTCTGCTAAGTTTTCTCTTTAAGATGACTTATCATACCTATCTGTACTACGATTTTTTTTTCTTTTTTTAGGTTTGTGAGATCGGGTATTACGCTTTAGTTATAGGCTTCTCAAATGGCTGACCATAAACTTTTTGGCAATACATTTGTATGCCATAAATTCAAATATCCCGCTTTACAGCTAGTCTTTATGCACTATTTGTCCGAAAATGTCTCTCTCTGGCTTCATCAAGTTACTCTTTGACCTTGTAAGATCGGATTGTTTATAAACAGTGTGCTATATCAAAGGGATAAAACTAGATGATGAGAAAACCTTGAATGGCAAAGGAAGATTGACTGAATCCATGATAGACCACATTCAGAATTGCTTTGGCCTTGGTATCAGGCAAAATACAGGCAATCTTGAAGAAATTAGGAAAGATATATATGGGCTTTGTAATTCCACACAGCATCGACAGATGAGCATTCAGAACATGGTTTGTGCCCCAAAGGCGAAAAGAACTGTTGTAAATAGAATAGGGGACTAACAACTGGAGATAACTACATTCACCACCACAATCTACCATTAGCCACCATGAAAGAAATAAAGTTCATTTTCAGAGAGCTCTCTGACAGAAGGTTTCTGTTGAAATGTCTTCACAGGAAAACGGAGAACCTCAACGAGTGCTTCATTAGTGTGATGTGGCATCTTCTCCCAAAAACAGTGTTTCCCAAAATTAATACACTACATTTTGGTGTGTAAGATGCTGTGGCAACCTTCAATCTTGGGAATATAACTAAATGTAAGGTCCTTGAAAAGTTGGGTTTGCGTGTTGGTTCCCACACAGAACGTGCTATGTTCACTTTAAATCACCATAGACTAAGGCATGCTGACAGTATAATCAAGACATTAGTGAAAAAAGCAAGACAAGCAGAGGATTGCAAATTAAGACTCGGTTATGAAGACTGTGATGGGGTACTAAATACGAGGGGTATTAACTACCATGAATATTTCATCTTCTTTCTCCGTTTCCAGTAAGTTTAATTTTTACTTCTCCTGGGAACATTACCTCAGGTACTAGTGAACCTAGAAGTCTGAAATTTTTTTGACTTAGTCACTTGGGTTTCCTTTACGTACTGAAACAATGATTTTGTAATTACGTGATAACAAAAGACTTATGGGTGATAATCCAGTAAAAGGTGATTGAAAATGTTTACTTTGGAATAACTGTAAAATATCTCTGTAAGAAAATACTTGTTTCAGTATTGTTATGACAAATCAATCACCATACAGTAATAACTTTATCTCTCTATCTCCAGTACTTTGTGAGAAAATGTTCCCTGTAGTAGGCATATTTTAACATTGCGGGGATAGGCGATTCCATATCCCCTTAACTTGCTAAACGTCCCCTCTGGCCAGATGTGGGGACTCAACCCTTTCAATATCCGATACACCTATCGTTCTTTTATGCTTCCCATCCTCTGCAGCTTCCATCCCACATTGGTTTCCAGTCATCCCATAGATTATAAAACCCTTCAACTCCTTGAACGCCACCCTCTCCTTGATTACTCCCATCCAACTTCCTTCCTTTACACAAATCTTTTACGACCCCACCCTATTCCCCCACCTCCGAATCCTTTATCACACCCACAAAATAGAGTCCCAAAACCCACTGGTATACCCATCCTCACCTATCCTGAGCCTTGCTATGCCTTCAACAATACATGCCTCCCTTCACCTTTACACACTCCAGATCCTCTCTCAGAATAAATTCCGCCATCTCCCTCTCCCGAATGATGCCCTCCATCCTGATATATATCCTTCTTACCACCCCTAATCCTCTCCAGTACCCTTAGATGCAACGCCCTCTCTCTCCCTCCTCTCATCTTCCGTTCCACTTCTTGGCTATCCCCCTCCTTCCCCCTCCCATCCCTGGAGTTCTTACGCTCCTTCCCCATCCCCTTCCTTTCCCCTCCTACCCCGTGCTACCGACCCAACCTCTCTTCTCTAGTGCGGTCCTCGGTGCCGTCATTTTTTAATCAGTGCTTCAGCCATTGTTCAGTGTCCAGAGCATGGAGTGTGTTTTAACAGTGTGTTCACCATCAACTAGAACAAGTGTCGCTCCTGTATTTTATTCAGTGCCTCCAACCGTCTCATTGTGTCCAGTTTTCTGATTGTCAGTGGTTTTAACGCCACCAAGGCACAATTTTAACTTACTGAATGTTTTTATTATCTCTGTTATTGTGTTTTTCCAATTTTTTTCTACTTGTCAACAATTAATTCTTCGCATTTAAACTCCAGTATCAAAGTTTTTTATGAAATAAATCACAATTTATGATGTTATGGCTTCACTGTATTAGGTTTAGATGAAATACCAAACTGTGGCGAATGATAATTTGTGCCCGGCCGGGATTCGAACCCGGGATCTCCTGCTTACTAGGCAGACGCGTTGACCACTCCGCCACAGAGGACACAGTACAATTTGTGATGTTATGGCTTCACTGTATTAGGTTTAGATGAAATACCAAACTGTGTCGAATGATAATTTGTGCCCGGCCGGGATTCGAACCCGGGATCTCCTGCTTACTAGGCAGACGCGTTAACCACTCCGCCACCGAGGACACAGTACAATTTGCGATGTTATGGCTTCACTGTATTAGGTTTAGATGAAATACCAAACTGTGGCGAATGATAATTTGTGCCCGGCCGGGATTCGAACCCGGGATCTCCTGCTTACGCGTTGACCACTCCGCCACCGAGGACACAGTGATCAGCCCGGCTGCAGAGGGCTCTTCCCTGCACGTCTCCCGCCACACACGTGAATCCCGTCCTGGCAGAAATTGTCATTCGCCACAGTTTGATATTTCATCTAATCCTAGTACAGTGAAGCCATAACATCGCAAATTGTACTGTGTCCTCGGTGGCGGAGTGGTCAACGCGTCTGCCTAGTAAGCAGGAGATCCCGGGTTCGAATCCCGGCCGGGCACAAATTTTCATTCGCCACAGTTTGGTATTTCATCTAAACCTAATACAGTGAACCCATAACATCGCAAATTGCGATTTATTTCATTCATTTGAACGCTGTAATTCGTCAAATATATATATATATATATATATATATATATATATATATATATATATATATAAATAAAGTTTTTTATTACTTCATCTCCATTTTTTTTATTTTTTGTTTTGTTTTTTAATTTCGCTCAGTTGACGCCTGCCGACTGTGTGGTTTTAAAATTACAATAAAGAAGGGAAAAAAAGACACCGCCTCAAAAGTTGGGAATTCTGTGGAACGTCTGCGCTCAGTTATGCGTGAGGACATGAAAATGTCAAGAATGTCTTCCAGTTGGATACTGTGAATGCTGACGGATGGCCACAAGGCTGTGCCTGTTGCAAGTTATCAGACAATGTTGACGCACGATGATCACATAAATTTCACAATTTTCATCGCATGTGGTAATGGATGGGACATTTTTCAATACTGAAACGAAGCGCCAGTCAGTTCAATTGCATCACCGATCTTCCAGTGGTCAAAGCAGACTTCGACAGAAGTGATCGCAGTGGCCATGGAATCATGGTGTCATAGTTGTGAAAAATGTTTACAGCTGCAGGGAGATTATATCGACAAGTAAAACAAAATTTCATTGTTCACGTGAGAAGTAATTATTTAAAAAAAAAAAAAAAAAGAAGAAGAAGGAGGTCAACATCTTGCACACACCTGGTATAATAAAGGGCGATTGAACTAATTTAATGGATCATAATTTTCTTCTCAAAACTCATACAACAAGAAAGTTGTTATAATGAACTCATTAGGTGTGGTAGAATCAGAAATAACGCCCATTGTTGACAAGTTAACTGTTGTTTCTATGCATTAGGGCCTTTGTCTGGCATCGTTTATGTGAAACTGTTCTTCCCTCTTTCTCGCACCCATGGATGTAAGGCAACAGACAGGCTGCATATTCATTAATTTCTAAAAGGCGTTTTTTACAGTGCTGCACTGACTTAGTGAGTGTTGATCAGAGACATCGGCAACGTCTGGCGTGCCCCATGGAATCTTGATAGGACCACTATTTATTTTCCATCAACATAAACAGTATGACGGACAGGGTGAGAAACAACCTGCGGGTGTTTCCTGATAATGCTGTGGTGTAGGGGAATGTGTCGTCATTAGGATGCAAAACGACTTAGGTGAAATTTCTTGTGGGTTTTATGAAATGCAGCTAGCTCTAGATGTAGAAAAAAAGCTATGGAAATCAGTAGGAAAAACAATCCCAATGTTTTTTTAATACAGTATTATAGTCGGCGTCACGTACGAAAGTTTCCTAGTTTTCAACCATTCTGCGCATCCCCCTCCATTAACACAATGACAGCCAATAAAGTTCATTCTCCAATGTTGTTTAATTTGTACATTGAGCAAGCTATAAAGGAAAGCAAGGAGAAATTTGGAGATGGAATTAAAGTTCAGGGTGAAGAATTAAAAACATTGCGATTTGCCGACGATATAGTAATTCTGTCAGGACCTAGAAGAGCAATTGAACGGAATGGACAGTGTGCTGAAAGGTGCATATAAGATGAACATTAACAAGAGCAAAACTAGGGTATTGGAGTCCAGTCTAAGAAAATCAGGTGATGCTGAAGGAATTAGATTGGGTAACGAAGCAATAAAGGAGGTAGATGAGTTTTGTTACTTGGGCAGTAAAATAACAAATGATGGTCGCAGTACAGAGGATATAAAATGCAGAATGGCAATGGGTAGAAAAGCGTTCTTGAAAACGAGAAATTTGTTAACATCGAATATTGATTTAAGCCTAAGGAAGTCCTTTCTGAAGGCATTTGTATGGAGTGTTGCCTTGTATGGGAGTGAGACATGGACGATAAACAGTGCGGACAGGAAGAGCATTGAGGCTTTTGAAATATGGTGCTACAGAAGAATGCTGAAGATTAGGTGGGTGGATCGCGTAACTAATGAGGAGGTACTGAACAGAATTGGGGAGAAAAGAAATTTCTGGCATACCTTGACTAAAAAAAGGGATAGATTGATAGGACACATTCTTAGACATCAAGGAATTGTGAATTTAGCGTTGGAGGGAAGTGTGTTGGGTAAAAACCGCAGAGGAAGACCAAGAGATGGATACAGTAAGCAGATTCAGACAGATGTAGGTTGCCGTTCTTATGTGGAGATGAAGAGGCTTGCTCAGGATAGGGTATTGTGGAGAGCTGTATCAAACCAGTCTCCGGACTGAAGACAACAACAACAACAAAGTTCATTCTATAGGCGCGTGGCTGGCCTCCGAGTCACGCATTGTTTCTCCCGCAGGCGGAACTGATGGCGTTCGGCCGTAGGTCTCCCCTCCACGCTTTTCCTATCGCTCCGCCTCTATGCGCGGAAGCGTCTTATTATATGACGCCAGCTATAATAGTACCTAATCAAAGACGTAGCCAAAGGGGGGGGGGGGGCTCTTGGGGGTCCGGACCCCTCCTATCACCTAAATGATAAAATACTACTAAAACATATGCTAAGGACAACACACACACACACACACACACACACACACACACACACACACACACACATGCTCGATGGTGGACTCGAACCTCCGATGGGACTAAATGAAATAAGACACGACCTAGCTATTGTGTAGTGAAACTGAGTGATATTGTTATCAGTCATACGCCGAAAAAGGGATACGCACTATCGACAGTCAAAAAAGCCTTCTATAGATTTTAATTATCGATACATATAAGAGCATCCCCTATCGCCTAGTCGTCTTTTAGCCGTTGTCCATTGTTGGCCTTACTCCATTATTGCTATGTTAAGCACTACAGTTTAATTCTGCCGCTGCCGTTTATTTCTTTTGTGTTGTTAATATAAGTTTCCAATTATGAATAAGTTCATAACAAGGAAAAAGAGAAAAACCGACTTTCATTTGTCCACTAGCGTTATGGCAAGGTAAAAAACGTACTACTATAACAGCTTATTTATCTATTTACAGCAGTGGAGTTAATATTTGGAGTGGAAATATTTCAGTATATAATAAGACACCTCACTCAGTATGTGTAATACTTTTTAAAGTTAGGTTTAACAGTAATATTTTATCTAGAGAGTATATACGTTGCAATGCCAAAAAGAGTAAAAGAACCAGTTATCTTGGAAATAAAATACAGATCTTCCTAAATCAATATGCGAGGTATTTATTCTGATGCAAATATCCTGGCTACGTCACTGGCCTAATACAGTCGTATCGATTCAACATCCAGTCACAGCTTTGCAGGGTGATATGAAATGGAATGACCATGTAAAGGACAGTCGTCGGGAAGGCGGATACTAGTTTCGGTTTGTTAGGATAACTGCACAAAAATGTATATTTGTAAAAGAGAACTCGTATAGTACGTTTCTGTGACACTTTATTGCGTGTTGCTCAAGTGTATTCTGGTATATTCGATACACGCCGGTGTTACAGACATGCTTCAGGATCCCAAATGCGAACAACTGGAAGGAAACCTCCGCTCTTTTCGAGGAACGTTATGAGGAATCTTATAGGGTCGTCGGAATATGACGTTGTAATCAGAACAGTTCTACTGAAGCCAAATTTCTTTTCGCATAAATACTACAAAGATAAGAGAATGGAGGGAAAAGGGAATGTTTGTATGCCTTTGTACGAGCCCTAATGTATCTTATAAATTCGAAACATTGATAAGAGACATTAGGTCTCGTACAAAGGAATACATTTGCCTTATTCTGCGTGGCAGTGGAACAAAATTACTAGTAATTATACGAGGTAACTAATGGCGATTGGCAGAAAATGTATGCAGGTTTTAATGTATGAGGGAGAGTTGAAAAATAAGTTTCCCCTATCGACTGTGGGCAGAGTTGTGTATTAAAGGAAAAAAATAGAATGAGACAAAAAGATAAGAGATATCTGCATTTTTCTACATAATTTCCAAGTACATTGAGATATTTGTCATGCCGATTTATGACCTTAAAAGCCTTCCAGGAAAAAATCAGGGTGTTGCATATGGAAGAAGCATTGCGTCCCAGAAAACGATGAGTAGCACTTTACTAGCAGACGGAGTGCTTCTGAACGTCTTTCAGACAGGTGATGACGGATGTTTCCTTCGATTCGTTTCATCCTCCATCACAATCCGAAACAGAGAGTCACTGCCATATTCATGGTCGACCTTTACCCAATGGTGTATTAGTGTCCTGCACTTGTCCATTCACCTGCTGTGTCGTCTTTCGCCCATAGCCATTCAACGCTTCTTCCGTATGCAACGCCTGATTTTTCCTAAAAGGCATTTTGAAGCTTATAAAGCGGTTTGACACATGTCTCAAAGTACTTGGAAATTATGTAGAAAAATAAAAATATGTTTTATCTTTAATGTCTCATTCTATTTTACATTTACTCTTGATAGAGTTCATTATTTTCCTAATTTCTGAAGGAGTGGTCGGTGGAAATTCAATTGTAACAAATTGTGTAGGAATGGTCTCTTCCATTAACTGCCTTGATACTTCTAACGAACATTTAGATCCTATTCTTTCTACAACATTTAAAAAATAATAATTAAAATGTTTTCATCTTCTGACTTTTACTTACTAAAGTTTTCATTTGTTTTGATTGTAATACCCTCTTCCTGTGCTCTCGGTTACCCTGTCTACCTATTAATAATATTCCAAATTGTTTTAATTTTGTTATCAGAGGAACTAATCTCAGACATAATGCACATGCTTCTTGATTCTTAATAACTTTTCTTAATGTAGCACAGTAGTTTTTATAATAATTTATTGTTTCTGGGTTATTACTCTTTCTTGCGGATAGATATAGTTCCATTTTTCGGTTACAGGATATTTTTATTCCTGTAGTAAGCCATGGTTTTTTGAGTGGTTTCTTACAATTATATTTAACTAATTTCGTGGGAAAAAGTTTTCAAATACCCTTACAAATGTATCATTTATTAAGTTATATTTTAATTTAACATCACGTTCCTCATAAACCTCATAGCAGTCTAACTGCTGTAGACTTTCTTTGAAATTTCTAGTTGTTAAGGAATTAGATTAGGAGAAATGTAGGCACACGGGAGGCAATACTCACATTACGACTTATCTCAGAAGATATATTAAGCAAAGGGACATCTACGTTTTTAGCATTTGTAGATCTGGAGAAAGCTTTTGACAATGTTGACTGGAATGCACTTTTTCACATTATGAAGGAAGCAGGGGTAAAATATAGGGAACGAAGAGGTATATTCAACTTGTACAAAAACAAGACAGCAATTATTAGGGTCGAAGTTCATGAGAGGGTCCCAGTGGTTGGAAGGGAGTAAGACAGGTTTGTTGCCTTTCCCCAATGTTGTTCAATCTGTACGTTGAGCAAGCTGTGAAGGAATGCAAGGAGAAATTTGGAGAGGGAATTAAAGTCGAGAGAGAGGGAATAGAAACCTTGCAGTTAGCTGACGACATAGTAATTACGTCAAAGAGAGAAAAAGACCTGGAAGAGGAATTAAACTGAATGGACAGTGTCTTGAAAGGAAGATATAAGATGAACACCAACAAGAGTAAAATAAAGGTAACAGAATGTAGTGGCAGAAATGGAGGTGATGCTGACGTAATTAGATTACGTAATGAGACAATAAAATTAGTAGATGAGTTTTGTTATTTGGGTAGCAATATAACTTTTGATGTGCGAAGTAAAGAATATATGAATTGCAGAATGGCTATTGGAAGAAAAGCGTTTCTGAAGAAGCGGATTTTGTTGACATCCAATATTAGTTTAAATGTTAGGAAGTCCTTTTGAAACCATTTGCCTGGACTGTAGCACTGTATGGGAGTGAAAGATGGACGATGACGATGAGAGCTCAGACAAAAAGATGATAGAAGCTTTCGAAATGTGATGCTATTGACGAATGATGAATATTATATGAGTAGAACATGTAACTAATGAGGAGGTGCTCAACAGAATTGGAGAGAAGGGAGTTTATGGGATATCCCGACTAAGAGAAGGGATAGGGTTTTGGGACACTATTCCGAGACATCAAGGAATCGTCAAAATAGCATTAGAAGGAAGTGTGTGTGGTAAAAATCGTAGAGGGAGACCGAGGGCCGAATACAGTAAGCTGATTCAAAAGGATATAGGTTGCCCTACATTTTCTCAAATGAAGAGGCTTGCACAGGACAGGGTAGCTTGGAGATCTGCATCAAACCAGTCGGCGGACTGAAGACCACAACAACAACAACACCATATTTTTGTCAATAAAAAGAATATTATTAAATTTTAAGGAAAAAAAATGAAATTTCATGCAAAAAGTGAGATTTTTCACCATAAATTTAACAATTTTACGGTAAATAAGAAAGGAAGTTGAGACATGAAGTGAAATTGCCATTTTAATCATATTTCTAAAAAGAAAGTTTACAACAAGCCCCATAATGTCCTCAACACAGCTTGTGTAGAGTTTAGGTGAAGTAAATAATCTTGAACATTTTACATATTATTTGAGAACATAATTTTTGTACATTTCTTAGTGGATTTCTCAACTGCTTCTTACTACAGCCTTCGTCGGATCAGGTGAGAGAATAATAGAGGCAAAGAGAAAGACGCAGTTTGATAGTAACTTCGTTCCTGAGTCCTTCAAGAAGATGCGTCCAGCTGGTGTTTTCATGAATACCAGAAAATGTTGTTCGATAAACAAATAATATTATATAAGATTTTGTTCTTAGTAAATGGAAGAAAAATAGAGCAATTCACAGTGGTTCAATTTCACTCTGTTTGAAAGGTCATCGACTTTACTAGGTACAGTGGTTGATGAAAAATAATTTAATTGCATTTATTAAGAAACATGTAAATATTCAGAGAAAAAATTAAAAACTGGAAGAGGTACTTTAATCCATAATTGAAAATGATGCTGAAATGTTCAAAAGAGATTAAACTGAAACCCTGAAAAAATATTTCTATTTATACCAATGTCTGTGGTAGCCAAACACAAGACAAATGTTGATCGATGTTGTCAAAATGTACCGTCACGTCATACGGCATTGAAAAACGTTTTGATTGGATAACTTTCTTGCCTGTGTCTTTTCGGTATGAATTTTGTAAGTTCCTCAGTCTTACTTTACGATAAGCGAGCAATTTAAATTTCTTAAGATAGCTCAGAAATGCATGACAAGGTAATAGTTTGCAGTAGAGAAGAGGTGATCGT
The DNA here is from genome assembly GCA_026315105.1 of Locusta migratoria. Lineage (NCBI taxonomy): Eukaryota > Metazoa > Arthropoda > Insecta > Orthoptera > Acrididae > Locusta > Locusta migratoria. The sequence goes on along the minus strand of CM048744.1, from coordinate 726,912,147 downwards.
GAAAAGAGTGAGAGAGAAAGAAGCATAATACACAGTACCACTTCTCCAATCGGAGCTCCTACTTTGTAGCCATTCTTATCAAACTGGGTCACAGCCCATAAAAGGTGAAATGCTAGTAATTTACCTGCTATAGAGTCTTCAACGAACTCATTTGCTAGAAAGGTTCGCCTTGTTCCGCTTGAAACAAATTCTACCAAACTACTCACACTTATCACTTGCAATCACCTTTACCACTGAGGCTGAGTATATAGAGGAGTGATATAAAAGCACAACTTTAGGAGTTCTTGACCAATTTCTAGAAAATCTGTTATATACACAGTTCTTTTATTGCGTCTTTATTAAACTAGCTTCGTTATCTGTTTGTCTAATCGGTACAAACTTTTCAATTGATTGTAATTACCTTTCCACAGAACAGAAGATTTAAAACTTTCAACATAGCTCAGAGCTGGGTGACAATGTGCGCCTAACGGTACTTTGGGCACCACTGTCATCTCCCCCTTTCCCTAATATAGTGGCAAATAATCCGCAACAAAACGGTTACTGGGAAGCCTCGGTGCGAGGTCAAATTTCACTAATTTTTCCCTCCATGATCTTCTCGTGAGTTGTACGCGGAGGAAGCGATATATTACTTGATTCATGTGAAGAGAAACTAAATTTTCCACAAGTCTCTGTTGTAATCTCAACTATATGTCTGAAGTGTGATTTTAGGTTTTCCTGGCGTATGGAGATATTGAAAATTCCTCGGGAATTCGGCCGGTGCCGTCGTCTAAAAGCCGCGATATTTCGGCAAGCTGACTTCTTGCCATCTTCAGACGGTGCAGGAACTCCAGCTTGCCGAAATATCGCGCCTATTAGATGATGGCACCGGCCGAATTCCGGAGAAATGTTCAACACTAGATGTTTGAAATCGACTGGAAAATTTCACATACACAAGACTAAAAGGAAGAAAATTATTTTTTGAATAAATTTTTTTAAGTAATACGTTTTATACCGTACTAAAAAGTATAAAATGTTTTTTCCTATCCACACACAGTTTCTTAACAGCACATACAAAGAACCTGAAAATTTACCGGTGTGACTTTTTTATGAAATGGAAAAAAAGAAAAATACGAATGTCTAATACTGACAAAGAAAAGCGAGGGGTGTGTGCAACACTTAATTATGCATGAACAGCCCAGCAACAAAATAGTATATAGCATGTATCCCAGGTTTTTCTTTATAAATCTATCAGTATTCGTATGTTGTTGTTGTTGTGGTCTTCAGCAGTGGCGTAGCTATGTCACCAATGGCCCCGGGGCAAAAATTACATTGGGGCCCTCTTTACACTAATACTGTACAAATGCAAAACTACTTCATCATCAGCTCCTTACCGCCCACTGGAAGACATACTTAGTTAATTATTATGTGTCACGCAGCAAGTAATATTTAATCGTACTCTCTAATATAATTGTGAAAGTTTGTTTGTTTGTTATGCTTTCACGCAAAAATTACAGTATTAACACATTTGTGGAAAATAAACATGCCTGTTTCGTGGCGCAACGCATTTTGTGGAAAATGCGCACTCTCCAGGTGTCTGCGCAGTACGTCATCTGTGGTTTACGAGGTGATCTGTGGATGAATCGGTATAACTTTGTAAAACACCGTGTAACTTCCTTTTGCGACGTAATGGGGTAGATCGAATGGGGGCTCGCTTTCTCGCTTCTGCCCTCCAACCTCCCCCCCCCCCCCCACACACACACCAATCCCTTCCTGCTGTCACATCCCCACAACAGAAGATGTGCCCAGTACCGTTCTACTCTACTTAAATATGCTGTATACATTTAATATTTTAACTTCGTCCATTCTGTTTAACAATAACTATATTAACATATTGGCTGCCAAAGATATACTTGGGTTACCGTACCCCGGGGACCATTTACTTTTTTTCCATATTCTGCTTTAGTTTGCTTGAAGTAAGCTATTTAAGTACAAATAAGTTGAAAATATTGTTTATGTTTTCTTGTGTGAGTTACATATGACTCACATGGCGCCAGAGTAAAATGCCAGGTTTGTCATTTGCTATGTCGCTAATAATTTTGGGTTGGTACTCCTATAAGTCTTTCATTCCACAACATTATTTGCGTACAGTTCCATTATTGTTTTCTCCATTGTTACTACAGTCTTTATTGAGTGTTGTTTGCTCCGTAACACAGTGATATTGTAGCAAGAGAAAGTGTCTCGCAGAAGTTATGTAGATGAACAAAGGCATGTACAGAAGCTTTTAGATGAAGTTATGGACATAAGTGAAGAAGATGAAGATATTACTGAAATGCAAAATAAGAGGAATGTGTTGATGCTGACTACGGTTCATGGAGAGGAAGAAGCTGAAGTTCAAACCAAGAGAAGCACAAAGATAAACCAGCAATGATAACTGACAATAATCAGTCATTTATAGATCTCTCTCGCCAAATGAAGTCCTATATTGTCTGAGGCGGAGTGTAAAATGGTACATGAAGCTTACAATTGAACTGATGACAGTGTCAGCACTGGTAAATGTTCTTTTTCATTTACTGATACATCAACAACAAGATCATCTCAATCACAGAATTGAAACAGGAAGTGACTTTGCGACTACTCCATACAAAAGATGTCGATGCCCCTGAGAAATCTCTCACCGTAGCCAACGAGCTGTTTGCAGATTGTGCTCTTGTGAACATGGGAGCAGCAGAGGTGTACGGATGCTACGAAAAAATGAAGAATGAATTACATGGAAATGTAAGAAATTGTGACTCGTATTTTTGCGAAGAGTGTTTCTTCATAAAGCACAGTGCATACAGGTGTTACATGTACAAAGTTGAATTACCCAATTTTTTCAGTCTGTTTCATTTTGTTGCAATTAGAGTTGGAGAATGTAATTAAAACTGTATGTGATATACAATCTACTGTATAAGTAATATGTAACACCAAATAATAAATTATAAAAACAAGGAAACTCCAATATTACTGGGCCATCTGAGTTAAATATAATTCACGATTTCAAGTGTCAAGAACTACTCTTGATCTCTTGAAAACTGGAGGCCACGAACATGATTTGTTACTGGGGCCATAACGTACTGTAACACCAAGTCACAGTACGCTACTGTGAGTTACAACTGCACCACGGAGCTTTAAATGGAAAAATGTCCGTGAGTTGTATTTACTTCACGTCGACCGAAGAGAAGACTTCCTGTGACTCACGTGGCAGTCAATATGTTAAAACATTGTTTTCTAAAAGTTGGGAATTTTTCTATTTCTTGTAATACGAATACTATTAGTCCTTGAAAAAAATTCATAATTATTTTTCGCGCCTCAGTGTATCGCTAACAATGAGTGGCGTTTTCCAAGTTCGTGTTTCCTCACGCACCAAAGTCAGAATGAAAGAATACCTGCTGGAGTAATACAATGCTTCAAACTGTTAGATTGCAGATATTAGCAAAGATATGATTTCTGATCGGTAATTATCGGTAAGCGTTTTCGTGACTGCAGTACATTATAGTAATAATATGGGTACACAATTACAAAGTAGTCAATTTTATTTTAACAATTATTTTAAATTTTTTTCCTGGCTTTGGTTTTTGCAAAATCATCAGTAAGGGCTGTTAAATCTAGACTTGAAGCACCTTGTTTTCTATTTCTATGAGTGCCAAATGTTCGAGTCAAGCTTGAGCCATACTCTACCTCAGATCCGTTTTGATAATTTTTAATTTGCTGAACGACCTTTCAGCTGCTGCGGAAGAATAAAACTCCGGTAAATACTTCCGTAACCTCACATTCTAAGAATGCATGTTTTTTTTATAATTTCCTTACATAATTGGCGAACTGTCCATTTTGGAGTCAATTTCGGCAGGAGAAATTAAAAGTCCAGATTCTTTCATTCGACTAAAATATTATATACAGTATAACGTCTATTATCCGAAGTAATTTGGGGACATGGATATTCGGAAAACCGGTTTATTCGGATATTCGAACTGTACACTTCTATTTGCAAATAAGGAGTACTGGACAGTAAATGTATTTACTCTGTATTTGGAGGAGCGCGATCCTTCACATTGCACGCCGCAACACTTGGTAGGCGCAGCTGTAGCTGTGAGCAGCTTTGATGCTGCCGCTACTTCTGCCGACTGAAGTGTGCCGATTGTTGGACACACTGACTGGCAGCTTCGCCTGTAGGCAGCGCGTCTTGTGAAGGCCCAATTAGAAGCACTGTTCCGCCAGCCGGTGGCCCAGTACGGCTACTGTGGGAAACTTGGTTTGAGGGGAAGGGGATATGATGGACGATACGGCGGGAGGGTAAAAAAAAAATTAAATAAAAAATTCGACACTCCACTGAAACTTTTTTCGATCGTCGCTCACGAAGGCCGAGGGGCCCCTGGAGCTCGGGGGCCCCGGGGCACTGCCCCGCCTAGCCCTATGATAGCTACGCCACTGGTCTTCAGTCCGCAGACTGGTGTGATGCAGCTCTCCACGATACACTGTCCTGTGCAAGTCTCTTCATCTGACAATACGTTCGGCAACCTACATCCTTTCGAATCTGCTTACTGTATTCGTCTCTCGGTCTCCCTCTATGATTTTTACCCCACACGCTTCCCTCTAATGCTAAGTTGACAATTCCTTGACGTCACAGAATGTGTCCAACCAATCTATCCCTTCTCATAGTCAGGACATGCCAGAAACTCCTTTCCTCCCCGATTCGGTTAAGCGCCACCTCATTAGTTACGTGATGTACCCATCTAATTTTTATGATTCGCCTGTAGCACCACATTTCAAAAGCTTCTATCTTCTTTTTATCTGAACTTCTTATCATCCACGTTTCACTCCCATATAATACTACACTCCAGACAAATGCTTTCAGAAAGGACTTCCTAATATTTAAATTAATACTGGATGTTAACAAGTTTCGCTTCTTTAGAAACGCTTTTTTTCCCAAAGCCATTCTGCATTTTATATCTACTTTACTTCGGCCATCAGAAGTTATCTTGCTACACAAATAACAAAATTCATCTACTACTTTCATTGTCTCATTACCTAATGTAATTCCTTCAGCATCGACTGATTTTCTGAAATTGCATTCCATTACTTTCGTTTTACTCTTGTTAATGGTCATCTTATATCTTCCTTTCAAGTCACTGTCCATTCCATTCAATTGCTCATCCAGATCTTTTGCGGTTTCTGACAGAATTACTATGTCATCGGCAATCCGCAATGTTTTTATTTCTTCTCCCCGCACTTTAATTTCCTCTCCAAATTTCTCCTTCCATTCTTTCACTGCTTGCTCAATGTATACATTGAACAACATTGGGGAACGGTACAACCCTGTCTTACTCCCTTCCCAACCTCTGCGTCCCTTTCTTGCCCTTCGACTCTAATAACCGCTGTCTGGTTTTTGTATAGGTTGAATATATCTATTCGCTCCCTATATTTTACCTCTGCTACCTTCAGAATTTTGAAGAGTGTATTTCAGTCGACATTGTCAAAAGTTTTACCTAAATCGACAAATACTAAAAACGTAGGTTTCCCTTTCCTTAGTCTATCTTCTAAGATAAGTCGTAATGTGAGTATTGCCTCCCGTGTTCCTACAGTTCTCCTAAATTCAAACGGAGCTTCCCCAAAGTCGGATTCCGCCAGTTTTTCCATTCGTCTTTAAGTAATTCGTGTTTGTATTTTGTAACCATGACTTATTAAATTGATAGTTCTGTAATTTTCACACTTGTCTGCACTTGCTTTCTTTGGAATTGGATTTACAATATTCTTCTTGAAGTCGGAGGGTATATCCCCTGTCTAATACATCTTGCATACCAGGTGATGCAATTTCGTCACGACTGGCTCTCCTAACAATATCAGCAGTTCAGACGGAATATCATGTACTCCAGGGGACTTGTTCCGACTTAAGTCCTTCAGCGCTCTGTCAAATTCTTCTCGCAGTATCATATGTCCTATCTCATCTTCCTCCACTTCGTCTTCCATTTCTAGAATACTGCCTTCAAGTTTATTTCCTTTGTATAGGCCCTCTATATATTCCTTCCACAGTTCAGCTTTCCCCTCCTTGCTTAACACTGGTTTTCAGTCTGAATTCTTGATATTCATACAGCTGCTTTTCTTGTCTCCAAATATCTCTTTTATTTTCCTGTAGGCGGTATCTATCTTTCCGCTACTTATGCATTCTTCTACGGTTCTGCATTTGTCCTCTAGCCACTCCTGCTTAGCCAGTCTGCACTTCCTGTCAATCTCATTTTTCAGACGTTTGTACTCCCTTTTTCCTGTTTCACTTCCTGTTTCACTTCCTGAATTTTTATGGTTTCTCCTCTCATCAATTAAGTTCAGTATATCCTGTGTTATCCAGGGATTTCTATTAGGCCTTGTCCTTCTGCCTATATGGTCCTCTCTCAGAGCTACCCATTCTTCTTGTAACGTTTCTGCTATGTTGCGAACTCCTAAAAATCTGTTGCCAACATTGAAACACGAAATAGCTGACACCTAAAGTAAAACTTCATTACCGGACATGTGATATTTCACATTTTCGCCTTCTGATTGAAATTCTATTTACACTATTAGTAAAACACTTTTAAGAAATAGTACGTTCATTTAAATATAACTTTGGATGACCTTTTACGTAATTTTCTGTTCTTAATACTTTCGTAAATAATAGCTGCAAACACTAAAAATGTATTACAGTTAGTTTCGGAAATTGCTGAAACTATATGATACTAATTTGTATAAAAACAACAATGCTAAATGTTATAAACTATTGCACAACATGATTTCATATATACCTTTTGTTTAAATAAATTAGGGCAGACCATGTTTTATATATCACTAGATCCTAAATTAAATACTGATAATTATTCATGCACTAAAATTAATAATCCGTCTGGTACTAAGAAACTATCTTCGAAATTAACAAAACTACGACAACCATATACAAATCCGTATTAATAAATAATTTGTCCGCAAACTGAAACTCACTAAAATTCCATGTGTCAATAATAGTACGCCTACACACTATTGGCAAAACAAATATATGTGCATTTCGAAAACACACACAATGTAAATAATTTGACGACAGTAAACACTAGTCAAAAGGATGACGTTAAATTTGTGCACTACATTTAAATACAAATTTCGTGAAACAAATACATACATTGACATAAATAGTCGTAGCTTAAATGTAATGTTTAAATTTCTGTATTTTGGCATATTTAATGGAAAAGAATATTGTTTAATTGTGAATTACAAAACTTTGTCATCATTTTTAATACGTGGTTAAGCAGAAAGATGTTGGAGAGAAACCATTGTTTGTTTAGTCTGGAATAGAGTCGGTTATAGAGTATCCGAGTGGCTAGAAACCTGTAAGCAGCTTTGTTAGCTTGCTGCTGCATTTCTTGATTGTGCAATGTTTAAGTGGAAATAAAATCGTTTCCATATCAACTAAGATGGATTTACTTTATGAAAATATCCTGTAAAACCAATTTCTTTAGTGAATGCCGAAGACAAATCACAACGCAATGGACTTCAGCCAGCATATAAGATAAGTTCAACTTCACCTACAGTGGAATGATTTCGTTATAGACTGAGAACTAATAAACATTTCCGTTATTTAGGAATATATTAGGGCTCAGTTTGAGTCATTCCGAAAAGAGGTGATGGACGTTAGATTCTTCTACTGTATTACTTTCCCCCGTTTCAGCCAATCCTTGCCTAATGCTCCCTCTGAAACTCTCAACCACCTCTGGTTCCTTCAATTTGTCCACGTTCCATCTCCTAACTTTTCTACCTTTCTGCAGTCTCTTTAAGTTTTAATCTGCAGTTCGTAACCAATAAGTTATGGTCAGAGTCTATATCTGCCCCTGGATATGTCTTATAGTTTAGAACCTGGTTCCTAAATCTATTCTTTACCATTATAAAGTCAATCTGGTACCTTTCAGTGTCTCCTGGTCTCTTCCACGTATACAGCCTTCTTTCATGATGATTAAACCAAGTGACGGTGATCATTAAATTGTGCTCTGCGCAAAATTCTACCAAGCCATCTCCTCTTTCATTCCTTTTTCCCAGTCCATATTCACCTACTACATTTCCTTCTCTTCCCTTTCCTACTACCGAGTTCCAGTCCCCCTTAACTTTCTGAATAATTTCTCTCATCTCCTAGTATGTATAGTTATTAAATTTCCAGAATCACAAATTTTCAGCTCTGTATATATGGGATTAGGAATCTGCTTGTGGCTGGGAAAAATACCTCAAAATGTCAGTGCAATATAAAACGCGTTACACAAAAACATTTATCTAAATAAATATTCAATGTAAAAGCACTGCTATTAGCGGCCATCTATGTGAAAACGCTTCCTGTATAGTGGCCTCCAGCAGTCGTTTGTCGAGTGTTTCTTTTCTTAGCTGACAATGAACTTCACTTAGTAGCTTCTTTGACTCAGGGGCCCATACTAGGCGGCAGTTGATCATTTGCACAAAGCCTTTCTGATACATATGGTGAGTGTCATATTTTGAGTGTTATATGCGTTTATACAGACCGCCTAGGATTGACTTGGTGGATGGTAGATCGTTGCTAGTAGAGTAAATTGAGAACGCCACTACACACTGCATTGTTTGTCGACTTTCTTCCTTCTCCACCACAAGCCCAGACAAACTGTCAGAAAAAAGCCTATAACTCGCAAAAGATGGGATAGAAGATCTTACTTTTATAACTTATTCATATGGTTGGAAACATTAGAAATTTTTGTTGGCAAAACCTAAATTTCTAATGTTTCCAACCATATGAATAAGTTAGAAATTTAAGTTTTGCCAACAAAAAAACTACGAAATTTTCGGACTTTTTACAAAATATCTCCGTTTTTTGTGCTCTTACCGGTTTTACGTGTTTGTTCCTTTTTTAAAAGAGCACAAAATTCTCTACAAATTTTATTCTTACCATTTTTTTATTCACAGTACCTAAGGCACTGTAGTGCGTCAAAAAAGTAAATTTTTCAAAATTTGTGCAAAGTGGCAAAGTACCTAATTTTTAAACACTGTTAATTCAGTTTCTGTTTGTGTAATATAAATACAAGTGTAGCACAAAGAGTGCTGAGAAGCTGAAGTTGGAGAAACTGATGACGAAGCCTACGAACTTGAAGAGGCTGATTCACTGTTCAAAGAAGCCAACCTGGGACCAAATCTATGTACATACCATACATTTGCAACCCAAGGTATTTCTGGTGACACCGAGGAACCTGGCACATTGAAACATCGGAAGTGATGATCATATCTCTCTCAAGTGCTCTAAAGTATGATCATATCCCTCTCAAGTGCTCTAAAGTTGTAGTACAATATTGAGAGTATTACACAAGTGCCAATATATGTTAGTAACTCATAATGCATGTAATGAAGCTACTTATTTTTAATGTCGACTACGTGCTTTTTTAATATACAAGACAATTTGATACCTAATTAGGTTGCCTGTTGCAGCTAATAATAGTTCAGTTTCCTGTCACACTTTGTGTGTATGTATGTGTGTGTGTGTGTAGCTATATCTCTTAATTATGTATTTTTATATTTATTGTTTCACAAATACCAGTGCTGAGGTGACCTGTAGTAAACTTCGGCTAGTGATGTATGAATCACAAAAGGATGGGTGCCCAGAAATCACCATGTTGTATACGGAAAAATTGAAAACCTGAAAATGAGATGGTAAATTCCGACATATAACATGATATATAATATATTTATATTACACAAACAGAAAATGAAATAACAGTGTTCAAAAATTACGTATTTTTCCACTTTGCAAAAATTTTGAAAAATTGACATTTTTGACGCGCTGTAGTGCATTAGGTATTAAGAATAGAGAAAAATCGTATTAATCAAATTCGTAGAGAATTTTGTGCTCCTTAAAAACGAATAATGACGTAAATGCATTAGGAGCACACAAAAAACGGAGATATTTTGAAAAAACTGAAAAAAGTCCGAAATTTTCTAAGTTTTTTGATTGCAGAAAGTTTTCCCAAGAGAAATTTTGTTGGAAAAACTTGGTTTTCTAATCTTTCGAACCATATGAACGAGTTAAAAGAATAAAATATTCTACCACATACTTTGCAAGATATAGCTACTACTTGATTGGACTACACACCCTGTGTGTTCGATATGGCAATCTTGCAATGGTGTAATCCAAGACAGTGGCCAATGGGTTATTGACAGTGTCAGTGCAAAGTGCACTTTGGCCACTTGGATGAACAATATGCCAACGTCACAATGATATCATACAAGATGGTGGCCGAAAGGGTTATCAATAGGGACATCCCATCAGGACTGAAACTCAGGAATCAATCGCTGACCTCCCCATCCCTCATCCCTGTCGACAGCAGCCTCCATCCCTCGTCTTGCAACCCACCACTTTGTCCTTCAACAGTTCCTTGCCTCGACTATGGTATGAATTTCAAAACATCCAAACAATTCTTGCATAGTTGCATCTTAATTACAAAATTTCCTCATTTGTACTGTATGAATGTCGTAAAAGACTATGAGACAATACAGACGTTCTGCTATTGTGTATGTTATTCCGCAGAATACAAAATCATTTAAGTCAAATGTTTACTCACGAAAAATCTTAAACAGAACATAGCCACTTGCAGCCACCCTTCAATGTAGGGGATGACATTATGTTTGGAGATGTCGCGTGAAATCTTTACGCCGTCAATATTACTGGTCTAAAGTACTAGAAATCGAATATAGGCAAGGTCCTGGAAACAATCCTGTCCCACCATATCCACCAACATCTACACCAGTACCAACTCCTACCCCTTTCGCAACGTGGATTACGACCTTCCTTGTCTGCCGACGACCAACATTTCCTCAACCACCTCCTTTCCCTCCAGCTGCATTCCCATCACATCACCATTTTGTATCCCTCGAAATAGAGAAAGCCTACGACAGAGTATGGCATCCCAGTCACCTTTACAAGCTCCAGACCTCCATCCTTCCTGTTAATTATGTCTGTCTTCTTGCTTCCTTTCTCTCCAACCGTCCCTCCTATATCACTGTCTACAACTCCGACTCCCATCTGTTCTGTCAGCGTGCCCCAAAGTTCTGCCATTTTTCCTCTTCTCTACCTCCTGCACTCTGGCGAATGCCCCAAACAGCTGTCTCCTATCCACCTCTTCTAATATGCTGATGACACCGCCTTCCTTGTCCTCACTCCCACCCTCCAACTCTCCCAGGCTCCCCTCATAGACCATACGATCCCTGTCTCCCGGCTCCATGACTTCTATCTCACCTTGTATAACTGCGCCATCACACTCACCCCCACATTCACCACATTCACATACCTCGTCTTTACCTTGGCCTGCTCCTTCACATGAACCCCTCAACTAAAATCCATTCAGCAAAACGCCCACAGGCCCTGCCGTCTCCTTAAACTTCTTTCTCATTGGACATGGGGCCTCCAAACCTCCACCATATGGCAGACCTACCGCTCTCTTATGCGTCCCGTCCTCTGCAGTTTCAATTCCACTTGGATTTTCGCCTCCTCGCCTTATATAAATCACTTAAAATCCTTGAACACCACGCACTCTACCTCACCTCCCATATCTGCCTCCATTCCCCATGTGGATCCTCTTCCCCCAACTTCTCTAGTTCCTAGAACATCTCCATATCTAATATGTCAATTGCAAAATTAAATCCCACAATCTGTACTCTTCCTGCTCTGCAACTTTAAACCATTCTCATCTTTTATGAGGGCAATTTCCGTCATTTTCCCCTCCAGGTGATGTACTCAACCCCGTAATCCGTCCCTCCTATCAACTCTGATTCCATCCCCCTTTCTCTCACCTCTTCTCGTCCTTCTCCCTGACCCCCCTTCTCACCTTCCCCAGAGTCCTTGCACGTCTTTATCCCAGTCTCTCCCCTCCTCTTCTCTATCATATTTAATATAAAATTGGAGAAGACGTCTGATTGCCTTGGTGGTGTAAGAGTTAGAAAACTTTTTGAGGCACAGTATAGCTGGAACTCATTTATTATTAATTTTTACTCAAGAGATAAGTGAGCGGCTACAACAAGATTTTACTAGCTGCACGCACAGATCTTAGGTGCATTTTCCCTGTTTAATTCCGAGCAAATGGGTATACAAGGGAAATGAGGTGTAGTTGCAGACACAAGTAGGGCTATTTATCCCCTGGTCGTCGTGCAACAAGTGTATCATAGTGTCTTCATCCCCGTATGTATATTTTTAAACTGTGGATTATATTTAACTTTCTGCGTACGGTTTTAAATACTTCTGGTGTGTGTTTATAAAATCATCCATAAACTTCAGCTATTTTTACATATGAATTCGTTTATTACACCTCCTTCTTTTATATGTGAAAATCAACAAGATTATTTTGTATAACCTCGTGGCTGAAGAACAACATGTTAAGCTGCCGCCAGGTTACACATGTTTGGGCTTGTAAATTACAAGAAAGATAAAAAAGGTATGTGGGTCACAAATGATTTCCAAACGAATTTTTAGGAAATAGTAATGCAAACGTAGTTCTCAGTATTCAAATGTGACGTCACTATGATCGGAGAATACGCACCTTTAATTGTTTAAAGTAAAAATTCGTCCTGCCCTGAATGTTTATAAACAATACATATTCACAATGATCGGCACACCACGAAGAGTGGCCAGCGATTCATTAGGAGGATAGCGACATGTCAAGGGATGGTACATGGGGTAAAACACTCAAATGGAGAAATTTTGAATTTCCCTCCATAGTATGGGTGAGAAACGACAGAAAGAGGGGCGGAGGGGGTTGGAAGAATATCTAGAACTTACCGAAGCGTTCAGATGTTCTGACTTTCCCCGACCAAGCGGGGTGGCATGTTGTGGAAAGAGGGGTGAGAGCGCGTGATCATAGTGGTAGGCCATTTGGTGGTGGTGGGAGGGCTCTCCACACGGATGAAGGGTGAGGGAGGGTCAACACATCTGGAGTCCTGAGTTTCAGTCCTCGTGGAGGTCTCTGCACTTCGTGCTGTGCCTGTCAGTGACACTCTCTGTCGCCATCTTGGATGACGTCATTACGACATTGTCATATCGAACACCCAAATGCCTGAGAGATGCACTTTGCGCTGACACTGTCAAAAACCCTGCCTCTAGCTGTTTTGGTCAATGTCATATTGATTTTTCAGTATCAAGGTCAAGGGTCAAGGGAAGAGGCTGTAAATGTAGCAACAATGCAGAGTGAGGCGATGATCTCAATAACACCATTGGCTGCAATCATGAATGACACCATTGAGACATTCCCATATCAAACATACAGGATGTGATGTATGGGTAAGAAATCTGGCACTAATGTAGAGTGGTGTGGTGGTCTCAATATTACTCTACTGTTGCCTACCTGTGTGAACCAGGATGTATACCGCCGAATAAAATTCGTGCACTGGAGGGGAGCGCCAAAGATGATCTCGGTTTGAGGAAGGCCGGCGTGTACCAGATTCCGTGTCAGTGTGGAAAGTCATATATTGGACAGACGATGCGTACCGTCGAGGATCGATGCGTTGAACACCAGAGGCACACACGATTGATGTATCCGAGCAAGTCGGCGGTCGCTGAACATTGTTTGTCGGAGAATCATGCGATGAACTATGAAGGAACTAGGATTCTGGTACAGACGTCGAGATACTGGGACTGCGTCGTTAGAGAGGCCATTGAAATTCGCACAAGTGACGACCTCATAAACCGTGACTGTGGCTATAATCTTAGCAAAGCTTGGGAACCAGCGATTGGGTTAACTAAGAGTAAATATAGCAAACGTAACGAAGTGACGACCACGGCGGACAGAGCCCTCACACCGACGTCATCTCAGACGCCGGCGCAATCGGTTCCACTGCGCGGCCGCGGCGCGGGGCGCGGGGCGCGGACCGCGGAGGGGTCGCTCCGCGGGCCAAGGGTATTTAAATCGCCCGCTACCGGGCTAGAACCCAGTTCCCTTCGAGCAGCCGTAGCGTGCGGATCTCCGTGCCGGCGCGTTTCCAGGAGCTCAGTCCGTCACTTCACCTGATGATGGCGACATGTATGATCGCCGAAATATTGTACCCCTTGGACACTATAGACCGGCAGTACACCCGTGGATATTTTGATTATGTATACCTCTAGTTAAAAGAATGAGGGAGCTGTTCTTCTGCAGCAGTATTCATAGAGTTTAGAACTCTTTCCAACATTATCTTTTATTGTCCCTGACTATACGTCTGGATTTTGCTCTGTTGCCGCGGTGGAGTGGCCAAGCACTGTAAAGGCGCCTACCTGCGGAACGCGCCGCTGCTCGCTGTCAGAGGACGAGTCCTCCCTCTGGCATGGGTCTATTTGTTGTCCTTAGCATAAGTTTAAGTAGTTTCTAAGCCTAAGAACTGATTACCGGAGTAGTTAAGTCCCATAGGTTTACAAACATTTGAACTTATTTTTATTTATTCTGCTCTATTGTTATTGTGGTCTACAGTAAGGAGCTGAGTTCATACCTTTCTCCACTGCATTCGTTTCTGATTAACCGTTGCAAACTAAATCTCGTTACTCTGCTCATCTCTTGGTCTCCCTTCACAATTTTATCCAGCACACTTTCCATCAGTACGAAATTAGTGATCCCTTGATGTCTGAGAATGTGCGTAATTAACTGATCCTTTCCTTTAATAATGTTTTGCAATCTCCTTTACCCCCTAATTCTACCCAATACCTCCTCATTGGCTTCACATTTCAAAAGTTTAAATTTCATTCTTACCTGTTCATCGTCCTTGTTAATTCAATATCAGGATACACACCAGACAAATGTATTAAGAAGACTTCCTTACACTTATATCTATATATGATCTCAACATCTTTCTCTTCTTATGGAAAGTTTTTCTGGTCTTGAATACTTCCATGCTTCTGAAATAGTAAATTATTTTTCTGCTCAAACAACAAGAATAATTTACTACTTTTTTGTCGGGTTACCTAATTTAATTCCTCAGGCATAATCTGATTTCATTTGATTACATTTACCCTTCTTTTGCTTTTGTTACAGTTAAATGTTCTTGGTAGCCAAGATGAAGATAAGTTTCCATTTGTTAGCCTACGTTGTAATCTTCGCAGTCTTCAGGCTGTAACTGATCAGTCGATAACTGAAAGTGCTCCTGCTACCATACTAAGGCCCTGCATCAAGTGTAGGTAAGTAAATAGTCTAATTAATTGTGTGCTTTGAAATTAGATTCACACACCATCAGTAAATTAATTATCCAAAACTTTTATGAGTAAAAATATCTTTCTATAAAGCCTTTTTGGACTCACCCAATAAGCTGAGAGTCATATTGAAAGGAGCCGTTATGTATGTCATGTAGTTCGCTTTTGTCATTCCAGCTTTGGTGGAACAAGTCGCTTCCAGCTCCATAAAGAAGAACTTTTTGGCTTCTCTTGGCCTGAAGTAAACCTGTAGGAATTTACATGATTTGCATTATACATTTTGATACACACATTCCAGAACCCAAACGTACTTTATTACAAATTGATATATATTTGTGTTAGACACTTTCATATTATGTATAAATAACACAGTTCCTGGGTACAAAGTAAACTACCCCTTTTCACTTTGTTATATAGAATAACCGACAACTATGGTTAAATGAAGAGTGTTTCATAATATCATAAAATCACTCAAGGTAAGCATAGGATATTTCCTTTGAAGCTTATAGGACGTAAAATCTACTTTATATTTGATCAATCGGAGATTGTTAATGACAGGCCACAGATAAAAACTTACTTTCATTCTTTTTCAGCATTCACTTCAGTGTGCCTAGAAGACTACACTTGCTATTGTCCACCTATTTGTTGCATCCTAAAACTTACTGGAAAAGCTAATACAGCTCTATATGCCAATGTGAATACACATAATGCTTCCCACATCCACAAGTACTTGACACATCCACAAGTCTTTGACCCACATCTGCGGAGATTAAAAGCGTATAAAACACTTTGATACATTTAGGAGTATGGACAATAGGTATCCATGATTTTTGCCTTGTTAAAAACATAGGTTTGGTTTTTTAATCTTTGCTATAAATTAATACTGTACTTATCTGAATGTATGTCATGTAAAATTTATACACATATTTTCTCAGTTCAACTTTGATACTATGGTTATTTAAAATTAACATTTCAGTCACTGTTCAATAAAAGACTTAATTTGTCAAATGATAAGCGCAGGGTTTGAAAATACACAGAAAAATTAGAAAGTTTCCAAATAATAGGACTAGACAATTTGTGGAATTCAAGCCTCACTGTAAATTTGTTTAGTTCTAAAGTAATTGTTAGTGAAAAAAAAAAAAAAAAACTTTCACTCTGCAGCGGAGTGTGCGCTGATATGAAACTTCCTGGCAGATTAAAATTGTGTGCCGGAACCGGGACTCGAACCTGGGACCTTTGCCTTTCGCGGGCAAGCGCACTACCGACTGTGCTATCCCGACACGACTCACGATGCCGCCTCACAACTTTACTTCCGCCAGTACCTCCCCTCCTACTTTCCAAACTTCACAGCAGCTCTCCTGCGAACCATGCAACACTAGCACTCCTGGTAGAAAGGATATGGTGGAGACATGGCTTAGCCACAGCCTAACGGATGTTTCCAGAATGAAACTTTCACTCTGCAGCGGAGTGTGCGCTGATTTGAAACTTCATGGCAGATTAAAATTGTGTGCCGGAACCGGGACTCTCACCTGGAACCTTTGCCTTTCGCGGGCAAGCGCACTACCGACTGTGCTATCCCGACACGACTCACGATGCCGCCTCACAACTTTACTTCCGCCAGTACCTCCCCTCCTACTTTCCAAACTTCACAGAAGCTCTCCTGCGAACCATGCAACACTAGCACTCCTGGTAGAAAGGATGTGGTGGAGACATGGCTTAGCCACAGCCTTGGATGTTTCCAGAATGAAACTTACACTCTGCAGCGGAGTGTGCGCTGATTTGAAACTTCCTGGCAGATTAAAATTGTGTGCCGGAACCGGGACTCGCACCTGGGACCTTTGCCTTTCGCGGGCAAGCGCACTACTGACTGTGCTATCCCGACACGACTCACGATGCCGCCTCACAACTTTACTTCCGCCAGTACAGTACCTCGCCTCCTACTTTCCAAACTTCACAGAAATTCTCCTGCGAACCATGCATGCGCTTGCCCGCAAAAGGCAAAGGTCCCAGGTTCGAGCTTCTGTGAAGTTTGGAAAGTAGGAGGCGAGGTACTGGCGGAAGTAAAGTTGTGAGGCGGCATCGTGAGTCGTGTCGGGATAGCACAGTCGGTAGTGCGGTTCCCAGCGAAAGGCAAAGGTCCTAGGTTCGAGTCCCGGTTCCGGCACACAATTTTAATCTGCCAGGAAGTTTCATATCAGCGCACACTCCGCTGCAGAATGAAAGTTTCATTCTGGAAACATCCCTTAGGCTGTGGCTAAGCCATGTCTACTCCATACCCTTTCTTCCAGGAGTGCTAGTCTTGCATGGGCATTCACTCGGCGGCAGCCGTGCGGCTCGGATGCACGGAGCGCCTTCGCTGTTGTTTACGTCGTCGCTGGCGTCCGTTGGCGGTGTTCACTGGTGAGTGCACGCTTTCGCTTTCGCTGTAACGCTGAAAATGACAACATGAACGACTTAACGGAGAGGCTTGAACGAAAAGACACTTTGAAATTGACTTTTGATCCGACATTACCCCGACCTAAACCTTTCGAAGTAGAATTGTTTATTAGAGATGTCATGAAGGTAACCTTGGATGACGTGATCGGTATTAATTTGTCTATCGTTAGTAGCACTGTCTACCTTAAATTGCTTAGCAAATAGTCGAATCTTGTGGTGGACTCCTAAAATTTAAACATTCAAGCGGCCATGTCGGTGAAGTGAGTGTTACACGAGTTGGTCTTGGACTGAGAACTGTCCGTATCTTCAAATTACCTTTCGAGATTAGCGCCGAGCAGATTAATGATAAACTTAAGGATTACGGCACAGTGGTCAGTAACGTCGCCGAAAAGTGGTCGCCGGCCGCGGTGGTCGAGGTGACTGAGGCGCTCCAGTCACGGTCAGCACGGCCACTACGGTCGGGGGTTCGCATTCCCCCTCGGGCATGGATATTTGTGCCGTCCTAGTTCGTAAGTAGTTCATAAGTAGTTTGTAAGTTTAGGGACTGATGACCCCGTAGTTAAGTCCCATAAGCTTAACAAACATTTGAACATTTGATTTAAAAAGTGGTCTGGACAACACATCTTCCCCATCCTAAACGGCGTCAGGCAGGTAAAAATCGAACTGGTAAAGCGCATTCCGTCCTATATCGTTGTCTGCGGATTTAGAGCCATAGTTATATACGATGGGCAGCCGAGGACTTGTTCGGCGTGTGGCTCTACAGAACATGTACGTGCGCAGTGCATTCAACGGCGTGTCGCGCAGATACCGATAGGCGAGCGAGAGAGGCAGGGCAGAACGTCTACGTTGCCACTGACTTACGTAGCCGCCGCCCGGGTGAACACAGCTCCAGAGCCTAGTTTAGATGTTGCGCTGGCTGCTGTACGTGACCCGATGGAACATTCCGTTCCGATGGAGACTGATACGGTACCAGACAGTCACACAAACACCTCTACGGACGTTGGGGGGGGGGGAGGACCACGAAGGTGCAAGACCAACAAAATAATGGTGACTTAGTCCTAGAGAACGCGCAAGCCGACGCTGGCGCTTCCAGAGAGGACCCAACCGAGACAAACGACAATCAGGAACAGGAGGCCAAGAGCCCATCACCGAAAAAGCAACGGAGAGCACACCAAGGGGCGGCGGAAAATGCGCAGATTTTGCACGAGAAAGCAGCCCAGATTCTCCAGAAAATGACGAAGGAGACAGCCAGAACTTCTCCTGGAAATTCTCAAACCTCCAAAAAGTCCCGGACAGATGCAGCTGAGTCTGGCCAAGGAAGCAACAACTTAGAGACGCCCACAATGGACCAGGATGTTGGAAGTGAGCAGGGAGAAAAAACAGGAAAAGACAGACGTGACGTTAGTCCACCACTGAACTGGGCAGATGATACAGACGATTGCTCTCCTTGTGAAGACATGTCCGACGTACAGTAAGGTACTGGAGGAACGGCTGCTGGAGTCCGGACGGCAGAATCAAACCAGCCACAGTAGTCTGCTACTGCTGCTGCCGCTGCAGTTGAGGATGATCCTGACTTCTTCTAAATGGTGCTCACTTATAATAAATACGAAGAGGCTATAGTATGAAGCATACTTCTAGCAAATGACACCCTTGCAGGCCTATCGTGTTGCGACAATTAACATCAACAAGATTAGCAGCACTTTCAACTTCCGGAATCTTCAAGATTTCTTGTACGCGGCCAAAATCGACATTGCCATGTTGCAGGAAGTAGTAGCAGGAATTAGTCTCGACCACATCGCGGGCTATAACGCTTTGATTAATCCCGGACTTGGAAATGACCTCGGGACTGCCATAATGACAAGAGAAGGCATCGTCGTCGCCAATGTGGAACGACTCACAAACAGCAGAGGTATTGCTGTATTGCTGGTACTATTAATAACATACGACTGATTAACGTGTACGCACAATCCGGGACAGGGAAAAGGCAACAGAGACCACAGTTTTCTAAAGAAAACATTGTGCCACTCTTCACAGCCGGTACCGATAAAAATCATCTTCGCAGGCGACTTTAACTGTGTAATCAGCCCAAAAGATCAGACTCCCAACTTCAACACTTCTATGCAGCTTCAAACAATAATTAGAGATTTAAACCAAGTAGACACATGGGAGCTAAAACACGGCGATGCGCCGGGGTTCACTTATGTGACCAATCATTCCGCCAGTCGCATCGACAGAATTTACACAACGTCGAACCTGGGAACACACGTCCTGCAAGCAGAGAGATGGCCGACTGTGATTTCCGATCATGCGGCGTACATATATACTGTCAACCTAGACAAACAAGGCACCTTCAGGGCACGAGGATAATGGAAACTGAACGCTTCACAACTAGCGGATCCAGGCTGCCACGCGGTTTTTCGAAACACGTGGGCAATGCGAAAGGAAGCTTCCGAGATTCGATTCAGCCATTAAATGGTGGCTCAAATGTGCCAAACCCGCACTAATAGCAGCCATGAAACAATATTCCCGCGAGAAACGTTCTTGGCAGCCAGACACAATTGAGTTTTATTTTCACTGTCTGCGATATTTGTATAATCAAGGTACTACGGTAATGGAAAATTTTGCTCAAATTAAAAGAATAAAGGCCACAATACTATCACTGAAGCGGAAACAATTAGAAGGCCTCAAAGTTCGAACACGTCTTCATAATGCGTTACATGAGGAGACAACGTCAATGTACCATGTAATGCAAGAGCAGAAAAATAGCAAACGGAAAATACTGACTGAATTGAAAACTACGGACGGACGACTTCTAAAAACACAACCTGACACACGGGACGAAATTTATAAACATTTCACTGTATTATTAGCTGAAAAACCAGCGGATGAATCGGCGCAACAAGCCATTTTGGCAAAGACGTCGAGGAGATTAACTCCAGAAGAAGTTGAAATCCTTGAGACAGAGATAACAGAAAACGAAGTACTTTACGCCATACGACGCAGCCCGAAAAATAAATCGCCCGGTCCCGACGGACTGCCGGCAGAATTCTACCATACTTTTCAACGACAGCTCGCCGGTAAGATGACTCTCATATGTAATGAAATCATCAACAGGGCTGTCGACATGAAAGAATTCTGTGAAGGAATAGTTGCATTAGTCCCTAAAACCTCAGCAGGCAAAGCCGTCGATAATCTCAGACCTATTACATTACTTAACACTAACTATAAAATTTTCTCACGCATCCTCATGCAGAGACTAAACTCGGTGATTAACACTGTCACAGGCGAGTACCAAACGAGCGTTGGTAAAGACAGAACAATCTTTCAAACATTAGCCGAATACAGGGACAATAGCGACAGCAGCAGCCTGCGACATAAAAAGCACGATAGTGTCGCTTGACTTTGAAAAGGCGTTCGACAGAGTTAACCACTCGTATATCTTCCGCACCATGGAAACGATGAACTTCCCACAAAAAGTCATCGAAACAGTAAAAATCCTTTTGACAAACAGCGTATCGAGAATTTGTGTCAATGGGCAACTCAGCAGACCAATCAAAGTAATGAGCTCGGTCCGACAGGGCTGCCCCATGTCTATGTGTTTGTTCGTCATAGCTCTTGAACCGTTCCTGCTATCCCTGACTCACGACCTACCTGTATTAAGAATACACGGCCAGAAGATCCTATGTTAAGCTTATGCTGACGACGTTAGTTTCGTGGTAACAGATGGGGAGCAAATAAAAAGAGCGTTGGAGACTATATCGACTTAGGAGGCCGCAACAGGGGCGAAATTGAACCGGCACAAATCAGGAATTATGAATATTGGCCGTGGAATAGAACTTAGAGGTGATACGCCGATAAAGAGCATGGACACACTGAATTGCCTCGGTACTGAATATACGCAAAACGTCATCCGCACGGCTGCCTTAAATTATAAAAAGTTACTGATAAAAATATGGGCCGGGATCCAACAACATAGTCTGAGGAACCTAAACGCCATACAAAAAGTGACGTTAGCCAACATCTATATTACAGCTAAAGTAAACTATGTCGCCCAGGTACTGCCATTACCGAAGATGATTGCCCAAAAAATATTATCGGCGCTCGGCCACTTTGTGACTAGAGGTCAAATCTTCAAGGTCGAATACCAAACCTTAACACTGCCAACTGAGAGGGGAGGTCTTAAACTTACAGATGTTTACCTGAAAGCGAAAGCGCTCTTTATCACCAAGAAGTACAAACAGTGGCGACGCTCGCCCAACACACTAACGGCCCACCTCTTAAGTGAAATAGCACCGGATAATATGGAGCCGCACAAAGACGTCCACCATTTTTCAAATGCGCTTTGTCATCTAAGATACTTCCTGCTGGAGCTCAGCTATATCCAGAGAAGTACTCCCGAGAAGAACCGCTACACGGTAAAGTTAGTCTCTGACAGCCTGACTAAAAACAAACGGGGAAACATAGCAGAACAGAAGTATAAAGGACATGACTGGCAAAAAATCTGGGAGAATATCCAGGACCCAGACTTACCATCTAATGTGAGGTATAATTGGTACATGGCGGTAAACAGGAAGATTCCGACAAAGACAAAAATACATAAAATTCACTTGTCTGACAACCCATACTGTAGCAGCTGTCATTTAGCCGACACGGAAAAACACAGATTTACGTGTATATCCGTTGAAGATATCTGGCAACTTTGTACTCATATACTCGCAACCATACTACGTACGTCACCTAGGTCAATCACACCAAGTCGATTACTGAACCCAGACGAAGTCCCTTATCCAAATGCGAAGAGGAAAGCTGTCAACTGGCTAAAGGGACAGACTGTGAACTATATTCTATCAGAAAAAGAAAAAAGTAAAGAAGATTATTGGCTAACATTATTGACAGAACACCAGAAATTTCAACGAAGAAAAAAGTATAGAGAAAATATGGATTATTCTGAATTACAATATTAACTTTAACAGAACAATTACCTTCGAAGAATGATTTTTTTTTTGCCTTTCCATTTTGTTTTTAACTGTTTAGAAACATACAATATTTTACTATTTTTTATTTATCCTACTTGGAGTGGAGTACTCCGCCTTTGGTTTTAGAGAAGAAATTCACAGCTCAGGCAGTACGACGGATTTTGGAGACCAGCGCTTCGAGGTTAATGAAAAGTCAAATTAAGAATTAAGACTCAATACGTTGACACAAGAACGAGAATATTACGGCAACTTTGCGATGGCAAACTTTTTCGAGAAGACGAACTTCGAAGCTGCCGGTACGACGAAATCGATTCAACGTGCACCTACGACTCAATAAAGAGAGAGAGAGAGAAACAACACAAGAAGCAGCACTGTTATGTTTATTTCTCACTGGAAAAGGAAATTTTGTTTATAATTACCAAAAGAAGAAGTACTGTATTTTTTATTTCTCATTGATGAAGGATAATTTGTTTATTATTCTCCGCAAAGTACTGGAAATATACAGCAACAGAAGCTAGCCAAAGAAGGTTAAATTGGCGAGCGGAAGGACGGGCAGAAGGGGAGGAAGGAGGCCCGAAAAAAAAAAGGTAGTGCGCTTGCCCGCGAAAGGCAAAGGTCCCAGGTTCGAGTCCCGGTTCTGGCACACAATTTTAATCTGCCGGGAAGTTTCATATCAGCGCACACTCCACTGCAGAGTGATAGTTTCATTCTGGAAACATCCCTTAGGCTGTGGCTAAGCCATGTCTCCACCATATTCTTTCTTCCAGGAGTGCTAGTCTTGCATGGTTCGCAGGAGAGCTTCTTTGAAGTTTGGAAAGTAGGAGGCGAGGTACTGGCGGAAGTAAAGTTGTGAGGCGGCATCGTGAGTCGTGTCGGGATAGCACAGTCGGTAGTGCGCTTGCCCGCGAAAGGCAAAGGTCCCAGGTTCGAGTTCCGGTTCCGGTTCCGGCACACAATTTTAATCTGCCAGGAAGTTTCATATCAGCGCACACTCCGCTGCAGAGTGAAAGTTTCATTCTGGAAACATTCCTTAGGCTGTGGCTAAGCCATGTCTCCACCATATCCTTTCTTCCAGGAGTGCTAGTCCTGCATGGTTCGCAGGAGAGCTTCTGTGAAGTTTGGAAAGTAGGAGGCGAGGTACTGGCGGAAGTAAAGTTGTGAGGCGGCATCGTGAGTCGTGTCGGGATAGCACAGTCGGTAGTGCGCTTGCCCGCGAAAGGCAAAGGTCCCAGGTTCGAGTTCCGGTTCCGGTTCCGGCACACAATTTTAATCTGCCAGGAAGTTTCATATCAGCGCATACTCCGCTGCAGAGTGAAAGTTTCATTCTGGAAACATTCCTTAGGCTGTGGCTAAGCCATGTCTCCACCATATCCTTTCTTCCAGGAGTGCTAGTCCTGCATGGTTCGCAGGAGAGCTTCTGTGAAGTTTGGAAAGTAGGAGGCGAGGTACTGGCGGAAGTAAAGTTGTGAGGCGGCATCGTGAGTCGTGTCGGGATAGCACAGTCGGTAGTGCGCTTGCCCGCGAAAGGCAAAGGTCCCAGGTTCGAGTTCCGGTTCCGGTTCCGGCACACAATTTTAATCTGCCAGGAAGTTTCATATCAGCGCACACTCCGCTGCAGAGTGAAAGTTTCATTCTGGAAATATCCGTTAGGCTGGGGCTAATCCATGTCTCCACCATATCCTTTCTACCAGGAGTGCTAGTGTTGCATGATTCGTAGGAGAGCTTCTGTGAAGTTTGGAAAGTAGGAGGCGAGGTACTGGCGGAAGTGAAGTTCTGAGGCGGCATCATGAGTCGTGTTGGGATAGTACAGTCGGTAGTGCGGTTGCCCGCGAAAGGCAAAGGTCCTAGGTTCGAGTCCCGGTTCCGGCACACAATTTTAATCTGCCAGGAAGTTTCATATCAGCGCACACTCAGCTGCAGAGTGAAAGTTTCCTTCCGGAAACATCCCTTAGGCTGTGGCTAAGCCATGTCTCCACCATATTCTTTCTTCCAGGAGTGTTAGTCTAGCATGGTTCGCAGGGGAGCTTCTGTGAAGTTTGGAACAATTTTAATCTGCCAGGAAGTTTCACGATAGAAAATCTTTTTCTATTTGTTCGAAGCACATAGAATGACTCGATTAGTGTATCCTACATACCATAAAATAAACAAATAATGCTGTTCCTGCTTTATGGTTGACAGGTTCTTGTATGTGCCCTCGTCCGCTCATTAAAAATAATTGCCGTCGTAAAGCGAAGATTCCATGAGAAAACATCAGCGTTGTCAAGCGATTGGCTATAATAAAGACTCACAGGATTCTCACTATTCAGCATCTGTTGCCAACATTATCATAGAAGGCCGCTGGGATATTTGGTAAAATTTAACCGGTACTGGGAGGTATGAAACGGCATCTTTTACGTGTTAAGGAAAATGCCTGACACAATAACAAGTAAAAACGCAAGTATATACTTCTCATGCCATTTTCGAATTATATAACTTTCATTAGCCTAATATTTGAAATGGAACTACAATTTCGGTGTTCGTATATTTATACAGCACCAAGAAATAATGTTATTTCGATACTGCGATATTCAGAATTCCAGAGCTGACAACATGTCGACTTCGTAGTTCCACCCGTGCACCGCTACATGCCTCTCCCAGCGCAAAAATGAAGCATTTGAACGGCACAAGAAAGTGAGTTGGGAGCACTCCATATTTCGATATCCACTTATTTTAATACGTTATTTTAATACTGTAGATGCGCTGCATTACAGCGTCTTTGGTCGAGGCGAATAGCCAATCAGTGAGCTGATTGTTGGAGAATGTAGAAGTTGATCCCACTTCCTTTTACCACTTTTAATGGCTAGATGCACACATAATATTTATATTAGTGAAATCTACGACAAACAATCTTTCGAATTATGTAACTTTCATTGGCCTTCTTGTACGAATAATTTAGTAATCTGTACCACAATTTTCGTGTTAGCGTATTTGTATAATGATATACTCTAAGTACGTATTTGAATTTAGTATGGATTCTGTATTCTCTTCGTCTTTGGTTTCATTTGTTTGTTTACAACTGACTGATGATATTAGAATCAAAGTCGTTTTTGTAAACTACTTATTGAAATATTTGAAGTTTTATCGATTTCCTCTTCATTTGGTGGTAAATTAAGCCCTGAGTGGATATATGCTAATTTATGTGGTGTGGGATGATATGAATCATCATTTATGACACAATATGTGGCGATATGTTTCTCTATATTTCTAAATTATTGGTTTCCATTTCGACTGTGAATTTTATATTAAAAGATATGATTCCAACACATACTTCAAAAACTGTATAAGGGATAAGGCCTCACTAACACAAAGTCATTAATGTATTCAAGCGGTTGTACTTACAAAGCAAGGATGAGCTTGGTAGATTTTATTCAACCTTGAAGTGGTGTAAAGTCTGTCAAATAATTTTTTTTATCATTAGAAACTTCATTGGGTGACACTTCAAGCTACAATGAGCACTGACTGTAAGGTCAGTAAATAAACAAACTTGTTATTACACTATTAACGTGGTGCTTTAATAATTAACCACAAAATAATTATTACTGCTGATTTAAGTGTAGAAATTGCTGAAATTTTCTACCTACAGATCCTCCAGTCCGTTCTCAGTGAGGCAAGCACGGAATGATAGCTGCAAACAGAGCTATACTCTTAGACCCTGTAATATAAAGGATTCGGTAAACTGGTGTATTCTCGCTGTAGCCCAAGCACAAAACCGGGCCAAACGTTTCTTGTGTTGAAATGGACGCAATTTGATTAAACAGAATTAAGAATCACAGTAGGTTGTTGTTTTAATGTCAGTATATTTTCACAAAGTCAAGGCATCATAACGCCAATATTTTGACAAGGTCAGAATACACATTTCATGAATATGTTCTCTCCTAACAAGTGACGTTTACAGGACAGTAACAAATGGCAGTTAACGATAAGGTAATTCTGGAAAATAATTTCACTAAAATGAATGTCAAAGTTCTGTAATGTTGGACCTCCTAACATAAGAACTACATTCTGTTTATATTCAGCGACCGCATTACTGCCGTACAAATTAAACTGGATTGACTTTACTTAATATGTGGAAATAGAAGTTGCATATTTCAAAAGAATCATCTTCCAACACCACTTCACTATGCAGAAATTTCGATTAATAATATTCTTCTACATATTCTGAATAACCTCCTGCAATCAAGTGATCTTACCAGATCTTGAATGGTTTGGAAATGCATAACGTGTTTTGGCATCTCATTGTCTCATAGACTACTGCTTAACAGACTAATATGCTCCTTTACTCTCATTGTAAAATCCATCTGGTCAATAAAAACCACTGTTTGATCAAGGAATTAATAATCCTCAACGAAGAATTATTTAACTCCAGAAACAACAGCAACAAAAAGAGTCGATCCAAATACACGTAATAAGCAGATACTCAAATGACACGTTGTACATTCAGCAAGTGATAGTACAACTGAAGAAAATTCATGAATTTCGGCTAATGTTGCTTTAGGTAAAATAAAATGGATGGATTGTAGATTAACAAAATCAAATGACAAAATAGGATCATTCCTAAGGTAACTAATCAAATAATACCTTGGATACTAAATGAATTTAGAATTATCTTTATCCCACAGCTGCTAAACGAACCACACTGTCAGTAATATGGGATTCTTTCATCTTACTGGTGGATGTACCTACAATTATATCTAAAATATGTATTCTACATTACACGTATGTGGTATGGTTAATTATTTTTAACTAGTTTGTCGTTTTCTAGGTCTTCAACTCTAAATATTTTGAAAAATGTATATCTACCACATAATACATACCTTAAATTTTGCGACATCATTTCCAGGCAGTGTAGAGCGTTCTGGGTAAATGGCGAATGCGCTGTGCACATCTGGAACACGTGAAATATTTCATCTCACTGACATAATCATCAATGGCTTTCATACAAGTGGATGACTAACACCTTGCAGATGATCTGCTAAGAAAACGCAGAAGACCATCATGAAGAGTAACTGATGGACGGAGAGAAGCATTAGCTGGCGATAATGTTTAATGATTGTTTATGACCATTAAATAGGTGAACTTCCTTAATGCTTCTTATTTATTTATTTATTGTTTCCACCGCAGGCACAAAAATAGCGACAGTCCATAGATACCTTACGTTACAGCAGTAGTGTCCAACATACTTATGAGCTCACATACATGCAATTCAAGCACTAGTTGGTACAGGTGACGCCGCTATCACATTCACAAATTCATTACTACTATTGCTAGTACTAATACTCATGCTATAGAAATGTGATTCTATAGAAGTATTTCAGACAATTGTAATTTAAACTGATTAGATTTACAGCTTACAAAAAATGGAGTAAAGTTTGGCACTGCATATTCGCTGCAAGTTCAGCTGATGTGTAGCTGGAAGATTATGTTAATAATCAGGTCTATTTTATCTGCATTTGTGTCTGTCTGGCTGCATCTGTATTTATTCTTGTTGTTGATCCTGGATCAAAATGTGACCTTACAAAGATATTTTAAGTCATTTCAAGAATAAGTTTTGAAAGCAACACTAACGATCATGGTATATTTATTTCTTTACACCATTTATTGCTTGAAGATGTATAACATTATTTCAAAGATGTAACTCCTTGAAAATTTAGAATTCCTATTTTCAGTTCTTCAAGATTACAACATGTTGCGCACTTAATCTCCAAACTGAGTTATATAGACTGAAACGGAAGATTTATTGATAAACAAAATCACTAATTCATGTGTTAAAACTGGGTAAAGCTGTCACCAAATACTGTAATGTAGTATTCCAAGATGCTTGGCAAAAAATAAGAGTACTTCAACATGAAGACGTAGGTTTATAACGTGGAAAACTGTAGAACGACCCTGCAATCTTCTGGATGAGATAGGAGATTTTCTGAAACAATGTTCTTGGCATTATTTTCAAGAATATGGTTACAGAAAATCTCTTATCTCATCCAGAAGATTGCAGGGTCGTTCCACAGTTTTCTGCCTTCTAAACGTCTGCATGTTGAAGTATGTCGTCCTCAAAATCAGATATATTCAAACAAATTTTCAACAGTGTGTGACATGTAGATGACACTCGGATGTATTACACAATGTAATAAAAATAATGTTAATAAGAAATTTAAATAAATGCTTGAATCATTGCAAATGTATGAGCTGAGAGAAGATATTCGAACAAAAATTGTCAGTTCTTTTTAGTGAGGGGTCGTCTTTAAGACCTGACGTGTGTAACTGATCACTAGCAAAATACAAATAAATTTTGTACATCTGTTGGGGATTTCACGCGTAATTTTAAACTTGAGAAAATAACATCTATACACTGCGTCTACATCGGTTCAGAGGCAGCAGATAACTTATTTTCTGTGCACATATTTTGTGACAGATGAACAATATACTCATCGTTTGTTTCAATGACGTGCTTAATAATCAGAGAAATAACTGATAGTCGATATATGTATATCATGTGCTGGGATTGGAGAAACAAAATGGAACACATTGAATATAAATGAAATGAAGAGAATATTACGACTTGTTGTGGTCTTCAGTCCGCAGACTGATTTGATGCAGCTCTCCACGCTACCATGTCCTGTACAAGCCTCTTCATCTGATAATTCGTACGGCAACCTACATCTTTTTGAATCTGCTTACTGTATTCGTCCGTTGGTCTTCCTCTACGATTTTTACCCCACACACTTCCTTCTTATGCTAATTTGACGATTCCTTTATGTCTCAGAATGTATCCCACGGACCTATCCCTTTTATTAGTCATAATATGCCATAAACTCATTTTCTCCCCATTTCCGTTCAGTACCACTTCAATAGTTACGTAATCTACGCATTGTATGTCCATAATTCGTCTGTAGCACCAAATCTCGAAAGTTCTATCATGTTTTTGTCTGAACTTTTTATCGTCCATGTTTCACTCCCATACAATACTACACTCCAGACAAATGCTTTTAGAAAGAATTTAAATTAATATTGGAGGTCAACAAATTTCGCTTCTTCAAAAACGGTTTTCTTTCCATAGCCATTCTGCATTTTATATATATTTTTTACTTCTGCCATCAGGAGTTATCTTGCTACCTAATTAACAAAACTCATCTACTAATTCTATTGTCTCATTACCTAATCTAATTACTTCAGCATCGCCTCCATTTCTGACTCTACATTCTGTTAGCTTTGTTTTACTCTTGTTGGTGTTGATCTTATACCTTTCCTTCAAGACACTGTCCATTCTGTTTAATTCCTCTTCCAGGTCTTTTGCTCTCTTTGACATAGTTACTATGTCGTCAGCAAACCGCAAGTTTTTTATTCCCTCTCTCTCTCGACTTTAATTCCCTCTCCAAATTCCTCCTTGCATTCCTTCACAGCTTGCTCAACGTACAGACTGAAAAACATTGGAGAAAGGCTAAAACCCTGTCTTACTCCCTTCCAACCACTGCGACCCTTTCATGACCTTCGACTCTAATAGTTGCAGTCTGGTTTTTGTACAAGTCGAATATAACTCTTCGCTCCCTATATTTTACCCCTGTTACATTCATAATGTGAAAAAGTGTATTCCAGTTAACATTGTCAAAAGCGTTCTCCAGATCCACAAATGCTAAAAATGTAGATGTCCCTTTGCTTAATCTATCTTCTAAGATAAGTCGTAATGTATTGCCTCCCGTGTGCCTACATTTCTCTTAAATCCGAATTGATCTCCCCCAAGGTCGGATTCCACCAGTTTTTCCATTCACCTGTAAATAATTCGTGTTAGTGTTTTGCAACTATTACTTATTAAACTGATAGTTCTGTAGTTTCACATTTGTCTGCACTTGCTTTCTTAGGAATTGGAATCACTATATTCTTCTTGAAGTCTGATGGTATTTCCCCTGTCTCATACATCTTGCGTACCATTTGGAACAATTTGTTCATGACTGGCTCTCATGACGATAACAGCAGTTCAGTAAGGACATCATCTACTCCAGCAGCCTTGTTTCTACTCAAATCTTTAGTGCTCTGTCAAATTCTTGTCGTAGTATAGTATCTCCTATCTCAACTTCGTCTTCCACATCTAGAATATTGATTCAAGTTTATTTCCTTTGTATAGGCTTTCTATATATTTCTTCCATCTTTTAGCTTTCCCTTCTTTGCTTAGTACTGGTTTTCATCTGAGTTCTTGATATTCATACCGCTGATTTGCTTGTCTCCAAATGTCTCTCTTATTTTCCTGTAACTGGTATCTATCTTCTCTAGTTAGAGATTCTTCTACAGTCTTGCAAGGCACTCCTGCTTAGCCAGTCTGCAATTCCTGTCATCCTCGTGCTTCATACGTCTGTACTTTCTTTGCCTGCTTCGCTTGATGCATTTTTATGTTATCTCCTTTCATCGGCTTAATGTTCCCTCTAAACCACCTCTGGTTCTTTCAATTTGTTCCGATTCCATCTCCTTAATTTTCTACCTTTTTGCAGTCTCTTTACTTTTAATTGACAGTTCATAACCAATAATATCTTGTCAGATTCTATGTCTGTCCCTAGATACGTCTTATACTTTAAAATCTGGTTTCCAAACCTTTGCGTTACTATTATAAAGTCAATCTCTTACCTCCCTCTCCTGGTCTCTTCTACCTATCTTACCGTCTTTCATTGCGATAAAACCAAATGTTTGTTATGATTAAATTGTGCTCTGCACAAAATTCTACCAGGCGATCTCCTCTTTCATTCCTTTTCCCCAGTCCAAATCCACCTAGAACATTTCCTTTTCTTTTCTTTCCTACTACCGAGTTCCAGTCCCCCATCACAATTAAGCTTTCTTCTCCTTTAACGGTCTTATAATTTAAAACATAAATTAATTTTCCTACTCTCCTTCACATCCCTCACTCATACCTCATGTATCGTCAGAACAACTTACAAATTTAATGATATTAAAATTAAAAATTTTGCACATATATCTCCCGGATGTATAATACAGTAATAAGAAACAAATTTTGGAACACTAATCACCGTTATTATAAAAAGCAAGAGACCTGTTATTCCTTCCAGTCACTGAAGACCCCTATCTGCTGTTATAGTAATAAGCTCAGACAGTAGAAATTTGCTACCTATCATAAATTTTAAGAAGGTATTAAAAGTTTCCTCTCCCCTATTACGTTCACAAAGTGGCAGCACTTTCACAAACTTCATCTAAGCCGTAAAATGATTAAAAGCATATTGGAAGTACTTACACAAATGACTCAAATGTATTGTATAAGGGTGTATGTTGATGACAGCATTTACTACAATACAGCACAGTCAACTAGTATAGATTATGTATCTTCTAAAAGGGGTAAAAGTCTGTTGACCAAAGGTGTTTGGACTTCTCTTTCTTAATTTTTACTTCGTATGTATCTCTGACGAATTATAAACCATTCAATAAAACATTATGCCACCAGCTCAACGAAAAGAAAATTGTTTACAGTTCCTGAAGGCTGTACATGGTTTACACGAAGGAAATCACAGCCAGATATTGCTTGTAATTTTCGTCTATTGAAACAAATTGTATCTGTCTGGAACTAAATTTAATAAGTTCGTGGCCGTGTGCATGTTGGGATATGTACATTTATGTCGTCACGTGTTTACTATATGGTTAGTAATAAATACTCTCTGCTTGTTTAAATATGTTCACTCTGATATGTGTGTTTTGTGCACGAACTAATCATTTAATAAAATGCATTTCACGAATAAGTTTTCCACTAATTGTATGAAAATACTCAACGAAAGTTTATGGCCCCAGGAAGCAGGTATGAATGCGATGTTTTATAAATGTTGAAGAAAAAAGTCGTTGGCGGATATCCAGAGTCGGCTCGTTAATTACGTGTGCACCGATGATATTTTTATTTCATTAATTGATGATTAATGTGTGTAATCTGCCGTTTATCTTATATGTTGAGATAAAAATGAGTGGTACAGCATCTGGACTCCTAGTTGTTGAAAAGTTGATCGGGCGGGACAATTATTCGACGTGGAAATTTGACATGAAGAATTGAGAAATGTTATAGAAAACCCTCCTTCGGATTTCACGAAACGGCACGTTTCATGGAAAAAAGAGACAGAAAAGCACCTTTCGAGATTTTACTCTTTGTGGACAAGACAAATTACTCCCATACAAGGGACACAAATACAGCGGCAGAAGCTGGGACGGCTCTGGAAAAAAGTTTGAAGACTAAGGACTCACGCCTCTAATGGATTTGCTTAGAAAGTTAATTACAATCAAATTAAATAAATGCAAGTCGATAGACGATTACTGCAATCGAATCATAACGACCGCGTTTAAGTTAAATGAAATGAATTTCGTGCTAAGTGAAGAGTGTTTATGAGGTTTACTCCTGGACGGATTACCTGATCGTTATCAATCTATGATTATGGCACTTGAAAGCAGTGGAACACAATTTACCGCAAATTCTGTTAAAGTGAAACCCCTACAGGATATAAAATTAGAAGATGCAAACGAAAATGAAGAATCTGCATTATATATAAATAAGCAAAATCACACAAAAAGCATTATTAAATGTTACGAATGTAACAAATCGAATCATATTTCTAAATATTGTTCAAGAACGTAAAAGGAGGAAAATCGTAAATAACAACAACGATAAAGCATATGTAAATAGAATAAGTAAATAAATAAAAACAGCCAGAACAGAAGACAGCGTTTCTTGCAGCAGATTGTACCCAGTCTCACGAAAGGAGATGTGGTATTTGGATTCTTGTGCATAAATTCACATCATTAACGATGGAAGGAAGCTTCACAACACCAAATATGTAATCAGTATTCGGCGTGGGAGATGATGGCTTAACAGCAGAAACTTGTGGAAGTACTGACCTGACCTTCTGCAATGATGATGAAACAGTAGAAATAGATGTTTTTGATGTCATTCACACCCCGAACTCAGCTGTGAACTTGCTTTGTTGAGTAAATGGTGTAAAGTGACTTTTAATAAGAAAGGTGGACTCATACTGTGATGCAGAAGATGAAGTAATTGCAAAGTCATTGTCTAAAATGGTATATATTGCTTGAATATAAGTGAAATGAAACAATGCCACTATCCTAAAGGTATTGGATTCCTATGGAATCGTCGACTAGGACGTATGAAGCGCAAAAGTATACAAAATTTGGCAAAGGTGTCAACAGGATAGAATGGAGATACTGTGGTCATGGTCCCTGTGAATGGCGTATTATGGGAAAACAGACACGCCTTACGTTCATATGTAGCAAAAGGCAATCTGAACACATCTTGGCCCTAGTTCTTTCTGATCTGTGTGGTGCAATGTAGACAGCATCAGGTATAAATCTTCTTCATAGAAATTCAGAACAGAGCCCAGATCGTTAAATTCAACATCCGTAAGAATGAACGAATCAACTTTTGAAGAAGCAAAAAATCTCGATTCTGAGTTTCAAAAAGAGAAGTGAATTCCATATTAAGTTGATCTTAATATGGAATATAAACAGATCGTAAATAATATTCTTCAGGACTGTTTGATGCAACATTATTTCTCATAGTTTGTTTCCCAACCTTTCGCTGAATGTCAACAGACACACCTAAGTTTTCACAAACTGTGGTAGGTTGCTGAAAGATAGAGTCAAAACTTTTATTCGCTTCTAAACGCGTTTTTCTTAAAATAGATTTGATATTGTCCACAAATTCAGCTGCTTTCCCCAAATCAAGTTTTGGAGACTGCAGCTGCCTAGAAAGAGGTAAAAATAATGAAGCAAATTCGTTCATAATAGAAAGGTCGTTAAGAAATGGCAGTTCAATAAGGCTCTTAAATATGATGTAGCTGTAGCGGCTGAAGAGTCATTGGAATTTTCTGAAAGATATTCCACGGTCTTGCTAATTGGCAGAATTAGTTGTAGAAAAATACATATATCTTCATGATTCTCAACGAATCTAGTTGCACAGTTTGGTTTCAATCTTTGTGCTTATTCAGGACATTCTGATTCAACGAAATCGGATAATAAACGTACTCTGGCTGAAGAGGAGGTCATGAAATCACAAATATTGGTGACGACACCGATAGTATTCCTGATGTTAGGCACACTTGAAGCACGGTTAACAGCTAAATTCAAAATAAGACTCGAGCATCGCGAGTAAACCGCTGTGGGGCAACTCTCCTTTATCAGAGCTTGAACGCCCTTGAACGATCCACTCATAGTATTCCAGCCATCATATCCCTGCCACCGGAGGTATTTCACATCAAGACCGAAATTTCTAAGAGTAGTTAAAATCACATTGGCTAAACCTTTTCCTGTACGGTCAGTCACATCAGCGAACGTTAAAAATTTTTCATTGATATTTTCATCATGTACGTACCTGAGAATAATAGCAAACTGGTCTATCTTCGATATATCAGAAGTTTCATCAGCTAAAACACTAAAATACTTAGCTTTCCGAATTTCTTCTATGATACATTTGCTCACGAAATTTCCCAATTCTTCAATAATTTCATTTTGTATCTTCCAACTCACATATGTCACATTTAGTGCAACTGTTTGTAAAATGATTTGTGAGAACTTCATCACCTGCATCCATCCTGAAGCGTAGTAATGCACGAAATTTTCCATCTTTAAGAGCAGGTTTCGCAGCAGTAAATGGCCCACTATCATAGTGTCCACGAAGAGGTAATTAATTACGTCCACAAAACTCAATAGTTTTAATGATAGGAACTATCCTAAAACAAATGCCACAGCCCATAGTGTCTATGAAATTACAATAAAAGCAAATCACTGCTTATAATTGAGCTAAGTAATAGTTACCTACCTCTCTCTATTTTGGCGTTTTTGCTGCAATCTCACAGAGTCCAGTTTATCACGAATATTCTCCTTCTTGATATAAGACTGGATGAAAAGAGATGATTTTTCAACAGCAGCTTTGTGGTATACATTGTAACTGCGTTTGCTAAAATATTCTGGAGCATGTTTCCATTTCTGCAGTGGTTCTGTGACAAGTTTCATAGGTTTCTGATGACTGCCTTTCCCGACTGTAACTGGAGGAAAAACAACGCACAATTTACACAACGCCCCTTTAAGTTTTTCGCTATAAGCTAGCCATTTATATTGGGATAACCAATGAGGCTGGAAAGTACGTTTCTTTTTGGACTCATTATCTTCTGGAAACGTGTAACGCTGATCCGGTACCCAACAGTTTGTTAAATATTCGTATCTCTCTTCATCTGAAATAAACAGTGAGCACACTTTGTTACCAATG
Source organism: Locusta migratoria (assembly GCA_026315105.1). Classification (NCBI taxonomy): domain Eukaryota; kingdom Metazoa; phylum Arthropoda; class Insecta; order Orthoptera; family Acrididae; genus Locusta; species Locusta migratoria. Next base: position 726,876,266 of record CM048744.1, on the reverse strand, counting down.
TCATTTATTCGTTCACTCAAATTTGAATGTGTTGAAGACACATCAGTGCCAGCTGTCTCCTGTTTAATATTAGGCCTAACTACATTGCTTTTACCACTGTCATGTCATCTTCCAAAACCACACGGTTTTTAATTAAAAAATTCGAAATAGATGAAAACAATCAGTTCACCAACACCGAAACTTTTAGTTCCGTAGTTAGTATTCAGTGCAGATGCTGGCATGCAACCAACACAATGCAATTAATGTGGTTGCAATGAATGTGTGCTCTGTATAATTTTTAGTCTACTTCTACGTGATATATAACTTACTGAGAAATTCCTTGCGTACTTGATTAGTAGGTATTGAACTTGTACTATAGCAATGAACACCTTTCAATTTCGCGTGTGGTTACACTTTAAATTTAACTCGGTTAATAGAGAAAAGTACTAAATTACAATAGAGTAGACTTGCTTTAGAACGGCGTCCAATAGTCAGGAGTTCATATGCTGCCAGATAGATTGTTTCGGCTGTGATTGTCAAAGACGTAGACAGCATTGTTGGGAGAGGAAGCGTTCGTGTAGGCATATTATTCGGCAGATCTCGGCTGTCATTATGCACAGGTTTCACATTGCTTTGATTGCCAGCAATCTTAGCAATCGTTAGAGTAGTGAACTTAATATCGTAGTGACCAGTGGAAGTTTCACTTAAATTTAAGCAGCGATCATTATCTCGAAACCGAAATATTCCTCAAGCTGTAAGCCAGGACAGGACTTCCTGATTGACATAGCGTTAGAAAAATCTTTTATTACAAATGACAACAATTTCGGAAATTAATACAAATAAAGAATCCCAAATATGTCAAAGACATTACTGATAGATATGAAGCATTGAATTAAAATTTGTGGCGCGGCCGGGAATCGAACCCGGACCTTCATGCTTACTAGGCAGACGTCTTAACCGGTTTTTTTTTTTTTTTCTTTTCTTTTTTTTTTTTTTTTTTCATGCACTCTTCTTTCCGTCTTGTGCGGCAGAGATGCTCGGATATTGTTTGCGGTGCATCTCAAGCTGCAAATTTTTCTTTTTCTACGACGCGTTTTTGCATCGATATGAAAACCAAAATTAAATAAGTATAAAAATAATTAGCCATCTTCTTGGCGTAAAATGAAATACAGAGATAATAAAAAAATGTACCTAAATGAAACTGTATCGTTTAATTTTTTTCTCCCGTTGGTCTATATTATTGTTCGTTTTAGATAATTTGCGTACTTCTCTTTATATTTTCTGTGACGTTCCAGCTTCTGATGTTCTATCAGCAGGTACATCCAATAATCTTCTTTATTCTTTGTCTTGTTTGTTAAAATGTAATGAACAGTCTGGCCTTTGACCCAGTTGACTGCTCTTCGTCTAGTATTAGGGAACGGTACGTCATCAGGATTAAGTACTTGTGCCGGTGTTATTGTGTTTGGTGATGTGCGGAGAAGAAGTGCCAGTGTCTTCCTGAATAGAAGCCACACATCTTTCGCATCTTCACACACAAAACGATGTTCTTCGGTGTCAATTAGGTTGCAATGGGCACAGTTTGGTTCGGCTGCCAGATGTATTTTGTGCAATTTTGAGTTGGTGGGGATTTTTCTATTGACGGCCAAGTACCACGTCGACCTAACATTGGATGATAAGTGGGTGTCAGATATGTTTGCCCATATATTGTTCCAGTTGTTATGTTTAAACTTTGTTTCTATTTGATTACTCTGTTTGCCTTCCATCAAAGCGTTGTAGATCTCCTTTACTGTGTACATGCCTTTCTCCGGGGTTCTATGACGTATGTAGCTGTACTCCACTAGGAAGTGTTTGAGGTGGTACAGCTCGTGTGAGATGTGGTGCACGTCTATTGGTGGAGCCCTGCTAACCGGTGTGCTTTCGTTCAAAAGATGAGATACTAAGGTCGTTGGTGATCGCTTCCACTGTTTATATGTTTTACTGACATATAGTGCTTGAGCTTTCAGGTATATATCTGTCAGTTTTAAACCGCCTTTGTGTGTCGGTAGCGTGAAGGTGTCATATGCAACCTTAAATATCTGACCTCTACTAACAAAATAACCAAGCGTTGCTTGTATTTTGCGTGCTATGGTTCTGGGCAAGGGCAGCACTTGAGCAACGTAGTTGATTTTGGATGTAATATACGTGTTGACTAGCTGAACTTTTTGAATGGCGTTTAAATTGCGTAAGCTGTGTTGTTGTATGCCTGCTCGTAATTTTGCAAGTAATGTCCTGTAATTGAGAGCGGCCGTGCGGTGAATACTACGAGTATATTCGATTCCGAGGCATTTTATTCGTTCCACTATTTTTATTGGTGCAGCGGGTCTGATCTCTATACCTCGACCAAGATTCATAACACCAGACTTATTGCGGTTTAATTTAGCTCCTGACGCAAGTTCGTAAGTCGCCACAATGTCAAGTACTTTGTCCATCTCGCTTGCATCAGTCACTAGGACTCCAACATCATCCGCGTAAGCTTGGCATGATATCTTCTGCCCATGGATGTGTAGTCCACGAAGTTCTTCTGTCAGGCAGGTCATAAGAGGTTCAAGCCCCAGTGCGAAAAGCGTCATAGACATTGGGCACTCCTGTCGTACCGAACTCTGAACATTTATCGGGCTGCTGAGTTGGCCGTTTATATTTATTCGTGATGTGCTATTCGTGAGTATGGTTTTCACAGTATCTATCACTGTCTGTGGAAAGTGCATGGCTTTCATAGTCCCGAAAAGGTACGAATGATTTACTTTATCGAAAGCCTTTTCAAAATCAAGCGACATCAATGCACATCTGATGTTGCAAGCTTCCGATATTGCTATGATGTCTCTGTAGTCGTTTAAGGTCTGATAGATTGTCCTATCTTTTCCCACACTTGTTTGATAAGCTCCTGTCACTGTACGAATAACGGACTTGAACCTTTGCATCATAATACGGGCGAATATCTCATAATCACTATTGAGAAGTGTTATAGGTCGAAGATTCGCTATGGTTTTGCCTCCTGGTTTTTTGGGGACTAAGACCACAGTGCCTTCACAGAATTCTTTCGGAAAATCATTTTTTGTGTGCATTATTTCGTTACATACGAGTGTCAGTTTAGGCGTTACTCGTTTTCGAAAGACTTGATACAACTCCGCGGGAAGCCCATCTGGACCAGGTGATTTATTCTTCGGGCTCCTTGAGATAGCATCTTCGACTTCGCCGTCTGTTATCTCTGCTGCAAGCTCGGCTGCTTCTTCTGCAGATAGTCTTCTTTGCGTCCTAGCAGTAATGGCTTGCTGTGCTGTTTCGTCTGTTGGTGTAATGGCAAGTAATTCTCTAAAATGTTTGTGGATCTCTTCTCGTATTGCAGCTTGGTCTGTCAAGAGTCTCCCGTCTGAAGTTTTAAATTCTGTCAGAATTTTCCGTCTCTGTCTTTTATTTTCTTGGAGACTACATCGATGTAGTCTCTTCATTTGTTGTGTTTTGTAAGCGCGTTCGTATTTGACAGCCTTCGAGATGTTGTCTCTTCAGAGTTAACAGTTTCGCCTTTATTCTTTGGATCAGCCCGTAATTATTGATGACTGTGGCGTCCTGAACGTACAAGTCTCGCAGGCACTGAAAGTAAAATTCTGTCGTCTGCTTCCGCCAGTCGGCTTTTTCGCGAGAGTAGTTTTTCAGTGTCCTCCTTATTGCGGGTTTTGCGCATTGTAGCCACCAGTGCAGTGCCGTACGGTAACGGGGGAACTTCCGTTCACATTCTGCCCAAGTCGTATAGAATGCTGCACGACATCCAGGGTCCGATAGGTGTGATACGTTAAACATCCACTGGCCTCTAGCTCTGTAGGTTCCCTGTCTCTCTAAGTTTACCGTGCATATGTACTCGATATGATCAGAAAACATAGTTGGCCATAGTTCGGACTGTAAAATGTGTTCCTTTAAATTGGACGTTGCATAGATCCTGTCTATACGACTGGCAGAATGACTGGTGATATATGTGTAACCAGGCTTATCACCGTGTTTCAGTTCCCAAGTAACAAGCAGATTTAAGTCTCTCACGGTGGTCTCCAGCTCCAGAGATTTATTAAAATTGGGCGTCTGATCTTTGGGGCTTAGTACGCAATTGAAGTCGCCAGCGAATATTGTTTGTTCAGGTCGGTCAGTAAAAAGTGGTACTATGTCCTCCTTGAAAAATTCGGCTCTGCGGCGTTTGTTCCCAGTTCCTGAGGGGGCATATACGTTAATCAGCCTAGTATTATTTATTATGGCAGCTATGCCTGTACTGTTTGGCAGTTTCTCCACTTTTGTGAGTATGATACCTTCCTTTGCCATAATCGCTGTACCGAGGTCATTGCCATTACCAGGATTAATAATGGCGTTATAGCCAGCGATGTTATCCAAACAGATGTCCGTTACTTCTTGCAGCAAAAGGATGTCAAAATCGGCGGCCTACAGAAAATCTTGGAGATTCTTCAGTTTGAAAGTGCTGCTAATTTTATTAATATTCAAGGTCGCAATTCTGTACGCCTGCAAGGACGTCATGTTGACTGTACCATTGAAGTAGTTATACTGCCTACCGACAAGGTGGATATGTCTCCATTTAAAAGAAATCTGCATCGTCACCTGCCATATTAGCGTCTTCTACGGTATTTTGTCGATCGGTGGTCACTTCATGTCGGTGTTCGGGTGTTGTCTGTCCTGTTATCTCAGTCATCTCTGCATCGTGGCTGTGCTCCTCAACATCATCCGCCCAATCGCGAGTGCACTTAACTTCCCCCACGTCCGTCTGTGATATACTTGGAGGGTCCTTCTGACTTGCTATGCCTTTGTCAGTTGTCTTGGCACCGCTTTCAGAGGTGTGTTTTCCTCGATCTGGTTCAGTGTCCTCAGTTCGTGACTTCTTTGTTGTTGTAGTTCGGTTGTCCAGAAGCGCTCCTTGAGCTGTGTTCGCCATTTCTTGGCCTATCCGCTTCGCTTTATCACGCAGTAGCGGCGCAAGTTGTTCTGCTCCCTGACGAGCTTTGCGACGCTTCCCCCGGGAGTTGGGTGAAGTCATGCGGGACTGCAGGTCGCCATCCTCATACGTCTCAACAGTGTCATCTTTGCACTGGCCCTCTTCTTCGTGTGACTGACACGTGCCTTCTTCTGCCGTCTTAATTTGGTCATCTTCTGCATGGGCACTGGTTCCTGCTTCTTGAGAAGTAGCTGGACCCATAGCTCCTGTGCTACTAATCTCCATAGGGACGTTTTCAGCTGGACGTTCTGTAAACTCAGTTGCCGCCCTTTCTATGCATGTGTCTGGGGCAACGTCTCCGCGGGCTGCGGCGGCGTACGTCACGGGTAACGTGGTCATGTGACTAGGCTGCTCTCGCTCACCAGTTGGTAGTTGCGTCACACGCCTCTGCACGCACTGAGCACGGACGTGGGTAGTCGAGCCACAACCTGAGAAAGTTCTCGGTTGCCCATCGTAAATAATTATCGCTCTGTATCCACATATCGTGAGAGAAGAGGGAATATGTTTCAACATGTCAATTTTAATCTGTCTAACACCATTTAGAACGGGATATTTGTGCAAATTAGACCACTTCTCTGCAACATTGCTGATAATCGTGCCATATTCCCGCAGTTTCTCATTAATCTCCTCTTCTGTTACTTCAAAGGGGAGCTAAAAAAATACGGACCGTCCGTGTCCCCATACCTGCACGCGAAACCGTGACATCTCCTATATGTCCATCTGAGTGTTTAAATCTGGCTACCCCACCACAAGATCTCACAATTTCATCGCACTTGTCAGCAGTTGAAAACTTCAAGTAAACTGTCGGGCTTACGATCGACAAGTTAATTCCAATCAATTCGTCCACCTTGATCTTAAAGTTATTTTCTATAAATGCCTCAACTTCGAAAGATTTTGGTCTAGCATATTTCGGGTCAAAAACTATCTTCAAAGTTTCTTGTCTCAATTTCTCTACTGTCGTTGTCTGTTCCATTATGTCATTCTACAAATGTTACTTCGTATACAACAAGAGACGCTGAAAGCGTACACTCACCACACCGCGCTCGGCTGCCCGCAGGGACGACGTAAACACCACACGGCCGCTCCGACGTCCGCAGCTCACGGCCGCCGCCGGCGGAATGCCGTTAGACTACCTCACCACTAACGATTAACGCGCCTTGGAATAGTCTATGTACGATTTCCCTCCACAACACAAAACTTTAATCCAGCTTCTTTGTTCCAAAGATAATTGCCACTACTGCCAAGGCTCTCCATGAAACGGAATAGCACCTCAGCAATGGACATGGTGGAACAATCCTGTTATGGTGATATAAATATCAATTAATACAAATAAAGAATCCCAGAGACGGATTATTGTGGAGGGAAATCGTACATAGACTATTCCAAGGCGCCTTAATCGTTAGTGGTGTGGTAGTCTAACGGTTAGCCGGGCGCCGTGGCTCAGCGCGCCCGGTCAGAGGGCTCAACGCCCTCTGTAATAAAAAAGCTGAGCCAACAAAACACCGAACAACAACGAACAAAAACGATCAGCGTCCGCAACGAAGAGAACTACCCATAGAAAAAAAAAAAAAAAAAAAAAAAAAAAAAAAAAAACGGTTAAGACGTCTGCCTAGTAAGCATGGAGGTCCGGGTTCGATTCCCGTCCGCACCACAAATTTTAATTCAATGCTTCAGATCTATCAATAATGTCTTTGACATATTTGAGACGTAAATCCGTCTCTGGGATTCTTTATTTGTATTAATTGATATTTATATCACCATAACAGGATTGTTCCACCATGTCCATTGCTGAGGTGCTATTCCGCTGCATAGAGAGCCTTGACAGTAGTGGCAATTATCTTTGGAACAAAGAAGCTGAAATTAAAGTTTGTGTTGTGGAGGGAAATCGTACATAGACTATTCCAAGGCGCCTTAATCGTTAGTGGTGTGGTAGTCTAACGGTTAAGACGTCTGCCTAGTAAGCATGGAGGTCCGGGTTCGATTCCCGCCCGCACCACAAATTTTAATTCAATGCTTCAGATCTATCAATAATGTCTTTGACATATTTGAGACGTAAATCCGTCTCTGGGATTCTTTATTTGTATTAATTGATATTTATATCACCATAACAGGATTGTTTCACCATGTCCATTGCTGAGGTGCTATTCCGCTGCATGGAGAGCCTTGACAGTAGTGGCAATTATCTTTGGAACAAAGAAGCTGAAATTAAAGTTTGTGTTGTGGAGGGAAATCGTACATAGACTATTCCAAGGCGCATAAAATCGTTAGTGGTGTGGTAGTCTAACGGTTAAGACGTCTGCCTAGTAAGCATGGAGGTCCGGGTTTGATTCCTGGCCGCACCACAAATTTTAATTCAATGCTTCAGATCTATCAATAAATTAAAAAAAACTATGACATGGGGGGGAGGGGGCAGGGCTCGGTGGGTCATAGCTAGTTGCGCCTATGTTCGTAGGATACTGTCAAGCAACAAAAGGCTACCGGTTCATTGATAGGGAGACTTATCAGATTAATGTGAACAGCGATGTAAATTTGCTGGAAGACGAGAATTGTATGAGTTCAAAGATAGAGTAACATAAGAACACCAACAACATGAAGTTAGAACGAGAAGCAGATTACCCCGAAGGTCAAGCACAGAATTAAAACTAAGGAATGGCAGGACTATTGCACATACTACTTGCAAGAAGGACTTTCAAATGAAGGCATCGATTTCAAAGAGGTCTGGGACGGGATAAATAAGGAAGAATGGAAAAAGCAATGGATAAAGAATTTTCATCTCTAGTTCATAATAACATATTTGAAAAAGTGGAGCTACCCAGGGGATATAATCCTCTCAAGACTAAGTGGGTTTTATGGATAAAACCCCAGAAATATTTAAGCCATACTTATTGGTAAAAGGACACTCTAAAACACGAGGTGTTGACTATCAGGAAACCTTCGCACCAATGGTCAGATGTAGATTGTCTTTGGCAGCTCGAGAGAACCTGGAGATTGACTATGTTGATATCGCCACAGCCTATTTCGATTGAAGAAATTTATGTCATTCCACCAGAAAATTTTGCAGCTCCTGGGAAAGTATAGAGGCTAGAGGAAGCTGTTTATGGACTTAAACAGGCTGGTCGGAACTGAAATAAAAAAATTATTAGGTATTAAGAAGCCTAAAAATGACCAGATCAAACACTGATCCGGGTATTTGTTTTCATAGAGATGACAAAAAACTAGTCATTATTGCATTATATTTAGACGATATGCTATTATTCTCAAATGACAGAAGTCTTTTGAATCAAATAAAAAATTAATTAAAGAAATTTTTTGAAATAAAAATCAATGCCTAGGTGTGGAAATTACACGAAATCGTGAAAAGGGAAAAATTTGGATTTGTCAGGAAAAGACCTGGAGAAATTTGGAAAGAGTGAAGCCAAGCCGCCGCAGTGGAGTGGCCAAGCGCATTGAGGCGCTATTCTCTGATATGCGATGCCGTTCCCCGCCGGAGGTTCGAATCCCCCTCGGGCATGGATGTTTGTGCTGTCTTTAGTATAAGCTAGTTTATTAAGTAGTTTGTAAGTTGAGGGACTGATGACCCCGCAGTTAAGTCCCATAAGCTTCACAAACATTTGAACATTTTGAAGCCAAGCCAGTGTCAACACCACTCGAACTTGGTTTGGACTTTCAAGCAACTGAATCAGCTGACATGCGTGCGCCTTTCAGAATGCTATAGGAAGTCTTTCAGTCTCAAATATCCAGATCTGGCATATGTTTTGCTGTAAATCTCTTTAGCAGATATAATCACTGTTTTCAAAAGGTCCTTTGGTTATCAGTAAACAGTCTTTATATATTTAAAACGAACCATGTGTTATAAGCTAGAATTTCCTTAAGACGGAAATAGAGAAATAACGGCCTTCAGTAATGAAGACTGGGCAAATAAAATCAATGGCAGATGCTCTGTAATTGGTTACCGCCTAAAATGCAAATCCCTTTAATTTTGTATTCCAGTAAAAATCAAAAAACTGTTGCACTTTCTAATTATGAGGCAAACTATACGGATTTGGCATCAACTGTTCAAGATTTATTGTGATTAAGGCAACTAATAGCTGAGATAGATCCAAGTAATATCAGAAAGTCACTTAAAGTTTGTTGTGACAACAAAGGAGCCATTCAGTTAACCAAGAATGTAGTTAGGAATTCTAGATCAAAGCATATAGACAAAGCTGGAGCAAGGCACGTGAGGAACTTGCGGCCGCACAGGGCGGCACATCCGAGAGGCGGCACCAGACAGTAGAGTGGCAGAACTGCCGCTCCTGTTGGACAAGGCGGGGGTGTTAGGGGAGGGGAATTTTGTAACAACTCATCCCTCTGTTTTAAGAGTTGCCATTGTGGTGTTTGTGGTAGATGACTATACCGACTACACCAACAACTTTTTCAAATGTTGCCATTATTTTTAGAAGAACCATTATAGCCAATGCCGCGTTCTTTACTACAGATACACACATGTACAACCAGTCTGGACTACAATTTGTTGAAGTGTCTAGTTCAAGCGACATCCTCCTCCCGTCACCTCACTGCGCATAATCTCCCACTCCCTCTCTATGTTTGTATCTGACTGAGTGTTGAGTAAAGTGTCATGTAAAATTCCAACTAGATCGATCAAGAACATTTCCAGATTTGTGGTAACTGCTCTTCTCTTAGATACAGGACGTTCGGAAATTCCTGTTACAAACTCTGAGCACTTGTACAGGGGAATTATACATAATAATTTGAAAAGGAACCCGTGTCCCGGAAGTTATCCATACATACGTGTATAATAGTGCTAGATTCTCGCTAGCACGTTCGTCTCACCAAATTTTATTTCATGATCTCCGTCTGTAAATACATGATTTGCTACTGCTAATTTGTCGATATATCCCTAACGACAGTTCCTTTTGTGTTCGATTGAGCGTGTATTGACGTTTCTATATAAACCATGCCACAACTACTCGGAATTTTATATACCCGTGGGGTAACCAGGGACAAAATATGGCAGTCGACTTTGCAAATAACCACAAGACCAGACTAGCATAGAACAGTTGTCCTTTCGCATCCACTATTTATACTGCCTCCCGCTCCGCTTGTGACCCGTTACGCTTAATGTCAATTGCACCGCGGTCTATTTTCCCGCGTGCTCAGTAGTTCAAATGTTTGTTAAGCTTAAGGGACTTAACTGCGGGGTCATCAGTTCCTAAACTTAAAAACTACTTAAGAACTACCTTGTACTAAAGACGACACAAACATCTATGCCCGATGGGGGATTCGAACCCCCGACCGTAGCGGCTGTGCAGACTGTGACTGGCGCGCCGCGGACCGCTCGGCCACTGTGGCCGGCGCTCAGTGGTTCGTTTGAAAGTGTCCCAAGTCCCTTGTTCCAGTCTGAAGCAAATATTGCAGTGCGTGTGCTCTTTCAACACTGATCTAGTTGAAAAATGTCCAAATGTTTGTAGAGCTTATGGGACTTTAAGTACGGGCCCATCAGTCCCTAAACTTACAAACTACTTATGAACTAGCTACTACTAAGGACGGCACAAATATCCATGCCCGAGGAGGGATTCGAACCCCCGACTGTAGTGGCCGTGCAGCCGGCCGCGGTGGCCGAGGGGACTGAGGCGCTTCAGTCACGGTCTGCACGGCCACTACGGTCGGGGGTTCGAATCCCCCCTCGGGCATGGATATTTGTGCCGTCCTTAGTCTTAGGTAGTTCGTAAGTAGTTTGTAAGTTTAGGGACTGATGACCCCGTAGTTAAGTCCCATAAGCTGTACAAACATTTGAACATTTTGGCCGTGCAGACTGTGACTGACGCGCCGCAGTACGCTCGGCCACCCCAGCCGGCACTGATCTAGTTGTTATCTCTGCCAGCACGTACTGCTGTTTACTTTCCGTGTGACCTAAATGTCGCCACAGCGAGTTCTTGCTGTACGCTCGCTGTCCAGTTCTCCACTGCTAATTTCTATCAAAATTACTTATTGTTAATTCTAGTCCCTTTACGCTCCACCCCCCCCCCCCCCAAAATCGCCCTCGATTTTGGCGGTAAAAAGAAAAAAAAATGATAATACTCACTAGATTATCCATGTATGCTACGAACCCAATGTACCCTCTATGCACTCTCCTGGGATCTGATGCACCGGTCTGTCCCCCATCTTCCTCTTTACGTGTCTCCAGTACAGATACAAGAAGCAGAGTAACAGGAACACTATTGCACACCCGGTTGTTGAAATGCTTACCATTGTCAGTGTATACCGTTGCTGGTCATAACAACCTTGCATATGATATAGTAGTTGATCCACCGTGATTTCCGCTTTTTGCGAGTCAATAAACTTATTAGCAATCTGCATAAGTGCTGTGTCCATAGTGGTGTTAAGCATCGTAAGATTCGACTTTGACAGAATCTTCAAAGTTCCTTCCGGCCAGTACAACGAAATTTCAGTTAAGTTAAAAATTGATGAGCCTATGCGTTTTGCCGGTAGAAGAAAATTCTTAGTTCTTAATTCACACATTACTCCATTAATAAAATACCATTAGTTAACAAAGTCTAAATTTCTATGTGTTACAGTTCCGATTTCGTCCCCACTGATTGTGCCGATGGTAAATTATGTATCCTTCTATTCTCTGGAAACTTCTTTTTCACGTACAACAACATTTTCACACAGCGTATTATTCACCTTATTTAAGAACATATTTACCTCACATGACTCCTCAGCCAGTAGTACTGGTTTACTTGGACAAATGGTCAACTCTTCTCGAATACACTGCTCGAATTCTCGCGAACTCATTAATACGTAACCAGAGTTATTGTCTGGTATCAACAATACGTCGCTTACTTGCAACATTGTCCTAAAATACTACAACTTAATGAATGAGGATGCAAGGTATAACAACGAAAATTTGAATGCCTATCTGCTACTAGTATCATAATTTTTATGGACACTTTTGCATCATCTGATCTCATTGTTACTCTCGCCAACTTATAAAATATAGATACCGTCTGTAGTGATACCTGCGCTACATGCCTGATATCCAAGGAAAAGTGTTCACCTGCCACTTGCAACCGATACTATTACAAATGAAATAGATTCGTTGATGACCATCTTGTGACAGTGCAGCTCTTGTATCTTCCGTGCTTGCAGTATTAGATTTGTGGTTGAATCCACCTTATGCAAGACACTTTTTGTTTGTTTTAATACCCAAATTAGTTTCGGCACTTATTGTGCCATCTTCCGTGGGTTTCTGATTTTTATTTTTTTCAGTGCAATTTTTGTTGTGCAACAGCACTGCTTACATCGCCATTTTTCTTGTTGTGGTGGCTGAATGGTGTTGCATTTGTTTGTGTGGCGTGTCTGTGATGTGGGGTGTGATTTTTGATCGGTTCTGATACTGGCAATGTTTTGTGTGTGTATATTTATGTATGTTTTTGTTGGGTGTGTATGTTCAACATAGAAAGAGAGAAGAGAGAGAGAAAGAGAGAGAATATTGTATGTGCGTGTGTATGGGCGGGGGGGGGGGGGGCTGTCAGCTGTAATGTGGTGGTGAGATTTAGTTGTATACTTCTTTTATGGTCTCAAAGAGTGTTTTGTTACATAGTTATGTATATTTATTTAGTACTTTCCTACCTTGGGCTATTGCTTTTTCTGGATGTGATGATTTTCTTCTATTGTTAGTTTTTGGAATAAACGGTTGCTGGTTTTGAGGATTTCTAGGTAAGTTTCTATGTTTGTTGGGGCGTGATTCTGTTTCATTAAATGTTCGGCGAATTTTGAATGACAGCTGCTACGTTAGTGCTCTGAGGTCTTCAGTGTATCTTGTTTTGAAATTTCTGCATGTCTGACACACATACACGGATTGACAGTTATTGCAAATAAGCCGATGTATTCCTGATTGTTATATAAGGAACTCATAGTTCAATGGGGCGATCTATAATTGTTTAATAATGATTTTGCAGCCAAGATCGCATTTTTCATTTATTATGTTACCGGTTTCGGCGTAATCGACGCCATCTTCAGACCTGTCGTAATTTACATTACTTCACGACATTTTTATATACTAAAAGAGTACATCCAGGTTGAGCCATCACTAAACATAAAATTAGTAGTCACAAATATATATCCCTTGTAACGGTTTTGAAGCGAGGTACCAGAGCACAGCTGGATGAGAAGGCCATTGGAACACTGTTAACAATATCACAAAGGTGCTATACAAACTTCCGATTGCAAAACACAAAACCACGTACACACTGATGAAAGGCATCCTATACAGAGACCCATCAATAAAACTCCAAAACGCAAACATCAAAAGAGCCACAGTTACTCGATACTTAGGAGTACATGCAGTAGCGTAACGTGGGGGGGGGGGGGGGGGGCGGCATGGCCCCAGGCGGCACATATTTGGGGGCGGCAGGTTCAAATTTTAAATGTTTGTCAAGCTTATGGGACTTAACTGCGGGGTCATTAGTCCCTAAACTTACAAACTACTTATGAACTACCTTATACTAAAGACAGCACAAACATCCATGCCCGAGAGGGGATTCGAACCTCCGAACGTAGCGGTCGTGCAGACTGTGACTGGAGCGCCGCAGACTGCTCGGCCACTGCGGCCGGCAAAAGTATTTACTTCTCAGTGCAAGACTTCTTATTAATTTAAACTATCTTACATGTATTAAGTTTATGTTTGCTGTTACAAACACCTCAGACAAATAAGTCGTATAAATAATCATCAAATAGGATTTGTTCAGCATAACGTAAAAAATAGAAAACTATAAAAATATTCAGGGTAAATAAATTGCAGCGTTCCTATTTCATTGTGATAAACACTGAAGCAATATTGGTACGCATTGCCAAAGTCTCAATTTTTATTGTTGCTCTATTCCGGAAATAGGTTGGGAAGGGGGGAGGGGCAAAATGAGGGCCGGAACCGGGTGGCAGGAGTCCGCGCTACGCCACTGAGTACATGTTGACAAACAACAGTACTTTAATGAACATATAAAACTTGCAACAGAAAAATCCGAAAAAATACTTCATAAACTAGCACCATTAAACACTGAACACTACAGAATACCACTGAAAGCAACACAAACATACCACTGTGCCATATTTGAGTCGACGATGTGCTTTGCAGAAAGCTCATGGGCCCACAGACTGGCCCTCATAACCATTGTGAGAAGAGGGCAAAGGAGTGTGCTTCTACTGCTCTCTTGGGCTTTTGGGACAACATCAGCTAATGCCTTATATGTTGTACTTGGCATCTATCCAATAGACCTTACCATCAGATGTCGAGCCGCAACGTACTGGCTCAAATTAGGGAGACAGGATAAAATCACAGCAATCACTGGTGAACGAATCTGCGACAAACATATCTAAAGCAATTGTGCCTCAACACCTGGCAAAAGGAATGGGACCCGAGTGGCGAAGGTTATCGGGTGTACGAGCTATTCCCCAATGTAAAGGAAAGGTTACAGTTGAAACACATAGACCCTAGCCGTGGCATGGTTTATTTCATAACTGGACACGGTCCATATCCTACACATCTGCACCGAATGAACCAAAGGCAGACACCAACATGCACATGTGGAGATGACGGGTCACATGAACATGTGGTGTTACACTGCCGAGAATATAGAGAGATCAGAGGAACAGACGACAGGTCAATAAATGCAGAGGACACACTATACAAAATAGTCATAAACACTGCAAATGGGGAGCAATCATCAAACTGGTAGACACCATTTCAAACCACGCTAGCTCAGTTTCAAAGAGACAGACAAGCCCAACTCAGATAAGAATATATTATACTGAAATCATCAATGTAGTCTCTAAGCAAATCCACAAGTGCAAACAAGATCTGGCGCAGCATAGGGTATAGTCATTACAAAACTTATAGCATATAATTTAATCTATATCTATAAATGTGAATGTCTGTTCGGTGTACGCTTATCACGTCCGAACGACAAGACGCAGAGACTTAAATATTTGTACAGTTACTAATTTATACCTGAGGAAGGTTTTAGGCACGGTTTTATAGCGATCTGATATATACTTATATAATATAACGCGAAGTGCGGAACAATAATTACTCTTTGAAAATTATATGTACTCTTTGATAATGGTTTTATTGGTTGCATTGTTGCTTGAGGATTGATAATGATAAAAGGCTGGAGTATATTGGGATGGAAAGTTATCGGTGTATATAAATTTCTACGTGTGTATGTGTTAATATTTCGCTCTGCAGCGAAAACTACAGAACGCAAACGAATGTACTGTGTGTAATTGTTGTCCGAAGTCTCCCGTTGCACACCATAGCAGTTCCATACCGATAGCTATAAAGGGGTGGAAGATATGGTGGTGCCGATAGCTATAAGGGGGTGGAAGGTATGGTGGTTGAAAGTCCTCAAATTATTAAAAACAATTCCGACTGAAGGCCAGCGATGACGTTTGTGACTCTATGACAAGGAGGTTACATACAGCGAAACGTAATGCCACAGACCATATCTTTGGTCTATGCGTCCTACAATGTCTTCAGCTCTTTCTCTGTAAGGATAATCATACGAAAAAGGAAATATAAGAATAAATAAATAAAGCAGTAAAAAAGAAATTTCTTTTAATACATCTCTTAAAAAATCGATTTGACTTTTCGCGCATTACATCAAGTGATCCATCTGTGATATTATTACAATCATTATTGTTGAATTTCGTGATTGGATTCTTCGAAACGAGTGCATTTTTACGTGTGATTTGTTCTACCAACACGCGAGCGAAGCCGCGGGTTTAAGCTAGTAAGTAATATAATACAGCCTGCTATATGTTGCGCTTATAATGCAAATGTTCCAAAATGTCACAGTAAAGGATCCACACTTAATTATGTCATGTACACATTACTTGATGTGAAACATAAATATATCCACATTCTCTATTAGGAATATGATAAATGTAAGATGATAAATGTAAAATGTGAAACATAAAGATATTCGTATGTAGTATTTGGAATAAGATAAATGTAAAATAATAAATGTTAAGCATAAATACCTCATTTTAGCATTAAGAAATCAGTAACTGTAAATGTAAAAGATCTTCACTTGTAATATTAGAAAGTAGTGAAGAACGCACATTTGTAATTTAATACTGTTACAAAAATGTAATTCTAATGTGAGCAACGAAACTGACTGTTATCTGTTTATAACAAAATACCTATCTGTTAATGTCAACACGCTGATAATGTCTATTGATTAACCAAACTTGTGACAATATGCAAACAATGAAACCAATGTGTAACGACTACCACAAATACGCATAATTGTATGGAGTCAATATTTGATATTATATCTGTAAAAATTTAACTGTCGATATAATATTTGTTTTATAAATATTTTGATATAATTTTCAATGTATAAATCGCTGCAGATAATGTAACCATCAAAATGAGATTTATAATGAGATAAAAGTACGGTCCTGCTCCACGTGGCGGGACACGGGCAACGGTGTGTGTAGCTGTGGGAGTCGGTACATTCCAGAGTGCCATGCACTATGTGCTTGCTTTGACGCTTACTGACAGTCACAGCGGCTAAGAGGCCATGCGACCCTTCGTAAGAAATTGGGTGTTGGGTCAATAAATAGCTGCAGCAATTGAAGAAAAAAAAAGTTTCCATTCCACGCAAGTGTGCAACTGTGCTGGCCGTCCGACGTGATTATACACCATATTATAGGGGAACGAGAATGGCTTTTTCGTAATTAAGGTAGTCCGATGGTGCCTCACTCTGAGTAAACACAACGTAAACCTCAAGAAGGTAGCTGAGACAGCAAAATATCGTACTGTTTCACACACAAATTGCATTTGTAATCAATATCTTAATAAAATAGTTACCATATTACACTGTTAAAATTAATAATGTGCCCCTTCAACAAATACAGGTACACTTCACTCAACACAAATCAAGCGACTATTAACAATCCTTCAAACGACACCTGAACGGGTGTGAACCACCCAGTTTAAATTTTCGTGACAAATCAGGGAAATTAGGCACAAATTACCAAGAAAAGTGCAATATTTTAGCACATTATTTCATAGACCTTCTCAAGTGGAAAACGGCGCCCGAGAAATCCGGAATTCAAAATTCCAGAAGAAATTCCTGTAGAATCACATCCATCATCTCTGGATGAAGTTCGGCAAGCTATAAAATCCCTCAAGAACAACAAATCTTCTGGTGAAAGTGGAATCCCAACTGAACTTTTGAAACTAGACAAGGAAAACGTAACACTAGACATCGGTACAAATATACTATTATTAAAGAAATTTGGCGAACCGAGAAGATCCCAGAAGATTGGAGGACGGCACTTATACATCTACTCCACAAAAAAGGTGATAGATCAGACGTGAACAATTACAGGGGGGATTTCCCTTCTATCCATTCCATACAAGGTCATTTCCAAGATATTATTAAACAGAATTGAATCGGTTCTCGATGCACAAATAGAAGAAATCAAGGTGGATTTAGAAAAGGGAGGAACTGTTCAGAGCAAATTATAAATCTTAAAAACATAATTAGAGAACGTGCTGGTCAACCACATGTTACAACATTTATTGATTTTAGAAAAGAATATGACTCAATAGACAGAAAAGCCTCATTAGAACTCTGGAGGAGTTCGGAATTGATAGGAAAACTAGAGAAATTGTTAAGCAAAAATTGACAGATACAAAGTCCAAGATGAAATTTCGAGACAGGTTTGAGACAAGGGGATGGACTCTCCTCAATCTTATTCAACATCATTCTAAAAAAGATAATAAGGGAAACATTGGTGGAATACACACAAGAGAAAATGAAGGCAATTTCATTTGGAGGATCAGTCAAAGGTCTTACGATACATGCACTAGCTTTTGCAGACGATATTGCACTACTGTCCACGAATATACCAGATGAAATTAAACAAATAGAAGTCTTAGCAAAACATGCAGCTAAATTTTGCTTACAGATATCACAAGAAAAATATAAATTCATGTGTAATAAAGGACTAGTACAAAGGACTAGTGGATGAGCTCGAGAGGAAGGAAAGAGTAATTCTGAGGAAGCTTCTTGGTGGACACAGACAAGTACAGAAAGTCCAGAAAGGCAATAACTGAATTAAAAAATTGAGGTTTTTCAGGAGGCCCCAAGAACGAAGGCCAAGAGGAAACTGACAGCTGAACATCTGGCAAAAATAGCAGCAGACAGAAGAGCAGCCCTAGAGAAGAGAAAGACATTATCTACGTGTACCTTCCAGTTTAAGTCTGAAGCAATAGTAATTCCTAGGTATTTAGTGGAGTTTACGGCCTTCACGTTTGATTGATTTATCTTGTAAACAAAGTTTAACGGATTTCTTTTTGAACTCATGTGGACTACTTCACACTTCTCATTATTTTTACACCATACTGATATCTTATTCAGATCGTTCTGCAGTTAGTTTGATCTTCAGATGATTTTACTAGACGGTAAATCACGGAGTCATTTGCAAACAACCTAATAGAGCAACTTCGATTTTCTCCCAAATCGTTTGTGTAAATAAGGAACAGCAGAGGACCAATAACACTACTCTGTGGAACGACGCCCGATATCACTTCTGTTTTAGTTACTTACCGGCCAATCGTTGTACATTTAATGTAAGTAAACTTCAAACACTTGTGATATACGACACATTTCACGAAGTTAAAGAGACATTGCGTCTGTTTTAGCTAACAAACAGTAGCAGACTGGTTTTATTCATCTATCTTAAAACATTTTTCAGTCAAAATAATCTCATTTGCTCAATCCGAGTTATTTAATGCTAACCATGTAATTAATCTATACTCGATATTTTCTCTATCATATGCTGGATCGAATATAGTATATCGCATTTTATGAATAAAGAAATATTTCGCCTTCAAAATTCAGAGAAAAGAAATTAATCTCCCTACTCTCTTTCTTGTTTCTTGTCACCTACCATATGTATTGTCGTAATATGTATACTGTGTATGATATCTCACCTGATCCCCAAATTGTTTTGAGCAATTTATTTTGTAAGTCTAGCCAGCAAGGGTAAAATACAGGGACAGGAGAGTTATTTACAACTTGTACAAAAGCCAGACCGCAGTTATTAGACTCGAAGGGCACGAAAGGGAATCATTAATTGGGAAGGGAGTAAGACAGGGTTGTAGCCTTTCTCCGATGTTATTCAATTTGTACATCGAGCAGGCGGTGAAGGAAAGCCATGAAAAATTTGAAATAGGGATTAAAGTTCAGGGTGAAGAAATAAAAACATTGCGTTTTGCTGATGACATTGTTATTCTGTCAGAGACGTCAAAGGACCTGGAAGAGTAGTTGAATGGAATGGACAGTGTGTTGAAGAGAGCGTATAAAATGAACATTAACAAGAGCAAAACATAATGGAATCTAGTCTTAGAAAATCAGGCGATGCTGAAGGAATCAGATTAGGTAACGAAACAATGAAGGTGGTAGATGAGTTTTGTTACGTAGGTAGTAAAATAACATATGACGGTCGCAGTACAGAGGATATAGAATGCAGAATGGCAATGGGAAGAAAAGCATTTTTTGAAAAAGAGAAATTTGCTAACATCGAATATTAATTTAAGTGTAAGGAAGTCTTTTCTGAAGGCATTTGTGTGGAGTGTTGCCTTGTACGGGAGTGAAATATGGATAATAAACAGTGTGAACAGGAAGCGAATAGAGGCTTTTGAAATGTGGTGCTACAGAAGAATGCTGAAGATCAGGTGGATAGATCGCATAACTAATGAAGAGGTACTGAACAGAATTGGCGAGAAAAGGAATTTTTGGCATACCTTGACTAAAAGAAGGGATCGCTTGGTAGGACACATTCTCAAACATCGAGGAATCGTAAATTTAGCATTGGAGGGAAGTGTGTGGGGTAAAAATCGCAGAGGGAGACCAAGAGACGCATATAGTAAGCAGATTCAAATGGATGTGGGTTACCGTTGTTATGAGGAGATGAAAAGGCTTGCTCAGGATAGAGTAGGGTGGAGAGCTGCATCAAACCAGTCTCCGGACTGAAGACCACAACAACAACAGTGACTGCTGACAGTAGCAGTTTCGTACAATACGTTTACAAACATGTGGACATTTGCCTTTCGCGTTCCGCCAGCACGGTGATACAATTTGAGAGTGGCACGTACCCTGCTCCCAGGAGATGTCTACGGTGACTTGGACGTGCGACGTGATGGTGATGGCGACCGGCAGGACGGGCTGGGTGCCGCTGGCGTCGGCGAAGCCGAAGTCGATGGCGTAGGCGTTGAGCGAGAGCGGCGGGCGCTTGCGGCGCGCGACGCGCGACACGTCGGCCATGAAGCCCTCGAAGCCGTTGGACATGGAGGCGTGCAGCGGGCCGGGCAACGGCAGGCGCGAACCGCGAGAGGACGTGCTGCCGCCGCACGTGCTCCACACGCCCTCCAGGGACACCAGCAGCGGCGCCTGCGAGGACACGGCGTGGCCTCCATATTCAAAGGCCAACTGCCATCATTTCATCAACGTACTAATTCCCAAATGGACATAGTAATAGGTAGTGTAGTGAAGCAGCTGACAGAGCTAAATACGAAAAAGTCTGCTGGTCCGGATGGAATACAAGTTCGGTTTTACAAAGTTCATTCTGCGCATTGGCCCCTTACTTAGCTTGCATTTATCGCGAATCTTTAATTCAGCGCAAAGTTCCTAGTGATTGGAAAAAAGCGCAGGTGACTCCCGTGTATAAGAAAGGAAAGAGAACTGACCCATACAATTACAGGCCAATACCGTTGACATCAGTTTTTTCATGTAGAAATTTGGAGCATAGTCTCAGTTCGAATATAGTAAATTTCCTTGAAACTGAAAAGCTTCTTTCCATGTGAAACTCAGCTTGCCCTTTTCTCACATGACATCTTGCGAGCCATGGACGAAGGGCAACAGGCGGATTGTGTTTTTCTCGACTTCAAAAAGGCGTTCGACGCGGTGCCACACTGCAGACTGCTAACGAAGATACGAGCTTATGGAATAAGTTCACAGATTTGTGACTGGCGGGAAGACTTCCTAAGTAATAGAACGCAGTACGTTGTTTTCGACGGCGAGTGTTCATCAGAGACGAGTGTATCCTCAGGCGTGCCCCAGGGGAGTGTGATAGGACCGCTATTATTTTCTATCTATATAAATGATCTGATGGACAGAGTAAGTTGTAATTTGCGGCTGTTTGCTGATGATGCTGTGGTGTATGGGAGGGTGTCGTCTGTAACTGACTGTAATAGCATACAGGATGACTTAGACAAAATTTCTAGTTGGTGTGAAGATTGGCAGCTAGCTCTCAATGTAGAAAAATGTAAGGTGATGCGCATGAGTAGAAAAAACAATCCCATGATGTTCGAATATAGCATTAGTAGTGAGCTTCTTGATGCTGTCGCGTCGTTCAAATATCTAGGCGTAACATTGCAGAGCGATATGAAATGGAACGAGCATGTAAGGACAGTTGTGAGTTAGGCGGACAGCCGACTTCGGTCTATTGGGAGAATTTTGGGAAGATGTACTTCACCTGTAAAGGAGACCGGGAAATAAAACGCTTGTACGACCACGTCTTGAGTATTGCTCAAGTGTTTGGGACCCGCAGCAGATCAGTTTAAAGGAAGACATAGAGGCGGTTCAGAGACAAGCAGCTAGATTTGTTACCGGTAGGTTCGACCAATGCGCGAGTGTCACGGAAATGCTCCGGCAACTCAGTTGGGGATCACTGGAGGAAATACGACGTTCTTTTCGTGAATTTCTGTTAAGTAAATTTAGAGGACCGGAATTTGAAGCTGAGTGTAGTACGATCTTGCTGCCGCCTACTTACATTTCGCGTAAAGATCACAAAGACAAGATAAGAGAAATTAGGGCTCGTACGGAGGCATATAGGCATTCTTTTTTTCCTCGTTCAATTGGGAGTGGAATAGGAAAGGAAATTCCTAGTAGTGGTACAGTGTACCCTCCGCCACGCACCGTACGGTGAATTGCGGAGTATGTATGTAGATGTAGATGCAGAATACCTGTGCAAACTTAGGACAATAATTAATGCAAATCTCTTAGGAATATGACAAGTATTAACGTTTTACTGATATTCACATATTTTCCTCATTCATGATTTTGAAAACATTCCTGATCCTGACAGTGAGAGTCGTCAGTATAATCTCTTCTCGTTATTGAAAAATTAAGAGTCAAAGAGTGACCCAACCATAGATACACCCCATCTCCCTTGGTGCGAGGCCCTAGTGAGGCCAACGTTTTAAAAAGGTTCCTCCGGTTAGGTATTTAAATTTTTCAAAGTATTTTCAATCAGATTAATGTCCAAATATTTCCCCGACCATTTCTCTCGACTGATTACTTCTTCATGTAGAAATCGTTCACGGGGTGGATGCATTGTGTAAGTGACTTGCCCTGAAATGTTGACTTGGGCCAACACAACAGATGAAAGAATTGTGATGGTACACAGCTGTACCCGTGGTCGTATACCTGATACATGCATTGGTACGTAACCGCCTCAACACCTGCTCCAATCGCCCCTGTCCTGCACTCTTTGTTAAAGAGAACTCGATGCAGTTTGTCGAAGTTTTGTGGTTAAGGCTTTTATTCATAACAGACGCCAAGAAAAGAAACTGACAGTTGTCGAGTCAGTTTTATGCACCAAGGGGTGTCCAAGAAATAAAAAACGGCGTTATAAATGTGTGTTTGAACGTATTGTCACATGATAATTAAGCAAACATCCGTATTTGATCAGGAACGGCATCTGCATATTTCCCTAAATACGTTCCATATGTGAGCCACGTGGTTGCTCGCCATCGGAGCTTCGAGTTCTCCCTGGGACATGGGTGTGTGTGTGTTTGTCCTTAGGTTAGTTTACCTTAGTTTAAGCAATTTGTAAGCTACGGACTGATGACCACGCAGTTTGGTCCGATAGCTTTACAAACATTTGGACACTTTTTATGTCAGCTATGTACAAAAGAGAGTTATATGTGACAATGACTGCATTAGAAGGAACTAACTGAATTCTCACTTGGCCAAATTGTAAGTGCTCGCATGTTGGTTGCAGTAACACACGTCATCCAAGAGTTTTTATTACAACTGCATACACTTCTATTGCATGTCGAAAAGGGGCATTCAACAAAAACACTGGGCATCATTCTCTTTTCCACAGAAGCCTACAGTCACCATTACGAACTTGTAATTTCCGTCATTGATAGCTAGCAATCCAATATTTGTAACTATAATACAGGTACATAGAAGCAAATTTACATTTTTTATCCGAATTTGTTTGCCGTCAATATTTTAAAACGAGTTAGAGAATTGCCATCTGTCCCAGATGAATTGTGCTATGTTTTCCAGTCATTTTCTGTTGGCTGAGGTATGTGTTTGATTACCAACACTGACTGACTGAGCTGCAGGCTAGAGGCTCAGTAGTTGATCATATGGCGTGCCGAAGGAGATCGCGCGGCGCTAGCGCCCTCAAATTATAACACCCTGCTCGCCATACTGTAGCGTTGTATCGCTTTATTTTCAGCTTTTAAAACCAATTTCACAATGTTAGCTACATTTCGTACGCAGTAATGTATAACCTAAAGTCAACCAAATGTAAAGCGGACAGCGACTATATTTTTCACTGCAAAAGCTTCAAATGTTATGCGATACATTAAATGGAAATTAAGTATCGTAATAACCATGGGGAATATAGGAAAAACAGACACACGCCGTCACGAAGCTGTTATGTTAACCTGTAAGATTTGCAAAACTCAGTGATGTACGACAATCAGTTTCCTCAGAATCGAGTGAGAAGTATCATATGTCAATGAAAACGCACAAAACCGAAAGTGAATTACTCTTCTTCAAATCTAGTCTGATTTTCCCCGAGATCAGCTTATGTCAGTTTCTACATTCTTCTGTAACTAATTCGTGTCCAAACGAATCTTCAAATAGTTGACTCTTTACCTTACTTACAAGGTAATGGTCAGACTTGTCATGTCGAAGCCTGTGTTGCAATTTTTACCACTGTGAGTTAACATTGAAGGAAATCTGTGTGCAGACTGTTAGCTACTGACATGACCTGGAAGTCTGTAAAAACGTTTATGAAGTATGACATTATTGTCGCATGGTTTCTGCGCTTATAACTGCTTGTTGCACAACCCTGACCTCTCTCGCTACGTTATACCAACGCCATCTAGGGACAAGGTGGCATTAGCTACGCGCCGCTCTCCTGCCACAGCAGTGAGAGAGCTGATTCGCCCAGTGAAAGCGATCGTACGATAATTAATAAATATGATAACAATTAATTCGTTGACAAATGTAGCTGATATGTCATCTACAACATTCTTTCCAAATATTAAAACTGGCGATCTTATTTTTTGCAGGCGTAAGAAAATCTTCTATCATTTCCATTTGAGTCACTTCATTTCCCGACCCGTTTCTCGATACAAATTTTGTTATTATTCGTGCCCCAATTTTATGTGATCTTTTGAATCGAGTAATCCAACTTTCAGAAGCTGTAAATTCTTTTGCGCCTATCGCGTTGGCAATCTCTAACGCCCAATCACGCAAAGTTGTGACGCTGACACTCAATGACTGTCATCTGACATCGGTAAATTGCTCAAAAAGGCGCGCATTTATCTCCGTCGCAATTTCCAGTCGACTCTTACGTCGTCCAGCGACTTCCTTTTTCCATCTATACAATTCAAGTTCATAACGGACAAAGCGATACCTATTTTGAACAGTTCTGACACGTAGGCGTTTCTTACCACTTTCGTAAAACCAATACTTCACTGCTTTTTCTTTGTCTGATAATGTAATTGTAGTTGCTGGTGTTGCTTTCGGAGATAAATGATGATGTTACGTGGCACTATCACTCGAAGAGTCTTCATGTGTGCAACTTTCTTCCGTTTCTTCGCCGTCTGTAGATTCACAGTCTGCAATATCGAGTGTTTCAGTCGTTGCTAGCCACATGTCTGCGCTATTTACATGCTCGTCTAGAAGTTCTACTACCATGTCGCACATCACATAGTCTTCACGCGTGTTTTCTGTCTATTGCTTCATTTGGCGTCTGTGGTATATCTCCATGGCAAGCAGCAAATCATTTACAGGGTTTGCCATCACCTGTGAGTGGAGATTGAATGTTCACCGTAAAGTGGCTTGCGGAGTATAGATGTGGATGTACAGAATATCTTTCACATCTCTAACCAGTTTCAGGACGGTATGTTTCGAAGTACGTACCAGAAATGAAAAGGAAGTGCATGCCACAGAAACGAATATTCGTTTCCCCTTTTCACCAAACCCGTGCAACGATATCCCTCTTTAGTGAACGCCGCGATAAGACGGCCGCACCTCCCGACCAAGCCCCTTCCACGCCTTAGCGGAGGAGCGAGCCAGCTGTCCCCGAATTGAAGCAGCTGACCGCCAACATTTGCAGGGAAGAATCCTAGTACTGGGGTTCTGATTTGTAGTGTATGGGACTCAATAACAGCAAAATAAAGCACAAAATAAAGGCATGCTTGTTTTAAAAAAATTCTGATTATTACAGACTGTTTAAAAAGTATTCCTACATCAATTAAGTTTTCTAATTTCCGAAATACGTCTGCATAGAAACAAGAAAATTTTAAGAATATAAGGCTCTATTCTGAGAAGTTGGAGCGATTATGCATCGAGATATTTGCACAAGATGATTCCATGATATTGTTCAAATGTTTGTAGAGTCTATGGGACTTAACTACGGGGTCATCAGTCCCTAAACTTACAAACTACTTATGAACTACTTACAACTAAGAATGGCACAAATATCCATGCCCGAGGGGGGATTCGAACCCCCGACCGTAGTGGCCGTGCGGACCGTGACTGGAGCGCCTCAATCCCCTCGGCCACCGCGGCCGGCCATGATATTGTAAAGTAGCAGAGAGTGCGATTATTATTTAATCCACTTAATTTTCTGTCAGGCCCTGTTTGCCGACTACTCTGTACGTTTTGCACACTTATTTTTGTACACCATATTTTTGTCTACATTCCTTTCCATATTACATAGAATTTTTCTTTTGACTTCCTCATTTGAGTATGAATAATTGTAATAACCCATACAACTTTAAATAAGCATATCATTCGCATCTTACTTTTTAACAGAGATAGTACTCTTGAAAGTGGTTGAGTATGCAACATTTAATCAAATAATGACCATTTACGAAGTACAATCACCACCTGTTAAGTGTCTAAAAGCAATTATTCGTCCTACTTCTGCATCATACTGATATATATGATTAAAAAACTAAATACCTCTAATACGCCTAGTTCTACATTCAGCTCAACTTAGTATTAATATGCAAATAAAATATAAGCACTTGACATGCAACAAATTGTACGAGGAAACATAAAGGAAAAACAAACGCTCATGATTTATTATTTCTGCATGAAAATATTATATGGTATACGAATAATGACTGGTCTGTGAAATATAACATTGTTTCCGTCTTCGTGTTTGCTTCAATTCTTCCTGTTATTATTAAAAACAGCACACGAAAGAACCATGTTTACGCACGGTTTCACTGCAAATGGCGGCTTCTGCCACATTCAATGTGGGGACGCGACACTAGCGCCAGCGAGCGGTCTAGTTTTTATTTAGTAAGTCTAGGCTCCGGACCATGCGCACAACGGTCACCATAACAACAGCTCGCGACTTGCCATTTCCAGGGGTGGCCAGCCGTCACCTCAAGCGCCAAGCAGGAAAAACAGCCAATTTCGTGATTTTTTAGGTGACTTCCAGATCATGTTTGTTTAAAAAAATTATTATTATTACAGACTGTTTAAAAAGTATTCTTACATCAATGAAGTTTTCTAATTTCCGAAATACGTCTGCATAGAAATAAGAAAATTTTAAGAATATAAGGCTCTTTTCTGAGAAGTTGGAGCGATTATGCATCGAGATATTTCCTTCAATGTTAACTAACAGTGCTAAAAAATCAACTCTTGTTTCGGCATGACAAGTCTGACCATTCCCTTATTAGACGTATCCGATGGGCAAAAAACGTTTGCGAGACATGAGGTTGGTGATAATAGTTTAAGTATTAGGATTAGCCTAGCACATTCCAATCTATTGCCTTCTGAGTTATCTTGCTCCTATAAATGAGAACAACTTATACAACATGATTTCCAACAAGCCACCTTCGACCACTGAAGGTGCTGTTTCAGGCCGTAACATACGTTCTCACCTGATAGTGAACGAGGCAGTGTAGGTTCTTGAAGAAGGCACCGGGCTTGAGGGGAGCGAACGTGATGCACACGTAAATATAGGCTCCCGGGCGAACGGTGCCGTGGGTGACGTCGACGGTGAAGACGGAGCGGCCGCCGACGCCCACGAACTGGAACTGCGCCGGCGCCACCTGAGACTCGTTCTGCAGCCGGATCGTCCTCCGCATCGTCGACTCGTCGCCTTTGCAGCTGAACGTCAGCTTGCGGACCGACATCCGCAGCGCAGGACCTGCCGACGAGTGCATTATGTTCTGCTTACGGAGACGAACCACCCCATCCACGGACGAGCAGCTGAACTTAATATACCAGCAAAGAATACACTAAAAATTAATATGTTCCAAGGACTAACATTTACTGTAAAACAGTTTTACATAGAGATTAACAGCTGCATACCAATGCTGTATGTTGCACTGGACAACTCCAATGGGAGCGGTCAGCGACTGACCCCACCACCATCACACATCCTACATTTTCTGTCTAGGATAACCCCACATTACTTAAGTATTTGCGCCGGTCGCGGTGGCCGAGGGGACCAAGGCGCTCCAGTCACGGTCTACACGGCCACTACGGTCGGGGGTTCGAATCCCCCCTCGGGCATGGATATTTGTGCCGTCCTTAGGATTAGCTAGTTCATAAGTAGTTTGTAAGTTTAGGGACTGATGACCCCGTAGTTAAGTCCCATAAGATAGACAAACATTTGAACTATAGTGTGCAATTTCTTCTATTTGTTCGACACATGGCTCAATTCTATGCGAATACTGGGCATATAATGATGCTACTACCCACGTTTCACTGCCCCTGGATGCCTCTATTGTTACTGTTTGTTGCACGACTGGTTGCCTTGACAATCTTCCGCTCTGGGTTCAGTACAACTATCGCATATTTGGCATTAGGTTCTGCTGTTATGTTTGCAGTTCTGGAAGGTAAATTTGTTAATTTACCTTGTCTTACATAGGTCTCTTGCACACACAATATATGTATCCTCATATTTTGGACGAGTTGTGGGAGTTCACTGGCAACAAATGTACTATTCATGGTTTTTATTTGCATAAACCTCACAGGGGTCTGTTATGCAGGTTCTACCTCTTCCCTGTTGTGCTAAAGTCACTGTTAGTTCTCCCGTGTGCCGAATTAACAAATAATAATACCTTAACTATGAACAACCTCCATCTATTTAAGATAGTTTTTATTAGTCTATGTAGTTAAGTCCCGTAAGCTATACAAACATTTGAACAAACATTAAGCATTTGCATAATTTTGGCAGATTAGAAGATTAAAATGTTGATTATTATTACTGGGAAATGGTTTCTGGGACTTTTTTTAGTAAAAAAAAAAATAAATGTTTTTAAATTTATTTGTATTAATTTCACAATTACAAGGATTACTCAGATTCACGTTCAGAACACTTTACAATACGAACTACTTCAAAAATAAAATGTTCAAATGTTTGTAGAGCTATGGGGCTTAACTACGGGGTCATCAGTCCCTAAACTTACAAACTACTTTTGAACTAGCTAATACTGAGGACGGCACGAATATCCATGCCTGAGGGGGCATTCGAACCTCCGACGGTAGTACGAACTACTTCTTCTTTCTTGGTATGTGCAGGGCAGATATACTTCTTGCAAGAAGAGCAAGCCTTCATGTACTTAATGGTCTTTGCTTCTGGCGCATAAGCAACAGCGTCCTTTCTTTGGCAGATTATGCACAGCTGCGCGTGTTACTTTTCGTCGTGGCTCTGTAGCGATGTTTCCTCTGCTGACAGCACCTTGATTTTGATTACACTCGTACCCAAAAGTTGATAATGTTGTACTGTATTTTTAGTGTAGACCTACAGTATTCTGAGCACGTCGTTTAATGCTGAGGTCACAAAGTTCACGAGCAAGGTCTTTCAGGTACTGCTTTCTTTCAGAACCCTTTTTTTCGGGTAATTCTTTGTCCATTCATTGTGTGTATCTTGAAATACAACATATGAATCGTATGCTGCAATTTCAATCGAGTTGAAAAACACCGCCATTGGTCACAGAAGCGTTGCTCGACGGCAGATGTACTACATTATTGCACACTTATCGGATGTATCAACTCCTGATTTTATACAATTGTAGAATAGAATTATCTCTGGCTTCTCTTCCGTCACATTCATATCATGAATACAAATATCATTTTTTTTTTCATTTTCTAGGGGTACTATTGAACAAAAAGTGGTATACCTTCTACATAATAAAAAAATGTTTAAGTGTTCCAAGTGACCCCGACATTTGGGATGAGATTGAACAGTGAAAAAAAATCTTTTTAATCACAAAGAGCACCTGATAAAAATATATAATTTGCTTTGTCATATTCAGTAAGACCTCTTGCAACTCTCCAAAAAGTATGTTGCCAATAGCTTGAGAAGTTGTGGTTTAATTACAAAAATAAATAAAAAATGTTCATACGGCTCAAAAGTCTCGCGCCAATACTGACGTAATCGACTTTCGTATATATCGATTCCGACTGTACAGTTATGAGTGTAAGTTTCTTAGAAATTACCCTGTTTTAGTTTGTAAAAGATAAATAAATAAAATAAAATAATTCCGCAACATGCGGAGAGATCTGTGTTTTATTTCTCTCTAACAAATGCCCAGATCAACAGTTATTAGTATCAATTAAAAAGCGCAGGGAAACATGCAAATATATGTGCCGGCATAACACGTGAAACAATTCTGTGAGTTCTGTAAGTTTTCTTGTAACGAATGTTCGCCTACTGCAATTTCTGTCCCAAAGTAACAGTGCCCTCAGAATTCGCGACATATTTAGGGAAATTAATTAATGCTATACCTGCTCTATAGTCGATAGGTTCTTGCACGTAGGTTTCCCTTGTCTTGTCAGTGAATCATTTATCATTAAAAGTACATCCATTAAAATGATGGCTTATCACTAGAAATCATAAATAATTTTGACAAACACCCAAATAAATGTTCTAGCATAACATGTTAAGGCATAACTTTGCTCGTTGCTATTCGATATACGTTCTTAATTTTGAAAGATAATGTTGCCGCGACAGGGCTGACTAATGCCGTTACCGTGTGCTGTTGTTGGCTGACGTGCCCTGTGATAAGGTAGCACAACAAAGGAACATCGTGCAGCGTAAGCTTGAGTTCGCCGGCAGCAGTGGCCGAGGGGACTGAGGCGCTTCAGTCACGGTCTGCACGGCCACTACGGTCGGGGGTTCGAATCCCCCCCCCCTCGGGCACGGATATTTGTGCTGTCCTAGTTCGTAAATAGTTCATAAGTAGTTTGTAAGTTTAGGGACTGATGAGCCCGTAGTTAAGTCCCATTAGCTTGAGTTCAGGGTAATGTGCCATATTTGACTGATTTCGTTTTTCCTCTCATGTACTACAAAAGTTTGTAGGATAAGTGAAACATCACAGGAAAGATATTTCCAAACCGCTTCTTTTAAGACAAAGTATTGTGATGTAAAATACCCAAAGGACTACAGCTATACAGTAAAACTTAACCTGGTAATGACAGTGAAAGGAAAAGGAGTCGGATTCAAGTCCCAGTCTGGCTCACATTTTTGATCTGCCAGGATTTTTCATAAAAATAAACAACCACGAGTCGATCAGAGGTGAATGCAGGGTTTGAAATACGAGGCTGTGGCCTCCGCTTGAGCATTCGAGCTTAACCTTCTTCTACATCGTATTTGTTATTACAGTAGATCAAAAAACTCTCTCGTTTACCATAGAAAATTTGTCGATAGCACGCTGATAAAATTTCTTTAAGCTCAGATTCTCCTAGATCAAAATGATGGGTTCAACATGAGTGTCGATGAGCAATATTATGAGTGCATTACTGATGAAAGGCAAACTTATAAAATTTTCTAATATAGATGATATTTTGATGGTACATCACTCGGACTATATTTACAAGCTATGACTTAAAAAATCATACATCATTAACTGCACGTTAATGTACGATTACCGTTAGTTAAAGTATACCGAAATTAAATGATTGGATTGGTGACGTCGACACAGCCAACGGTCGAAGATTTTTTGCCAAGAAGACGTTAGTCTTTTAGTCAGATTGAAAAAGTAACCAAAGAAGTGGGTAAACTTTTACGACGCTTCTCTCCGGGCTCCAGTGCTTATGTTGGCAACAGATGAACAGTGAAGTATAGAATCACGCTAATATTTTTCTTAAATGTTGTTGCTGCTCGTTTCGCTCGCAGCAAAATAAAAACTGTACCTGTTATATGGTTGACAGGTTTTTGTATGTACCCTTGTCCGTTCAGAAAAAAATAATTTTTATTGAAGTTGTCACGAAAAAACATTTATTGGTCGTCTGAGTTGCCGTCATTACCATTGGAGCCAACATAACCACTGCAGCCCGGCGAGAAGCGTCGTACATTTTAACCAAGAAGCGTGGTCGAGACTTAAAACAAATGCTGACACAGCAACAATCTCGCTGTTGTAAAGAGATTTAAGTAGAACGATGTGAAACGTCCACTCTCTTACATCCACTCCTCCGCCGCAACCTATGTCAGTAAAAATCTAAGTGGTTGAATTGTACGACGCTTCACGCCGGGCTGCGATGGTTTTGTTGGCACCAATGGTAATGACGGCAACTCAGATGACCAATAAATGTTTTTTCGTGACAACTTCAATTAAAACGTAAATTATTTTTTTCTGAACGGACAAGGTTACATACAAGAACATGTCAACCATAGAGCAGGTACAGAATGAATTTGGCTGCGAGTGAAACGAGCAGCAATAACATTTACTCTGTAGCTCGTGAAAAATATTAACGCAATTCTACACTTCATTGTTTATCTGTTACCAACATAAGCACTGGAGCCCAGCGAGAAGCGTCGTAAAATTTTACCTCTAAATGGTAATGACGGCAACTCTGATGACCAATAAATGTTTTTTCATAACAACTTCAGTTAAAACGAAAATTATTTTTTTTTCTGAACGGACAAGGGTACATACAAGAACATGTCAACCAGAGAACAGGTACAGAATGAATTTTGCTGCGAGTGAAACGAGCAGCAATTACATTTACTCTGTAGCTCGTGAAAAATATTAACGTAATTCTACACTTCATTGTTCATATGTTGCCAACATAAGCACTGGAGCCCGGCGAGAAGCGTCGTAAAATTTTACCTCTAAATTTCATCTGTCGAGGGCGTTAAAACACCTAAACATAGTTGTGGAGAGAAATGAAAATTATTAAGTCAGGGATAAAGTTTCAAATGCGCTATTCTGTTTTCAGATATCACGCCTTATTGCTTTATTATAGTATGAAGAGATGGACAATATAATTCTTGGATTGGAAACCATGCTATCGCGGTGTCTGGCTGTGTATGTGTGTGTGTGTGTGTGTCCTAAGGTTCTTTTCGTTATACGATACAAATGATACGGAGAATACGTAACTTGGTCATGATTGCCCAACCCAACTAGTTGTATATTTATCATATTATTTATTTTACAAAAGTTTCCAGAATACAAAATACTTCAAACTTAATTAAAAATGTGAAAGGTAACAGAGTAAACGACTCAAGAAATAACGGCGTACAGTACTACTTTGTGTTGAACAGAAGTTTCACTTACCCAGAGATGTGCCCTTTACTCCGAATTTCAAGCAACAGTTTCCGTTTTTGTCATAAACATTAAAGTAATCGAAATTGACTGAATTAGGAGCTTTTGGTGAATATCTAATTGTGAATGTAAACGACTTATGCGGGTCAGCAATGTAATTGTTGGACACAACACTAAAATAGCTATCTAGAACATTGCCTTCAGGATAACGTAATATTTCGTACTCTTTTCGCTCCTGTGGAGAGAATAAAAAAGATAAGTTCTAACACTAACAATTCCTCACTTTCTGAGAGATGACATCAAATTTGTGAAGCGTACCTCTGAGTCGTTGTGGATATCGATCCTTAGCTCTTTAACACCTTCTACGGGCACACCTTCAAATTCATAAAACCTATATTTATATTTAGGCATATTATTAGTGTGTGTAATTGCACATGCTGGCTCGCTGAAGAGCTCACTTTTTGTCGAAGACATATTTTAAAATGTGTTGAACTTCGTCCTTAAAATATGTCAATAGCTACTCCCATACTTGCAAAACAGCTGAAACATTTAAAAATAACAAAGATATTAGGTTCATCAAAGAGCTGCAGGGCTGCTACCGCGCAAGCGCAGTACGGAAAGTCATGTTCAAAGAGCACCCGGCTCCGAATCCTGTAGCATGCTGCAGCCTACCGGCTGTTCGAGGAAGCTCCCGGCTGCAGCGTCCTGGCTGCATGAGCTGCAAGGGAAAATTTCCTCCTGCAGCCTGACTGACGTCACCGGTACCGCGCATGCGCGGTAGTGCCTGCTTTGCTGCTGTTTCATTGTTTCCTACTTCGATGTTCATTGCTGAAGTTAATAACCTTATACGTTTAATATACTTTTTCATTTCCCAGCATAATAAGTTTTAGATTACTAGTTTAACATAGGGTGCGTTCAAAGAGCTGCAGGGCTGCAGCTTCCTGCAGCAGGGAAGCAGGCGCTACCGCGCATGCGCGTTACCGATGACGTCATGCATACTGCCTGCTGCCGGGTCTCTTTGAACACGGACATGGTTTTTCCTGCAGTTTGGTGACGAGTCATAGTGGCGGTACATTCAAACATGGCGCACGAGCGTGTCTTATATATTTCTGATGAAGGACATACGGAAGGTAAGATACCGTACTTTAAGTAATACCGTACTTAAAGTAATTGAAATGTTTGTGTAGTGTGGAATTTTGTTTGCTAAGTAATAGAGTCTGAAAATTTCGATGTTAAGTCTGCCTTTATTAGCAGATGTTGTGCAGGAATTATCACGATATGTGATTTTTCCTAGAGTTACTACGGAACCTGCTGTACCCACACAGGAACCATTGTGGTGTAGGAACGCCACATTGGCATTAATAGACTTTTACAAAAACAATAACGAGAAGCTCAGACGGAAGCAGGTATTGTGGGACGCTATGGCAGCGCACATAAAGACCTATGTGGGGAAATCCTTCTCAGCAGCCCAATGTGAAAACAGATTTGGGACGCTGAAAAGGGCTTACAAAAATGTGAAAGATAATAATAAGAAGTCTGGCAGAGGACGAAGGGATTTCGAATTTTATAAGGAGATGGATGACTTGCTGGAAAAAAACCATAGCATTCATCCGGTGTTAGTTTTAGAGGATGAAGATATGTTACCCAAACCATGTTAAAGGTGCACAGTTAATATTAAAGAAATTGCATTGTTTACTTATATAACAAAATTAATATATTATTTCTTCAATTAATCTGCTTAGATCAGGTGCCGGACATAGAGTTAGCGTGTCCGTCAACTGCCGCTAACGACGAGAGGCCGACAGAGCACGCTGGGCCTTCTGGTATTTCGGTAAGTTATTTTGAAATGTTCAATCTGGTTTAATAGTCGGTGTACTGAAAATCTGAGAGCATACCTAGTGAAAAAATTTTCGTGCTGGCAAACAGTGTTAATAATATACCAGTCTGATGAATTGTTTTGGGAACGTTTTCAATGTTAATGTACGAATTTCATCGAGAGGCACTGTGATTTCATAATCGCAATTTAATTTTGTACTGATCGAATGTTACACATTTTCATTTCATGGAAGATGTTTAAAACTAATGTGTTGATTTTTTTTCTCAAAGGTATTTGTGAACACTCGTTATTAAAAAAAGTACCTCTCCAAGGTTTTTTTGGAATCTGACAAAGGTTAGTTTTTTTTTTTTTTTTTTTTTTTTTTTTTTATGCATGCCGTGTGATTAGTTTGTGGAAGTTCTTGCTGAGAGATTTTGCACTGGTACTTACTGTGGCTTTCAGCTTTTGAACATGCATGCATGTAATATACTATGGGCCTACTGCAGTTCCCAAGCAACTGAGATTTCAGAGTTTCCATACCTCTAAGGTGCACAGATTTCCTGTTTCAATCCACACACATTACTTTCTTTTCAAGTGTCTGTGTTTTATCCCATGTTTATGTATTAGATGTATATATACACGTTTTATCTGTAATGAATGTAGAAAATGAGGCTCATAGAGTGGAGGGAGTATATAAAATTTGATGAGGAACCCATGTCCAGAAATGTTGTCCATTGATGCTATGAACACTTTATTTTTGAAACTGTGCAACTAAACTCTTCTAGTGAAAGCTCTTTGCTTGCATATTTTGTGAGAAGGTACTGTGCACCAACACAACCAAAAACTTATAATGAACAGTGCATTCCTGAAGTTATGAGCACTTGGTCAGTAGAAGTATTGAAATAAGATTTCAGTAGAATAGCTTCATTGATTTAAAAAATGCTCATTTTTTAACTTTTCAGATACAGGTTCCTTATATACATTAAAAAACTGTATACACTCCGCTGTAAGGGCCATTTCATTTTCTACATTCATTTTAGATACACTCTGTATATGTAATTACTTCCTCACCTTTGTTTGGATAGTATGCATGTTGGTGATGGCGTGTTCTGTGCACATCATAACAACAAGCTTAAGCTTACGGTTCGTTTTGTGTGTGTGTGTGTGTGAGAGAGAGAGAGAGAGAGAGTATTGCAGTAAAAGTGCATTGCAGAGAAGTGAATTTTTCACAATGGTCTAATTGACAGTGTTGGGATTCTTTGGAAGTGCATTGGAAATATATGAAATCATTTGTCTTGGCACTGATGGACATAATGCAACATGGTTCCACCTTCCAGAAATTTTAAAGTGAATCATCAAAAGTACAGTGCATTGAGGTAAACTGGGGCACAATGAGCACAGAAATCACTAAATGTATTTAATATTTTATTGGAGCTAATTTATCTGCAGTAATGTAAAAATAGGCTACACTGTTTGCATAAATGTGCCCCAAAGGATTAACTGAAATTTCAGATACCTCCCTTTCACTTTGACAAATAGTGCCATAGGTGACATTTAAAATTTTAACCACAATTTAATTTCCATTGAAAATTACAAATGATTAGTATTTTTTTATTAAAACATGGGGCTCAGTAGGTGGATTTGTGAATCTAAATGGACCAGTTTTTATTATAAAATGTTATTACATGTTCTTCAGATATGGTGTCATTGTCAAAGGCTAGATTTGACCAGTCCCATCTGCAAATATTATTACATACTATACTGACAGATGTATAATAAATTGTATTACTTATATTTCATTTCTGGGCCTCTAACAATCATGCTTACTGCTTTTGACTTGCCTGAACAGTAAAACATTTATTTCACAGACAATATGCAACTATCATGGTTATGTCAGATGCAGTGCTGTACAAAGTGTGGTAAGCAGCTATCTTGAAAAAATAGAGTAGGAAATGCATGAACTCATCACATTGCTGAAGTTACATGAACCTTGCATTTACTTTCTGTATAAGGAATTGCACACTCTGCCCCAGTTTCAATTACAGGATCCATCACATTTGCTTAGTTAATTTAATAATTCCATGGTCAGGGATTATTACAGCTCCTCATAATTCCTTCTCACACTTATCAAAAATCTTCTGATTGCATGTATAATTTCATAAACTGTGTATGAATATGTTGCATATTACTTAATTGAAAATATGGCTACAGTGTGTTGTTAAGCATGCATTGCCAGTTAACTGCATTATTGTTATGTGAAGTCAGAATTGCCAAGTAAAAATTACTTAACACTGTTTTGAGTTTTGATAGAAATTATCATCTTTGTTGCAAGTTGAGAAATTTTATTTATTTTTATGCATGTGACTTTTGTAGATCTCTGGGACTTCATCCACTCCGCCCCCAAGCAAGAAGGCAAGAATGTGGGGCAGGGTACAATTGGAGAAAATAGTGGAGCAGAGGTCAGAGTACCAGAAGGCCAGGCTGAAGATGGCAGAAGAGCGCCACACCAAGAGAGACTACCATTCAAAAGAACAGCTGAGTCTGTTGAAAGACTTAACCGAATCGGTTAAGTTGCAGGCTGCAGCTACAGAGTCCCTGTCCACTGTTATGAAAGAGTTCCTCCAGGAATTCCGCCTGGCTAGGGCTCAACGAGCAGAGGAGCTCGAATTGCTGGAGGAACTCAACAACAACGTAAAATTATTTGTGGACAGGGGCTATAGGCCTACTCGTAATCAGTGATTTGTCCATCTCCTTATAAAATTCAAACTCCTTCCATCCTCTACTGGACTTCTTATTATTATCTTTCACATTTTTATAAGCCCATATAGACATCCCAGATCAATTCTCATTTTGAGCTGCTGAGAAGGATTTCCCCACATGGGTCTTTAAGTACACTGCAATGGCATCCCATAATTGCTGCTTCTGTCTGAGCTGCTCGTTGTTGTTTTTGTAAAAGTCAATTAATGCCAATGTGGCGTTCCTACACCACAATGGTTTCTGTGTGGATACAGCAGGTTTCGTTGTAACTCTTGGGAAAATCGTATAACATGATAATTCCTGCACAACATCTGTAAATTTTTGTTCCTAATTACTATTTTAATATTTTATTTATTGTATATGTACATTATTTCTAAATTCATAATAATAAAGTGACAAAATGCATATGAAGTTGTGTGTTATTGCAACTTCCTTTCACACACCACTATCCTAATTTGCCTCATTTTTGTGTATGGATTTTTCAGTTTGAATTTGCTGGATTATTTATAACCAAGGGAAATTTTATTGAGTAATACTTTGACTTCTTGTTTTACTTTTCACTGATTACTAAAGTAAAGTGTAGTATCAGGAATTTAACAATTATCAGTATGGTTAAAAGCTTGTTAGTGGGTTCATATGTTTTAAGGACAACAATTTATACAAATATTGCATACACAATACTTGAAAGAGTGAATGAGGATACTCATTTATCTTATGAATGTTGTAAGTGTCATTAACCTCATTTATACTGTAACTGGAGAAATTATTTCCCTCTTTCAGAGACAAAAGTAATTTCACTTATCAGCAACTTGTTAAAAGTTACAAGCACAACAGTAGAGCAAAAGGAGGGTGGAAATGCAGAGGCAAATTACACATTGTAAAATTCATAACTGGAGCCACATTATTTTCAAGTAACATATTGCTGGTTAAATTGTCACAACTCATATTTTAAACATGTTAACAATATGAATAAAAAGATAGTTGGTAACAAAGTTGTAGGATATGGGACCTATGTTATAAGGCCAGGATGGTGCAGGGCTGTACAATATGTTACGAAGATAGATCCCATCCTCTGTATGGTAAGTCACCTACTACCCTTGCATTATTTATATTAACATTCCAATTTATACCTTCCTTTGTTTATGTGTACCTGCATTTTTTTTTTTTTTTTTTTTTTTTTTTTTTTTTTGTTAGTACTTCAGAGCTGCTTGAAATCACCTCAAACGACAACTTATTCCTCCCAGATTGCTATGCAGAAGTACGTTAACAGGTCATCAGGTTTCTCAAGAAAGATCACCAATAGGTTGCCATTCATCACCAAGGGTGTAGAGATTTCACTTAAGAGTTACCAGCAAGAGGTTTTTACATGTTTGCAGCTCAACCATGCAGTTATATATTCTGTGAATGACACGTTCGTTAATTCAATTGCATATGCACAACTTCATTATCTATCCTCATAGTATTGACATTCCAACATGGATATGCATTGTTTAATTTTGTTTATTGGGCATGCAAGCTTCACGTCAAATTAGCCTACTGTACCTTATTAAGCGTATTGCACTAAAAATATTTAAAACCGCAACAGTAACAAAAGTTATATAATGCTGAAAATGTGACAGTTGTGTTTGTAAGGATTGGAGTTTTACAATTGTAATACTGTTTCATGGAGATAAAGTACAGCTTGTAAGTTGACTGACAGTCTTGGTAGAGGTATGCAATCTTTATTGTAAATTTTTAAAATGATTTTTAAATTACTGGAGATTGCTTGAATAATCAAAAGATGTTATCAGTAGTTTGAAAATAAATAATCTACTGATAACATCTTGATTATTCAAGTAATCTCCAGCAATTTAAAAATCATAAAATAACATCTATTTAGCTAATAGTAGTTTGTTTCAAATAGTGGGTTTCAACATTACATGCTTCGCCACAGCCAATTATGTTGTTTTCACACTCATTGTATCCACAAACTGACAAACTGTTCCCAGTCTTACCTTCATCACGGGCTACGTCACACTTCAGCCAGTTTCCACAACCAGTTCATAAAAGTTCATACTTTCTGGCTACCAACTGGTTGCCATATTAGCAGAGGTGATGCCAACATTTTCACAGTGCACAAGGAAAGGGTGAAGGAATACAACAAACAAAATAAAAGTACACAGTGAATAATTTTCTTTATTGACACTGCTTGGGTTTCCACATCACCATAGAGGTACCAAGCTTGATGCGTTACTCTTTTTTTTACATGGCGAGTATCCCCAGTAGGCCTATGAACCATGTTACACATAAAAATTATAAACCATGTACACCACATAATTTAAGAAACATCACTGAAACAAATGTGTTAAATATACCCCATTGAATAGGTAACAAGGTACTCATACCAAAGCAAATAGTTGCCAGCATAGTCACCTAATCTAAGATAGACTAGTGAACCAATATTACCAAATCAGATGGTAATTGTTGTCACAGAAGTTACACCTATGTTTTTACAACATATTTAACAGGTGGAGAGACACATCGCGCAAGCAGTTATATTCGCAGCTGTGCTGCAATCACGTTCCTCATATCCACCCCTGTTCTGTTGCCCATTTCTAGTGCTTCCACTTCTTCTTCGTCCTCTGGAGCAGGCTGATGTTCACCTTTTGTTGAAAAGATACCAACGTAATTACACACCACAAGAGATTTTCAAGTAACACTTATCTCCAAGCATTTTTGGCGGAACAAAATGTGACATGCTAGTTTTAGAAATATTTATACATATACCTCGGTCAAATACCAGGTTGTCTTCTATGGCCAGGTTATGTAGAACACAACATGCTCTGATGAAATGTACCATGTCAGAAATGTCCCTTAATTTTAAATGGTACAGTTGCCTGAACCATTGTTTTAATAGCCCAAAACAGTGCTCTACCACACACCTAAAAGTAAGAAGTAGTGTAATGTGTTAGGGAGTACTTTGAATGATGACACTGTTCATAATAAATGAGGGGTTAAAAGGAAGTTTTGTTTAAATTGTATACATT
Source organism: Locusta migratoria (assembly GCA_026315105.1). Lineage (NCBI taxonomy): Eukaryota > Metazoa > Arthropoda > Insecta > Orthoptera > Acrididae > Locusta > Locusta migratoria. The sequence goes on along the minus strand of CM048744.1, from coordinate 726,835,821 downwards.
TAACAATCTATTGGTTTAACTTACCAGGCGAAAAAGCACCAGTACAACGATAGATACACCTGAACCATGGTTGGGGAGCAACAACCACTACTGAACTATATAAGCTACTCACTTTTCATGAAAAGGCTGTAAGAATAATCTGAGAAGCAAAATAGACCCATATTGCCTCAACCTGTTTCCAAGAAGGAGGTGCTGAGTATTGTAAACAAGAACATTCTGAAAGCTATACAGCTTGTGAAAACACTGCACCCAAATACTTATTTGGATTTCCAGAAATACAATACCACAAATAAAGGAAAAATTATATCACCAGCCCTTTATGAAAAATAGCCAAAGTATGCAGGAATAAAAATTAGCAAATGAACTACCTAATGCAGTCATGGCTCTTCTTACAATGAAACTCACTTTACATATTAAAATATAGTAACATGCTTACATGCCGAATAAGAAATGTGTTGGAATTTATGTTCATTGTCATAGTAAACCACTTATTGTGATGTACTATATGTAAATCAATGAGCAATTCAGAAGCATGTATCAGTGTGAACTATACAAATAACTGCAAACATCAGTAATTTTTAAGCTTCTGCAATGCACCAATGGATATTGAATAAAACATTACTGTTATAATTACCTATTTCTGGACAGCACTGAGTTAAATTTAATCTCTCGCCGTGTTAGGTGACCTGTATTTCTATATGGCATCAATAAATTCCTGAGACAGGGATACGCACTGTCTCCCATGATGTAACATCCTTGGCACTTTTCTTCCAGAGTCTGTGAGAGGGTACTTGATCTGAAAACCCTACTATCGTGGACTGAGCCTGGATTTCCAGCACAAAGGCTTCTGATACGTTTCTTGTGATCAGATACCACCTGTAAAGTTATTTATTTATCATATGATATGGCAGCATCATATATACTAATATTAGAACACTGAACAAGATTGTACATACACAAATAACAAATTAATGAAAAAATATAATACAAGTAATAATGAAAAGGAAACAGGACCTGCAGATGAAGTGAATAAAAATGCTTCGGATTAACATAAGAATCGGCATCTTCTTTTGGTTTATCTATCCTGATGTGTGTCCCATCTATTGCACCAATTGCACTGGGCATTCCTTTACTTCGGAAATGCAACTCTATCTCCAAAATAAAAAAAATGTTCAAATGTTTGTAAAGCTTATGGGACTTAACTACGGGGTCATCAGTCCCTAAACTTACAAACACTTATGAACTACTTACGAACTAGGACGGCACAAATATCCATGCCCGAGGGGGGATTCGAACCCCCGACCCTAGTGGCCGTGCTGACCGTGACTGGAACGCCTCAGTCACCTCGGCCACCGCGGCCGGCACTCTATCTCCTCTCTTTCCTCTGCAGATGGCCATTTAACCTGTTTTAACCATGTAAAATTCTAATTCACATTGCCCTTAGTGTAATAAATCTCTTTGCTACCAGTATAGGTACCATATACATAATGTAAGCCTATATGTACAACTGCATCAAAGAAGAAATGAAAAACTAAATTACAACATTACCACATCCACGCTAAGGCTACTAAGAAATCTTGTCACTCTTTTAATAACATTGTACAATGACCCGACTGCGATATCGAATCTGTCAGCTACATCACGGAAACATGCTGCTTCGTGTCCAGCAAAACATAAAAATATCAGGATGTGCTGCAATGGGAGTATTTTCCTATTTCCACAAGACTGATGGTTATAAAACCTAGAAGCAAACCATAAAAATATGAGGATGAGATGCAATGGGAGTATCATTCCAATAACAAATAGCAGGTACAAATCACAATGTAAAGAATTATTCAAAAAGCTAGGAATTCTGACAGTACCAAGTGAATATAAACATAATACATATATGAAAAAAAAACATTTGTATGCTATAAACAGCACAGTACATGACCACAAAACTAGATCTAGACACTGTCTACATCTTACTAGATTGAATAAGGCAAAAAACACATCATAGCCTAATGTACATTGGCATAAAATTGCACAAGAAGCTACAACAAGAAAAGGAAAAAAAGATGTAAAAGATCACCACACATTAAATCAAAGGCTACTCTCTATGTGTTAAAGAACTTTTATTACACAGTAGATTAATATTTAAAGTAACAGTAGACAGTACCTACATTTGCTTGAACATGTATTAACTGAGTAAGAAAATTGAACACCCAAGAGATGAAACGTATCTGTAAATAGCTGATGTTGTTGTTGTTGTGGTCTTCAGTCCGGAGACTGGTTTGATGCAGCTCTCCACAATACCCTATCCTGAGCAAGCCTCTTCATCTCCACATAAGAACGACAACCTACATCTGTCTGAATCTGCTTACTGTATCCATCTCTTGGTCTTCCCCTGCGATTTTTTCCCCACACACTTCCCTCCAACGCTAAATTAACAATTCCTTGATGTCTAAGAATGTGTCCTACCAATCTATCCCTTCTTTTAGTCAAGGTATGCCAGAAATTCCTTTTCTCCCCAATTCTGTTCAGTACCTCCTCATTAGTTACGCGATCCACCCACCTAATCTTCAGCATTCTTCTGTAGCACCATATTTCAAAAGCCTCAATCCTCTTCCTGTCCGCACTGTTTATCGTCCATGTCTCACTCCCATACAAGGCAACACTCCATACAAATGCCCTCAGAAAGGACTTCCTTAGGCTTAAATCAATATTCGATGTTAACAAATTTCTCTTTTTCAAAAACGCTTTTCTACCCATTGCCATTCTGCATTTTATATCCTCTGTACTGCGCCCATCATTTGTTATTTTACTGCCCAAGTAACAAAAGTCATCTACCTCCTTTATTGCATCGTTTCCCAATCTAATTCCTTCAGCATCACCTGATTTTCTTACACTGCACTCCATTACCCTAGTTTTGCTCTTGTTAATGTTCATCTTATATGCACCTTTCAGCACACTGTCCATTCCATTCAGTTGCTCTTCCAGGTCCTTTGCTGTATCTGACAGAATTACTATGTCATCGGCAAAACGCAATGTTTTTAATTCTTCCCCCTGAACTTTAATTCCTTCACCAAATTTCTCCTTGATTTCCTTTATAGCTTGTTCAGTGTACAAATTGAATAACATTGGAGAAAGGCTACAACCCTGTCTCACTCCCTTCCCAACCACTGCATCCCTTTCATGCCCTTCAACTCTGACAACCGCTGTCTGGTTTTTGTACAAGTTGTAAATAACCTTACGCTTCCTATAATTTACTCCTGCTTTTTTCAGAACTTTAAAGAGTTTATTCCAATCAACATTGTCAAAAGCCTTCTCCAAATCTACAAAAGCTAGAAATGTAGATTTGCCTTTTCTTAATCTATCTTCTAGGATAAGCCGTAAAGTGAGTATTGCCTCCCGTGTTCCTACATTTCTCCTGAACCCAAACTGATCTTCCCCGAGGTCGGCTTCTACCAGCTTTTCCATCCTTCTGTATATAATTCGCGTTAATATTTTGCAGCCATGACTTATTAAACTGATGGTTCTGTAGTTTTCACACCTGTCTGCACCTGCTTTCTTAGGGATGGGGATTATAACATTTTTCTTAAAGTCTGAGGGTACTTCACCTGTCTCATACATCTTACACACCAGGTGAAACAATTTTGTCATGGCTGGTTCTCCAAGAGACTTCAGTAGCTCTGAGGGAATATCATCTATTCCAGGGGCCTTGTTTCGACTTAGGTCTTTCAGGGCTCTGTCAAATTCTTCTCTCAGTACAGTATCTCCTATTTCATCTTCATCTACATCCTCTTCCCTTCCTACAATATTTTCTCGAATTTCATTTCCTTTGTAGAGCCCCTGTATATACTCTTTCCACCTTTCAGCTTTCCCTTCTTTGCTGAGAACTGGTTTTCCATCAGTGTCCTTGATATTCATATAGCTGTTTTTCTTATCTCCAAATGTTTCTTTTATTTCCCTGTAGGCTGTATCTATTTTTCCCCTATTTATACATTCTTCTACATCCTTGCATTTGCCTTCTAGCCACTCCTGCTTAGCCATTTTGCACTTCCTGACAATCTCATTTCTTAGTCGTCTGTACTCCATTTTGCCTGTTTCATTTACTGCATTTTTATATTTTCTCCTTTCATCGATTAAATTTAGTATCTCCTGTGATATCCAAGGATTTTTTGTAGGTCTTTCCTTCCTAGCTATTTTGTCCTCTGCTACCTTCACTATTTCATCTCTCAATTTTACCCATTCCTCCTCCACTGTTTTATTTCCCCCCGTTTCTGTCAATTGTTGCCTAAAGCTCCCTCTGAAATTTTTAAGAACCTCAGGTTCCTTCAATTTATCCAGGTCCCATCTCCTTATTTTCCTACCTTTTTGTAGTTTCTTTAGTTTCAGGCTACAGTTCATAACCAACAAGTTATGGTCAGAGTCTATATCTGCCCCTGGGTATGTCTTACACTGTAGAACCTGATTCCGAAATCTATGTCTTACCATTATAAAATCTATCTGATATCTTCCGGTGTCTCCTGGTCTCTTCCACGTATACAACCTTCTTTTGTGATTCTTGAACCAGGTGTTTGTTATAACTAAATTATGTTCTGTGCAAAATTCTACCAGGCGGCTTCCTCTTTCATTCCTTTTGCCCAGACCATATTCACCTACTATCTTCCCTTCCCTTCCTTGTCCTACTACCGAATTCCAGTCTCCCATAACAATTAAATTTTCCTCTCCCTTAATTGTCTGAATAATTTCCTTTAGCTCCTCATATATTTCTTCAATTTCCTCATCATCGGCAGAGCTAGTTGGCATATAAACCTGTACTACTGTTGTCGGTGTTGGCTTCGTATCTATCTTGACAATGATAATGCGATCATTGTGCTGGTCATAGTAGTTTACCCACATTCCTATTTTCTTATTCATTATCAATCCTACTCCTGTGATACCCCCAACTGATTTTGTATTTATAATCCTGTACTCACCTGTCCAGAAATCCTGTTCATCCTGCCACCGAACTTCACTAATCCCCACTATATCTAACTTCAACCTATCCATTTCCCTTTTTAAATTTTCTAATTTTTCTACTCGATTAAGGGATCTAACATTCCACGCTCCGACCCGTAGAATGCCAGTATTGTCTTTCCTGATGATCACATCCTCCTGAGTAGTCCCCGCGCGGAGATCCGAATGGGGGACTATTTTACCTCCGGAATATTTTACCCGAGAGGATGCCATCATCATATGTTCATACAGTAGAGCTGCATGTCCTCGGGAAAGGTAACGGCTGTAGTTTCCCCTTGCTTTCAGCCGTTCGCAGTAGCTGTGTGGCAAAGCCACATTAGCTGATGTTACAAGGCCAGCTCAGTCAATCATCCAGACTGTTGCCCCTGTAACTACTGAAGAGGCTGCTGCCCCTCTTCAGGAACCACACGTTTGTCTGGCCTCTCCACAGATACCCCTCCGCTGTGGTTGCACCTACGGTACGGCTATCTGTATCGTTGAGGCACGCAAGCCACCCCACCTCGGCAATGTCTGTGGTTCATGGGAGTGGAAATAGCTGATATATTACTGTATATAGCCAGTGTATGTGTATTACCTTGTAACAAACTTTGTACAAAAATTGAATAACTAGGCTAGAATTGTGACTGTTAAACAACATTGAATTCCAGTAAATGAATGTTGTAAACTATTGCATATAGACATCTACGTCAATCCATAAGTAATAATGTACAAACATTTGACAACATCCATACAATGTGTAGGTATTGTTTATGGGTGAATAAAAATGAAGAATGACAAAGAAAAAAAATCAATCAATGATTGTTAACAAACCTAGAATTTCTGAACTGTTGCGCCAGATCTTCGGCCAGATGCCGCCGCACACGAAAGTGTTCTGCAAATTCCTCTTCCGTATACCGCGGCATCACACATTCAAAAAAATTCTCACACTTCTGCCTTTTATTTCGACGCAATAATAACAACATTTCGTCGAAATCTTCGTCGCTGGATAAGAAATCCGAATCGCTCGAGGACGACGACATCTGGAATAAATGGATTTTGAAAAACTCGAATTCTTTTTCACTCATAGCGGCGATTTTATAATAAAATAATTTTATATAATTTAATATACAGAAACAAATAACGTACTTACCTTGTAATTACAGAAGAAACACAAAAGTAGCACACAGAAATGACGTACACTTTTGAGATACCTTCGAAAAATTGAAGAGCGCGCTGCCTGCCCTCACTACAGACCTAAAGCAATCTGCGGTTCTGCGCATGCGCCAGTCAAGCTGCAGGAGGAAATTTTCCCTGCAGCTCCTACAGCCAGAAAGCTGCAGCCGGGAGCTTCCTTGAACAGCCGGCAGGCTGCAGCAAGCTGCAGGATTCAGTGCCCGGTGCTCTTTGAACACGAATTTCCGTACCGCGCATGCGCGGTAGCAGCCCTGCAGCTCTTTGAACGAACCTATAGTAATATAACGGCCCGGGATGTTTTCTCTCAGATTTTTATTGGCTTATTAAAGACTTAAAGTCTTCAGAAATTGTTTTGCTTCGTTAAAAACAGAAGTTACTTCGTAGCAGTGGTAGACTAAGGCTATAGGAGGCCCGCGGCGGCGGCAAAACAAAATGAGGCTCCCCGTCCACTTGGAAATACATGTATTACTCTAAAGAAAGTAACTTTTGAGATTTGAAGGCCCCCCCCCCAGGACGAGAGGCACAGGACAGTCTAAAAAATAGCTTTCAAGATTTGGGGGCCTCAGAACAATAATAATAATAATAATAATTAAAAAAGGTATTTGGAGAACTCCGAAGACAAGTGGCTTGGGGCGGTTCCCCCCCTCTCCCCCACCCTTAGTCCGCCCCTGTTTAGTAGTAACACTGTTCTTCATTACCACTTTGTATACATACTGAAGTTTTTGAAATGTATTGTGATACGTTGCTTGCATTCAGATTCATTTTTACTCTTTGTCACGGTGTATTTCTTTATGTTTCATACAAAATGGAGGCATCTTTCGTCGCATAGTGTTCTCTGGACTTGGTTGCTGACTACGAATCCAAGCGTGAACTGCTCGATCGAAATGCGATACAGATATGTCGTTCGTTTTTCAATTTATTTAAAGATCGTATCCGTTTCGCGTAATTTCTCGCAATTAGTGAACTTCATGTTAGCAAATGTTGAAGAAATAGTTATTCAAACTAGTTACATCGCGACAAGAAGGAACATATATTTTAATATGTGTTCATTTTTGCTATCAGTGTGATTTGTATTATTAGTGAGAAAGGCGGTAGTTACTGTCCCACGTATTATTAAGCAGCAAAAATTCATTTTCCATCGTCGTGCATATTTCTGGATGGGAAGGTGTAGTGTAATGTGAACGTAGGTCCATCATACTGTAGGTTATTTGTAGGCCTACATATTTTGGTAGCAGTCATATGATGAAATCATGTCACTGTGTATTAATTGCTTTATAATTTTCATTGGATTTTGGTTATATTGATTTCTCTTAAAATGTGTTGTTTTCAATAGTTTTTAATAATGTGTGAACGCTTTTTTATGTACTTTTAAAGAAGAATGGCTCAGTTACTAAGAGTAGAAGACATTCTTATAAGAGAAACCAGTCTAATACAGGTAGTGACGAAACTCCCTAGTGGGAAAGTGCATCTGAAGCGATGCTAGCGCCCCAAGCAGTCAGTAGGGAGTAGCAGAAGAATAGCATGATGTAAAACCAGTAGTTGCTATTTTTTGTGTTGTTACTTTCATATTTACTAATCACTAAACGTTGTTGTGAACTTTATGATACAAATATGCAAACGTCATTAAAGTAATATCACTGCATCTGTTAATGGCAGCCTGTAGTAACAACACGCTAACATATGTTAGACTGTGGTAACAAAATGTCAATTCAGTGTAATTCATACGGCTCACAATAGCCGAGTCGTCATCGTATCGTCCAAAAACTCTTAAGAACAGAAATGAATTGCAATCTCACGTGCTAAAGAACAAAAGGAACTGATTATGCTTATATTCTCATGGTCGGTGCATACTTTAACGTTCATGGGTTTTGTTTCAGCGGACTTCGGACACTGAAATATTTTTCAAAACTATACTTCTTTGAGAAAATGTTCTACTTTTTCTTATAAGCACTCTTTTCACTTTGGATTTGCTTCCGTGACTTGCGTGTACCTACCATGATGTTTTAGCTACTTGACAGTTAAAGGTAAAAGCAGTCAACAATCCGAAGATTGGTTTGAACACCACAGTGCTTTACTAGGCGTGGTCCTGTTTGGAGGTGGTATGCCGTTGCCTTCCTCCGACCTTCGAACTGACTTACCCAGCCAGTTATAAGGGGACCTACAGTTTAACGTGGGTTCCGAACCACGGTGCTACTCGGTATTTTTCACATGAGCAATACTGCCAGAGGTGAAAGAAGTGGAAAGTGACAGATAAAAATCCTAGGACCTGCCAAATTGAATATCTTCAAGGATGTGACGCGCTAATATTCACAGTTTATAGGCGACATATTGTTTATTTGTAACTACGCATTCACTTTTTCAAACTAGTAGGTAACTGCCAAAATATGTCGGTATATGGGCCTATAATTTTTGTGAAACTGAAGTAGTGAACTAAACAGCTTCTATGAAATTAGCTGATTCACTGCAATCGGAGGCGTTCAGACATTACTTTATGCAGCAGTGATATTATGCAGTAGTGGTTAACCATTTGCGATTCTCATTAAGAACCTAATTTACGAAGTGAATGAATTGTTGAAGGTTTTCTGTCATACCAAAAAGTGTATCCAAGTATCGTAAATGAATACTTGTTATTAGTAACATCATTCTCTTACTTTCCTGCAAATGAGAGATTTTCGAATCATATTTTCAACGTGCTCCAATTTTAGCCACAAACGCTCCTAATTTTGAATGTGCTGCTGCACTCCAAAAATTACACATTCAATACTTGTGAAGACACAATCTTTTCACGCAGGCACGGCAGTTGATATACTTGTGCTCCCCCCACCCCCGTAATCTCTATACATCAAAATGTTCTGTTGGTTTCTCTATCTTCGAAAGTTCTTGACCTATTTGTTTGCAATTTTGACACAACGTGCACTGTAATACCGGACGGTGTCTAGATACATATTTCTTGAATATATTGTACAAAACCTACATGTATATTACTTTTACGAATTTTCGTATAAAGTTTTGTCTATTATAAAATTTATATAAATTCATATAAGACATATACTGAAAAATATGTATATAAAACGCGCACATATTCCAGTAGAACGTTGTTTTAAAATTTCAAAACATTCGGTCAAGAAGAGATATAGGATTTTTAACGTAACACTAAACATGGCTCTAGGTTAGCTATTGTTCTAAGATGAGTCATAGGAGGCGGAGGAAATTGACGTAGAGAGGTGGGAAGGAGACGAACTGGTAGAGAGTGATAATGAGATGGTATTAACACGTAATTATTCATTAAACGAGAAAGGTTCATTGTGACAAACGTTTCAAAAACATTTCTGTAATTTTAGTTTCATTTCATTCGCTGTAATGTATGGTCTAAAATCCATGGAACAGTAAGCTACCCGAATGTTTTGAATAAATTACGTACAACGTACACATGCTTGACAAAGAGTGTCATTTTAAAACGACTGTTAAGAATTAAGGAAAGGTTAATGATTTATTATAAATCTAAAATGATATACTACACGTGTCAGAAAATGAACTAGCTCATTCTAAAGACGGCACAGACATCCATGCGCGAGAGGGGATTCGAATCCCCGACCGCAGCGGCCGTGCAGACCGTGACAGGCACGCCGCAGACCGCTCGGCGACTGCGGCCGGCTCGCTCGCTCCCAAGTGGCTGTGATTCCCTTGATAGTGAGCACGCCTGTGACGTGGGACCGGCGAGTACATTTGCTCGGTGGCAAGGTAGGTATGCTAACAACATGTGCTATCAGCAGTGTTGGCACTATTTAAGTTCCTCCCCCTGTATATGAGACGCGTACAGACAACAATGCCGTGTATGCTACAGCAAAAGTGTTTTGCAAAGGAGAATGTCACCTTTCCACGAACGTTTACGACACCCATTTGACAACCACTTCGCCGGCCGCGGTGGCCGAGAGGACTGAGGCGCTCCAGTCACGGTCTGCACGGCCACTACGGTCGGGTGTTCGAATCCCCCCTCGGGGATGGATATTTGTGTCGTCCTTAGTCTTAGTTCATAAGTAGTTTGTAAGTTTAGGGACTGATGAGCCCGTAGTTAAGTCCCATAAGCTGTACAAACATTTGAACATTTTTTTTTTTATTTTTTTTTTTTTTTTTTTTTTTTTTTTTTTTTTTTTTTTTTTTTTTTATTTGACAACCTCTTCCTTTCGACTGGCAGTAGAGCAGTCGTGCGGCAAGGATGTTACACTACAAAGTGGACACAAAATTTAATACAGTGAACAGACATCTCAATGAGTGGACGGACAGTTCATAATTTTGTGGGAAAATAGGGTCCGAGTGAGATTTGAACAATCTATAGCGTCGCAGTCTAGCACTATGACCACGTAATCAATCCAGCACGGTTCTAGCCACATTTTTTAACAGTTGACACACTTTCCCCTGATTTCGTGCTCGAGTTGTGTTTCTGATGGGATATTCAGTGCACAAAATTTCTTCTTAATCTGAGTGAGCTTCGATGGGGAGTTTCCTTTGTCAGTGACAAGAAGTGACAGCATTGAAAGCAGAATTTCGTACTCATTCCTTGACAAAATGTACATGAATCCCAATTGTACCAAGTTTGCTAATATTCCCGATTTATTCATGAAATGAAAGTACTTACAAAAATGGATGTTAACGAAGATGGAGTTGAACACAAACACTATACTAGTAACGCAATGAAATCCAGTAATTCACACGCTTATTCGTAAGCGCAAACAGATGTAAATGAGCCCACTGAACATTATGGAATCAAACCAGCCCGTTTATTGTATGAAACAATATGGAATCATTCAATCCATACAATATCCAATATGGATATAATAACGCAGAGTGTGAGAAAAATTCTGGGTGACAATTATTTAACTTTATGGCACAAACTATGGCATGCACACATTTTATTAAAGAAGTATAAACGTGACTACGGATATCGGGATTTAGGTAATGCCACGTTCGATGTGTCTGCCTTCTGTGATGATGGCGTGGCGCAGACGAACCTGCATTACCTGCTGAAGTGTCAGAATATGAATGCTGTCGAAGACCTCCTGAATGGCGGTTTACAGTTGAGGAATGGTTTGGGGTTGTTGTTGTACATCTTGTCTTTAATACAGCCCTACGAAACGGAATTGCATGTGTGCAGGCCCGCCGCGGTGGAGTAGCCGAGCGGTCTAAAGCGCCTCACTGAGGAGCGCACGGTTGCTCGCCGTGGAGGTTCGAGTCCTCCCTGGGGCATGGGTGTGTGTGTGTGTTTGTCCGTAGGTTAGTTCACCTAGGTTTAAGTAGTTTGTAAGCTACGGACTGATGACCACGCAGTTTGGTTGGATAGATTTACAAACATTTGAACATTTTTGTTGTTTTGCTGTTTCTTATTTATATAATTGATATGCCTTCAGGTATAACAGGTGATTGTAAAATATTTTTTGTTTGCTGCTGATACGCCGGCGCTGAGGCGCTCCAGTCACGGTCTGCACGGCCACTACGGTCGGGGGTTCGAATCCCCCCTCGGGCATGGATATTTGTGCCGTCCTAGTTCGTAAGTAGTTCATAAGTTAAATACAATGAAAGAATCCCTGAGACAGATTTTCGTCTCAAATATGTCAAAGACATTATTGATAGAGCTGAAGCATTGAATTAAAATATGTGGTGCGGCCGGGAATCGAACTCGGACCTCCATGCTTACTAGGCAGACGTCTTAACCGTTAGACTACCACACCACTAACGATTAATGCGCCTCGGAATAGTCTATGTACGATTTCCCTCCACAACACAAACTTTAATTCAGCTTCTTTGTTCCAAAGATAATTGCCACTACTGCCAAGGCTCTCCATGCAGCGGAATAGCACCTCAGCAATGGACATGGTGGAACAATCCTGTTATGGTGATATAAATATCAATTAAATACAATGAAAGAATCCCTGAGACGGATTTTCGTCTCAAATATGTCAAAGACATTATTGATAGAGCTGAAGCATTGAATTAAAATTTGTGGTGCGGCCGGGAATCGAACCCGGACCTCCATGCTTACTAGGCAGACGTCTTAACAGTTTTTTTTTTATTTTTTTTTTATTTTTTTAATTTTTTTTAATTTTTGGGCCTCCCAACTCCCCTTCTAGCCCATCCTTTCGCTCTCCATGAATTGCCTTCTCGGCCTGGCTTCCATGCCGTTTTCTGTGATGTCGTCGCTGGACGTCGGAAGGGAACAGTCGCATTTACGTGTTTGCTTTGAGAGTGTCTTCTCGAAGAAAATTTGTCTTCCGGTATATGCTGGATCGCGTTACTCTCCTATTATCTGTTACTGAATTTGACTTCACGTGTTTGTCTTCTCGCTACTCAAAGCGCTGTACTGCTTACTGCTCCACACCCCCGTTCACGTTGAACCAACCGACGAGGAAGAAATCTTCCAAACAAAAGTATATAGGATTCCTTTACCTCATCATTTTTGAGGAAACCGGAGTGGTTTTATGCATCGAAAATAACTTTGTAACTAAATGAGAAAGTATCTTCCTACAAATAAAGAGCAATACTCCTGCTACTTTAAAATAAACAAAAGTGACGAACAAAAACGATTCGATGCATAACATTTTCCTTCGAATGTATGTCCAACAAAACCTTTCTTCCAGTGGGATACGTAAGAGAATAATAGTTTATCATGCTCATGTGTAGTCGAAAATGTAATCTTCACTTATCCGTTGGTCACCTTATTTCAAGAACTGCAGGTAAATAGCCTCCCATCATCTCTTTCCATTTCCGGAGTTTAGAGTATTTTGAGTACTCTTGCAAGATATCATGTTGAAATTCCGGTAGGGACTTCCTCTCATTGCCCAGGCAGTAATTGATGAACCTGCCCATCAACCAGTAGGTGGACATCCTTTTTTGGTCTGGATACGGCCACCTGGTAGGCGCTAACAGTTCCTCTACAGTTATATTACTTTCTGATGTACGGTTCATAACTGCTATCTTGTGCCGTACCCATTGCCATACGTCGTTAGCAGCACCGCAAGTGAACCGATGTAGTGTGGTGTCGGTCTGCTGGCAGTCCAGGCATTTTTCAGTGTTTGACATGCCTATCCTGCAGAGGCGCTCATTTGTGCTTATGATGTTGTGAATTGCGCAGTACCACGTAGCCCGTACATGTGATGACGAGGTTCCAGGCGATTGTGGGATTGTTCCTCTGTACTTTACTGACGCCACTATCTTCTGTCAGCACTTTGTATATTTCCTTGGTAGTATAGTTTCTTAATCTTTCTTGAATATAACTGTTGTCAAGAATGTATTGTTGAACATGTCGTAGCTTGTAATTGATGTGTCCGACCATAACTGGCGCCCTTCTGTCAGACGGAGTCACTGCGTTTACTATGTACGCTGTAAGATTGCCGTCTCCAGTAGCTAGGGCCTTACCTGTTCTAGATATAAGCAGCGCTTTACATTTCTTCTTGACGTCGGTGAGTCCCAGGCCGCCTTTTGCTTCAGGGAGGGTCGCCGTGGAGTAGGCTACCCTGAGGAGACTACCTCGCCATATAAACCACGCAAGCGTGGATTCAATACGTGCCCCGATTGTTGCAGGTAAGGGAAATATGCTCGCGAGGTAGTACACTTTTGGCAATATCACAAGATTAATCAACATGGTTTTCTGAAATATATTTAAAGAGCGGGTGGAATTCTCCCTTAAAATCGCTCGTAAGCTGTTGAGCCTCATTTTCCAGTTCCAAGCTGCCGTCTTGACAGGGCAGTTATTGTAACTGATCCCAAGTAATTTGATAACGTCGCTCAGTTCGAAGGGGCCATTTCCGACGAATTCTATCCCTTTCCCCAACTGCAGAATATGAGATTTGCGTAGATTGATTTGCGCTCCCGAACAAGAGCTATACGTTCCGATTACCTCTCGGATTGTAGTGAGGTCAGAGGGGTTACTCATATACACAGCCAGGTCGTCTGCATAACCTCGACAGACGTATTTATGGCCTCCAATTTCCAGACCCGGCAGCTGTACGTACAGGGTTCGTAGGAATGGCTCAATTGAAATGGCGAAAAGCATCATTGAAAGGGGGCAACCTTGTCTCACCGAAGCAAGAATGGGTACTTTTGCTGTACAATGTCCATTCACAAGAATTCGGGAAGCCGCACCAGTATACAGTCGCCGGATAATATTTATGAAATACGGCCGCATACCCATCTTGGACATCACCTGAAACAGGTACTCATGTTGAACCCTGTCAAATGCTTTGTCCATATCTAATGACAAGATGGCCGCTCTACAGTTGGATGCCGCGCTGACGGCCGTGATATCGCGGTATTCCTCGAGCGCTTGCTGTATAGATCTTCTAGGGACTGCGCACGACTGATAGGGACCGATGATACGAGCAGCAACAGCTTTCAGTCTTTGAAGCAAAACCCGAGCAACTATCTTGAGATCCGCGTTTAGCAGTGAAATGGGGCGCATATTTTGCAATTCTTTTGTTCCACACTTTTTAGGGACCAATACTATGATGCCCTCTAAAAACTCACTGGGAACCATATCAATAGTACGTAGTTCGTTAAAAATTTCCGTCAGTTTACCGCCAAATAAGGACCAATACTTTACATAAAATTCAACAGGCAAACCGTCGGGTCCAGGGGACTTGTTCCGAGGGCTTGCTTTCAAAGCGTCGAAGATTTCCTCTTCTGTGAATTGTGCTTCCAGATCAACATTTTCTTTGTCCGTCACCGTTGGTGGAATAACATTCAAAAACGCTTCACATCTGGTGATGTCAGAAGTGTCGCTCGAAGCATACAGTTTAGCATAATAGTCCTGGGCAAACATTAAGATCTCACGTTGAGAAGTGATCTGTCTGCCGTCGTCCGCAGTGAGAGCACTGATATGCTGACGCCGTCCCCTCTTGACTTCCGACAGGAGATGGAAGAGTGCTGGTTTTTCGTCCTCAATTCCACAGTAATCCCTCGATCGTATTTTCATGCCTTCCAACTGTTTTCGTTTCAAGTCCGTTATTTTGGCCTTGAGTCTATTGATTTCGACGGTATGGCGAGACACATTGACTTCATCGGCATGTAAGTCGCGTAAGCACCGAAAGTAAAATTCCATGGTGTGTCTTTCCCATTGCTTCTTTTCAAATGAGTACCTCTTGAGGAATGATCGAAGTTTGGGTTTCACATGTTTGACCCACCATTCAAGCTTAGATCTATATCGATGTGAGTTCCTCAGACACAGTTCCCAGACTCGCTGTAATTCCGTTTCTAATGCACAGTCCATTAAATGTGCAGTGTTAAATTTCCACACACCTCTACCTTGATATGTCTTCTGTCTGGCCATGTTAATATTTGCTAAAACTGCCAGATGGTTAGAAAAACTGACTGGACAGGTTTCGACACTGAGTACACTCCGGGTCAGACTAGGAGAAATATATATTCTATCAATCCGACTCTTCGAGTGGCTGGTGATAAACGTGAACCCTGCGTTCGCACGTGGATGGTTGTGCCAGATGTCGGTAAGGTGCAATCCTTCCACCAAATCTCCCAGTTGAATACATATATTAGGATTCGGCATCTGATCGTTTGCGGAAATGACACAGTTAAAATCACCGGCTAGTATGGTGTTTGCGGTCGCAGGATTTATTAACTCAATTATACCTTCTTGGAAGAAATGTATCCTAGCCTGTCTGGCATTGGAACCCGACGGTGCATAGATGTTAATGATCTGTGCTGTGTCTGTTTGCACTGATATTCCCCGTCCAGTCACTAGCTTTCTCACGTTCCGCGGTATAATGCCGTTTTTCAATAATGTGGCAGTACCACTTTCAGTGCCCCGGTTGAGAATTGCACTGTATCCCGCGATCTGTTCAACCCTGTCTGTACACACTTCTTGAAGCAGGATAACGTCTATGTCAAAAGCGTAGATAAAATCGCGTAGGCATTCTACTTTCGTTTGGCTTACGATTCGGTTGATGTTAACGGTGGCTATACTGTATGATTGTAGAGGAATATTAGCTGTCATTGCAATAAGATGAAGTGTTCCTATTAATAAAAGTTGTCTTCCATGTCGGAATCAGTCCTGTCAGCCCCCGCGACGGCACTTTGTATCGCCGACGAACGACTGGCGTTCCTGTCCACGTGACAGTGCATGCTGTTAAATGAGGATGCACATGTGGTGACGCCGTTGGCAGGAGGAACTGCATCATGACTATCATGGTGTACTACATCCATCGGTGATTCCTTATTATTATCCCTGTCGTCAGACGCGGTAATCGCTGTATGTGCATCCAGATATGCATGGCGTTGTGCTGGCTTGGTTTTATTTTCTTTCATCCTTAGTCCCTTTTCGTTCGGAGCTTCAGGCATTTCTTGATCCGAAGCGCCGCTGTCTTCATCATCCCCCCAAGCTGGCATTTGGGTGGTTTGACGTGTGCACTCTTTTCCCGTCGATGCTTCAGCAGGTTCGTTACCTGTATCGACTGTAACCTGCAAAATATCAGCGGCCGTTGCTTTCCGCCCAACTTGTTTCGTCACTTCGTCCGTCAATTTCGTCGTCCGTGATTTTTTGACTGTTTGCAGATTGTCTTCTTGCCCTGCGGTTGGCACGCCCTGTAATTTTTGTTTGACTTGTTTGGCCTTTTCCCGTAGGGCGGGCGCCGTTTTGTCCACTCCGTGATGAGCGATACGCCTCTTTTTGGTGTCTTTTGAATAGTTTTCAGCCATCTCTTGAACTGACGGCGATGACAAATTGTTGTCGGCCGGCTGCGAGTCAGTGGTGTGTGCGAGGGGCAAGTCCTCATTCCGTGGACGGTCCCGTGCTGGCTCTGTACTACTGCTCTGTCCCCGCTCAGCAGAATGTTCAGGAAGTGCATCTCCAACTGGTTCGTCTACGCGAACGGTTTCCATGCGTGCGTCTTCCTCGGTGTTACTAATAATGTCTTGGGGAGGCGCATCTGTCGTCGGTTCCGTAATTCCGCGAGCTGCCGCTGCATAGGTCAGGGGAAACTGCGTCATAGCGGGTTGTGCTACTGTCTCGCCTCGCGGCAGCTGCGTCACTCGGCGCTGTATACACTGAGCGCGCACGTGGCCGGTGGCACCACATCCAGAACACGTTCGTGGCTGGCCCTCGTAGATCACTATAGCCCTGTATCCACAGACGGTTATATATGACGGAACGTGTTTAATCATCTCAATTCTGACCTGTCTTACGCCGTTTAAAACTTGAAATTTATGAGCCGATGACCATTTTTCAGCTATATTGCTAAGTACAGTGCCGTACGGTCTCAAAACAGCGTTAATTTCCTCGTCTGTGATTTCGAACGGCAGTTCAAATATGCGAATAGTTCTCGTTCCAAGTCCTGCATGCGTAATTTGAACGTCACCGATACTTCCGTCAGGATGTTTAAACTTCAATTTGTTCGCATATAATTCGACAATTTGATCACATTTGGTAGGATTACGCAACTTCAAATACAAAGTACTGCCACAAATCGAGAGATGTATTCCTATAACGTCGTCACTAGTTAACTGCAATTGTTCCATCAAAAAGTCTTCTACATCAAATGATTTCGGTCGCGGAAGGGTATTATCAAATGAGATCTTCAAAGTGTCTTTCCTTTTAGGTTCCATTGTGGTTACGTCTACTATGTGTTCTATGTGAGACAAGAGTGCAACGCGCTACGGCGTTAAACTCACCAACAGCGCCCGGACACCAGCCGCGAGGCGTAAACACCACGCTTCCGCTCGCTACGGCCGCTCGGCCGTGACTGGGTCCATGCAGCGGAATAGCACCTCAGCAATGGACATGGTGGAACAATCCTGTTATGGTGATATAAATATCAATTAAATACAATGAAAGAATCCCTGAGACGGATTTTCGTCTCAAATATGTCAAAGACATTATTGATAGAGCTGAAGCATTGAATTAAAATTTGTGGTGCGGCCGGGAATCGAACCCGGACCTCCATGCTTACTAGGCAGACGTCTTAACCGTTAGACTACCACACCACTAACGATTAATGCGCCTCGGAATAGTCTATGTACGATTTCCCTCCACAACACAAACTTTAATTCAGCTTCTTTGTTCCAAAGATAATTGCCACTACTGCCAAGGCTCTCCATGCAGCGGAATAGCACCTCAGCAATGGACATGGTGGAACAATCCTGTTATGGTGATATAAATATCAATTAAATACAATGAAAGAATCCCTGAGACGGATTTTCGTCTCAAATATGTCAAAGACATTATTGATAGAGCTGAAGCATTGAATTAAAATTTGTGGTGCGGCCGGGAATCGAACCCGGACCTCCATGCTTACTAGGCAGACGTCTTAACCGTTTTTTTTTTTTTTTTTTTTTTTTTTTTTTTTTTTTTTTTTTTTTTTTTTTAATTATTTTTGTGTTGTGCATCTCATCTTCCTTTCTTTCGAGAGATGTTGGTAAACGAAAGGATTTTTCTTGATATATTGAATAAACTTAAAATTCCTCTTCTGCTTCTGGAACGATAAAGGCAAGAGCAATTTTTTTTTCTGTATTGCCTATTATGATTTAATGTCCAATTATAGGAAAAAATTGAAAGCAAAATATAATGTTGTTTAATGTCTTCTCTAAATTAAGATTGCCTTCTTCGGTGTGAAACATAATTTCATATCTTCTGAAATGCTATATAAATTGTATCTTTCGGTGTCTTTGCCAACTTCCGATGTCAAAGTTCGTCTTCTCGGGTGTAACTGTTGTAATTTCCACACGTATCCGTGTACTTGATCTGGTTCTTCTTTTTGCTCTCGTTTTGTTTATCTTCTCTAACTTTGAAATGCGTCAGCTAGCTAGACTCCGTTTCTGTTAATGATACAACGTAACATGAATTCTTGGTGGTAGAATTTATGCATTTGAAAATTAGATCTCTGTAGACTTAAAAAAAGGGGAACTGAAATAATGTAAAAAAAAAAAAAAAAAAAAAAAAAAAAAAAAAAAAAAAAAAAAAAAAATGTCTCTCTTCTAGAGTCAAACTTGTGAAATAAAACTTTTTTTTTCTGTTTCGAAAAGTTTATTTTCGTCAAAATAGTCGTTCCTTAGTTGATCGTTATTCGTTATTCTTACATTTTCCTAGAAATTGTATTTGTAATAATTTAACCTGTTGATATGCCCATTGGGTCACATCATCAAGGATGTCGTTTTATTTATGTTTCACACGATGGTTCTTTTGAGAAAGTTTGCGTATTTTTTCTGATAGTCTTCTACTTGCAGTAGTTTGTCGTGCTGCATTCTAATGTATATCCAGAAATCTCCTTCACTCTTTTCCGTAGTTGTCAGTATGTAATATATTGCATGTCCCTTTAGCCAATTCACTGCGTTTTGTTTCGTATTGGGGTAAAGTTCTTCGTCCGGATGTAAAAGGCTCGCAGGTGTTATGGTGGTTGGCGACGTTCTCTGCATAATTGCAAGTTTTTTCCTGAGTAACTGCCAAATGTTGTCAATGTTTCTGCAGACAAATTGATGTTCGTCTGTGTCATTCAGGTTGCAGAGTGTGCACAAGGGAGAATTTGCGAGATGTATATTATGAAGTCGTTGGTTTGTTGGGACTTTTCGATTAACAGCGTAATACCAGAGTGCCCTCACGTTTGTCGGTAAGTGGGGATTATGGATGTTTCTCCAGATCATTTTCCAGTTGAAGTCTTTATACTTTCGTTCAATGATGTTCTTGTTATGAAATTTCATTAAATTTTTGTAGACTTCTTTGACTCTATACATGTCTTTCTCTGCCATTCTCATGCTTATATAGCTGTATTCGATTAAAAAATGTTTAAAGTGATACAGGGCGGTGGGAATGTGGCGGACATCGGTTGGGGCAGCACAGTTAGGTGGCGCTATTTCATTTAAAAGGAATGCCGCTATGGTGTTCGGCGTTTTTGTCCACTGCTTGTACGTTTTGCTAACAAACAGGGCTTGCGCTTTATTGTAGACATCTGTTAGATTGAGTCCACCGTTGTCGGTCGATAGTGTCAAGGTCTCGTATTTGACTTTGAAGATATGGCCACGGCTGACGAAGTGGCCAAAGGCTGCCAAGATCCTATCAGCCACAGTCCGCGGAACTGGTAAAACTTGTGCCATATAATTTATTTTGGATGTGAGATATATATTCACCACTTCCACCCTTTGTATTTCGTCGAGTGTTCTGAGTACATTCTGATATATACTGGCACGTATACTATTAAGTAGTCTTCTGTAATTCCGTGCAATCGTTTGCTGGATATTGGGCGTATATTCAATACCGAGGCATTTCAATGTAGCAGTCTCCTTTATTTCCCCTTGAATGGGAACTTCTAAACCTCGTCCAATGTTCATTATTGCGGATTTCTGTCGGTTCAGTTTGGCGCCAGACGCGAGTTCATACATTTTTATTACCTCTAATAATTTGCAGATCTCATTATTGTCCTTGACCAAGACCGTGACGTCGTCAGCATATGATTGACAGACAATCTTTTGCCCACGTAGTAATATGCCTTGTAAATTTGTACTCAGTCGAAAAAGCAAGGGTTCTATGGCTACTGCAAAAAGCGACATGGACAGAGGACAACCCTGTCTCATTGAACTTTTTACAGTTATTGGTCTGTTGAGTTGACCATTTACCATTATTATAGAGGCTGAATTGTTGAGGAGGTTCCTCAGGATCCTGATGTAGCTTTGCGGAAAGTTCATAGTACTCATAACGTGAAATAGGTAATCATGGTTGACTCTATCAAATGCTTTTTCGAAGTCTAATGATACCAAAGCACACTTTAGATTACAAGCTGCTGATAATGAAATTATGTCCCTGTAGTCACATAGTGTGTGGTGAATGGATCTGTCTTTGCGTATGCTCGATTGATAAGAACCGGTGACGGAGTTCAGTACTGATTTCAGTCTTTCGTTCAGAATGCGCGCAAAGATTTTGTAATCACTATTGAGTAGGGTGATAGGTCTTAGGTTTTCTACTGATTTTCCTGTAGTTTTTTTCGGGATCAGTACAACTACCCCTTCTCGGAAATCAACTGGGATGTTGGTGTTGGGGTTCATAAGTTCCTTATATACACATGTGAGCTTGGGTATCATCTGTCGTTTGAATGTGTGGTATAACTCTGCCGGAAATCCATCAGGACCAGGGGATTTGTTTTTCGGGCTCCGCATTATCGCATCTTCAACTTCCTCTTCTGATATTTCGACTAACAGGCTGTCTGCTTCGTCCTGGACAAGTTGTCGTGTCATTCCGGTTGTAAGGTCAGTTTGAGCCGTTATATCCGTGGGTGTATTGCTTAGTAAAGCGGTGAAGTGATTGTGAATTTCCGCCTTGATCTCATTTTGCTGAGTTAGTAGTCTCCCATCTGACGTTCGTAATTCGGTTATTATTTTTCTGTGTTGTCGTTTTCTTTCGTTTATTAAATGATAAATAGATGTTTGTTCATTCTGTACTTCATTTTGAAGTCGTGATCTTATTTTATAACCATCAAGCTGTTTGCGTTTTAATGACAGGAGTTTGGCTTGAATTCTTTTGATTTCTGCATGGTTGTCAATAACTGACGCATCAGATGCGTATAAATCCCTGAGGACTTTGAAATAAAATTCAGCTGTCCGCTTGTGCCAGGTTGTTTTCTCACGAGAGTAATTTGTCATTGCTCTTCTGATCATAGGTTTAGCGCATTTTGTCCACCATGCAACTGCTGAGGAATATGAATGGAATCTTTTCTCGCATTCTTGCCATACATCATTAAATGTCGCTTGACATGCAGGATCCTTTAAGATGTCTACGTTCATTTTCCAGAGACCACGTCCCCTGTAGGTTTCTTGTTTTCTTAAATTCAAGGTGCATATATAAGATATGTGATCTGAAAAGATGGTAGGCCATAGTTCTGTTTGTAGAATGTGCGTCTGCAAGGTATCGGAAACGTAGATTCTGTCAATGCGGCTGGCCGAGTGGCTAGTAATATGAGTGAAACCTGGCCGTTCCCCATTCTTTTGCTCCCACGTGTCGATCAAATTGAATTCTCTAACTATTGCGTTCAGTTCTGCACAATAATTAAAATTTGGTGTCTGGTCTTTAGCAGATAAAACACAATTATAGTCGCCTCCAAAAATGATGTGTTCATATTTTCCACGGAAGAGGGGCACTATGTCGTTTTTAAAGAAGTCGGCTCGTTTTCGCCTGTTGCCGGAGCCAGATGGTGCATAGACGTTGATCAGTCTTACGTTGTGGATGGTGCCTGCAATACCTCTGGCGTTTGCCAATTGTTCAACGTCTTTCGCGATTATTCCTTCTTTCGTGAGTATCGCCGTTCCAAGGTCTTGGTCAGTTCCGGGATTCTCGATTACGTTATATCCAGTTATTATTTCCAATTTAATGTCTGTCACCTCTTGCAGCAAGGCGATGTCGAGGTCAGCGGCGTAGAGCATGTCTTGTAGGGCCTTGATTTTGAGGTGGCTTCGAATTTTGTTGATATTTATCGTGCCGACCCTATAGGCTTGCACAGATATTTTGGCTGCCTATGCTTGTTTACTGTCACCGCTCATTTTCGTCAATACCTCTTGCTCCTCAGAGCAGTGGACGCTGCGGAGATTTTTCTTTAGATTTATCGTCTCTCCCTGGTGAAGATGAGTCATTTTCCGCATTTTTTATTTCTTTCATTTCTTCGTCTTCAGGAAATTCTATATTATCATCTGCCCAGGAAGATCCATCAGTTTGTTGTGCCGTCTGCTTCCCCGGACAGTGCTGGGGCATCGTTCTGTTTTTCGATTCTTTACTTGTGGTGCTGTCTTTTTCATCACCCTGTTGGCGATGAATGTCTATATTTCTTGAGTCTTCCTTTTTTGTAGTCTGCTGGTTTCGTTGTGACGTTACTGATTTTTTTCCACTTAACTTTTTGCCAATTTCTTGCGCTTTTTCGCGGAGCGTCTGTGCCTTGTGTTCTGCGCCAGGTGGTGCTAAACGCCGTTTTTTGTGTGTTTTAGGGGAAGAACCAGATTTCAAGCTCTCTTCATTCTCTGAATGTGAGCTTGGATCTTGTATGGCAATGTCCTCCTCATCTTTACGCACGTGTTGTTCGGTGTCTTTTTCAGGATTCGCTTCCACTTCTTTTTCAATAACCGTTCTCGTCACGTTGGAGGGAGGGATGATCGGTGCTTCTGCGTTACTGATTTCCATTGGCAGACATTGGTTGTCTTCGAGGGGCTCATATTGTCTGTCCTCAGCGTCGCTGAATGTCTTGGTTGTTGTGCCGCGGGAAGCTAAGGCATACGTAACTGGCAGTGCCGTCATCACCATAGGCGCGATCGGCTCCTTGGTTGGCAGCTGTGTCACTCTCCGTTGAATGCACTCAGTTCGAACATGGCCGGTCTGACCACAACCGGAACATGTACGTGGCTGACCGTCGTAAATTACAATGGCTCTATACCCACACACGTACAGGTAAGACGGTATGTGCTCTCGGAGTTCTATTTTGACCTGTCTGACACCGTTGAGAACAGGGAAAGTTTGAAAGGTCGTCCACTTTTCTGCTACATTGCTGATAATTCGTCCGTAGAGCTTAAGAGCTGAATTGATCGCTTCCGTGGGTATTTCGAATGGAAGTTCAAAGATTCGGACAGTTCGGGTAGCAAAACCTGCATGGTCAACTTTGACGTCTCCAACATTCCCATCACAATGATTGAATTTTAGGGATCCTCCGCATTGTTCTATGACTTTAGCGCAACAAGCAGTACTGATCATTTTCACGTAAACTGTGCAACTAACGATCGACAGATGGATACCAATAATTTCGCTAAGGCTGAGTTTTACAACGTCTCTTAAGAAGGCTTCCACTTCTAGTGCTTTGGGTCTCGCATATCGGTCATCAAATGTGAACTTCACAGTGTCTTTGCGAAGGGGCTCAGTCATATTTATGCTCTATCCATTCTAAACTACAGATAGTATTTACGCCGCAAGAGCGTCCAACTCACCACACACGTTGCGCGCGCGACCGGCCGCAGCGAGGATGTAAACAACACTTCCTCACAGCTCGCCTGCCGAAAGCAGACTGCAACCGTTAGACTACCACACCACTAACGATTAATGCGCCTCGGAATAGTCTATGTACGATTTCCCTCCACAACACAAACTTTAATTCAGCTTCTTTGTTCCAAAGATAATTGCCACTACTGCCAAGGCTCTCCATGCAGCGGAATAGCACCTCAGCAATGGACATGGTGGAACAATCCTGTTATGGTGATATAAATATCAATTAAATACAATGAAAGAATCCCTGAGACGGATTTTCGTCTCAAATATGTCAAAGACATTATTGATAGAGCTGAAGCATTGAATTAAAATTTGTGGTGCGGCCGGGAATCGAACCCGGACCTCCATGCTTACTAGGCAGACGTCTTAACCGTTAGACTACCACACCACTAACGATTAATGCGCCTCGGAATAGTCTATGTACGATTTCCCTCCACAACACAAACTTTAATTCAGCTTCTTTGTTCCAAAGATAATTGCCACTACTGCCAAGGCTCTCCATGCAGCGGAATAGCACCTCAGCAATGGACATGGTGGAACAATCCTGTTATGGTGATATAAATATCAATTAAATACAATGAAAGAATCCCTGAGACGGATTTTCGTCTCAAATATGTCAAAGACATTATTGATAGAGCTGAAGCATTGAATTAAAATATGTGGTGCAGCCGGGAATCGAACCCGGACCTCCATGCTTACTAGGCAGACGTCTTAACCGTTAGACTACCACACCACTAACGATTAATGCGCCTCGGAATAGTCTATGTACGATTTCCCTCCACAACACAAACTTTAATTCAGCTTCTTTGTTCCAAAGATAATTGCCACTACTGCCAAGGCTCTCCATGCAGCGGAATAGCACCTCAGCAATGGACATGGTGGAACAATCCTGTTATGGTGATATAAATATCAATTAAATACAATGAAAGAATCCCTGAGACGGATTTTCGTCTCAAATATGTCAAAGACATTATTGATAGAGCTGAAGCATTGAATTAAAATATGTGGTGCGGCCGGGAATCGAACCCGGACCTCCATGCTTACTAGGCACACGTCTTAACCGTTAGACTACCACACCACTAACGATTAATGCGCCTCGGAATAGTCTATGTACGATTTCCCTCCACAACACAAACTTTAATTCAGCTTCTTTGTTCCAAAGATAATTGCCACTACTGCCAAGGCTCTCCATGCAGCGGAATAGCACCTCAGCAATGGACATGGTGGAACAATCCTGTTATGGTGATATAAATATCAATTAAATACAATGAAAGAATCCCTGAGACGGATTTTCGTCTCAAATATGTCAAAGACATTATTGATAGAGCTGAAGCATTGAATTAAAATATGTGGTGCGGCCGGGAATCGAACCCGGACCTCCATGCTTACTAGGCACACGTCTTAACCGTTTTTTTTTTTTTTTTTTTTTTTTTTTTTTTTTTTTTTTTTTTTTTCCTTGGGCCTCCAACCTCCCCTCACAGCCCCTCCTTTCGCTCTCCAAATATCGCCTTCGTCGGCGTTTTTTTTATTTTTATTTAAAAAAATCTCTTTTCCTTCTTTCTTGTAATGGAATTAATTCTCTTCTCACTTAACGTTGGTCACCCATAACAAAAGTTTAATACAAACAAATAATCCCTTCTTGGTTGGATTCAAAACTGAAAATTTTTCTTATGAGTGCTGTATTCCACAGCTTAATTGCGTCGTCTCCTTCTTTTTCTATTTAAAAATGTAACACATGAAACGTAACAGTACCTTCTTCGGTTGGAAACATAAATATAAATTTTTACCAAACGAAATAAATAAGTAAAAAATAAAAAAATATATTAATAAAAAAAGATCCTTCTTTTCAATCTTTGCTCACCGACGATTTCAGAGTTCGTCTTCGCGACAGTTACAATGGAGTGTTTCCATGTACTGTTTTGTCCGTTCCTATGTTCGTTTTCATTATTTTTTTTAATTACTATTCTTATTTCATCTTCTCTAACTCTGAACGCGTTAGTTGTCGCGAGATCAGTCTAGAAGGGGGCACAAATGAAATGTCTCTTTACAAAACTATGACTTTTTCTAAAATTATTTTTTTTAATAAAAAAATAAACTTTTGAGTACCTGTTCTTGTTTGATCATGATCGTATTTGTTCATTAAATAATTGTAGAGTTATTTATTTTCAAATCAATTTCAGTCACACTTTCAAGATATCAGTGTGAATAGAGGAGTTCACATGACGGTCCTTTTGAGGAAATTTGCATAATGTTTATTGTAATTATTCATCTGGAGTAATGTGTGATGTTGGGTCGCGATATAAGTCCAAAAGTCACCTTCGCTCTTCTCCTTGTTTGATTATATGTAAAACACCGTGTGCCCCTTCAACCAGTTCACGGCGTTTTTCTTCGTGTTAGGGTATAGTGCTTCATCCGGGTGTAAGAGATTTGTTGGAGTTATTGTGTGGGGCGATGTTCGTTGGATAATTGCTAAAATCCTTCTTACTGACTGCCATATATTGTTAGCATTGCCGCAGACAAATTGGTGTTCATCAGTATCGTTGATTTTACAGGCAGTACACAAAGCGGAATCTGCCAGATGGATGGCGTGGAGTTTTGAGTTCGTCGGGATTTTTCTATTAACGGCATAGTACCACTGTGCCTTCACGTGAGTTGGCAACTGCGGATGATGGAGGTTTCTCCATATGTTTTGCCAATTAAAGTGACGATACTTTTGTTCTATGATGTTTTCGCTGTGGTTGTTCATGAAAGTTTTGTAAACTTCTTTCACTCTGATCAAATCATTTTCTGGCAGACACATTCGGATATAACTATATTCTATCAAGAAATGTTTCAGGTGGAAAAGTTCGTTGGGAATGTGGTGAACATCGATTGGAGCGTCGAGGTTGAGTGGCGCTATTTCATTCAGTAATAACTTTACTACGCTATTCCATGATGTCGTCCACTGCTTGTACATTTTGCTGGTGTACAGTACCTGTGCCCTGTTATATACGTTTATAAGATTTAGGCCACCGTTGTCGGTTGGTAACGTCAATGTTTCATATTGTATTTTAAATATATGGCCACGGTTGACAAAGTGACCAAAGGCAGCCAAAATTCTGTTGGCGACATCTCGTGGCATTGGCAAAACCTGTGCTACGTAATTTATTTTAGATGTTAAATAAATATTTATCAATGCCACCCTCTGCAGTTCATCCAGTTTTCTGAGATTGTGTTGTTGTATGCTGGCCCGGATGGTGTTCAGTATCCTCCTGTAATTTTTTGCAATTGTGTGCCGGATGTTTCGCGTATATTCTATTCCAAGGCATTTTATACTGTCCGTCTCCTTAATCTGTCCTTGGATGGGCGCTCCTAATCCGCGTCCGATGTTCATTACTGCAGTTTTTTTCTGTTCAGCTTTGCGCCGGATGCGAGCTCGTATGTTTGTATTATTTCTAGTGCCTTTTTGATCTCATTGTTATCTCTTACCAGAAACATGACGTCATCAGCATATGCCCTAATGACAACTTTCTGGCCATTCGTTACTATGCCTTGAAGATTTTGACTTAAGCTTAAAAGTAACGGCTCAATGGCTATCGCAAACAAGGACATAGAGAGAGGACACCCTTGTCTCACTGAACTGTTTATTATAATTGGTCTGCTGGGTTGACCGTTAACCATGATTTTCGATGTAGAGTGGTTTAAGTAGTTCTTTATAATTGCGATATAACGCTGTGGAAAATTCATAGCGCACATAACATGGAAGAGGTAATCATGGCTTACTCTATCAAATGCTTTCTCGAAATCTAAGGAGACCATGGCGCATTTAATTTTACAGACTTCAGCAATTGAAATAATGTCTCTATAGTCGGTCACTGTGTGGTGGATGGATCGCTCTTTTCCAACGCTCGATTGATAATCCCCAGTGACATTGTTCAGGACTGATTTTAACCTCTCATTGATGATGCGTGAAAATATTTTATAATCGCAATTTAGTAAAGTGAGAGGTCTGAAATTTGATACTGATTTCCCTGCAGGAGTTTTCGGGATGAGAACTATTGTTCCTTCTCGGAAGTCACTCGGTATATTAGTGTTTGGATTCATCAGTTCTTGACAAATACATATTAGTTTAGATATCATCTGTCTCCTAAAAGTGTGATAGAGTTCAGCCGGAATCCCGTCGGGTCCAGGAGATTTATTTTTCGGGCTTCTTATGATTGCGTTTTCAACCTCTTCCTCTGTTATTTCTGTTAACAAAGCGGCTGCTTCCTCTTGGTCGAGCTTCCGGGTGAGTCCTGTTGTAAGTTCATTGTGCGCTGTTACATCCGTTGTTGCATTGTTTAAGAGCTCGGCGAAGTAGTTTTGTATTTCGGTCTTGATGTCACTTTGCTGCGTCAATACTCGGCCATCCGCGGTTATTATTTCAGTTATTATTTTCCTCCGCTGTCCCTTTCTTTCATTGATAACATGGTATATTGATGTATTTTCTCCACGTACATCATTTTGGAGTCTTGATCGTATTTTGCAACCGTCAAGTTGTTTCCGTCGTAAAGCTATGAGCTTAGCTTGAATTCTTTTTATCTCCAGGTGTTTGCTAATTATAGGTGTATCGGATCTGTACAAATCTCGGAGGACTTTAAAGTAGAATTCGGTCGTCTGCTTCTGCCAGGCCATCTTTTCCCGTGAGTAATTTATTAGCGCTCTTCTTATCGTCGGTTTGGCACATTTCAACCACCATATGAGTGCCGAAGGATAGGATGGAAATCGCTTCTCGCATTCGTTCCACACATTTTGGAATACTTCATGACATTCAGGGTCGTTCAGATGTTCTGTATTAAGTTTCCACAATCCTCGACCCCTGTATGTTTGTTGCCTTGTTAAGTTAACGGTACATATGTACGCTATGTGGTCCGAAAAGATGGTGGGCCACAACTCTGTGTGCAGAACATGCTGTTTCAGGTTGGCTGAAACGTAAATCCTGTCAATACGGCTGGCAGAGTGATTTGTAATGTAAGTGAACCCTGGTAATGCACCGTTTTTGTGCTCCCAAGTGTCAGTTAAGATTAATTGTTTAATAATAGCGTCAAGTTCGGCACAGTAGTTAAAATTGGGGGTCTGATCTTTAGCCGACAGGACACAATTATAGTCACCTCCAAAAATTATCTGATCATATCGGCCGCAGAATAGGGGAACCATATTCTCCTTAAAAAATACAGCTCTTCCCCTCCTGTTGCTTGTATCAGAGGGTGCGTAGATATTTATTAATCTAGTGTTGTTGACGGTGGCGCCTATACCCCTTGCATTTGGCAGTTTCTCCACATCTTTTACAATTACGCCTTCCTTAATTAAAATTGCCGTGCCGAGTTCATGGTCGTGCCCTGAATTTACAATTGCATTATATCCTATTGTTGCATCAAGTGTAATGTCTGTTACTTCTTGTAACATAGCAATATCGATGTCGGCAGCATATAACATGTCCTGTAAGGTCTTTAGTTTTAAATGACTACGAATCTTATTGATATTTATCGTCGCAATTCTGTACGATTGTAACGCAATTGTGAGATGTAGACTGACTTTATATATTAGATGTTATAACATGCGCATGACGCCTTATATTATTGTTGCACCGGTCGTGGATGCGATAGCCCTTTCATTTTCTCTCCCATTAGTGCGGAGGACGAGTCCTTTTTGGACTTGTAGCTTCTTTCATATCTTCATCTTTGGGATAGTCCACTTCATCTGCCCAGTTTCTTCCTTCATTGCGATGGTGCATTTCTTTTTCGGGACCAAGACTAGGTGGGATCTTATTCTGTAATTGTTGCTTTGCAGGGTGTTCCATTTCCACATCCTGTTGGGTTATCATTTCTACATTTTTCAGATTTTCATTGGCCGCTGAATTTGTCGTCTGTTTGCTACGCTCCGATATTTCAGGTGCTTTTTCACTTAATTTGCGAGCAATTTCTTGCGCTTTTTCACGCGTTGCCTGAGCTTTTTGTTTGGCGTCGGGAGGAGCTAAACGCCGTTTCTTATGTTTTTTAAGAGAGGATCGAGATTCCTGACTAACCTCAGTCTCTGAAGTCGTGCTAAGGTCTTGTGCTGCACTATCGTCTTCGTCTCTGCGTACTCCTCTTCCGGACTTATCTTCTGGGTTTGTTTCACGTTCTTCTTTAGTGGCTGTTTCCGTTTTGTCGGAGTCGGTGACAGTCGGTTTTTCCGCGGCACCAACATCCATTGCTAGTGACGGACCGTCTACATGTACGTCATCGTTTTCACCCACTGCGGCGCTCGACGTGGTGGCCGTATTAACGCGGAGGGCCGTGGCGTAAGTCACTGGCAGTGACGTCATCGTCATAGGAGCGACTGGTTCCCCTGCCGGCAGCTGCGTCACTCTACGTTGTACGCACTCCGACCTAACATGACCCGACTGCCCACATCCTGAGCAAGTACGTGGCTGACCATCGTACATGGCAATGGCTCTATATCCGCATACGTAAATATACGACGGGATATGTTTCTGTAGTTCTAGTTTCACTTGTCGAACACCGTTTAATACTGGAAAAGTTTGAAACGTTGTCCACTTTTCCGCAGTATTACTAATAATTCTCCCGTATGGTTTGAGGACTGAATTAATCTGCTCCGCAGTTATTTCAAATGGGAGTTCAAATATGCGAACTGTTCTAATGCCAAAACCGGCGTAATCAATTTGTACATCACCAACATTGCCGTCGCAGTGATTGAATTTAAGGTGTCCTCGACAACGTTCAATTACTTTATCACAGCACTCTGAACTGATCATTTTAACATAGACCGTGCTACTAACGATCGATAAATGGATCCCTATTATTTCATTCACATTAAGTTTAACTACATCTCTTAAGAAAGCTTCTACTTCAAAAGCTCTAGGTCGGACGAACTGTTCGTTGAACATGAACTTCAAGGTGTCTTTTCTTAAAGGTTGATTCATCTTTATGATCTATACATGTTGGAATATAACTACGATATGCGCTGCGAGAGCGTCCAACTCACCACACAGTGTCAACACACGGCCGGCCGCAGCGAGGACGTAAACACGAACCACACAGCTCGCCCGCCGAAAGCAGACTGTGCCGTTAGACTACCACACCACTAACGATTAATGCGCCTCGGAATAGTCTATGTACGATTTCCCTCCACAACACAAACTTTAATTCAGCTTCTTTGTTCCAAAGATAATTGCCACTACTGCCAAGGCTCTCCATGCAGCGGAATAGCACCTCAGCAATGGACATGGTGGAACAATCCTGTTATGGTGATATAAATATCAATTAAATACAATGAAAGAATCCCTGAGACGGATTTTCGTCTCAAATATGTCGAAGACATTATTGATAGAGCTGAAGCATTGAATTAAAATTTGTGGTGCGGCCGGGAATCGAACCCGGACGTCCATGCTTACTAGGCAGACGTCTTAACCGTTAGACTACCACACCACTAACGAGTAATGCGCCTCGGAATAGTCTATGTACGATTTCCCTCCACAACACAAACTTTAATTCAGCTTCTTTGTTCCAAAGATAATTGCCACTACTGCCAAGGCTCTCCATGCAGCGGAATAGCACCTCAGCAATGGACATGGTGGAACAATCCTGTTATGGTGATATAAATATCAATTAAATACAATGAAAGAAGGATGTTGCTCGTAATATTGACATAGTATCAAATAATGCAGTTAAAGAGATAAGTTCATGGCTAGTAGAAAACAAGTTGATGTTAAATCACAGTAAAACTCAGTTTTTACAATTTCTAACACATAATTTGACGAAACCTGACATTCTGATTACACATAATGGGCATGTCATAAGTGAGACTGAACAGTTCAAATTTCTAGGTGTTCATATAGACAGTAAGCTGTCATGGAAAGCCCATGTTCAGGATCTTGTTCCAAAACTAAATTCTGCTATACTTACCATTAGAACAATATCTGAGATAAGTGTTTTTTCAACACGAAAAGTAGTCTATTACGCTTACTTTCACTCACTTATGACGTACGACATAGCTTTCTGGGGTAACTCGCCTGATGCAAAAAGGATATTTCTGGCTCAAAAACGGGCGTTTCGAGCAATATGTGGTGTAAGTTCGCGAACGTCATGTCGACCCCTTTTCAGTAGTCTGGGAATTTTGACTCTGGCGTCACAATACGTTTTTTCTTTAATGTCGTTTGTTGTTAATATCAGCTTATTCCTACGAGTTAGTAGCTTTCACTCGGTGAATACTAGACAGAAGTCTAATCTACATTGGCATCACACCATTTTAACACTTGTGCAGAAAGGCGTACAGCATTCTGCGGCATCCATTTTCAATAAGCTGCCACAAGAACTAAAGAATCTTAGCACTAATCCACACGCTTTCAAATCTAAATTGAAGAGTTACCTCATGGCTCACTCCTTTTATTCTGTCGAGGAACTCCTAGAAAAGTTAAACAATTAAGCTAATTTATTTTTTCTTTATTGATTCTTTTCACTTTGTCTTAAGATTTTCGTGTGCAAAGGACTACTTAAAATTTTTCTATTACCATTCTTGTGTAAGAATTAATGTATTGACTTGTTCCATGACCATGGAGTCTCACTCCTCAATTGTGTCCTATGGAACAGAAAAAAACAATAAAATAAAAAATAAAAAATAAAGAATATGGCAGTCCATCGAGGTCCATGTCAGTGGCCTTTGCACACCCCAGAGCCAGGAGGCGGCCTCCAGAGTGCTCCACCAGGACGTCAATCACTATCCAGCTTCGATGCGGTCGAGCTCCGTCTTGCATGAACCACATCTTGTCGGACTCTGGGTCACTTTGAATAATGGGGATGAAATTATCTTCCAACAACTTCGCGGAGCGTTCGATAGTCACCAAGCCATCAAGGACAGTAAAGAGACATCCTGATCACGAAATGCCAATTATACGTCCTCCAAATGCTCCAATTTTGCTTATTGAGGAACCAATCATAATAAAAGTGGACTTAGTCACTAAATCGCACCATATTCACATTACACTGGCACGCGGACAACCGTGCAGTTTGAACGTCCTAACGCTAAACGTTGAAAAGCTACGACGATTTTATTATTATTTTATTATATAGTTCAATAATTCTCACCCTGTATTTGGAGTGCAATTCATAGAATTCAATACACTCAAGAAGCTGTAATCAATACATTTTGCGGTGAACACAGCTTCTGTGACTGGCATATCACATGATTATGAAAGTCGTACTTGGTGTCGTTGATCGTCATATAACCTAGCTGGAAAGGTATGGAAGATACTTGTTTATAGTCTTCTTTATTGTGTATATCGTCGGTAATTTGTGAAGGCTGCGTCATAAATTAGAAACGGTATTGTAGAGGAATGTAGCGGCATTTGAGCGTGGCCAGAGAAGAATTAACTTATTTGCCCACTTTAGGTTATGGTAGAAACACTAAAAGTGGGCCTTTGCGATCGTCTTTTGACAGCTCGAAATTTGAATGAAAATAACGGCTTAACTATTCATCTGAAACGAAAATTGAATAACCGAATTTGTAGAGGAGAAAATTCTCTACAACTTTGCTCTCTTATGTTTTTTTCATATCTCTTATCGTTTTAAAGA
Organism: Locusta migratoria; assembly: GCA_026315105.1. Lineage (NCBI taxonomy): Eukaryota > Metazoa > Arthropoda > Insecta > Orthoptera > Acrididae > Locusta > Locusta migratoria. Next base: position 726,802,053 of record CM048744.1, on the reverse strand, counting down.
TATTTGCAAAAATAACGGCGATTTTGATATGTATGTCTGTCTGTCTGTCCGACTGTCTGTCTGTCCGTAACGTGTTTCCTGTTTTTAAGACGAACCGTTCAACCGATCAGCACCAAATTTTGCAGACATGATTGTAGGCCGCCAGAGACCAGAACCTCCCTTTTTCAAATTTTTCGGACAAAAAATACGGTAGTAATACCAAAAAAAGCTGTTTGTAATATAATTGTAATTGCAAAAGAAAATTGAATAACCTAATTGGTACAGGAGAAAATTCTCTACAACTTAGCTACCTTGTTTTTTTTTCATATCTCGTATCGTTTGAGACATATTTGCAAAAATGACGGAGATTTGACACCCTCCATTGAATTAACTAAAACCAGCCGTTCGGATATGTCACGTGACATTCCTCGTCGAGAACTCTCTCTGGCATACTCCATCTTGCGTTGCGTATTTGATGATTTTCTTATTGTAACTTACACGCTGTAATTTCAAAGCAATGGCGCACTGAAGAATTAACAAAAACACATCGTTCTTCGTACGATAAATGAGAATCCAATGTCTACAAATGCCATATTAGCATCAGTTAACAACGGCCATCAATAGTATGAGATTAAAGGACTCGTCTTTTGTTTGATATACCCTTCTTTTTATTGTTCCCCCTATTAGAAATAGTTAGTTGCACTGGGCCTAGGATAAGATAGGGCAAACGCCCGAAGTGGTGTAGTTTGTCATTTATTTTATTTTCTAGGGTAAAAGTGGCGGTGGAAAATAATTATTTTTTTTGTTCCTTCCCCTAAAATAAAACAAATAAATAAAAAGAAAAAAATGCTTAAGGAAAAAAAATAGGGTAGTGGGCAAGGCGTTGGAATATGATGCCAAAGGTCAGTGGTTCGGAACCCGCCACCACCTTAATTTTTTTTCCTAAAACGGTTTCAGACATTCTTATTAATTAATTTTTTATTATTTAGATTATTATTTTGGTCCAAAATGTTTGCAAAAACCTATAAACTACAAATGTAAAGTGGGCGATTTTTTTAGCTGGCAATGCGGCTCAGTAGCACAGTGGTAGAGTGCGGGGTTCGATCCCCGCCAGGTCCTAAGATTTCTATCTGTCACTTGCCACTTCTTTCACCTCTGGCAGTGTTGCTGATGTGAAAAATATCGATTAGCACCGTGGTCTGGAATCCACGTTAAACTGTAGGTCCCCTGTAACTGGCTGGATAAGTCAGTTCTAAGATCGGAGGAAAGCAACGGCTTACCATCTCCAAATAAGACCATGCCTAGTAAAGCACTGTGGTGTTTAAACCAATCTTCGGATTGTTGACTGCTTTACCTTTACACTGGCTGGCGCTGATGATACACATATTTATTGAAGTAAGCGATATTCTGAGACAGTAAATTCATTGGACGAGTGATTAATTCCCCGATCACATTGTCTGTTAATATGGAATCTCTGAGATATATTAGTTGTTATCATTTATGATTTTTTCTTCGTAGGAAGAAATATGAATCCTTCATGCAAAGATAGTGACAGCGAGTTTAATCGTTCCACAAAAAAGCGCTAAAATTATCAATAATCATTATCAACTAAATTTCAGTGATGCGTGGCTCAAAAATGAAGTTAGATTATAAGGTACACACACCAATTTGGCCCTCAGTATTATGTATCATCGGTATTGTCGTTATACTGATAAGTAAGACAGTTTTGGTTAAATTCGGTCCATTTGCATTAGTTTTACGCGCTTGGTACGGTACAATAGTTGCCTCGTTTCAAACTCGTAACGCTGTCTTACATACATTTAAAATTACCGGAGAAGGATTTTAGATAAGCCATGCCCCTAATAGACGAATATTTCACGAATAACTTAGCTCAAAATCTGTACCGTCATGCATCAACACTCTACCATTACGTTAGATTGGTCTGCTGCGTGGAACACTGAGTACTGTATTGTAGTCTTCCACATTTCGGGCATTGTTTTTACAGTTAAATTGTTGGGGTAAATGAACTTCGTATTCATGGACTCTGCAGAATTATTTTCAAAAGGAGGCAAGCTTCTAAACCTGCAAGTTTTTATAGAGCAAATTCAATTAATTTTGAATCATATGGTGCCCAGTGAACTAAATTTGACTATGAATAGTCTATACTATGAATAGTCTATACTATGAATAGTCTATACTATGAATAGTCTATACTATTTCTATTGAATATTTTACCTACATGATAAGGTATCATACTCATAAATATATGCAGTCTTTATCTGAGTTTGGTATGAATTAAGATTCCACTGCTTCTATTTAACAGCAAGTGATTACCCCCTCCAAATCAAAAACATTAGAAAATAAGACTAGTTAACTGTATATTCACAAAAATATCTATTCACAGTCTAGTTATGTTTTACCTTGAAAATTTATTAACTGCAACACAAAGGGATTCTGAAATATTCTGAATCATTCTGTTTCTTAGTAACAAAACCGACCAGTAGAAATGACAGTGATCTGAACTGTTAGAAGTTGAAAAACAGCATACAAAATATAGAAAAGGTGATGCAATAGTTATTCATCTACAAAAATTCTTTTGATTACAGAATTTATTGTACATTATGTTGATGAATTTACTCAATTACGTTAATATTTTCTGCAATCAGACGCCAAACAAAAACAACCTGCAACGTGTTGTAATGGACTCCCTTTTTTCAACTTAGTAAATGCTGCACACGGAAATGGTAGAGAATATGTTGGGGAATACTGTATCGTGACAATTGTCTGCAAATTTTCACGGTGCATAAATCATCATCGCACAAAGGAAAAGGTGTAGGTCCTACTGTACTTTCTCTTGACTAGCATAACTACAAAGCAAAAGTAAGGTAGACAGTCACTGCTAAGGACACAATACTGCACATTGCAGTCACCAGTGCCGGATATACGATGTAATACCGTCACAGACATTCATTTCTAAAAACGTATAAGAATTCTTCGGTGCATAGAGTCTTCACTCCACAATTCCAGGAGGGGGATATTGACCCCTTGCGTTCCCACGTGGACGCCTGTGTTGGTGTGTATAGCTCGTGCAAGAAGTCATGGCCCGTGTGTAGAAACGCAGTCTCGAGTTGTGTGCAGGGCGAGTCCATTCTTTGGTTTCAGAGGGGCGGCCGCCTCATTTGCAAGTTGCCTGCTGTGCCATACACTTCGTCTATTAAGCCGGCAGTCAGCTGCACCCCGTGACCAGTAGCACAGACAAATATATACTGTCGGGAAACCTCCATAAGGGCCCGGTCCTACGCTCAGGGGTGCGGGGAGGAAGGGTTTCCAGCAGTTCCGTAAGATGTCCCATGATGGCGCTGCTGTCAGAAGCAGCCCTTTATAATGGCCAGAGCAGGCGACAGGTAGCGGCTGCCCCCACACCACCTCCCCTCAAACGCCAGAAAGCCGGACACAGCCGTGGCCTCGTGGCAGGCGGCACGATCTCTCTCCTCAGTCTCCCCTCCACGCTACCCTCTGACGTGCGAGAGACACCCTAAGCCAGGGAACTGCCTGACACCTGCTAGCATCTTAAGGAACTACGAGGGGAGCGTAGGACAGTGGTTTAGGGGGGGGGGGCGCTTCTCCTCTGTATATGTTACTCTGTGCCAGTAGGCAGCACGCAAATGAGGCGGTCGCCCCTCCAAAACAGAACAATGGACTCGCCCAATGCCCAAGATGAGAAGGCAAGGGCCATGACCACTTCTCCACTTCTTGCACGAGCTATACAATTCGAGAAGTATCTTTCACTTTAGTATATAATGAAACACTGTAGGGACATATAAAAAAATAACGTAATTGCATTACTCCATTGTGGTTAATGGTTGTTTACATTTAGGAAAAAGGGCGAATTAATAAATGAATTAGAGTAGTCTAAATACTGAAGGGTTTCAGAAATAAAATAATCTTTTGAAGTTAATGAAATATTAGGCTTAATTTTTTCTGTTGGATTTCAGAAAAGGTGTGTATTATCCTATTTTAGATCATTTAAAGCTAGATCATATCAGGTATTCAAGTTTGCATTTAATATCTGTTTGCTATGTTTTGGACTAGGCTACTGTCAAACAAAGGTCTGTATCATTACATGACAGATCATAGAACTATAAGCTAATGGGTGACAGTTTCATTGTAAGTGTTGATATTTATATATATGCGGGTTGGAACTTAAAAAGTGGCAACTATTTATTCACAACCGTTACAAATGTGTTAAATGTTTGCACCTCTTACTGTCCTTCAGTCACTAGCATTGTGTAAAACCCGTTGCCAGTGGTGTGGAAGGCATAGTATACCGTTAGCAGATCCTGTTCTGTTGATGGTGCGAATGGATCAGTCTACTGACTGTCGAATCTCTGGAGCAGTTCTGAAGCGAATGCCATGAAGCCTTCATCTTCTGTGCCTGAGCAGCATCGAAACACATCCATTTCTGCAGTTCTGTCAATTCATGCAGAACCCACCGTGATGCCCAGGCTTTCCTTCAGGATGCGAAGCACAGTTGTATTCGCCAATCCGATTTCGTGGGCGAGCTCACGAACCGTCTAGCGTCGATCACTGTCCACTAATGTGTCACCAGTATGCGCTTCTTCTTCAGAGACGCTAGGACGACCTGCCCAATGCATGTCTGCTACAGTTTTCCGGCCTTTGTTGAAGGCCTTTACCCAATCATCCACTGTTCTGCATGGCAATCTGAGTCCCCGCACACCTCTTGAAGATCTTGATGACACTTTCGTGCTGTCCAACTTCTGGCACATTCAATCTTAATCCAACTCCATTTTCCAGTTTCGAAAATATAGTAACACCGTTACGTTAGACCGCTCACCCACAAGTGATTGTCTTTCCCTGGATTCTGCGCACGCCGGTGGTGGAGATCGGGCAAAGAAAAAGAAGGGAGGAAGCTTGGAGTTTAACGTCCCATCGACAGCGTGGTTATTAGAGACAGAGCTCACGCTCGGATATTTGGGTAAGGATGTGGAAGGAAATCGGCCGTGCCGTTTCAAAGGAACCATCCTGGCATTTGCCTGGAGTGATTTAGGGAAATCACGGAAAACCTAAATCTGGATTGAAGAATGTGGTATCCCACACTCAGTAATATTTTCAAAAAGTACAACCTCTAATGGTCATATGTAGGACATATAAGCAAGGTGAGGTTTACAACAGCTTCTGACTCAGGATCACATTCACATGCAGGTGAATCATACACATTTAGCTTATATGGATTAACAGAACTTGAGCCTGATTGGACTGAAATGATAGTAGAAATTGAGGTTCGATTCTGGTGAGTTTTGGAAGACACTGCTGTGATGAAATCTGTGGTTGTAATTACTACATGGGAGTCACGTTTTGCTCACTGTTAAATGTTCCACATCTGTTGTCACTGTTGTTTTACATGACTTGACTGTCGTGCAGGAATGGTAGTGCATTTGATGTGTCATGTTACAGGTTGTATGGCTGCTACCATTTGATGTGTGAGTCCTTTAGCATAATTTAGTTTAAGTGGTCTGTGAGTCTAGAGACCGGCCACCTCAGCAGTTCAGTCCCTTAGGTTTACAAACATTTTAACATTTTGATATTGACTCTTGACCTAATGTAAATAGCCTGTATATGGTATTTTCAAATATTGCTGGTTTTGCTATAGAGTCATCGTCCTCATTATAAAAAAATTTCAGAATCCAAAGGCACCCATAATATTTGTATTGAATGTTTCAGCTGTATTCTAAAGTAAAAAACCAGACATGATTTGTTGTCCTGTTGCATCTCTGGTGTTGGAATACTCTTAGGGATGCTTTGGGAGTCTGATATTATTGGGATCTGGAAGAAGTGTGTAGAAGAGACAACCTGAAATACTTCAATAATTGCCACTGTCTTCACTATAGGCTTAATATAGATGTAATTGTAGCCGGTCTGAAGGATTTACAAGCCTGGATTTGAGGACAGAAGAAAGTGCATCCAGCGAACTCTTTCTGAGGAATTTTGGATCCATCAGTATATAAGCAAAGAAATTCAGGCCACTGATCTGCATTGATTCAATTACATATGCACTAACGTTACACCTCGTTACACATTCGAAGTAGGCTGTATTAAATTAATGGGCTGGAATCTCACTGCCGATTGTATCAAGATTGTATTCAAACAGAGACAATTTCAATAAATATCTTATGTAGTGTGTAATAGGAGATGATATGTCATAGTTGGTATAAACGGCTGGAAGTTTATTCTTCTGTAGTGGATGGCCGATAGTTGATGAAAACTTACCTTGGCTCAGTGCCATCTATAGTAACATCAAAAAGACAAAAATAAATGTCGAATCAAATTTCCAGAATATTTTCCTTCAGCAGGTTGGTGCGAGGATAGACACCGTAGCTCGAGAGAGAGAGAGGGGGAGTGAAGGGTGCTAGATGGAAGTCAAAGGTATTGCATGATAACTACCAAGAACCTTCTTGAAAACTACCATTCCATGGCAGTATGATACCAAAGAGAAAGAAGAAGAAGTAAAGATTAGTGAACCGAATAATTCGTATTTGTGTGTGTGTGTGGGGGGGGGGGGAGGAGATTATATTTGTAAGAGAGAGATATAGAAACTTACACACACAAATACAAGTATGTAATGTTGTATATAACTTCACCTAACATTCACCCCCTTCCCACTAGAGCTCAGTGCGAACAGTAATAGTGTATTTTATACAGTCTGTTCACTTCTGGTTTCATGAAATCGTATTGGAAGTAATTTTAGTTATAAATTACCATCTGTTCCGACACTCTTAGGCAAAGTGACATTTCCCCCAGACTGTTCACAGGAAGCAAGTTTCAGTACAAGTTCTCATAATAACGTCCTAGAAATTAATATTTGTGTCAGGAGAAGCAGAAGCACAGTTCATGCCACATACAGAGAAACATTTGATAGACATAAGGAAAACAGGATGCACCTAGCAGCTACTTACTTGTAGCAACATTATTTTCTGTCCTCTGTTTTTCTGATGCATAGTCTTGTGGTTTATTTTTAAATATTTATTGCCACAATACCTGGACTTTACTCAACTTTCTTGTTGTATCAATTCTTTTTTTTAATTTTTTTAGTTACACACAAAATAACATTGATTTAACATCCCTTCTTTCAACCAGTTCATTATTATTTATTCCCCATGTTTCTGTGTAGAACAAATCATTTATCATGGCCATCCCCTTCATTCTGAAACTTTTATTTTTTACTGTGAGTCTTTGTATGAAATTTGCTGAACAGTGCAGAATTAGTTAGGTGAAATAGTAATCTGATGGGAGGTTTATTTTTACTTCAAGCTGAGCAGTTTTCTGGGAATAGGTACAGTTTGATCTATTCTTGTGGTATATATTTTGGCTCAGTGGTAAAGTGCTGATTACAAATTAAAAGTAACACGTTCAATCACCAGTCAATCCTAACATTTTTATCTGTAACTTATAACTTCTTTTACCTTTGTCAGTGTTGCTGTTGTGAAAAATGCTGGGTTTCATTGTAGGTAACAATTCCATGCCTAGTAAACTAATGTAGTATTTAGACCAATCTTCAGCTAGATGACTGCTTTAGCTTATCTTTTGAATGACAATTTATAAATGAGCTCAGTTCATTTGGATTCTTCTTATCCTCACTCTCATGGTATGCTGTGTTTTTATGTGTATGAGAAATACATTGTTAGTAAATTGCCTTAGATAAAATACATTTTAAACTGCAATTGTCATAGGAAGTCGTTCTGTGTAAAGTCAATTGACAGTATGTAGACCACATACATAACCAAATGCTTAAATTCATTATAATCATTGTGGAAGGTCTCAATTTAGATTACCAGTACCTCTTCATAAATTTTTACTGAAGTATAGAGCTTTCATATGAGGTATAATTATTTTTGTGAAGACAAATAAGGAGCTGTTTGAATAACAAAGCAATATCATCATCATAATTCATCTGCAGGCAAAGACAATTACAAGGATTGGTGGCATGTCACGCCATTATAGACTTCTAACTGTACTGCCTTGAAAGTGGCAGTTCGGCAGTCAGACAAGGAATGTGATCGTCAAATTTTCCCGCTGCACTATACTTCAAAGGATGTCAAACCTGCTCTTTAAAGCTGTTGACTGGATGAAGTAGAGACATCCTATCCAAAATCCTTCCGACTGCTCCTAAAGTGGTGTTATGTCACCCATCCAACCTGCACAACATCCTAGTCCATCTCTATACCACTTCCAACCCCTTATCACAGGGATCATTTACCTGTGGAAAACCCTGATGTAAAACCTGCCACTTTCCCCAAGAAATTAGTCAAATTTAATTGTAAGGGATCCAGCAAAACCATGGCTCATCAAAGGTATAAAAATATCTTGTAACCGGAACTGTATCTGACAGCAAGGAAGAGTAGTGACTTAGAAATATTCAACTATTATAAAAACTACTGTTCTGTATTAAGGAAAGTTATTAAAAAATCCAAAAGCATGTGCATCATGTCTGAGATTAGTACATTCAATAATGAAATTAAAACAGTCTGGAATATTATAACAAGGGAGACAGGGCAACCAAGAACACAGGAAGACAGCATTGCCATCAAAGTGAATGTAAAAATTAAAAAAAAAAAAAAAAAAAAAAAAAATCAGAAGTTAAAAACATTTTTAATAATTATTTTTTAAATGTTGTGGAGAATATAGGATCCAAATGTTCATTAGAAGAAGCTAGGCAGTTAATGGAACAGGGCGTACCTTGACAGTTTGATACAATGGAAATCCCACCAACCTCTCAATCTGAAATTAGGAAATTAATAAACTCTCTCAAGAGTGAAAGCTCTCATGGCATTGATGACATATCCAGAACGGTATTAAAAGCTTGTTCTCAATAAATATGTAGGATTCTTAGCCACATTTGTAATAGCTCACTGGAGCAGGGTATTTTCCCTGATAGACTGAAATATGCTATTGTCAAACCACTGCATAAAAAAGTGATACGTTGGATGTCAACAACTACCAACCAATCTCACTTCTGAACGCTATATCAAAAATTCTTGAAAAAGTAATGTATTCCAGAGTAGCTTCACGTATTAATAAAAATACAGTTCTAACAAAATGTCAGTTTGGTTTCCAGAAAGGCTTTTCAACAGAAAATGCAATATATATTTTCACTAATGAAATATTAAATGCTCTGGATAATTGTAAATCACCCCTTGGGATTTCTTGTGATCTATCAAAGGCCTTTGATTGTGTTAACCATGGAATTCTTCTAGATAAGCAAAAGTATTGTGATATGAGTGGGAAAGTGCACAAATGGTTTAAATCATACCTAACTGGAAGAGTTCAGAAAGTTGATATAAGTAATTCACATAATATACAAAAAACAGCCGAGTCCTCAAACTGGGGAAATATCAAGCTTGGTGTGCCACAGGGTTTGGTACTGGGACCTTTGCTGTTCTAAATATATATTAATGATGTGTCTTTCTATATTCATAAAGATGCCAAGCTAGTTCTCTTTGCTGATGATACAAGTATTGCTATCACACTCGAATCACAGGAATTAACTGATGAAATTGTTAATGAAGTATTTCAGAGAATTATTAGATGGTTCTCTGTAAATGGACTCCCTTTAAATTTTGAAAAAACACAGTATATTCAGTTTCTCAAAATAAATGGCATCACACCATTAATTAATGTTGACTTCAACCGGGAATCTAAAGCTAAGGTAGAAAATTCAAAATTTTTAGGTTTATGCAATGATCAGGGATTGAATTGGAAGAAACACATTGACGATCTGCTGAAACGTTTGAGCTCAGCTACTTATGCTATTAGGGTGATTGCAAACTTTGGTGATGTACAACTCAGTAAACTAGCATACTATGCCTATTTTCATTCTCTGCTATCTTATGGCATCATATTCTCGGGTAATTCATCATTTAGTAAGAAAGTATTCATTGCACAAAAGCAGGTCATCAGAATAATTGCCGGAGCCCACCCAAGATCATCCTGCAGACATTTATTTAAGGATCTAGGAATCTTCACAGTAGCTTCACAATGTATATATTCACTTATGAAATTTGTTATTAACAATCCAACTGAATTCAAATGCAATAGCAGAGTGCATAGCTACAACACTAGGATGAAGGGTGACCTACACTATTCAAGGTTAAATTTTGCTCTGACACAGAAAGAGGTTAATTATTCTGCCACAAAAGTCTTTGGTCACTTACCAAGTAGTATCACAATTCTGACAGATAGCCAACTAGCATTTAAAAATAAATTAAGAGAATTTCTGAATGGCAATTCCTTCTACACATTAGATGAATTTCTAGATAAAAATTAGTACTTTTGGAAAAAAATAAAAAGTATATATATATATATATATATATATATATATATATATATATATATATATATATATATATATATAAAGAAATTTTAAAAAATTCAAATATTGAGTGACATGTAATATTATGTATAGAAACATTTCATTTAACTGTCACATTCCACATCATTACGAAGTGTCGTATTCATGATCTATGGAACAAGTATTAATCTAATCTAATCCCTCATCCCAGCACATTCTATTCCAGTCCTGTCACAGGCTTATCCTGTCCCATCAGATATTGGCCCACCTGTGAAGGCAGCCATGTGATTTACCAACTCTGCTGCAATCATTGCACAGCATTATATATGGTTATGACAACGAACTAGCTGTCCATCAGGACAAATGGCCACTGCCAAACTGTGGTGAAAAGCAAGATGGACCACCCTTTATTCAATGCCTCAATTCAAGTTCCTTCTTATCAGAGCCTTTACAATCCATCATGCAACACGCAACTTTCCATCTCCACCCTTAGCCGCCATCCTTCCCCCTCCGCTCCTCACCTCACTCACAGTTTAGATACTAGTGGCGCTGGACAGGCCAGACATGGTGCTTGTATGTGTACATTTGTCTGAGTGATTGTGTGAATGTATGTGTTTCTTTTTCTGATGAAGACCATGGCCGAAAATTTAAGTTGTGTGAATGTGATTGTCTATTTTTCGTGCCTGTCAAGAGCTTAGGAAGCCTCTTTATGGTGAGTTGTTATCTATCCTCCAATGATTGTCTGGTTGAATGCCAGTGTGAACCTCATCTGTGAATAGCACTTGATCCCAATTCTGATAAGACCATTCAACATGCTGTCAGGTCCTTCTGTACCATATTGCCTCCTGTCTGGGTGTCAAAGCTGGACCTCGCCAGGAATGTAAGAACTGAACTTGTATGTTGTACAGCCTGTTACATACAGTTTGAGACGAAACACGACAAACAGTGGCTGTACAAAAATCATTATTCTGCATGGTGGCGTTCCTGCAAGCTGAAATCCGTAAGCAGCGGCTATCAGCAGCTGTGGTAGGCTTTGGGTAGTCAGAGTGAGGCAAGTAATTGACAGGTCCTGTCTCTCTGCTCCATCTCTACATCCAAACCACATTGCTTAATTTCACTTTTGATGTATCTGGAAGCTTCCCTTGATGAGAGTCCTTCCTGACACAAAGCAACAAAGCAATTATTATCAAACTTTGGAACTGACCTTCTAGGCATGGCAGAACTACAGTTAACACAAGCAGTGTACTTCCTTCCTGGTGTCATGACATGAACTAATCAACCATCTTATCCACACTGTCGCATTGACACTGTTCATATGTGGTTATTTACATCTTTGTGGCAGCTGAGTGACATATATGGACAAGCTAAGGAACTATGTTCTTGAAATATACACATTCAATGTCAATGTTCAGGAGACCTTGTGACCAATGTGAGACAACACTTTTTATTTGGTTTGTGTATCATCTTGATGCCAAATATACTCTGGAAAGCAACAATTGAGAGGCAGTTGGCTATTGTATTTTCTGTACTATCACCTTATATATGCTGGTTTGCATAGGTTACGTTTTTCAGGTGTTTGTGTCCTATCTCCGTCCGTTTGCTTCTTTTCCACGTTTTGTTTCTGTAATTGTATATATTGTTTTAATTTTTGCACTTTGTCTTTTCCGGTTTATGGGATATTCACTGCTAGCAGTTTCTTACAGTTACCTAGAGGTTATGAATACTGACTGTCAGTGAATAACTTTAACTTCAACTTCAACTTCTGCCTCTTGTAATATAGACTGTTTGAAAATGTTCTGTTTTTTAATTTTATATGTTAGATGAATATTTTTAAAATAACTGTAGATATTAATTAAACGCACATGAACTTGTAATATGTAACAACTTAGCACATAAATAATGGGGAGTCTGAGCACTTAAGGCTAGAATTGTGTGTGACAAACTGTAGCTGTTATATTGTAAATGAAGATATAAAATTACTGTATACAGGATTTAATGTTCATTAACATATATCAGTCTATAACACAATACAATATGAAACTGTTCAAATCTTCAAATGTTTGTATAGTCTATGGGACTTAACTAAGGGGTCATCAGTCCCTAAACTTACAAACTACTTATGAACTACTTACGAACTAGGACGGCACAAATATCCATGCCCGAGGGGGGATTCGAACCCCTGACCGTAGTGGCCGTGCAGACCGTGACTGGAGCGCCTTAGTCCCCACGGCCACCGCGGCCGGCCTATGAAACTGTGTGGGGTATATGAGGCAGTGGAGTAGCCGAACGGTCTAAAGCGTCTCTCTGTGGAGTGAGAGGTTGCTCGCCGTGGAGGTTCAAGTCGTCCCTGGGGCATGGGGGTGTGTCTGTTGTCCTTAGGTTAGTTTACCTAGGTTTAAGTAGTTTGTAAGCTACGGACTGATGACCACACAGTTTGGTCCGATAGATTTACAAACATTTGAACATTTTTGTGTGGGGTATTTTAATTTATAAGAAACAGTCCCAAAATTTTGACACCATCCATACAATTGTTATTGTTTCATGGATGAAAAAATCAATAAATCATTTGTTCAAAGTTTATTTACTCATTTGTATCTCCTTTCTGTGTGTTAATTACAGTAAATGAAATGATTTCAACTGGTGTCACAGTATTCAACATTTAATTCCATGTGTGTCTGACAGCTTGTTGCTTTTGTTACTGGATACAATTTGGTAGATAATTATTTTCCTTTTTTTTTTTTGAATCTTTTATGTCTAACATCGAAAGTAATTGCTGTACAGTATTTTGAGTACAAATGGATATTTTCAGCTCATCTGTAAGTCTTTTTACCAAGCATGTCTACAACTAGTCTCTCATTTTCAGAGTGAGTAACTGATTTTTATTTTCATAATGTTGTTCATATGTATTTTAAATTAAATATGTTACAACTATACCTATAAGACAAAAGTAACAAATGAAAAAAAACATTGTCATTATTCTGTAAATAGCTAAAAATACTGTTTAGCAGTAAACAGCATTTTGCCTTTATAAATAATGACCAGAAAAAGTATTTGAATATGCCAGTAGAAAATTCTAATGTTCACTTTCGACAAATCAGTAAGTACAATAGAGTTGAATTGAAATTGTATAACTGTTAGGTCTCAGTTAACAATTCTTCTAGTCCAGGATCATAATTTAAGACTGAAACTACACAGATCCAATTATCTACACATTTTTATCAGTTTGGGTTACAATGCGATCTCTATTCTCTTATGAAATATAAAGTTAAGCCTTCTCAGTCTTTTGTATTGCATGCTTTAACAACACAGTAAAAATCGTTTAGGAAATCCATATTTCTAAACTTATACATAATTATTCCTATTTTAGAATACCACTTAACTTTCCAGTAACACTACATTAACCTCTATGTACCAAACAGACTTCAGACTTGTCCTCCATTAAATATATGCATAGAGGGAGGGAGTTAAAAAGTTTATGTCTACTACGCATAAGAAAGTTGCCTTGATTACACTCAGGTAATTTTTTGTTGAAACTTTTAAAATGTTTTAATTGGAAAAACTTTCATAAATGCATCATAGTTTAGAAATTTTATTATATCAATATTTTTGAAAATGAAATCTCATAGATATACAAGTATCACTTCATTATTACAATTTCAGTAACTATAATGTATGTACTTTTATATCACAGGTCAATGAGAAATAGAGGAACAATGTGCATATACTAGTGCAGCTCAACAGAGTTTTGGTCTGTTTAGTGTCATGTCAGTAACATGTAAAGACAAATGTTTTTGCTATTTCCTTATCGATTATAAATATTCTTATCTTGATAGAATTTCATGGTCATTAACTTAAAAGTAAGGTTGTTATTCGGAAAAAAGTAGTAATTGGTTGTGAACTGAAAAGGAAGACTATTATTCGAAAAAGTGTGCATTGTGAAATTGAACATGGCTGACACTAAGATACCAGTGTTCGATGGAAAAGACTATGGAATCTGGAAATGGCAAATAGAAATGTATCTGAAAATGAATAAGTGTTACACCTTGGCTTCAAGAACAGAATCAAGCCCAGACAAGGCAGACATTCGATATCAAGACAATCTCACCACAATGAACTACATATATGGAGAGATTTCCAGCAAGCAAACGGGATTTGTCAGCAGTAAGGAAATTGTATTTGAGATTACTCTTCAAGCATTCCCAGCAATCGAATATCGTCTTCGGTTGTCATGTGTTCTGCGAGATAAGTATTGAACTTGCACAATATTTCAGTTACATACCTCATAACCTTCTTCAGGTACGACCTGAGACTTCTACTCAAGTGTATCAGGTCCAGTATTTATATCTGCGGCCTTCCCCTGCTCCCTCTGCAGACTGTGTCCATTTGCTGTGATCCGTTGTGATAATAGATGTTCCTGTTGTGGTCCGTGTCCAGCAGACCCGCTCCTGGGTTCTACAATTTCGAATTGAAAGCTATGTGGTTCAGGCCACTCGTCATGATTTGCAATGTCAAATCATTTGGCATCCATTATGGTTCTGAATACTTCCTATGTGGTCCGCACATGTCGGAGCCACTCCTGGGCTCTCTATTTTTGGATTGACTCCTAGCGGTCTGTGCCTGCTCGCCGTGATCTACTGGAGCAATGTGATCCTTCTGGCGTCCATTGCAGTTCTGAATGCTACCTATGTGGTCTGCACCCATCAGATCCACTCCTCAGCTCTCAAACTTATGCAGTCAGTGCCCAGCCACTGCGATCTGTTGGAGCGTTGGTGTTTCGTTTGGTGTCCGCTCCAGTCCAGAATGCTTTCTATGCGGCTCACGCCCATTGGACCTAGTCCTGGCCATACCATCTTTGGAGCGGCACCTTTACTGTTATCGACCACTCCACCGGAGTCTGCTGAAGCACTGCCATTTCATCTTGTGTCTGATGCTGATCATGATGTGTTATTTGTCGACCATAAAGGGAACATCTAGAGCCGCAATGGATCACTGCAAATAGGCATGGACCGCAGAGGTAGCAGGGGAAAGGCCACAGACAAATACTGGACCAGATCTACTTCAGGAGTTCGTTAAGGTGTCACCTGGATAAAGTTATGAGCTATGTAACTGAAATATTGTGCAGAACACCTGACAACCCAAGGTGTATTTGAGATCAAGAAAGAGTTTGACAAATTACACTCCAAGGAATCTACAGCACAGCAGATTGTTAGCAGAATTAAGTTGCGCAAACTGATGTTAAAAATTTTAGTGAAATGGCAACATTCTTCAGTGTTTTTGAAAAAAGGAAAGAAAAAGATTAAGTACGATCAGTAAGCATGAAAGTGATGCAAAAAGAAAAATTGAACTACATGTTGAGTACCTTACCGGATTTCTTTGACCTTGAAATACGACCGTCTGACGTCTTCCATATATTTTTTTATAAAATTGTAATTTATTTGATGTCGCTAGATTAGCATTTTGTTAAAACTAGAACCCCTCTTTTCAAGGCATGAGGAATAGCATTTTATTTCATGTTTTAGAATATTTGTTTCTGAAATGTTAGTTAATATTGCTAGGATTTTGTTATTTTAATAATTTATTATTGTGGTTATGAATGAACAACAAGTACTGGTTCTCCGCTACGCCACTGTCCCTGTGCGAATGTGTACTTGTTTTACTTTTAAGTGGATGTGCGAGGATCTGATGGCTGTCTGAATGTGGGTGGTAATAGCTCACTTTGCATGGTTCTCTCTGGCTCAGAGTTGATAGTTAGTCGTTACCAACCCCTGCTGCTGATACAAACAAAGAGGTTTCTACACCCTTTGGTTACAAGCTAGTCGACAAACCTTCTCCAGGGAGAGTCTCATGATCTTCTCTGTCCACCACCGCTGTTATCATGGGTTTTGCCCCGTTTCTGGTAGCTTTCCCGTCTTCTGGCCACTCGATCTTCACTTTGGGCTGGGATTGAGGTTAGGTACGGTTGGTTCTGCTCTTGTGCCTTCGGAGATGGTAGTGATTCATTGTCTAGCATGTTTAACTTAGACTCTTGAACTTAGATTCATTTTTCGAATCATGTGCGGAAACATGTCCTATTTTTCAGTCCAGTGATTTCCAACAGATAAACACGGTGTATGTGTTACTAGTTGCAGTTTGATAATGGCCTGGTATATTCAAACCTTCTGTGATTATGTGGCGTTGTACGAACTCTGTATAAATTCTTTCTAGTTTTGTGGGTCCTGATTTCTAACAGACGATATGTTCATTTTTGTACAGTGAGTGTAAAAATCTTTCTTATCTTTTCCTGTCATGAGTGATATGTGTTCCATGTGGTTGGTTCTTAGAACAAAACCTTCAGCTTCCACTATTGTTTGTTCCATGCCCATCAGGCAAATAACTATGCATGTATCCTTCTGATTTCTACTAACATTTCACAATCTTCTCTCCCCACTTATTTTAATTTTGCTGTTTCTTCTCCGAATTTCTAGTATACTCTCAGTCTTTGTCAGTAATTTCATCCAAGCCTTGTACAACGTTTTTCAACAGCTTACTTAAGAAATTCTAAACATTCCTAAGGGTTGCATGCTGTAGTTTTTGTTTTTCCGACTTTGTAATTATTCCACTTTTACGGGATTTGAGATTGGACTTTTTCTGTCTCTGTAATCGCTTCATATCGCGCCTAGCTTCATTTCACTTGCTTCCTTTTGTAATTCTAAAAAGTTGTAGAGGTTGCATTACATAGTTAATTTTCTTTATTTTTCGGAGTTTGAATTTATAAATTTTTATCGGTTTTCAGAACCATTTGGCTCCGAACTCTGACTTCAGGTGTTTGCAGCTAGTCACCTGAATCACGCCACTTATCATAAAACCAGTGCCTAGATAATTTACTCTCACATTGAAACTTAGGACTTTGCCTTGATTTGTTTAATGAATCCGATTTTTAACCACTTCACCTTCAGTGGAGTGCGATCATGTAACATATCCATGTATCGGCGTTAGCGTGTTTGCTCGCAGTATAATCTAAATGCAAGTTAACTTTGGTATACTCGCGCACCATCTCAAATCAGGCATGACAGATCAGAGCCATCTTCACAGTTTTATTGTATATTGTGTTGTGTGGTACCTCCGGGTTTGCTGTATTTCGCATATGATAATGGCGCCTGCTTCTGCTTCGCTTCAGCATGCTGATTTTGGTGAGTTTCAGTGTTGAATTGCGTGTGTGTGAGCGAGTGAGTGTTGTTTGTATATCCTCCCCGCCAGTAGCATTACGTTTTGTGTAATTTATGTTAATTTCAATGGTGGGCATCATCAGTATTAGTTCCTATAAATGGGATGCTTTTATCGCATTAACAAAATTGGTTTCCCCATATTCAACCTGAATAAACAAGTTAAGTATGATTTTGACTTGCCTATAAATTGTAGTTTTCAAGTACCTTCCCCTTTTTTATTTAATATTGTTTTCCGCCAGTGCTGAAAACAAACTCAGATGCAATTTTTTATGTTTAAGTTCCATTGCGCCATAATGTTTTTCTTTATCCACCTTTATACGATAACTTTAATTGTGGTGGCTTGTTTATTAATGCCTGTGTGTAATTTTGTGTGAGCTGCAACATATATTGGTATCTTTTAACTTCCTGTTATTAGAGTAATTTGGACCAAGTCAGGTCTTAATTTGGGCCAGGGAACATGGTTTTGCAGTAGAGAGTAGCCGGTAGTTCACACTGACCCTGTGCTAATTTTACTGCTAAAATTAAACTTTTTTTTATAACAGCAAACGCTTATCTGGATGCCTCCTCCCAGAATTAAGCTTTTATTTCGTACAGTGGCCTACTTTTAAGCTATATCAGAGACTTGGTAGATTATTTGAAACAACAGGATCACACAGTCAAATATGTTAAAAGTAAAATTCAAATGATGGATTTAAAAGACAAGGCTGAAAGTGAAGGTGTAAAATCTAATGCATTTTAAACTGAAAAGAAAACTGATATGACCTACCAGGAGCAGTTTGTGCAGGAGTTTTCAAGAGAGACTGTCACCATGTCAGGAACATGCAGAAATTCATGGATACACATTAGATATCATTGAATAGGCGGCCGCGGTAGTCGGAAACATGAGCAAGATGAAAATAATGGTGGGGTTATCAAAAACAGGTCTTGCAGTTCACAACATCAGTATGGTTCCAGAGGCAGTCAATTTCAAGTTATCAGAAGCTTTTAACAGAACAAAACCGGAATGAGCAGCTTTGTAAAGGTGATACAACCTAAGATCACAAGTAATAATATTGAGCCAGGTAACACTGTACATATTGATTAGTTATTAGATAGTAGATGCACAGATCATTTTGTTGATAGTAACAGCAATATTTTAGAGTTCATAACTTTAAAACAACTAATGAAAGTAAACATTGCAGATGCTAAAGGTTTACAGGCTACCACAAAAGGAAATATAATTAGTAATTTTCATGTGTATGACAACATGATTCCAATTGACATTAAAAAAATCTATTTTACATCAAAGGTATAGATAGGAATTTGATTCGCTAGGCTAAAGTGACAGAAAAGCATAAAATTATATTTATAGGCAATATCTTAAAATTTTTTTGTTAAGGGCAATAACATACTTGTGATTGAATTGAAAGAAGATAGGTTGTACAAAGTGACAAATATACTTTATAAGAAAAAGGTTAAGGTAAACAGTGTTAGCACCAAGGTTAGTACAGTATCTCATCAAAGGAGAAATGGCATCATATTTTGGAATACATAAATTTTAAATACTTGAATATACAGTATAGAAATCAGTTAGCAGATGGATTTCTAACACATTGAGCATCAGAGTTTATGAATTGTATAGTTTGTATTGAAAATAAGATGTACAATGTGCGTTTTGAAAACAAGAGAAGTAAAACAAAAGAAACTTATTTGAATTGCTCTCACTTAACTCATGGTTTGCATGGGGAAAGATATTTTCTCACTTTTATTGATGATTATAGCAAAGCAGCTAAAGTTTATATTACCAAGTTTAAAATCAAGTTAATATTACTTTGTGGCATATGTTCATGAAATTAAAAACTTAACCAGTAAAACTATTAACAAAATGAGATGTGAAAAGGGGAAGAAATAAATTCAGATATTTCTCATTTTATAATAAAGAAAACAATAATCTGAATGCATGTCCTCTCTATGTACCTTAATTTAATGCTACAGCTGAAAGATATGTCAGGACAATTATGGATATGTCAAGATGCCTGCCAAGAGTAGATAAGAGTTTTTCGCCAGAATTGGTTTGTGTAGCTGCATACCTTAAGAACAGAACTTTAGTTAATACTAATGAAAGGAAAATTTTCTTATGAATTATTATTTGGGAAGAAGCCTAATAATAAAAATTTTTAGTTGTTTGGAAGTAGGGATTTGTGTAAGTACCAGAACGACTGAAAAAGTTGAAGTGGGATCATAAAGCAGATTTGGGAATTTTATTAAGCTACAGTGAAGCTGGTTACAGAGTAATAATTAACAATAAAATTGTCATTGACAAACATGTTGATTTTGTGGAAGAGAGTGTAAGGTGTGTTGGTTTAAAGGACTCTGATTAAGGGAGGGAACATTTTCCTTATTCTCAGTGTAAAAGTGTAGGGAATGAATCTGTTAATGAGCAAATGGAAGAAAAGTGTACCAATAAGTGTTCAGGCAATTGTAAACAAGAACAAGACAGTGTTTAGAAAAGGTCTAATAGAGAGCATAGAGTGCCTGATAGATTCAATGATTATATAATGTGTAACTTAATTTCTGTAAACTATTGTAGTGTTGATACTTGAGAAAAGTTTGAGGTGGCGATGAATAGTAATGAGTTAGAAGTTTGCAAACAAGCAGTGGATAAGGAAACTGAGAGTTTAAATAAAAATGAAACCCAAACCCAGAGAATGTAACCTTTTTAAAAAAAATCACTTGTAAGGAAAGATTATTTATAAGAGGCTTTTAACAAAAGGAAATTGTGGATGACATTTATTCACCAGTTGCTATGATGTCAACATTGAAACTTCTGTTAGAATACTGTTGTCAACTGGGATTAATTGCAGAACAAGGATGTGCAGACTGCATTTCTTAATTGTAAAGTTTTCTCTGAATTTTATGTAAAACAATCTACATGATATGAAGATTGAATACACAGAATTTGTAAATCGTATAAGGCATTTTATGTCTTTAGAGAAAGTCGTTCAGCATGGTATGATAATTTGGATGAGTTTTTGCAAGAAGTAAGTTTCAAAAGAAGTAAATTTTATTACAGTTTCTATGTACTGACAACCTCAAATTATGTGAACTATATAATTGTGTTTGTTGACAATTTGTTAATTTGTGGTAAAAGTAAAGGAAAATCACAAGAAATCAAGAGTCAGTTGTCAGAGAGACTTAAGTGAAGTAAAAAATTATCTTGGGATAAATATTAATTATAATTAAGCAAAGAACATGATGATTCTTAGTTTGGAAAACTGTATTGAATCTGTAGCTAAGAAATATCAGATTGAACATTCAAAATTGTACATTGCAGTACACCAATGGAAGTCAATTTTATATTAGAAATTACACAAGGTGTAAATCACGGTGTTATGTCAAGAACTTGATAGGCGCTCTCCTATATATTACCTCAAGAATATGGCCAGACATACAGTGTAAGTTACCTGAGTAGATTTCAAAACCGTTACCATGATACTCGCTTTAAGTATGCTTTTAGAGTACTGTAATATTTTGGAAATCAAAGAAACAAGGAAATGCAACAACTTCCACTTTTGCTGAGTGTGTAGAAGTATCAGAAGCTGTCACTGAGATCACGTTCATTCTTTATATTTTGAATATGTCTAATGCAAAGTCTGATGATGCTGTTAAAGTACATGAAGACAACTCAGAAGCAGTCAGTATATGATAGATATAGTAATGTCACTTAAAATTCAAAGCACATTGAAGTACTACAGTATTTTGAATGAGTATTATGTGAATGGAATTATAGACATGTCTGAAATGGACTCAGAAAAAAATGTTGCAAATATTTTTACCCAATCTTTGAACAAGGATAATTTTGTAAAAATTTGAGAAATGTTGAATGTAATTTGATTTGAATACAAATTTAAGGAGGCATGTTGAAATGTGTACGTACGTACATTTATATCATAGGTCAATGAGAAATATAGGAACAATATGCATATGCTTGTGTAGGTAAACAGAGAGTTTTGGTCTGTTAAGTGCTATGCTAATGTCATGTATATTCTTAATAGTAAAATTAATGAAGCTCTGAACACCTATCCATTGTCTTTCTGCTCAAGTGGAAAGGTCAACACAGAGATCAGAAATAAAATTACATGTTGTCTAGATGTGAAATAACTGTGTGCTATCCAGATGGTGCATGTGGTTTCTCAGGACAGCCAAGTAATTTTTGGACGCCTGTGAGTGCCTCTCTTCTTGCATAACTTCTGGTGGAATGTGAAAGCTAGACGAAGGGTGAAGAAATCTAAGAACTCCAGCACACTCAGCACACTGCATCCCAAGAAAAGGCTGGCCACACCTCCAAAAGCTGCTGTTGATAAAAAGAGAGAAGTAAAAACAACTAAGTTAGTTACATTTTAATGACTGTAAAGAAGATATTTTGTTTTAAGGAGTCAAGCAATAGAAAGTTCAGGAAGGGTGTACTAATATGGACATGATATCAGTCATCTTAGTAAGCTCTTATAGCCAAACTCTGGATTTTTGAGTGGATATTGTACATTTCTATTGAACGTCTGAGATGATTATTTAGCAAAAGTAAATAAATGAATAAACACATAAATATGCACTCCTAAATATTTCTCATAAATGAGAATCATCTACTTAATGTGATTGGCCCAAAGGCATACTTTTTGACTGCATGGTATGCTCAGAGCCAAAGTCACAAATACAATGATGTTCATAAAATACAATAAACAAAACCAACACAACAAGTATTACAGGTTTCCACATTTGTAAGACTGAATTACTCAGACATAACTATCCAACATATAATACCTAGATGAACAGATATAAATATGAATTGTCAGATAAAACTTTATATTGTGAAACTTAGTGATCGAATGGGGGACTGATGACCATTGCAGTTTTGTCCCCCTCAAACATCCAACCAACAACAACAAGACTTTATATCACTACCCAAAACTAAGTAGACATGACAGTCGCACAGTACCTTATTTTTGACAAATTTACACTATATAGAAAATATTTGCATAAACAGTATTGTGTTATAAATTTTAGTTGTAAACATGATAAATTCATGAAATCAGTCACAAATATTCACCCTATATTCTATAAATTTGTTAGTGAACACAAAACCTCAATTATACGATTCGTTTAAAATTTCCAATATCTATGTTGATCAAGAAATTGGAAGAACACCACTACCTATATTAGTTTTAATATTTGATACTTTTAAATGAGCACACATAACAAATATGCAGTTTTTACAAAACATATAAATGTAATTTTACTATCAATGTAATTGTTTCTATAATGTACATTGTATATTTGTAACTCAGAATGCCAACTCCAAACTGACTCTGGAGACTTCATAAAATCTTTGAGCTTTCAAAGCAGAAGGGGCTTGTGAGTTGATACCTGAACTGTGTAGACTTGTTGCCAAATTGCTGTCAAAGATACTGTACAACACTGAGCAAAGGTGTATCTGATTCAATAGTGTTTGTTAAACAGAATTATTATGTGCAATAAATGGTGTTCATTAATAAAAATGACTTTTACAAACATATTTATTTGATAAGTGACAAACCACATGTCTTTGCTAAAACAGAATCTGTCATATGATGCACAAAGGAAGACTGCTACCTGCGGCCTGATCTTCGAGACTACTTTTTCAATACAAGCTAAAATATTTAAATACCAATCCTTATTTTCACATCAGTTCAAATTATTTAAAATACTTGATGACCAAGATTAAAAACTAGTTTATTGTTGAGTCATCATACTACAAGATAGTGAAATAAGAAATCGATTATCAAAATTTTCGAAAAGGATAGATTGGTACTTGCCAGAGAGATTACTCAATGCATCCCAAACAGGCATATTTGAAGGCTTCTTGGGAATTCTGCTTTTAGTCCAAAGAGTCCATCTACACCAAGAAGCAACCTCCACATAGTGTAGCTTTCCATGATCATTGCATCTGCACTAATGAATCGTCAGTTTTGAAATGTGCCAGAAGTCTCACTGAGGCCTTTATCAACTGAAATTACCTTCCTAAATGTGTACAGAAACAGTTCTTCCAAGCCTTGATTTAAGATCACCCACCATTTCTCACACACTGACATTCCCACCATTGAGGAGCACTTCTCTTGTGAACCAGTAACAGATAATGCAATTAAATTGCATTATCTACCTGGATTTTGACTACTTCTCTTCTTTTATTGAAATGAGAAATATTCTTCCCACTATCCTCCCCACCTGTCCTACGGTGGTAATCCAATCCTTTGCAAAATCCTTGACTGTTCCTACTTCATTCCTGCTCGCAACCCCTTACTTCATGACTCATGTTCCTGCCTACTCTAGTCCTGTCACAGGGATCTCCTACCACATCAAAGGCATGACAATCAGTGAAAGCAGTCTTGTGATACGCATACTGAACTTTCTGTCTAGCCATGGTAATTAATAAGCTGCCTGTCTGCATGAATGGCCATCTACAAATTGTGGCTAATAGACAACTGGAGCAGCAAGCTATTGTACATGCGGTCTGGATCCTACCTAACAGTTCCAACAATTTTGAACTCTGCACTGTGCAGGCAGGAAGTGTCCCTGTAGCACATCCCAGGTTGAAGTTCCTTCCTGGGCCTCAATCTTCACTAGTCCCTTCCTCCACCATCTCTCCTCTTCCTGGCTTGCACTCCAGCCCTATATACACCTTTCATTCTACCGACATACAACTGCCTCTCTCCCTTCCCTTCTTCTTCGTCCTCTTATTGTCACAGCCTCCTGACATGGCACCTACCTAGCTGTCTTGAGCTATGTAGCCCATTGACACTCTTCTGGACACCACTAATGTATTCCTGCATCCATACCTTACATACCTCTCCTGCCTTCTTCCTCATCACCCCGGCACAATTGCTGCTTCCACACATTGAATGCACATCACAGTCTCACCACAGGATCTGGATACAGTGGTCATGTGTGTATGAGTGATGCTTGTACAAATGAGTGGACGTGTGTCCGTTTCTGAAGAAGGACATTTGGCTGAAGTTGAATTATCGAGAACTCTTTTAACAGTGCATGTCTGCAGCTTACCATGATATCTGTGTGTTGAATACAATCTGGAGTTTTCAAAATATGGCTGTTTTAACGAATGCTAGAGACTGAACTGTCCGATTAGTAAATATGTCAGTGAATCCTGTTACTTGTTGCACATAATAATGTTTGTAGGTTCAGTTCCCTGTCTTTCTCAAAAAGGATAAAGAGTGTTTAACATCTATAGCTCTACCAGGCAATGCACAGCCAAGCTGGATATTGTAATAGGACTAGTCATTCCAGAGCCCACTTCTTATGGAACTGAAATATGGGATAACACACCTCACTGACTAGACAACCTTTGGATCGAATACTTCATTTGCCTGTACGTCTAGCCAATGGAAAGCAAGTGTAATTTTCTGTAAATGTTAAAACCATTCTCGGACTAACATAATAATGTGTTCTTAAACCATTTCAATTAAGTAATTAATGGACACACTAATACATTTGTACCCCATAATTAATGAGCAATGACAATATAATTGTTTTCTTTATTAACTAGAGTACATTGGAATACTCTCATCCATAAGCAATCACACTGATAAAAGCTAACATCAATGTAAACAGGATAAAAACTCAGTTAATTAACAAAAACTATAGCAACAGTATTATATGAGAATCACAATTATGATACTCTTCACAGGTTTCCTGACAGATAATTACGTCATCTTCACACAAAATTTTGGCAGTCCATCTGGCCGTCATCTTCAGGCGAGTTCGCTGCTTGACTAACTCTCCGGAACTAAGTGGAACTCAACGAGCGGTTGCCCCTATATTCGCCACGGAATGACACAAGCGTGTGCGCAAAGAATCGACGATTCCCCCATCTGTCATACAGCGCTCCAGTGGAGGAAGTCAGCGCAAACAATAAATCGTTATTAAGTACTGTTGGTTGTGCGCTGAATATTCTTTTTTTTCCAGATAACACAGGGTTCCACAGTTTACTTAAGGGGAACACTTATCTCTATTTATAATATTGTCAGAAAGACAAATGTCAGTGGCTGCTTTTGAAACACAATCCCAATAGCGAGATGAAGAGGCTACCATTTTTGTCTTGTCATACACCGTTCTATGTTCCTCAATAAAACAGTACTCCACCAACAAACATTTCTCTGCTTGAAGCAATCATGTGTGCCGATGGTGTTCAGTACATCGATCTTGGCGAATGAAAACCTTTACACACTGCCAGGATATGTTGTGTACACCGGGCATTCTCAATCCTACATCATCCTTTACTGATCCCAGAGGTGCTCTAACCTTACTCGGCGGTCGTAGAACACATTTAATTTCATATCTTTTTAAAAGTCTGCCTATTTTTGAAGATATGCTTCCAGTAAAGGGAAAGCCAGTGATTTGCAGGTGTCTTCTTGTGCTTTCCGCGTTGGCCCATACTGGAAGGCATGACAGATATGTTTGTCAGAATACCCATACTGCTTTAACATGGTCCTAAGGTGGTCCAGTTCTTTTGTCAAGCTGTTTGCATCCGAAATAGCAAAAGCTCTTCCCGGCTACGTTGTTTGTAAAATACCAGTTCCAGTGTACAGCATGATATCTAGAATGGATGCTTTCCATCCTTCCTACCTCCATCATAAACTTGATGCTGCGATGAAGACAATTAAAATTATCCAATTAACGGTTCAGAGCATCTCTCTCATGTGACCATACCATGAAAGTATCGTCAACATATCTCCAAAACTAGATGGATTTCAAAGACGCTATCTGCAGTGCAATGTCTTCAAAATCTTCCATAGAAACATTGGCGACTATAGGGGATAATGGACTTTCCATAGCCACTGTGTCAGAATTCCATCACTAGGCAATCCTATACGTTTCACTGGCTTTGTTCCCAATCCACCATATTAGATGACGATACTCATAACCAGACTGTGAGTAAACTCACAAATAACGATCTTGATTACGCCACCCTGTCATTATTGGAGAAAGGTCTTAATTTTACTTCTACACTGAGGAATGTTCTAACCACTGAAATCAGTTGTCTTTGGATCAAACCAGATCTAGTCTTCCGGAAGTGATTAGACAAAAGGTTTCACATATGTTGCATCTGGTGCAGCCTCCATGGAGTACCATCTCTCCTCTCAAAGGGCGGCAATTCGATCCATAAGAGAAGGTCAGGACTTAGTACATTTACCATCAGACAAAAGTAATACCATTAGTCTCCTCTCACCTGGGAAAAATGGAGCTTTTACTTCAAGACTTAACCTACAAAAGGTTACAGAACTATCCGACTGAACGGATTAAAAGGAAGACGCTTTCACTTCTGAAAAAGAGTACGATACGAAATGACAAGCTCAAGAAACTTTTCCTTGTGCTGCCGTTTCACCGAGGTCGTATGGTCTGCCCACGTTGCACAAGGAATATTCGAAACTTCACCAATATCTTACAGAAGTTGAGGAGCATGGTCAGTTGGTCAATACTCTTTAACTTTTACTGTGCTGTGCCATGACCTGATTATTTCATTTTAATTGGAGCTCGATTGTTGTCTATATCTGATCAGCTCTCAATAATGTGATTATTACAGTTGGAATTCCGTACTGTCATTTCAATTTCTGTCCAAAGAACCACAAAGGTTTATAGATAGATTTCTTTTGGTGACTACATTTTGGCCTATCAGTAAACATTCAGAGTTGTAGGTGTTTTAATGTGAAAAAGAAATTTAGTCTCTAGTGTGGAAATGTTATTCAAACTGTTTTTTTATCCTCAGTTAATTAATAATACATAACTATTCTTGAAAACCTATGACTCCAACTTCCAATGAAGTAATTGGAATAAAACGCTCTCAAGTTAAATTATGTTGACACAGGATATAGAGGAAGAAAGGAAAATTATATTGGCACCCAACAAGTAGCATTGAATGAATATTGTAAAACTTTATTTTTTAAGAACTAAAATTTTTTTCACATTTAAACTCCAATGAAGTGTATTTATGCGGAATAAAAATAGCTGAAATGAGAGTACATTGTCACAATTAAGAACTAGAATAAAATCATATTTTGAGAAAATTCTGTTAAAACAATTCTGGAAAATTTTGTAATTACATGTCTTTGTCGCAATGCCACATACCAGGCACGTTTATTTGCTGTAATGGAAGCACCATTATCTTCTGGACAAAACTTGCAACAAAATTTACAAATAACATTTTGTATTCTATTTATATTTACTTCAATTGAATAACAAAGCTGGATTGATGATACCATGCATGCAGTTATTTTTTCCACTAGATGGTAATTCAAAACTTCATCAAACATCTTGCAGAAGTCGAGAAGCATGGTATCAGTCTAGAAATTGGTATTTATCCTCTCATGAAGAAACAGAGTGAGCTGGGTTTTACATGATACCACATTGGTTTTCAGAACATTTCTTGATTTCTGCAGAGGGGAGTTTGTCTCCAGAAATATAATAATATGCAAACTTAAAACATCTTAAAAATTCTACTACACATCAATGTCAGAGATTGATGAGCAAAAACAGAGTAGTACCGGTATTTACAAATTCAGTTACAAGGCATAGTCTACTTGTCATTCTAATATGCATGTTGTTAGAAATGCAGTGTGGTAATGGAAATGACAACCCCAGCCATTATCAGAAAACAGTTGACTATCAACCATCTAATGAATGTGAGAGAAAGTAAGGAGGAACTATGTGACTCATATAACTCTCAGAGGAATAGTGGTAAATATGTAATGCAGGATTCATTACTAGTGCTGTTATCACTTTCTGTGTAAGAGAGATGAGAAAAATATAGATGGAGTAATAACACACTATTCACATGGAATTTTAGTCTTAACATTTGACTAGTAAGGATCTCAAAACTTTTCCCTTCATGGCATAATTGCACTACTACATTACATTTAAAACATAATTTAACTTACCAACTAAGTCATTCCAGCTGTACACAACATCTCTCTGGAAAAGGACAGCAGATAATTCCTTGAAGTAGACATGTAGAATAGTGTGGTTCCTTAAGGTTATGTTCGTGCTGCAGAGAAAATCAATTTATTAGTGGCATTCTTTGTTGTGAGTCTAAAGGCACTAGAACAATTAAGACATTTACCACATCTTACTTCTGCATATTATGTCTTTGGAGAGATTCAAGATTTTGTGCAGTGTAGGAGTGACATCACACTTCTGTTTAACAGACAACTAGAAAAAAGGAGGTCGTGGTGGAGGAGGAGAAGAACCAAATGATCACTGTCATTAGAGGAGCAACTAATCAAAATGTATAATGTCTGTTGATTCAAATTTTTCAAGAGAAGCGAAATTCTGATATCTGCTAAACTACTCAATAAAATTTTAAGCTGTTTTCACAGTTAGATCCGTTTTGAGGTACTAAACTAGAATATACCTTGCAACAGATAAATCTTTTTTAGTTACGTTAGAAAATCCATTTATATTTCGGACAATAT
Organism: Locusta migratoria; assembly: GCA_026315105.1. Lineage (NCBI taxonomy): Eukaryota > Metazoa > Arthropoda > Insecta > Orthoptera > Acrididae > Locusta > Locusta migratoria. The sequence continues at coordinate 726,773,008 of CM048744.1, read as the reverse complement.
ACGTTTTGATCTGTCATATAGAACATTACATGTTTTGATGCATTTTAAGTAACACACCTTCATTACTTCACATTATTTGTTATGTTTGAAAATGTTATCTTATATTAGGCAACCGCACTTCATAAGAGTTGTATCATTTATGCTACAAATCTTTACATTACTGTGAAAAACTGGATCAACACAACATTCTGTTACAGGCAGAATATTATTTACTACATTTTGTCGATTCCAGGTTTTTTATGTAAGCAAGCACAATCAATATGTTCAAGAGTGAAGCTGCTGCATGGAATTTCTAAAGCCAACACGAAAAACTTAAGTTTTTTTCGTCTTCTTTCCAATGTGTGCCGAATCTATAGATTTACCTGATTTCAGTTTCCATTTCTCATTCTGATTTCTTCTGCATTTCTTTTTCTTGTCCCACGATCTATACGCCTACCATCCTTCCCAACAACCTAAATTCTTTTTCTACATCCATTAGGAGCAATACACACAAACTACAACACTATATACTGCCACTGTGCACTGCTAACAATAACGATTTGGCTCAAGTAGTGTCAAACAATGCCAGAAGGCGACAATGCTGTACGCTATAATGCACTGAAGTATTGTAAGCCCCAACACGTGTTAAACTCGCCAGTATTGCCAAATTGGGGGAAAGGAAAGCAAAATATAAGCTTAAATGGTGGACATTATACGTTCTGATTCATTCAGTGCTGTGGACAATGACTGGTTTTAACCCTGCATTTTCAACTTACTACTTCAGTTTTAAAATATACAAATAGATTAAATCTTAATTCAGGAGTGTCTAAAGTACATAAAATACCTCAGAAAACCATATAAAACAGAATTTTGTCCGGAATTGGACAATATACATTTTGATTAGTTGCTCCTCAATAGATTCTGAAAGAAAAGAACCCGAATGACATGTTGTTGTTGTGGTCTTCAGCCCTGAGACCGGTTTCATGCAGCTGTCCATGCTACCCTGCCCCATGCAAACCTCTTCATACCTGAATAAGAATGGCAATCTACATAAGTTTGAACCTGCTTACTATATTTGTCTTTCAATCTTCCTCTATGACTTTTACCACACACACTTCCATCCAACGTTAAAGTGATGATTCCTTGAGGTATCAGAATGTGTTTCACTGACTGAATCATTCTCTTAATCAAGATGTGCCATAAATTTCTTTTCTCTATTTTTCTGTTCATCACCTCCTTATTAGTTCCAAGACGTTCAAGTTCATATCCCTTGTATAGGTCCTCAATATATTCCTTCCATCTTTCAGATTTTCCTTCTTTGCTTACTACTGACTTTTTCATCTGAGCTCTTAATACTCTTGTCTCCAGACATCTCTTTTATATTCCTGTAGGTAGTATTTTATCTTTTCCTTACTTATATATTCTTCTACAGAGTTGCCTTTGCCCTCTCGCTACTATTGTTTAGCCAGTCTGCACTTTATGTCAACCTCATTTTTCGGTCATCTGTACTCCCTTTTGTTTGTTTCATTTGCTGCATTTTTATATTTTCTCCTTTCATCAATTAACTTCAGTATCAACTGTGTTATCTAAGGATTTTTGTTAGTCCTTGCCCTTCTACCTATATGATCCTCTGTGGCCTTTACTGCTGTGTCTCTCACAGCTACCCATTCTTCTTCTACTGTATTACATTCTTCCATTTCAATAAAACGTTACCGAATGATCCCTCTGAAACTCTCAACTTCTGGTTACTTAAATTTATCCAGGCTCCACTGCCTTTTCCAGCCCCTTAAGTTTCAATCTACATTTTATAACCAATAATTTATGGCTAGAGTGTACATCTGCCCCTGCATATGTCTTAAGTTGAAAACCTGGTTTCAGAATCTTTGTCTTACCATTATATAGTAAATTGGGTATCTTCTGGTGTCTTCTGATTTCCTCCATGCATATAACCTTCTTGCATGGTGCTTAAACCGTCTGTGATACTTCAATTGTGCTCTGCCCAAAATATTCTACCTGATGACCTCCCATTCTTTAATTTTCCCCAGTCCTTATTCACTTACTGTTTTCCTTCACTTCCTTTTCCTACTACTGAGTTCCAGTCCCCCAACGCAATCAAGTTTTCCTCTCCGTTAACTGTCTGAATAACTTCTTTTATCTCATCATTCATTTTTTCAATCTTTTCATCATCGGTAGAGCTTGTACTATTGTGGTCAGTGTGGCTTCATATCTATCTTTGCTATTCATTATTAGACCTAATCCTGCAGTAACCTCAACTTCAATTGATTTTGCATTTATAACTTTGTACTCACCTGACGAAAAATCCTGTGCATGCTGCCACTGATCTTCGCTAGTTCCCACTGTATTTAACTTCAACCTACCATTTATCTTTTCAAATTTTCTATCCTGCGTTCCCAATTAAGGAAAGGAACATTCAATACGTGATATATATAATCATTGACGTACCTATAGCTTTGAAAAGGGGGGTTTCCAAAACTGCTCTTTAGAAATTAAACCATTTTTTTCTTGTAATGTCATTCACGCTATAGCAAGGTACTACTATTAACCCCAACAAAATCAATCAACTGGAAATTAAAAATACTACAAACTCGTTGAAACCTACAAATACGCAAGTAAGTGTGCAGACAAATACTAATTAATCTAAACAACTTTGCATAAAACAAATGGAATATACATATTGATAAAGTTATTTATGACTAAAGCAACAAACTAAGCAGTACGTAACTGTCTGTTATTACATTATTGCACGTTTGCAATTAAGTTTTTGACACTTTGGCATTTAGCTGTAAGCTGTGTGTCATACGTTCGTGTACTTTAAAAGTCATACCTTTTATAGACGACTTATTGTTAGTATTGAGGATAGTTATAGCTTTTTCAGTAAATGTTTTAAAGAAATCGGTTTTAATATTGACGTTTGACTGCAACTTCTGTGTCATGATTACTTTTCTGTTTTAATGGTTATATGCACATGATGGTGTGGCTATAGACCACAAAACCGGCTATGCCTTAATAAAAATTGTTAAGCGGTGTGTATTTAAAAAACAAACAAAAGCAATTTTAATTTATAATTTCTTCTGAATCACAATGAACTCTCATTGTAGCAAGATCAGAAAGTCTCTCATCTACCTTTTTATTTATAGCGTAAGGTATTGACGACTTTGGAATGGAAAAATAACATTTTTAAGGACACTGGTAGTATATATATACTGTATATAAATCATCATAGTCACAGGGAAAAAAGGAAAAAAAAGACTTTTCATCACACTGTTCAATAGCTACGAATGCAGTGCAAGTTTTTGTTCCAGAGGTTTCCAGTGATTATTCTGTATTTCACAATCACGCTGAACTGGTTTGGTTACATTTTTGCAAATAAGTGGATAAAAATAAATAAATAAAAGAAACTGATGACACCTTTTTAATGCTTCGCTTTGCGCTGGATTCATTACTGGGTTTTCCAGGAAGAATCATCCTTTTTTCACGAGTTTTAAACCGAGGAATGAGTTCTGGAATTACATGTTCCATAGAAGGGAAAAATAAGTTTCCACAGTAATATATCAGCATCTTTTTTGTGTTACCATTACTGGCATCTGGTTGTTCATATAACAACTATGTCATTAAACTGGTTTACCTGCTCCTAAAAGATTGAAAATTCATTTTAATTTCTAATATTTTGGTTTTCATTGTTTTTTGTAAGACTGAAATTTTTAAACAAGCCCACATTAGCCTTATATGCTACTTCGCCTATGTTCGCTATTTTGGGAAATTTTTCTTAGTATAATTAATGACATGATAAGCTGGCTATAATCAATAGCTGTCTGTAGTTGGCATTGTTGTTAGGGGACACCTTGTTGGCAGCATCTTGAAATGCTCCAAGTGTTGCATGCACTGCAGGAATCACTTTCACAAATATTGCTACAAACACAAACTTCTTCCATTAATTAATTAATTAAATAAAAATAAAAAATACAAACAAAAATAAAAAAATTAACATTTAAAGTATATATATATGTCATGTAATGTTATCTTTTACTAAATTGACATGTTTCACATTATTACAATTCCTCATATTCATGAACTATGGAGCAAGTATTAATCTAATCCAATCTGAGTCAATTTGATCCAAACATGTCTTCAAAAGGTAGCTTATAGTTATCTCAAATGAATCGAATGTGCTATCATTAAATTTAGAACTTGAGCCATACAGTGTATGAAATGGACTCTAAGGGAGTGTTCAGAAGTTGTTATTACTATTCATATCTAGACGCTCATCACTGCAGCCCAATGAAAGCCTTTCCCAATCAATTCATTGGTATTTTCTGTCGAATAGTACAAGAAAATCGTCCCTGATAATTGATTATTAATGTATATTTACTGTAGCTAAGTTAAAGTGGAGCTAGTAAATAAATACTGTTTCCCAAAATCACTACACAAAGATGACAAATAAAGATACTAGGATTCGAAAAACAGAACAGCTGGTGACATGAATTAAATAGAAGTAGATATCCTAGAAGTTGAGAAGCGACTGACATCTCTTAATAAAAGGTAAGTATTCAGGCCCAGAGCCACATGTGAGTGGCCGAGCCCTCTAAGGAACCGTGCTGCAGAGTGTGCCCCGTCTGAGATTAGTCATCCCTCATGCATGGTTGTATATTTTGTCCTTAGGATAATTTAGTTTAAGTACTCTGTAACTCTAAGGACTGATAACTTCTGCAGCCAGGATCCATAGGTTTCCGAACGTTTTATCACTTCTGGTCTAAATTGCAAGTAAATTAAGTTCCTTTCAGAGACGGCACTATAACAGCTCCGTAAAACAACTATCGTTCCATTAAACACCAGTGCCTAGAGACTGCCACAGTTTACACCAATACTCAAGAAATCAGATACTGAGTTGGGCATAAAATTCAATGGATTACTCATCATGTCGATATGCAGTAGGCTTTTGCAGCATATATTGGCTTGCACATTATGATCGGTAGGGCGCTTGCCCGCGAAAGGCAAAGGTCCCATGTTCGAGTCCCGGTTCCGGCACACAATTTTAATCTGCAAGGAAGTTTCATATCCGCGCACACTCCTCTAAAGAGTGAAAGTTTCATTCTGGGAACATCCCTTAGGCTGTGGCTAAGCCATGTCTCCACGGTACCCTTTCTTCCAGTAGTGCTAGTCTTGCATGGTTCGCAGGAGAGCTTCTGTGAAGTTTGGAAAGTAGGAGACGAGGTACTGGCAGAAGTAAAGTTGTGAGGCGGCATCGTGAGTCGTGTCAGGATAGCACAGTCGTAGTGCGCTTGCCCGCGAAAGGCAAAGGTCCCAGGTTCTAGTCCCGGTTGCGGCACACAATTTTAATCTGCCAGGAAGTTTCATACGGTAAGTCAATTAATTTCTCGGTTCAATTGTAGAGTAACATTTTCAACCTTCAGGAGCAAGTCTACTGCTCCCTACTGTCTGTTTGTTTCGTTAGAATTTATTGAATTCGTTGTAGCTATCTGTTGAGAAATGTGTTTCCTTTGTGCTTACTGCCTGTGGCGATTAGAAGCAAAGGAATTGTAGTTTGGAAGGCATAAATCTTTAAAATCTATTCCTCCTTTATAATAGCCCTGTATTAATTGGAGAGATAGTAAAACTGTGCCTATTAGCTTCATTCTGATGTAATGAGGCTCATCACATGAACATTCATTGAACTGATGATACTTTTGTAACGTGAGAAATTGCTCTCTCTCTCTCTCTCTCTCTATTCCCCCATTACCTCACCCCCTCCTCATTTACATTGTCATTTGGATCTTGGAATCAGTTTAACTCAGTTAAAACATTCCATATTTTAACTTATTGAGTTTCCATTGTTGAGTAACATTTTCAGCCTTCAGGGGCAAATCTACTGCTTGTAGATTTACTGTCTGTTTGTTTCATTGAAATTTATTTAATTCCTTGTAGTTATGTGTTTCTATTGTGCTTACTGCTTGTGGTAATTAGAAGCAAAGGAAATCTTTGAAATCTGTTCCTTCTTTTTGAATAGCGCTGTATTAACTGGTAAGATAGTAAGAACAAAAAACTGTGCCTATCAGCTTAAATCCGATGAAATAATGCCTATCACACGAACATTTATTAAACAGATGATACTTTTGTAACATGATAAATTGTTCTCTCTCTCTCTCTCTCTCTCTCTCTCTCTCTCTCTCTCTCTCTCTCTCTGTCTCTCTATCCCCCATTACCTCAACCCCTCCTCATTCATATGATAATTTGGATCCTGGAATCAGTTTAATTCAATTAAATACAAATTCCATATTTTCAGTTGTTGAGTTTCAGGTGTTGAGTAACATTTTGGCTGGCCGCAGTGTCCGAGAGGTCTGTGGCGCGCCAGTCACGGTCTGCACATGCGCAACGGTCGGGGGTTCGAATCCCCCCTTGGGGGCATGGATGTTCCTGTCATCTTTAGTATAAGGTAGTTCATAAGTAGTTTGTAAGTTTAGGGACTGATGGTCCCGCAGTTAAATCCCTTAAGCTTAATAAACATTTGAAACATTTGAGTAACATTTTCAACCTTCAGAGGCAAACCACTGCTTCCTACTATCTGCTTGTTCCATTAGAATTTATTGAATTCCTTGTAGGTACCTGTTGAGAAATGTGTTTCCTTTGTGCTTACTGCCTGTGGCAATTAGAAGCAAAGGAATGATTTAGCCACTGAAAATAAATTTCACAGAACTATCAATATAATAGTGGCCATGATATACAAAAGTAGCACTGATGATGTAACTGAAGAGCTCCCATGAAAAAGTTACTACTGAAAATTTGTAGTATACTTTGAAATATTCTTATCTGGACTACCCATAAATGTAGATACTTACAAGAATGTGGTGGTGTCATACTGGGATTGGAAGAGCCATCCTGAAGTAGCGCTCAAGTAGTAAGCAACGTCGATGCAACCAGGATAGCAGTCACAGGACATGCCTTCCTCTACATCAACTCCATCTGTTGCCTGCTTGTCCGCTTTGAAGCTGTTGAAGAACCCTGAAGCAAAATGACTTTTCTGCAAAAGCTGTTTACAGAAACAACAAAGACCAATTAACATAGAATTTAAAGGTATTAATGTATTAGGATTTAATTTGAAGACTATATTACCAGCTTCAGAATAATTAGTGTCATTATATTTAACGTTTTTCTAACTCTAGTTTACAGTCTTCCTTTAGCTCTCCCATTTGGTGATTCATGAGATTTAGTTAAATATACAACTATTTTATGATCATTCAAGCCACTTCATGTTAGACCAACACCAGGAGGAGAGAATTTATCATTTTTTTAGCTCTCAGAGAAAAATGACAAAAAAGCACTACTCTTAGTGCTTAAGTGCATACATATACAGGAATTGGAACTTAAATAGTGCAACTGTGTGTACACAACTGATACAAAAGTATTACATGCTTGCACCTGTTACTATCCTTCAAAGTAGTCACTAGCGTTGTGTAGAGCCCATTGCCAGTGATGTGGAAGCTTTGTATACTGTTAGCAGAACCTGTTCTGTTGATGATGCGAATGGAGCAGTCTACTGCCTGTCGAATCTGTGGAATAGTTCTGAAGTAAACGCCACGAAGTGGTTCCTTCATTTTCAGAATCAAATCAAAGTCACAAGGACTGAAGTCCGGCGAGTATGCTGGATTGTACAGTATTTCCCAGTCCCATTGACCAAACAGAGCAGCCACAGCTTGCACTGTATACGCCCCTGTATTGTCATTGCACAGAACGTTTTCCCATTTCTTTCATATGATGACACTGTCGTTCTGTATGACCTCTGGCACATTCAATCTTGAGATAAATTCATTGTTCCTGTTTCGAAAACATAGTGAAATCATTACGTTAGACCGCTCGCTCACAAGTGACTGTGTTTCCTGAATTGTGCGCACACTGGTGATGTGGAATGAGCGAGTCCATTTGTTCAGAGGTAAGGTAGTTATCTCAACAATGTGTGCTATCAGCAACAGTATTAGATTCCATTTCATAGTGCCTGTGTTGTCACTATTTAAGCTTCAACGCTCGTATATTTTATCTTTGGAACATTCTACTCAAGAGTGCGCCATCTTCAAGTATCCATACAACAGCGCTATATGTCCTTGGAAGAAGTACTTGTATGGCAATGCCACTTTACCAAATGTCACAAGTCTAGTTTAGTAAAAAAATCCAATCTTTTGTGCCCCTGCAACTACTGAAATGGCTGCTGCCTCCTTCAGAAATCACAAATTGTCTGCCCTCTTCACATATGCTTCTCCACTGTGGTTGCACATATGATGTGGCTATCTGCATCATTGGGGCATACAAACCTCTACACCTCAGCACTCTGTGGTTTATGAGGGGTGGGAAACATTTTCACGTGAAACAAAATATGACTTCCTTTTGCAGTGGGAAGGTATAATTGCATATAATGAGCAATTAAAGCTTTTCTATAGCAACAGCTAATTGACTCTGACACTAACTTTCTCCATATCATTATTTTTTTGTTAAATGTAAATTAGTTTAATCTCTTGTTGTGCCATAATACACCACCAATGACAGAAATACCCTGACAGAAATCAGATTACTATCCATATTTGGCCTCCTGAAGATGTATGATTGTTGTTTAGAGGGGACTACGCTGCTTGATCATCAGACGAAGATGTATAAATCAGATAAAATTTGGCACAAATTAAGTATTAAACAACTTTTTGTAAATTTAAATGTAGTTTAAAGAAAAATATGCCCTGAAAGTTTTCATGTTGTTGAAATCAGCTTCTAACGAGAAATCATTTAAGTGCTGCACAGCATTTAATCGGCAATATTAGTCATTCTAGTGTTATGCTTTTTCAAATGTAGTTGACAGTTTACTTACAACTGTTGTTTGCAAGGCATGGAAGATCTGCCAAGTTGCACTCTCTTCCTGATCCTGGAAATTAAGTTTCACTGATTATTCACAAAATGGTTACATAAATACAATTGCTGGATCAAAATATCGAGAACTATTATTTTTCTCCAAAATGAGTTCAGTGACAGTGAGGCTTTTAGTTACACACTTTCAATATAATTGCCCCCATTATTTATGACCATTTACGAAACATCTGGAAGATGTCATGTCTGTGCATGTCTTTCTCTTAATATCTTGTGTTCAGTGCCCTATGGCATGGATAATATCATATTTGGTGATGTACCAGATTCCTCGCTTTGCAATGATTCTTTCACTTTAACAAAGAGACTGTTATGACATGGGATCATGTTGGATGAGCATGGTGTACTTAAATTGTTAGTGGTGGAAGACATTCTGGAAAGCAGCAGTGGTGTGGCATTCTGCATGAATAATGGAACCACTACAAGGGATCCTTGATAACACCAGAAATGAGATTATTCGTACCACAGGGCATCAACGGAAACAGATGCACGGATGTTATACAAAGACTTCCAAACATTTGGCAAAATGTCATAATTAAAGGGGGCAATTATTTTGAATGTATGTATCTCTTTCAATGAAATCATTGCAGAGAGAAATAATAATTCTCATTACATTTTATCTAGCTCTTATAGTTATTGTTACATGAAAAATATCTCTCAGCAAAGTAAACATGTTACACCATTTACATAACTGTTTAATTATGAAGACTAAGGGTTGAACGTAATGTTGTGTTTCTGGTTTTCATGACAACAATAGAGGAAAAGATGGTAAAACCTCTGCAGAAACACAACATTAAAAGCTCTACAGAGGTAAATGTACCCTCACCTCACCATGTTTATGATGCAAATTCTGATGATTAGCAACCTCACAATGTGACTCTCCTGCACTTTCTGGGTATATGCTGACCAATCAGATTCGTTCTGCCACCAGTATTGGAACAAGGTACTTACTGTAGAGTACCAGAATCGTGTCCTGCATTACTGATATCAATGAAGGAGACAGAACTGATTGAAGCAGGTTGAGAAAAGAGTACAAAAGATACCTGCAAAAAATACTGAATTTTAGATTAATATATTGATTCATGTTGACATATTACATGTTAAAGACTCTATCTTCTTGAAATAGAGTGTGATAATAAAGTTCACACTTGCTGCATGTTCAGGTATAGCACTTTCACATAGACAGTTCTGAGAGTGACAGTGGTGGCTGTGGGGCTGCAGACTCACAGAATGCCACCTGAGGCTGCGTTTCATTGGTAGAATACTTAGAAGATGCAAACGTTCTACTAAAAAGACTGCATACACGACATTTCTCTATGGTTGAGTATTGCTGCTCATTGTGGATTGTTCACCTGGTAGGACTGGCAGCGGACATAAAAAATTCAGAGAAGGGCATGTTATTGTGGTCAGAAAAAGTTAGTGAATGTTTAAGATTGCTGAAAGATAGGAACATCTACATAGAAACATGATCTACATAGGAACAACGAAAAGAAGTGTTAATACCGGCTTTACAAAATGGTACATTGAAATAAAATTCAGTGAAACTGGTGCGCTAGCCAAGACCTCACGTAGTGATACACGCATGTATAGAGAAGCCATAGAGATCCAGAAGCACCACAATAATTTCAGTAGAAAAGAAGGTTTGAAATTAGATAAGGCATGGCCATCAACGTTGTACCAGCGATGTGACAGTCTATTGCCTGTAATTGAGAGAGATGACACTGGTCAGAGATAACTTCACAGTCTTTAGCACGTCACAAGTGATGTCGCCCTCTATGCGCTCTATATAGGCGGGACCTCCAGAGGCTAGAAGCCAGTCGTCGACTCACCCCTAAAGATGTTGCCCACATTAGACAATGAAACGTTGGAACAAGAAAGTTTTAAAGATGTATCACGGAATCTTAGATCGTAAGTTTCAACTAATGGTATCAAGTTTGATACCATCTTGAAATGTGCTCTGTGACTTTTTTTAAACATGTTGCGATTAGGTATTATGACAATCTTCAGCCGACATGTGTTTTTATGACTCATCAGCATAAAATAAAAGGAAGGGGACGTCAACAGGAGGCAAGATATACATAATCGTAACACCCATAACGAGAGGAGCATTGAAGTACCAAACTGTCTTCTGAATTGAACACAAGACAATTATCCAATGGTTGCCTTAAAAATGTTTAACTCATGCCTGAAGAAGTGCAACCCCTGCCACCCGGACCATTCAAAACAAAAATTGCACAGGACTTGAAAAAGTGTCCATTGGTGAATTTTTCAATTATGACAAAAGTGACTAGACTAAAGAATAATGTTTAGGTTGTATATGTCCAAATTGTAAACGTTTTTCCTCTTCTTATATATGTATGTGTATTATATACGTATGTAATTTTGATGCAGTCTGTTCAGTCATGACTAGACAAAGATTTAATAAGAAAGTAGTAAAAAAGTAATAATGAACAGTAATCAATTGCAAATATTTATTGTTTTGATTTTGGTCATTGTGTAACCATTAGCAATGCTTGGTGACAAACTGCTTGCAATAAATGTCTTGTTGAAGTTGGTGTGCTGGTTCAGAACTGTGAGTTTCTCCTGAGCAATTAAAACAGTGGCTGAACACTACAGTTTTGACATGGGAATCAAACTTGATAAAATTACGGCTAGATGGGCAAGTGCTACGTACTACAAGTACAAAAATGCTCCAGTTAAACTCACGATTTCGTATTAGCACATCAACTTCAACAAGACATGCATTGCAAAAAAACTTGCCACCAACCATTGATAACAATAGCGAATATATAGGTGTGTGCGGAGGGAAGGGGTGAGGGGGGGCAAGATTAATCTAAAGGTAAGTTGAGTAATTTTAAGTAAACACCCCATGATATTTTGTATCAGTTTTGCTGCCCATATTAAGAGGATAATTTGTGCTGAAGGCCCTTTAACTTTAGCGAGATCAAGTGTTTTTATTGTTGACATTAAAACATAACAGTATAGCTATTTTTCCTTTATATTCATTATTTCAGGTAGGGACAGATCCCCTGGGCCCTCCATTATATATATCCCTGACTGATTATGGTCACATAGTGACTGAAATGTAGATTTGTGAGAATAAAGAAATATTTGTGATTGATTGCTGTTCATAATCTACGAATCTTAATTGGTTGTTATGATCTATACTGCAGATTATTGAGACTGTAACATCAAACATATTAATCCTTTCTAGCCCAATTTTTTCTCATATTTCTGTTCATAATGATTGTAATACAATATATTTTTTAGAATTTATGATTTAATTTTTGGAGGGAAATGTGGGATGACAACATGGCATCACTGTAGCTAATATAATTTTCAAACTGACTATTTACTACTAATTTAGACATTTGACAATTCTTTATTAATGAAATTTTCAAGTTGCTTCGTTTCCTTCACCTTGATATAATATTTTGAAAGTATTTCTGTATGTACTGTAAATTAAACACAAAGCAACAATACACATTTTTCATTGCTAACCTAACTATGATGAATTTTGGAAAGTCCTTCAGTGTTGTCTATAATATTTGGACAGATGGTTGGACCTAGAGGAACAGATAAAGATGACAATGACAAAGAACATACATGGGCTGGAAAGTTAAAAAAAAAAAAAAAAAAAGTTTTCCTATTGAAAGCGTGCACTGTAGCAGTATGACTATATTATCATAATTCAAGGTGATGTGGGAGCATAAGTGGCATAGGTGCTCCTATGTCGCAATATCAGTAGGTGCAAAACGTTTCCCCATAAACGTAATTTAGAAATTTTGAGCAACAGATATGTCATTTATAAGAGTCTAATTCATGTTTTACATGTTTGCAGATAACATTCATTTCTGCACAATAATTCATTCTTTGTGTATGGACAAGAACGAACAATGCAGTCTTCAGTTAGGAAAAGTGTGAGAATGTCGCTCAGGAATGTACTTGTAAATGTGAATATAAATTTATAGTGGAGGTCCATTACCATCTTTAGCAACTAAATGAAAGGCGTTTTTTGGTGTGCCATACGCGTTTCACTTCTTTATTTATGAAGCATCATCAGTGGCCTGTAATACATGTTATTTTTGTACAATATTGTAGTACAGTCATAATATTATAGGTATTTTTCACGGTATGACAGTTAACAATCTTGTTACAATTTCTAATGTTCGGATCTACTAGGTTAGAAACAACTTCTGTAGCACTAGCTTTTGCAAAGTCAATTTAATTATCTAGTTCTTGGCCCTACTTACGGTTTTCTGTGTTATTCCATGTGTGTCTTCATGGAGATGTTTGTGAGGTCTTCAGTTGGATATGGTATTTTCGGTCTGGATGAAAACCCTTGCATCACCACTTCACTGTGTACTCGTTTTTGAACGTTTGTTTACAATGTTTAGTTTTGACAACTGTCGCTTTTCGTCTGTCTCTTATTTGTGTTCCTTATATCTCTGAGTGTATCAGCTGTTTTTTTGTTTGTGTTGGTGTCTGTGTAGTGTGTGTGTGTGTGTGTGTTGTTATTTGTGTTAGTTTTTTGTAAATATGTGTGTGTTGTTATTTGTGTTAGTTTCTTGTGAATCTGTGAGTAGGGGGAGGGGGGAGGGGAGTGAGAGGGAGAAGGGGTAGGGCATTTCATGTTTCATTACTGTTTTTCACTGTTTTTGTGGCCAGCTTGATCAGTGAGTTGTTACTTATGTTGATCTGATCATTGATCACTTTCTTATTCATTGCCAAGGCTCTCTGTATATGAAAGTTTTCTTGTAGAGTCAGGATTTTTCTGTCTCGATTATTGGTTCTAATAATTTTCATATCTTGTTCCATGGTGGATGGTTCATGTCCGTGTTCTATCAGGTGTTCTGCAAAGGTGGAGTGGCTATTTTCTTACTTCCAGCTTCTTATATGTTCTTTATATCTGGTTTTGAAGTTTCTGCCTGTCATTCCCAGATATATTGATTTACATTCTTGGCATTCTAACTGGTATATACCTGCCCCTTCATATTTGTCTGGTTTATCTGTTGTTTGCAACTGTAACAGAGTGTGTTTTTTGTTCTATAGGCAATTTGTAAACCTTGCTTCTTTAGTATGTTTGCTATTTTGTGTGTTGATTTGTGTTTGTATGTAAGGGTGTACCATTTATTTTTGCTGATTGTGTCATGAGTGTTGGTATTTTGTGTGTCTATGTCTGTTGCCTTGTCTGTGTTTGTGAGAGTTTTGGATGTTTGTACTTTGTGCTTCTTGGAATTTTTCATTACTTGTGTTTTGATTTTTTGGTTGAGTCTTTCTACTGTTTGGGTATTATAGCCATTGTTTTTAGTTATAAGTTGTATTGTTTTCATTTCTTTCCCATAGTATTCCTTGCTTAGTGGGACATTGTTCAGTCTATGTAACATGTGTCTTAGAGCTGCTAGTTTTTGATTATAGGGATGGTTGGAAGTGGCCTGTATGATTGTGTCTGTTGCTGTTGGTTTTCTGAAGATGTCAAATGTGTGCTTATCATTGTTTCTCTTTATTGTTATGTCCAAGAAGTGTATCTGTCTGTTTGTTTCTTTCTCCATTGTGAATTGAATGTTGCTGTGTATACTGTTTATGTCTGTGTAGAGGTGTTGCATTCTCTCTGCTGATTCATCTACCATACAGATTATGTCATCTACAAATCTGTACCAGTAGACAATTTTGTATTTTTTCTCTGTAATGATTGTGTTAAATATTATATTCTCTATGTGGTTGATGAAGATATTTGCCAGTGTTCCTGATACAGGGGATCCCATTGGCAGTCCGTCTTTTTGAAGGTAAAAATTCTTTTTCCAATTCAAAGTAGTTTTGGGATATGACTACCTTCGGAGTTTTGGTTATTTCTCTAACAATCTCTGCAGGTAGTTTGTTGTGATCCATTAGGTTATCTTCAATTAGTTTCACTGTATCTGTGGTGGTTATTGAGGTATACATGCTTTCTATGTCAAAAGAGATGAGTGTTGCTGTTTGTGGAATGTGTTTTTTATTTGTTTTATAAGTTCATTTGTCTTTTTCACTGTTCACATTACGGAAATTTAACAAGATCTAAGTGGAGGTCAAAATGACAAAGCCTACTCTAAAATTAAAACAATGCAGATAAAGCCAAGAACAAAATTAAATATGGCCAAGAATAAAAACGGTGACCTACTTTTCGAATTAGAGGATGTATGTGAAAGATGGAAAGAGTATATTGAGGAACTATATGAAGGAGATGATACTGATAATGAGGGGGAAATTTTGGAAGAAGAGAGCAGTGTGGACATCGACATGATAGGGCCACCTATATCCAAAGCGGAATTCAACAGCGCCTTGAATGATCTAAGTGATGGCAAAGCGACAGGCACAGATAACATCCCAGCAGAAATAGTGAAGGAAATTGGAGAATCAAAAAAAGAGTAATTATAAAAATTTTGTAAAGAGCACTATGAAGATGGAAAAGAACCACTGATAGATCTGTTTAACAGCAAAACAGTGATAATCCCAAAAAAGGAAATGCTCTGGATTGTGAGAACATTAGAACTATCTCCTTACTAGCCCATACTTCCAAAATAATGTTAAACATAATAAAAAATCGAATAAAAAGAAAATCGAGGCAAACCTAGGAGAAGACTAATTTGGTTTCAGATCTGGAAAGGGGACTAGAGAGACAATACTAGCTCTGAGGATGGTATTAGAGAGACGAATAGGAGTTAATAGAAAACATACTTGACAATTTATAGATTTACAAAAAGCATTTGAGATGGTTAGTTGGAAACTGTTATTCCAAACATTGAAGGAAATAAATCTTGCTAGGAGGGACAGGAGATTAATCTGGAACAGTATAAAAGACAAGAAGCAGAGAAGTGAATGGTGTGAAGAAGAAAGTAAAAGCCATTGAAAAATTGAAAGGAATAACCTAAGTAATTAAAATTAACTGGGAACGAATACACTGTATCCGTTTTGCAGATGATATAGTAGTACTTGCTGACTCAGTAAAGGAAAATAAGTTTATGGTGCTAAAATTTACAAAATCCTAAGAGGATTTAATCTAAAAATTAATAAGAAGAAAACAATAACTATGGTAGTAGGGAAGACAAAAGAAAATGGTAAAGTTAATATTAAACTAGAAGATGATGTTCTAGAGCAGGTTGAGAACTTCTGTTCTTTGGGGAGCACAGTCACTGAAGACAATAAATGTAACACAGATATGAAGAGAAGAATAGCCTTGGCAAAGCAAGCTTTCCAAATCGACAAACGCTAATAAACGCTTTCCTTAGCCTGTCTTCTAGGATAAGTCGTAATGTGAGTATTGCCTCCTGTGTTCCTACATTTCTCCTAAATCCAAACTGATCTTCTCCGAGGTCGGATTCCACAAGTTTTTCCATTTGTCTGTAAATAATTCCTATTAGTATTTTGCACCCATGACTTATTAAATTAGCCACTACAGGCGGAATTAGCAGCATACCAACTGCTGGGATGGAAACCATGTTGGATAAGCCCCCATTACAACTTTGGGTCACGATGGAGGCAGCGGCTGGTGCATACAGACTCAAAACTGGCAAAAAGTGGAACTCTTTGGGATATCCAGAATCACACACTAAAATACTGAGTGAGGTAAATATAGGAAAGGTTAGGGAAATGCCAGCCGACTATGTTATAACCCCTTACTGCTTCAACAAGCCTTTCAATATAACAATTGGAAGTAGGGAGCAGTGGGAGAAAATAGTTCGACACCATACGGGGGATATTGTCTGGTTCACTGACGGGCTGAAATGGGACCAAGGCGTTCGGGCCAGGGTATACGGGGTGCAGCCAAGACTGGAGAGCGTCATCTCTCTAGGGAAACTGGCCTCAGTATTCCAGGCCGAAATCACTGCCATCAGGGCGTGTGTGGAGAAGAATTTGCGTAGGTGCTACAAAGACCGTAGCATCTATATCTATTCAGACAGCTAGGCAGCCCTGAGATCACTGGCAGCTCCTGCAACAGGGTCTAAAATTGTTGCAGAATGTCACAGGGTTCTGGTGGAGCTAGGGGAAAGCAATAGAGTAAACCTATTGTGGGTCCCTGGGCACTCAGGGATCAGTAGCAACGAACATGCCGACAGATTATCCAGGATGGGGGCAGAGTCTCCATTTATTGGACCGGAACCTGTCCTGACAATCACCAAGGCAATGATCAAATTGGCTCAGAAGACAACACCTAGAATATTGGACCAAAGTCTATCAACAAAAACATGGCAAGTTAATAACGCCAAAGCCATGTTTTAAAAGAAACTCTGCAACCCTGGGCCTGAATAGGAGAGAGATTAGACTCATGGTTGGATTGCTGACAGGCCATGGGAATTTCAAAAAACACCTACATACAATGGGAAAACAGAAGAGGACCCTAAATGTAGGATCTGTGATGACGGTGATGAAACTGCATAACATCTAATCTTCGAATGCACTGCATTGGAGAGTAAAAGGCACAGAACATTTGGGACAACCAGACCCGAAGAAATTGTGTCTAATAAAGAACTGGCAAAGGGTCTCCTTGAACTGTTCAAGGGCATTGGTTGGCTTTACTAGATAAACAGGGAGCGATACCGCACAATAAACTTAGTTTCGCTGCGGGCAGTAGCGGGTTGGACCAAGACTGTTTTGGCTTCCCTGAGAAAATCAAATCAATCTCCTGCCGCGACCTGAGGAACTGATGGACAAATTGGGAAAGTCTCGCTTCTTTTCTAAGATTAATTTAGCAGAGGCATACTTACAGATTCCGCTTGATGACGAGTAAAAAACGTTTTTCGTCATTAATACTCACATGGGCCTTTTTCCATTTCAACACCTACCCTTTGCCAGTTCTTCCGCCCCCTTTATTTTTCAGCGTTTATTGGAACAGCTGACAGTTTCTGTACCATGATGCTCGAACTATTTAGATCATATTGTGGTCTCAGGCTGCACAGTTGAAGAACATTTATCAAACCTGGAGTGCCTTTTCAAAGTGTTGACTGCAGCAGGTCTACGTTGCAATAAAGCAAAGTGTTCGTTTTTTCAAACGGAAATAGAGTACCTAAGCTATGTGATTAATGCCCAAGGAATCCATTCCTTTCAGTCACATCTTAGAGCAATCAAAGACTTGCCTCCTCCTAAGAATGTGCATGAATTGCAAGTAGTAATGGGAAAGCTTAACTATTATTTAAGATTTATTACCAATGCCTCTAAGATTGCAATTCCCCTGCATCGGTTACGTAGGAAGAATGTTCCTTTTGTATGGTCTAAAAACTGCCAAGTTGCCTTTGCCTTTGCACTACTCAGTGATGCATGTTTGATTCCCTTTGACACACAGAAGCCTGTAGTGCTAGCAGTGGATTCCTCGTCTTACAGTCTGGGCGCAGTATTGTCACAACGTATTGGATCTCACGATCGTCCTATTGCCTTTGCGTCCAAGCTACTGACGCCAACTCAACAGAATTACAGTCAGATAGAAATTGAGGCCTTAGCAATCATTTACGGCGTCACAAAGTTTCATCATTATCTCTATGGCAGAAAATTATATTTGTTGACAGACAAAAAGCCTCTCAAGTCGTTGTTCTCACCCACAAAGCCAATTCCGCCACTAACGGCACAAAAGCTTCGGAGATGGTCCCTGATACCGTCTAATTATCAGTATGAGATTTTGTACCGACCTACCACTAAACATGCCAACGTGGACACACTTTCCCGACTTCCGGTTGGCCAGGATGTGTCATTTGATTCTTCAGAAGTGACAGATAGATTCCAGAGATGCTTCCGCTGTCACAAATTTCCCTTTGAACTCTCGTCGGGTTGCACAGGAAACAGCTGCTGATGCAGACCTAAGTGAGGTAGCACGTTTTGTTCGCTCAGGGTGGCCTGTCAGAGCCAAAGACATTGATCGGCCTCTGGTTCGACGTTATTTTGCACAACGTCATGCATTGTCTTTAAGTCAGGATGTTCTGTTGTTACATACCGACAACGACCAAGCAAGAGTGATTGTTCCTCGTTCCCTGCAACGAGAAGTATTACGCCTCCTGCATCAAGGACATTGGGGTATTGTTAGGACAAAGCAACAGGCAAGACGTCATTGTACCTGGGCTGGTATAGACGCCCAAATAGAGATTATGACGTCACAGTGTACAGTTTGTGCGGAGCATCAGACAGCTCCCCCACAAAGTTTCTCGGACTGGCCACGCCCCAAGGAACCATGGCAAAGTTTACACATTGACTTTGCTGGACCTTTCTGAAATACGCGCTGGTTAATCGTTGTAGACGCTTTCGGCAAGTTTCCTTTTGTGATTGCCATGAACTCAACGACGGCGTCTAGTACAATCAGTGCCTTAACATCAGTGTTTTGCATCGAAGGTTTGCCTGAAACTATCGTCAGTGACAATGGACCTCAGTTTGTTAGTGCGGAATTTCAACAATTTTGTCGTGTGAATGGCATTCAGGACATCACCGCCGCACCTTTTCACCCTCAGTCCAATGGGGAAGCAGAACGTTTCGTTCGAACATTCAAGTCCCACATGGAATAGATGAAAGGTCAGCACTTCAGACAGCAAGCTCTTCAAATTTTCCTGTCTACGTATTGGTGCATGCCACGTGACGGACCGTCTCCTGCCGAACTGCTACACGGCCGCCGTCACCGCACTCTCCTTCACTTGCTGCAGCCTCCCACGCACCGAGTCGGTTCGTATGGCGCTACGCGTTTTCAGGTTTCTACGCCGGTGATGTACAAGGTGTTTGGTGGAAACAAGTGATGGACCATTCAGCGTGTGCTCGGTCGCAATATATATGTTGTACGTTTTTCCACAGGGTCTGAGCTGCGGCGTCACGCAAACCAATTGTGCCTAAACAGGCCGCGCGATCCTGTCTCTGGTTTCTTGATTCCAGACCCAGTTGACCACCAGGGAACACCGCCACATCGCTCGCCGCTGGGCCCAGCGTCCCCGGACTACGAGATCGTCCCCATGGAGGTACACATGCCTCCGATGCTGTCGTCCCTGCCGCTGCCGCGGTGGCCGTCGCAGCTGACTGCGTCACCGAGAGGGACTCCGGGACCGTGCGTGCCCCCCCCCCCCTTCCCTGGGCCACGTACCTCAGAAAAAAAATGCCCTACTCCCTCTGGGCGGAGGTGTGCGCTCTTCCCCTCGTTTTGGTGGGTTTTCCGGGGTATCGCAAAGTGGATACCAGGGCGCGGACGGCGTCTCGATCCCAGCCTCAGCTACGACGCCCGTCCCACCAGTAACGCCCCCGCCCAGGCCCTCCTCCCAGTGCCGCCGCCGTGACCCTCTGCCCTACGCCACGACGGCGTGGCGGTTTGGGGGGGGGGGGGAGGGGTGTGGTGTCGCACAAGTCTGAAGTGCGCGCCATGTACTTTCACCGCGCGCCGCCGTGCAAGCACGGCGCTGCGTTCTTACGACGTACGAGCGCCCTCTGCTGCTATCCCGCTCGTGGCCACCACTGAACGGCATCGCTCACTTGGTATTAGGACAGGCTGTAGGACACATCCGTAGGCAGGCCTCTATCTAGTTTAACTATGCACCAGCATTCCACTAGTCTGCCGCCCTCCAAGTTAAGTATTGTACCATCTCTATGAAATATATATCTTGTTCTAATTTAGCCTAGTGTTTCTAGTTTCTGCTGTCCCACTGGCTGCTCACCTCCGTTCCTGCACACGCGTGCATCCTGTTTCCCTGTGTTGGTGTCTCTCTATTCGGCCACCGACGCCTAGGACAACCGGCGGCAACGAGACACAAAAGAAACTTCATAAAGACAAATGTGGAATTATTTTCTGGTTACTATCTATTTTTATGGCAGTATATACCTTCCCCTTTCAGAAAAAGGGTGAAATCATTTTAAACGACACTATTCACACTCATCCGATATCGTATTCAGAAATGTATCTCGCCAGCCACTTGGAGCGCTGCTGTCGTGGCGTGTAACAAAAATCAGTGGAAGTGTCGTGACTGTATTTGTTAGACTGTAGTGATGGTAAGAAGCGCGCCCTTGAGGACGCGGTACGTACTGTCTATGGCGGCGTAGAAGTAGGGCACGCAGCCGCAGCGGCGGCGCATGTAGGAGGCGCGGCAGGCGACCAGGCAGTTGTAGCGCGAGTAGGACAGGTGGTTGTCCGCGTGGCCGCTCTCGCTGGGGTAGAGGCAGCGCCGCTGCGACAGCGGCAGCCGGTTCACCGCCTCCGTGCTCATCGTCAGCTCCGCCGCCACCTGTCAGCACAGTGTCGTCACGGACACACAGTAAACCTGAGGGCGTCGGCACACACTCCACAGGCTTTTAACCTGGCCATGTTTGCCTGGGAGCCAAGCGGGCAAGCTGCACACATTGTCAACACAACGGGCAGGCTGCTTTACTCCCAGCCAAGACAGTCCAAACCAACGAGTTATATAAACTACGTAGATAGGCTATCTCTGAGTTAACAGCGCCCCTTGTGGCAGCAACTAGCTACTCAGCTACTCAAATGTTCAAATGTTTGTATAGCTTATGGGACTTAACTACGGGGTCATCAGTCCCTAAACTTACAAACTACTTATGAACTAACTAATACTAAGGACAGCACAAATATCCATGCCCGAGGGGGGATTCGAACCCCCGACCGTAGTGGCCGTGCAGACCGTGACTGAAGCGCCTCAGTCACCTCGGCTATCGCGGTCGGCAACCAGCTACTGTGGCAGCCATTTTATTCAACGTCTATTGCGCCGAATACGAAAATTAGAGCGACGCTATTTACGTGTTTTGGTTTCACATTTTATGTATCGTAGTTAGCTTGAAAGGTTATTTATTAAGCTGAAATCATGTCGTGTGCATGCGCTGCATGTAACTGTAAGAATCGCGGTAATAAGACTGTTAGAATATCGTATTTTCAGTAAGTAACACATGGTACTAAGCGACTTCTGGCTAAAGCTAGGCTGACGATATTTTCGTTCCCTGAACACCTTCAAACAACAAAATCGACAGCAAGGAGATAGATCTTATATATAATAAAATCTTTTATTGCCTATTGCAAATCATGATTTAAGTCATTCAGAGAGCAGTAGTCCTATTCAGTTCGACCATGACTATGTTCTAGAATATGAAAGGCTGACATATTCCGAAAAAAGTTGGTTTAATATATTTCTGGAAGCATCATTAGGCAAGTAAAAAACTGAAGTGTTTAGATTGCTTTGAAGTTCTTGCTGCTAAAAATGAGAGTAAAATCGGATTGAAAGGTATAAAAGACAGTCTGTTGAATCCCTCTAATGATATTAGTACAACTGTTCGAAGTGGGAGAAAGGATTCTGAGGATTCATGATACGTTATTAAGAAAGAAACATTTTCTTTTGCGAATGTATGTAGATGTAATTAGAATGTTGGGAAACAGACCTACTTTATTTGCCCACTACGAGCACTTAATGGTATCCTCGGAATTTTGGGAGGAATCTCATTACTCCAGCCTAATACAGCAGTTGTTAAAACATTACTTCAGTAGTAGACTACATCATGTATATAAAGCCAAATCTGCGGAGGAAAGAGGTAATCAGATTAGGCAAATGTACACGAAATTAAAATATTGTTTAAAGGACAGTGCAAACGCACATTTTTTTTGTATGAATGAGACTATTTTTAGCCGATCCAGTGTATGTGACATTTGTAAATAAACTTTCCGATTTGTCTACCACACACTTGTTGTATATCATTTATCCTTTATCCATATTAGCTTGGCTATAAAAATAACAATAAGCAGGTAGAGAATGGTTTGTTAAGTCATTGCACAAAGTGAAAGTGATGATTTAGTGCTATTGCAGACGACTGGTTACGCCTACGTGACGTTGTAAAACATGGCGGCCGAGCTTTCAATTTGCTTCAAATACGGCAGCACCTTAGCCAGTCTATGTTCTTTATATAGGTCGTTGCTCCAAACTCAACCAAAACGTTCAAATGTTTGTAAACCTTTGGGACTTACCTGCTGCGGTTATCAGTCCCTAGGCTTACAAACTACTTACAAGGAGAGGACGCCTACTCGTCATCGCCGAATTCGTTCCAATTTCTGGTACATGTAAGGCGTGGTGAGTCAAGAAAGTGCCACCAGTGGGAACTCGAGATGGCCAAGCGCTTAGGAAATAAAAGGAAGTTTGATACGGATCTCTCACCGCATGCATCTTATCAACTGCCCCTGTGAAGGCGTGTTTAGCAAGAGGTATTCGACTCAGCGATAAAAAATTGGATTCGTATTGGGACAGTCGCAGATTCAATTCTACCTGGCGGCAAATTTTTTCTGCTCCTTGGCAATGCGTGCACCTACATATTGTTCCCGTACGGACCGTGAGGACGAGATTAGATTAATTACAGCACGCACGGAGGCGTGTAAACTATCATTCTTCCCTCACTCAATACGTGAATGAAATGGGGAAAAACCCTAATAACTGGTACAATGGGACGTACCCTCTGCCATGCACATCACAGTGGTTTGCAGAGTATTCATGTAGATGTAGACTGACGTCACAATTAACCGCAACATCATATGGGCTATTTTATTAATTTATATAAGCAAAAAAAGAAAAGGCATAGGGTGAAATTCGGGACTACAAACATTTAAAAAGGAACAGTAGTTAACGCGTACTTGGGGGCGTCGTGTATGTAAATCGACACTTCCATTCTTTTGCAATTGATAAATTACATGTACCGGGGTGATATTCATCGAAGAAGCAGGGGAAACAATAATTTTGACCGCATATTGCGCACGTTATGAACGCCGCCCTTTTGCAGTTACATGGTTTTTTTATGTCTCCATAGAAAAACAAACTTGATTGACATTCTGAAAACTGCTTCTTTCATCGCACACTCCAGCAGCGAACCACGCGTAACGCAGCATGTCGCTGAATACTTGCGAGGACAGCTGGTGTTTGATGCGAGCTTCTCGGCAAGTGATTTCTTCTTCTTTTTTGATTGCAAATTAACATACGAGGCGCGTCCAGAAAGTAAGTTCCGTTTGGTAATAAAATGAAATTGTACAGAGATACAGAAGAAAATTTTATTGCACAAAATTCTACAACTCTTAAACTACTTTTCCACATAACTGCCGAAATTTTGCAAGCATTAGTCATAGCGTGGCACCAGGTTTTGTATACCTTCTTCATAGAAATCTACCGCCTGTGTCTTCAACCAGTTGGAAACAGTTTCTTTCAGCTCGTCGTCATTGCTGAAGTGATGACCGCCAAGGAAAGACTTGAGATGTAACAACAGATGAAAGTCGGTAGGAGCGAGGTCAGGGCTGTACGGAGGATGGTCAAACACATCCCAGCCAAATCCCTGTAGGAGGTTTTTCTTCACATTTGCAGTGTGTGGTCGTGCGTTGTCGTGAAGCAAAACAACACCTTTTGACAGCAGTCCGCGACGCTTATTCTGAATTGCACGGCGCAATTTCCGAAGTGTCTCGCAATAAGCATCTGCTTTGATTGTTTGACCACGCGGTAAGAAGTCAATGAGTAGGATGCCTTTCCAGTCCCAGAACACTGTGCACATCATTTTCCGAGGTGTCATGATTTGCTTCGGCTTACCTTTGGTGGGGATGAAGTGTGCCTCCATTCCATTGACTGCCGCTTACTCTCAGGGGTGTCGTAAGAAACCCACGTTTCATCTCCTGTGACTATCCGTCTCAGAAATTCTTCGCAGCTTTCAGCATAACGAGTCAAAAACTCAAGTGCACTACCCATCCGTGTTTTGTGTTGCTCAGTGAGAATCTTTGATACCCAACGTGAGCAAAGTTAACGAAATTTCAGTTGTTTGGTAACAATTTCATGCATCAGGGATCCTTAAATTTGGGGGAAGTCCATAGCGAGAGCACTAATTGTAAACCTACGGTTTTCCTGGATCTTGCCATCAATCGCGTGAACCAGTTCTTCTGTAACCAAAGGTGGACGCCCACTTCGTTCTTCATCGTGCACATCACTACGCCCGCAATTGATCTGTCGGACCCATCTTCTCACGATCGAATCACTCATCGCATTTGGTCCGTAAACATCGCAAATTAGCCGATAAAATTTCACTTGGTTTCACTTTCATCGCATTCAGAAACCGAATCACCGACCTGATTTCACAGGCGGCGAGATTTTCAATCAACGCCGACATTTCAAACAAGCACAACAAAGCGTACGTAACTGACGGAGATCTCCAAATGGCGCACGTTCTTGAATCGCAGCGCTGCAGCGGAGATAAATTGAAACGGAACTTACTTTCTGGACGCGCCTCGTATATGATGTTGTGGTTAATTGTGAAGTCACTAGTGTACGCATTGTCAAGCAGAAAAAACATATTTGCCGCTCAGCGGAATCGAACCTGCGAACATTTCAACAACAATCCGATCCCTTAGCGCTGAGGCAAACATCGCTTCCTAAACAGACTCTCTCAGGGGCAGTTGATACGGTGTACATAGTGAGAATCCGTATCAAAATTCCTGTAAATTCTTAAACGCTTAGCCATCTGGAGCTCCCTCTTGGTGCACGTTCATATCTCACCAGGTCCAACATTTTGGACGAATTCGGCGATGACGAGTAGGCGTCCTCTCCTTGTTAAACGAAATAATGCTAATGACAGCAAATACACGCCATGCCCGAGGCAGGACTCTAACCTCCGATTGCGAGCTACCGCGTGCTCCGCAGCAATGTGCCTTAGAGCGCTTGGCTACACCACCGTGGTTAAATCAACCCACCAAGTTACGGGAATTTACGACGCTATCTGCCACTTGGTATCCAAATCAATCAATGGGGAAAGTTGAAAATTTGAATCTGGATTCTACTGCGTACTAGGCAGCCGCGCTGGCGACAACGCCACTGCGGACATAGGGGTCACCACAGGCGTGCGGGCTATCTTTGCATGCCTTCCGTCAGACGTCAATTCTCAACTTGTCCACACATCACTTACTACCATAACACTCATTACTCATAGTATTTTACCAATTTCCGTAAGAGTCCATCTGCACTGATGAAAGGATTGATGGTCGTCTTCGCCTTACTTATGCAGGGTGTCCCAGCTATCTTGCTCACCCAAAATATCTCAGGAACAACAACAGCTATTCTAACGACTTTCACCGGTATCAATGTAAGGGTGGGGCTCATGAATGTACATGTTTTGAAACATTCTAAAACGAAAACATATGTGTTTTTTAACACAATTTTTTTTAATGGACACCCTGTATTATTTCTTCATCAATCTATAGCATGACAAATCACATAAACAATGGCGTTGATTGCATCGCAATACGCCAGTTATATTCCCAGATATTGCGAAGTGAGGTTGTGCTAGAAATACGCCAAACACGCGGCTAGAACACGTCCTGAGCAGCATGTGGTTCTCGCCTCAGGAAGTGCGATAGCCGCACGTTTCACGTATTTCAAGCGTCAAAACTTCGCGTCGCAATATCTCTGGATGAAAATGGCGTATTGTGATGCAATCAATGCCATTGTTTGTGTGATTTGTCGTGCTATAGATTGTTGAAGAAATAATATAGGGTGTCCATTTAAAAGAAACATAAGTTTGCGTTAAAAAACACATATGCTTTAGTTTTAGAATGTTTCAAAATATGTACATTCGTGAGCCCCAGCCTTACATTCATACCGGTGAAAGTCGTTTTACAATAGCTGTTGTTGTTCCAGAGATATTTTGGGTGAGAAAGATAGTTAGGCCACCTTGTATATGTGTGGTGTCTGTCCTTTCAAATGTTCAAATGTTTGTATAGTTTATGGGACTTAACTACGGGGTCATCAGTCCCTAAACTTACAAACTACTTATGAACTACTTACGAACTAGGACGGCACAAATATCCATGCCCGAGGGGGGATTCGAATCCCCGACCGTAGTGGCCGTGCAGACCGTGACTGGAGCGCATCAGTCCCCTCGGCCACTTCGGCCGGCTGTCTGTCCTTTATATATATCGCAAAGGTAGGCATAGATGTAATTTTTAGTGCAGTTGCACACTAGACTCAGGCTTATACAGGAATTGGCGAAATGCTAGGAGTAATGTGTGTTTATGGGCAGAGAACTTCATTAGTATGTGCCGTGGACAAGTAAATAATTTGGATCTAGCAGGAGGTCAGCGGCTGAAGCCCCCGCGGCCGCGATTTTCGCAGTGACTCCAGTGACCAAGGGCGATTACCTACTTCACAGGAGACTCGAGTTCGAATCTCGGATTGGCACAAATTGTCAAATTTTCCCATTGATTTATTTCGATGCCTATTGTCAGCTGGCGTCATAAATTCCTTTGTGTGTCCGAAAGAACACACACACACACACACACACACACACACACACACACACACACACGAAATATATATAACCCTGCCTAGTTAGCTTGCGTGAGGGTTTAGCTCTGTGAAACATCGGGATGGGGATTCTCCGACACGGCTGACAAGGGACCTCCTGTAGATATGCAGGACACATGTGAATAAGGTGTAGCCAAATAAGCACCCGCGAATCAAGTGAAGTGAGTAAAAAATGGCAATCGTCTTCGATGACGCTTGTGTCAATGCCAGAGACGGCGGAAGACCCGAAATTTAAATCCACTTCGTGTCTGGCTTGGATCGAGTGGCTA
The DNA here is from genome assembly GCA_026315105.1 of Locusta migratoria. Classification (NCBI taxonomy): domain Eukaryota; kingdom Metazoa; phylum Arthropoda; class Insecta; order Orthoptera; family Acrididae; genus Locusta; species Locusta migratoria. Next base: position 726,745,542 of record CM048744.1, on the reverse strand, counting down.
AGTGATCAGAATCTGTTTACCTTGAAAGGAGTACGCAAAATAATTTTCACTTAATTTTTGCCTATCATACAACTTTGAGCATGTTTTGTTACAAAAACCTAAGCTATAATTCTGTAGAAAACAAATTTATGTAATATCTTGTACCATTTCACTAATCGATATAACATACTGTACTTATTTTCATATCTTTTCTGTAAACCAAAGACTTTGTTTTATCTTTGGAGTGTGTCTTGTACTCGCAGTTGTTGCATTTAAAAGAGTCGGTGTGTGACCTTCGTGAAGGAGAGTCGATGTCTGATTATGGTAGAGTTGAGTCGATGTGTAGTGGTCTTGGAACTGTCGGGTTAGTCTGTCTGTGTGTTAAGCTCGAAGAGTAAAAGGAATTTCAGACAATTTTGTAGAGTCGCAGCCAAGCCTGCAGATTGTAATTTTTTGTATGGAAAATAATTTTTCTCAAATAAGGTAATGTGTACTTTTCTATTGTGATGTCTACTAGCCTGTATTTGAACTATTGTAGTTGGTTGTCTTTTTGCTAATGAATACTGTTTAATTCAGCTCGCATTTATCATTTAACCCTGAGTCATTTTACCAGTTCCTCGTTCCTTTCACCAATTTGAATTGCTATCCGTTCTGATCATTGTTTCTTATGACAGTGTAGCAAAATTATTGTGTTTGTAAATTTGTATGCTAATTAGAACAGTTCAGTATAGGTATTTTGTGATGATTTTCAGATTATTATGTCAGTTAATGTTAGTAACAGTTAAAGTGATTTGTCTGATCGGAAAAGAATTAGATAACGTAAAGAGATGAGAAATAGTTGCAGTGAGTGAGACTTGAAACCATTACCAGGTTTGTAGGACATTTTTTTATTACGTTGAATCAGTATGGTAATTGTTGTACAGATAGGCACATTATCAAGTGCAGAGATTTTGATATCCAATTAATCTCAAATATCTTTGCTTGACATCCTGTTTATACAAGTGACAAAATTCTCATAGTAGTAGCACTTTCTGTTGGCTCTCGTAGTCGAATTGTGCTTGCATAGTCTGGCTACTGGTATATGGTGCACGCTAACAAATCTGAATTTTTAATTTGCTCACATTGTTTCTCGTTGCGCATCAGACAAAACCACATTTACGTAAGATCATTGTATTCCATGTCAGTTGCAATTTAATGTAACAGGGCAAAGGAAGGTATTAAGTCTCATTGCTTAGTCAAATTATTTTGTAACCAAAACCTAAACAGAACATTTATTTGTGTATTTTAGCGGGGTCGGTCTCTTAACACAAACAGTAACTCGCTCGCCCCAGACCCTTACTACCTTTAGCATCCTTTCATTCAAAAACACACAAACGACTTTTAACCTCGCAGGTATGGCCGCACACCTTAGCAATCCCTGGTTCTATACTCGCGGTGGAAAGACATAGGCCGATCTTTGATTACAAAGAATTATGATACGTGAGAGTAACAACAGAATTACCCCAGGTGGTAACCAATCCAAATGTCAACACATGCGGACCTGAGCTACGACGATCACAGAGAAAGTCGGAGTTCTCTGTATCATAATTAGAACAATTAGATACCAACTCTTCAAGAAACACGCTTTACAGATGAAAAACACACTAAACTATGGTAACTGTCGTGTTTTCAAAGGTAAAACAGGCAAACGAATAGGAACAGGTAGCACCCTATTCCTGGGTATGGCTTTTGTCGTTAACAATAGCATGGTTGATTCAATTAAGAAGTCACGAATGACAATGCGCCTACAATGTGCGTACAAAAATACACAATAATTTATGCACATGCTCCCACGAAATTAAAAACAAGAGAGATCTGAGGAAGGTGGAGCAGTTCTGGTCTAAACTTGAGAAGATCATAGCGCCAGTCCCTAAAGAAGACATAAATATTACTAGGTGTCTTCATTGCCCAGACTGGCAGAGAAAAGGAATACCAAAAGACTGTAGTCAAATTCACCAACAAGAATGGCATGAGACTCACTGAACTGTGCCAACAGAGCAACCTCAAAATAATTTCCACCTCTCTGAGAAAACAGAAGACTTGTTGCTTTCGTAATCAGTCTCTCTGAGAATATTGCCGCGCGACTGACAGATAAGCAACTGCCGGCGTGGCGCAATGGATAGCATAACCAATTGCGGTGTGTAACGTTGTCGGTTCAATCCCGTCCACCGGCAAAAATTTATTTCTTTGTAATTATCATTTCCAGAATATTTTACATGTTTCTTATGTCCACTTGTAATTTCTACATGTTTCTTATGTTAACTATTCTTCTAATTTCTGTACATTCTGTCTGTGTATAAATCGCAGAGCACTCTGCCCGAGAGGCAATTAGTGCTGCGTGTATGTTAAGTTCGCAATAAACCTGCTTTCATTATAAGTGCTGTGTTCAGTTGGCAACCCTGCCATCGAAGTCAAGCCTGATTCCATTTCAACGCGACAATATCAGCTTGGCTATTTGGCCATCACACACTCTTCACAGAAAGAAATTCATGGTGTGCAAGTCCGAAGAGCAGGAACATTGACGCTGATCACTATCTAGTGCAAATCAAAGTTAAATTTACTCCGAAAAGAATCCATCACAAGAAAACTTATTTTCAGAAATTCTACACCAAAAGGATCAAGGAAAGCAACGTAAAGGAAGAACGGGAAAAGGTAAAGGCAGGTACTTGGCATAAATACAATTGAAGAATATGAAACACTCATGGTGGGACTCCGCATGTGAAGAGGCATTGGAAGAACGAAAGAATGCTTTTCTGATATTCATATCACTTGAGACTCAACAACACTATATTTAGACCAGGCCCGCGCGGTAGTGGCCGTGCGCTCTAAGGCGCGGAGTTCGAGTTCTCCCTCGGGAATGTGTGTGTGTGTGTGTGTGTGTGTGTGTGTGTGTGTGTGTGTGTGTGTGTTGATCGTAGCATTAAGTTATTTTAAGTAAATTGTAAGTGTAGGAACTGATGACCACTGCATTTTGGTCTCATAGCTTTACAAACATTTGAACATTTCAGACCAGAAAAGAGGAGGTGCAAAAAGGACCAGTTGGAGTCTATAGAAAAAGACTTCCAAGATCACAATATGCGAGAGCTCTACAGAACTTTTTCGGGAGGATGCGAAGATACGCCCCACAGGACTTATGTTTCCGAAAAGCAGACAGCAAACTCGCGCTGACCAACCGAGATAATTGTATGGAGCTGCCTCGATATTTCTCAGAGCTACTCAGTTGGCAGGAGCCCACATAAAGATGGCCCATAGAAACTCCCTCACAAATGAAGCCAAAATCTTCACCACGTACCAAAGAAGAAATCCATAGTTGCAATGGAATAGTTGCAGAACTATTCATGAACTTAGGCCCAAATACACTTGAACTAACACAAATCATCATAGACAACTGGAAATGTGCATTTATCCATCCGTTACACAAGGAAGGTGACAGTACGGATGTCTATAACTACAGAGGACTTTCTCTCCTTGAAGTCGCCTACACAATTCTGTCTGCGTGTCTTCTTCGAATAACACAAGAATGGCTTGAACCTAAAATTTGTGAATATCTAGCCGGTTTCCGATCGGGGCGTTCTTGTGTCGAAAAAAAAAATCAACTTTAAGATGATATTGAAATGTAGAGCAACCAGAAGTTGTCCAGTCATGTGTATGTTCGTAGATTTCAAGAAGGTGTACGATTCGGTTGATCTACAAGTCCCTCTTTAACATCTTAGAAGAACATGGACTTGATCGAAAGATATTGAGACCCATCAAAGAAACACTCAATGACACGAAGTGCAAGTGAAATTCATGGGAGAATTGTCAGAGCTCTTTGAGATAAAGACTGGTGTGTGACAGGGTGACGGAGTGTCAACACTGCTCTTCAACCTTGTTCTGAACAAAGTAATTCGAATATAGAAGAAAGAAATGAAAACTCAGAACCACTGGAAACCCATTCAACTCGAACGAAAGATTGAGGATATGAAGGTCAGCTGTTTAGCTTTCGCAGAGGACCTAGAGATACTAACAGAGAGCGAAAATACAGCCATCAAACAAAGTCATTAAGGAATGCGCTGAGAGAACTGGACTATAAATTTCATTCGAGAAGACTATGTTCATTTGCATTAAAGTCGACATTTAGGAATTAAACACAAAATACGGAAGAGTTCCACACTTTAAATATCTCGGCGAGATCGTAGAACGAACAGGGTTGGAAAAGGAAGCACAGAGCATTCGGCTACAAACGTTCAAAAGAGCATTTGGGAGAACTCGTGACGTCTAATATAAGAAATGGATGCCCATACATACAAATTTAAAAAAATTATTATACAGTGATTAAACCTGAAGCGCTGTACTCGAGCGGAACCCTGGTGCGATACTTCATAAAAAACAGGCGATCTGTAAAACATCTTGAAGAAGGAAGGAAAGATCATGAGTAAACTCCACATAAATCAGGAGAAGGGTATAGACCTAAATCACACAAAACAACAAAAGAACTTTCCAATCTTGCTGCAGACTTCGGGAAACGAAGGCTGAAATTCTATGGACACATTCATAGACTTCCATCTTCAAGGCTAATTCACAATATTTTGACATACACTGCAAAATTGATGAACATTCCATGGATATAAGAAATAAAAAATGACCTAGAAAAGGCACAGATAGGAACATCAGACATACTGTACAGAAATCTTTACCGTCAGAAGATAAAAAGATGGCCAGAGAATGAAGTCCTATTAGATAAGGACCAAGTCGTCAGAGGAAAGTTAGAAAGCACATGGTGAAAGAATGAAAGCAATACGGGGTATTGGAAAGGCAAATGATAAAACTACGGCTTGATCCTACAGGATCCATACACATATAACGGTGAATTTGTTTCCGGAACGTCTTACTACTGTGTTGTACTGTCCAGCACTATGAATGATGACTCTTTGTCATTGTAGGTAAAAAAATACGGTCGTTTTTATTTGTTCTTTTCCCTTTTCCGGCGTTTCTTTATTTGTATACGCTTACAAATGAAAGATAGTTTCGGTAACTGTATATTCTTTCGATTAGTACCAGATTTCTCAATTCTAACAGTAATAAGATAAAATATGTTTTGTGTAGCGTGCAGATCCATCTCTGAAAATCATAATCTAGAAATTACTTTTATACTGCAATGCCAACTAAATTATTGTTTTGAAAGTTTAGTTCGGTAACCGTAGTGGGTTTTAGCCAAATGTGACACCAGATATGCAATTTTGTATTTAATTTTTCCAGAATCTATATTGATATTGCGGGTTTTCTGATTTAACTTGCATTGATAAAACACTTCACCATAAATTTCCCAAAAGCTTTAAACAGTAACGTAGTTTATTTTTAATGTTGTGGCAATTTGAAGACTACCTGTGTTAAAGAAGACGCTTTTCATTCATGTGCTTTCTTTGCACTAAACTGCATGTTACAGAATAAATTAATTATTGCCCTCGACGAGATTTTAACCCACAAACTTTAAACTGAGAGGATATATCCACACTCACTGTGCTTCCTCTCTGCACTAGCCAAGCTACTCGTAATGATGGGCCGGCCGCGATGGCCAAGCGGTCTGCGGCCCGCCAGTCACGGTCTGTACGGCCACTACGGTCGGGGGTTCGAATCCCCCTCGGGCATGGATATTTGTGCCGTGCTTAGTATTAGCTACTTCATCAGTAGTTTGCAAGTTTAGGGACTGATGACCCCGTAGTTAAGTCCCATAAGCTCTACAAGAATTTGAACATTTGAACGTAATGATGGACTGTAGCTTTCGAAAAGTCGGCTTCATCGCAACTCGTACGAAGCTTTTGCTATGTAAGTGGATTTCTGTGATTGTAATCTACATGGGATACTCTGAAAATCACATTTAAGTGCCTGGCATAATAATAACAATAATGTAATAATAAGTAATATACGAGGCGCGTCCAGAAAGTAAGTTCCATTTGGTTATATAAAACGAACGGTTACAGATCCAGAAAAAATATGGATTGTACAAAAATCTGCAACTGTTAAACTACTTTTCTACATAACTTCTGAAATTTTGTAGGCAATAGTCATAGAATGGCACAAGGTTTTGTGTGCCTTTTTCATAGAATGTTGCCGCCTGTGTATTCAACCATGTGGTAACATGTTCTTTCAGTTCCTCATCATCGTTGAAGTGTTGTCCACCAAGGACAGATTTTAGATGTAACAAGAGGATTACTGTCAAAAGATTTTTTTTTTCACGATGGTGCCTGACCTCACACACCAAATGTGACCAAACAATTCTTACGGAAATTTCAAAGGGACCTGTTTGATCATCCTCCATGCAGCTCGGACCTCTCTCTTAGCAACTTTCATCTCTTCTTCGACGATGATAAAGAGCTGTTACCACATGGTTGAATACACAGGCGGCATCCTTTTGTGAAAGATGCATGCAAAAACTTGTGGCACGCTATGACAAGTGCCTACAAAATTTCGACAGTTATGTGGAAAGTAGTTTAAGAGTTGTAGAATTTTGTGCAATAAAAACTTCTTCTGTATCTGTGTACAATTTCATTTTATTATCAAACGGAACTTACTTTCTGGACTCGCCTCGTACATGATTCTATAGTGTACCGTGTGCGAAAGGATTACGATGTGATTGGATAGTCTTGTGTATGAAACGTATGTATTACATTAGCAGAGTTATATGTGGTTTTCATGGATGGCCGCGGCGGATTAGCCGCGCGTACTGGAGCGCCGTGTTGCCTTGCACGTGCCGTCTGCCGTCGGGTGCTCGAATCCCCCCTCGGGCATGAATGTTTGTGTCGTCTTTAGTGTAAGGTAGTTCAAATGTAGTTCGTAAGTTAGGGACTGATGACCCCGCAGTTAAGTCCCTTAAGCTTAACAAACATTTGAACATTTGAATTTGAACCTATGAATCTCGACCACAACACACCCAGAAAGAAGCCAGACAAAGGACTGTCAACGGCCAGCGATTTCGACTTGATGTTGAACGCCCTGATTGGAGGTGAGCAGCTTCAGATCGTGAAGTGTCGACTAAGAAGTAATTTTAAGTGGACTATAGATGTCTGAAGTTGAAGTAATGTACCTGCAGGAAGGTTTCCGATGCGGGCCGCACGATATGTCCCCTGGCAATAACGTCAGGGAAGTCGATAGGTGGGTGGACGAGCACCTGGAAGCCGTTGAAGGAGAAGGTGGCCGCATGGTAGTCCTCCAGCTGGGGGTCGAGCAGCACCGTCAGTCCAGACAGCAGCCCCGCAGCGTTCGAGCTCCTGGGGAGGTTCGTTGGAGACCTAGGCGGTTAGAAATTTGCTGGACTTCATCCTGGCCACAAAGTTTTATTCAATTTACGGCTACATTTATGCGTTATAATTTAATGTTAGTCTTACGTACACTGATGATCATCCAAAATGAAACACCAATTCATAACAGTGATATCAGAGCCAAGTTTGTCCGGGAAGATCACATTATTGAAAATATAGCCCGATGTGAAGAGAGTGTTGCCGCAACATCTGGCTGTAGCCACTGTACATGTCTCAGCATTGAATCAGAGAGGCACTGGATGGGAATGCTGAAATCCATGGTGTTTCGACATAGTGCCAAAAATGACCTCGTGTAGCAGCAGATGGTACGAATCGTGCCACTCGTTGTACAATCATCCACCAGACGTTTCCGATAGGCGAGAGATCGAGAGGGTAGAGAAGTCAATGCAACATTGCAACTCAACTGGCGACGAAGAAGTGATGAACATAGCGTGCCACGTGCGACTGCGCATTCTCGTGTTGCAGTTTTGCCGTCGGCAAGTTCTGAATGTATGGGAAGATTGTAGGCTCCAACACTTGTATACTGGCAGTGCGTACTAGGGCGATGCGGCAGTGGAATCCAAAACCAACCCAAAAGATACTGCTGAGTACAGGACTGGTACGGCGAACCAATCCAGAAGGTAACAAACCAGTGGTTTCTCTCCGTGGTGTCGCCAGATTCTAAGCCGACCAAGTGGAGGTGCAGACAGGATCGCGATTCGTCGCTAAAAGCAATGTCATTCCACGTACTGATTCACCAGATCCAGTATGGCAATATGTGGAAGCAGTGTGGACTTATGTTACCCAACACCACAACCAAAGCCTCTTTCAAAAAAATGTTCAAATCTTTGTAAAGTTTATGGGACTTAACTATGGGGTCATCAGTCCCTAAACTTACAAACTACTTATGAACAACTTACGAACTAGGACGGCACAAATATCCATGCCCGAGGGGGGATTCGAACCCCCGACCGTAGTGGCCGAAGCCTCTTTCTGTCAATGTCGAGGCGTGTAGCAGCAGTTATAGCCAGGAATCTCCTACATACAGTACTGATTTCATCATCTTCGCCGGCCGCGGAGGCCGCGGGGACTGAGGCGCTCCAGTCACGGTCTGCACGGCCACTACGGTCGGGGGTTCGAATCCCTCCTCGGGCATGGATATTTGTGCCGTCTTTAGGATTAGCTAGTTCATAAGTAGTTTGTAAGTTTAGGGACTGATAACCCCGCAGTTAAGTCCCTTAAGCTTAACAAACATTTGAACATTTCATTATCTTCCTCACTTCACACGGGGAAGTATTTTCAATCATATGGTCTCAAACATGTTAGTTCACAAACAAATTTGGTTGTGAAAATTCATTTCCTTCTCGGAACTGCATGTTGTATGGTCAGAAGTGTGGCATCTGCATTGTTCTGGGCAGAGGTGCCCACCCCCCTTCCTTGGCCAATGACTCACCCCCCTCCCCGAAACTGCGACCAATGACTCCCCCCCTCCCACACACACATACACAGCCAAGATATTAGGTCCTGGATTCGGAGTATAAATTCAATTTCAATGACGCAGTTTGTGTCATGACCCCCCTCTGGGCACCTCTCGCTCTGGGCAAGAGTCGACCATTTCAGTTGCCGACACTTTTGGCGTCCAACCAAACTACATGAGAAATATTATAACGCTAAAGTAGGATTTTGTTTCTACTGTCTTTCAGTTTACCCAAATTCCTATTCTTACAAATATCTGAAAATATGGCAACCTTCAATGTGCAAGACTATTTAGTGGACCGTACCATGGATGCTTTTGCAATTTTGATCTCTGCTTCCTGGTGGGTAGAGGGAGGAGGAGAGTTTTCTCTAACAAAACACTTTGCATGCCCGATACCCACAAGAACTCTGGTACCCCAGCAGCCGATTTCTTAGTGCATGCCCAACCTATCAAGGGTAGACACTACAACTTTCTACCATAAAGCAGAGATTGAGAATTTAGCATCCGCTACCGTTACGCATTTGACTGAGCCTCAGGTTAAGACAGTCCATCCACTCTAAACCAGAGGGCTATGATTGACCTACATCTATATCTACATTCATACTCTGCAAGCTCCGTGTGTTTTCGAGGGTACTTTGTGTACCATTGTCCATTTCCCCTACTCCAGTCGCCTATGGTTCGCGAGAAGAATAATTGTCTGGTATGCCTCTGTGTGAGCCGTAATCTCACTGATCTTATCCTAGTCGCTTCGCAAGATTTATTTAGGAGGAATCAATAAATTGTATGAATCTTCATGAAACGTATGGTCTTGGAACTTTGACAGAAGCGTGTACCACGATACAGAACGCCTCTCTTGCAGTGTCTGCTACTGGAGGTTCCTAATCATCTCTGTGATGCTTTCACACTTACTAAATGAATCCGTAACGAAGTGTGCTGCTCTCCTTTGGACCTAATCTATTTCTTCTTTGAACCCTACCTGGTACAGATTCTATAATGATGAGCAATACTCAGGTGACGGCCGAAAGAGAGTTTTGTAACCGACTGGATATGGTCACAAACAGTGGCCTTTGCGTGATCCCTGCATGCGATACTTTCCATCTGAGGGAAGCAACCGAGGATTGCCTGAGAACACGTGTCAGAGGATTGCCTGAGAACACGTGTCATTCGTGCCGACAGGAGGTACAATTAGACGCCGGCGAAGCCTCCTACATGTCCAGACGAGACCCACCGGCAAACACATTCAGTGCACACTAATGTCATTTCCCAACTCGCCTTCTATTTTCCATAGTTCAGACTTTCAGCAGCCGCCCAATGACATTGCGGATCCACCTCTGACCCTTCAGTAAAGACAGACTGCTTAGAAGATGCGTACTGCCAGTTGCAGCGATAACTGGATTACTAGGAGATACTAGAAACACCAGTAGCGTCTTAGGTCTCGCTTCTGGTGTAGAACCATACCAGAATGTATAACCAGGGGAAAGACAGATACCGCTTACAGGAATATAAAAGAGATATTTGGAGACAAGAAAGGTAGCAGTATTAATATCAAGAACTCAGACGGAAAACCAGTACTAAGCAAAGAGGGGAAAGTCGCAAAAAAAAAAAAAAAAAAAAAAAAAAAAATAATAATAATAATAATAATAATAATAATAATAATAATAATAATAATAAAAAAATAAAAAAATAAATAAATAAAATAAAATAAAAATAAAAAATAAAAAAAGTTCAAATGTCTGTAAATCTATCGGACCGAACTGCGTGGTCTACACTCTTTGGCTCGTTGACTCAGATTTTTTATTAGAGAATGCGTTTAGCCCCCTGACCGGGCGCTCGGCGCCACTCGGCTACTCCACCGCGGCGAAAGTTGCAATATGAAACGAATATATAGAGGGCCTGTCAAAGGAAATAAACTTCCAGGCAGTATTCTAGAAATGGAAGACGAAATGGAGGAAGAGGAGATAGGAAATACAATAATGCGAGAAGTATTTGACAGAGCTCTGAAAGATTTTAGTCGAAAAAGGCCCCTGGAGTAGCTGATATTTCGTCTGAACTGGTGATATCGTTAAGAGAGCCAGTCATGAAGAAATTGTTCCGCCTGGTATGCAAGATGTATGAGACAGGGGAAATACCCTCCGATTTCAAGAAGAATATAGTAATTCCAATTCCAAAGAAAGCAAGTGCAAACAAATGTGAAATTTACAGAACTATCAGTTTAATAAGTCATAATTGTAAAATACTAACGCGAATTATTTACAGACGAATGGAAAAACTTGTGAAATCCAACATTGGGGAAGATCAGTTTGGATTTAGGAAAAATGTAGGAACACGGAAGGCAATACATTACGACGTATCTTAGAAGATAGGCTAGGTAAAGGTAAACCTAAGTTCTTAGCATTTGTAAAATCGTAGGAAGCTTTCGACAATGTTGACTTTAATAAACTCTTTCAAATTCTGAAGGTAACTGGGGTAAAATATAGAGAGCGAAGAGTTATATTCAACTTATACAAAAACCAGACAGCGGTTATTAGAGTCGAAGGGTATGAAAGGGACGCAGAGGTTGGGAAGGGAGTAAGATAGGGTTGTAGCCTTTTCCCAACATTGAGCAAGCAGTGAAGGATTGCAAGAAGAAATTTGGAGAGGGAATTAAAGTTAAGGGAGAGGAAATAAAAACTTTGCGCTCTGCTGATGACATGGTAATTCTGTCAGAGACCGCAAAGGATCTGGAAGAGCAATTGAATGGAATGGACAGTATATTGAAAAGAAGGTATAAGATGAACATCAACAAGAGCAAAATTAGGATACAGGAATGTAGCGTCAGAAACTTTAGCGATGCTGAAGGAATTGATTAGGTAATGAGACAATAAAAGTAACAGATGAGTTTTGTTATTTGGGTAGTAAGATAACTTCTGATGGCTTAAGTAAAGGAGATATAAAATGAAGAATGGCTATGAGGAGTAAAGCGTTTCTGAAGGCATGAATTTTGTTGACATCCAATATTAATTTAAATTTTAGTAAGTCCGTTCTGAAAGCATTTATCTGGAGTGTAGCATTTTATGGGTGTGAAACGTGGAACGATAAGAAGTTCAGACAAAAAGATGATAGAAGCTTTTGAAATGTGGTGCTACAGACGAATGATGGAAATTAGTGGGTAGATCACGTAACTAATGGGGAGGTGCTTAACCGAATTGGGAAGAAAAGGAGTTTCTGGCATATCCTGACTAAGAGAAGGGATAGGTTAGTTGGACACATTCTGAGACATCAAATAATCGTCAACTTAGCATTAGAGGGAAGTGTATGAGGCAAAAATCGTAGAGGGAGACCGAGAGACGCATACAGTAAGCAGATTCAAAAATGTTCAAATGTTTGTAAAGCTTATGGGACTTAACTACGGGGTATCAGTCCCTAAACTTACAAACTACTTATGAACTACTTACGAACTAGGACGGCACAAATATCCATGCCCGAGGGGGGATTCGAACCCCCGACCGTAGTGGCCGTGCAGACCGTGACTGAAGCGCCTCAGTCCCCTCTGCCACCGTGGCCGGCCAGATTCAAAAGGATGTAGGTTGCCGTTCGTATTCTCAGATGAAGAGGCACAGGACAGGTTAGCGTGGAGAGCTGCATCAAACCAGTCTTCGGACTGAAGACCACAAAGCCGGTCGCGATGGCCGAGCGGTCTGCAGCACGCCAGTCACAGTCTGCTACGTTCGGGGTTTCAAAACCCCCTCGGGCATGGATGTTTGTGTCGTTTTTAGTATAAGATATTTCATAAGTAATTTGTAAATTTAGGGACTGATGACCCCGCTGGTAAGTCCCTTAAGCTTAACAAACATTTGAACATTTTTTTGAAGACCATAAAAACAACAATAACAATTGGTGCCTCAATAACAACGCAGCTATGAGAAGGAGCAAGAAGCCTATCGATCATGGTCAATGTGGCTTGCAGCGAGTTTCGGACATGGCAAATTCATTTAGCACACAAGAAGCACAGCGTAGAAAAATGCTTTATTGGATCTAAAAAATAATAACAAATCTGACGGAAGTAACTGAGAAAGAACAGGCTGACCCCCACAAAAGAGGAAATTTCCCTTTCTGGGGCTGGGACGTCTGAAGCTGGGACGTCTGCAAGACATACGTTTTAATAATAAACACCAAAATCTGCTTTTGAGAGTTGGTGTGATAGAAGTCATGCGATACCTCGTAACACCGTGTCGGACCTTCTTTTGTCCATAGAAGTGCAGAACCTCGACGGCGGATGGACTCAATAAGTTGCACGAACTCTGGAACTCGTTTTATGTCCCGTGCAAGAATATTGATCCTGGGTGCCTCTGAAGTCCTACATAGTTGTTAAGGTGCTGTCATCTCAGGATTTTGTCGTCGAACTGACCTGTCGAGTGTGTTCCATCAGTGATAGATGGATTTCATGTCGAGCGATCTGAGTGCCAAAATCATTCGCTGGAATCGTTCACAATATGATAAAGACCATTCACCAACAAATGTGGCTTGGTGACAAGGCGCATAGTCATCCATAAAAATTCTATCATTGCCTCGAAACCCGAAGCCGAAGACTGGCTGCAAATGGTCTACAAATAGCCGAAAACCATTTCCAGACAATGGCGGTTTCTGTTGTATCAGAGGACCTCGTGCATTTCATATCAAAGCAGCCCACGCTATCATGCAGCCACCACCAGCTTACACTCTGCCATCTGCTCCACGGCTTAGTGGGGTCTGAGCCACATTCGAACCCTACCGACAGCCCTTACCATCTGAAATCGCCGCTCATCTAACCCTGTCGCGGTTTTCCAGTCTTTTCGTGCGCAAGCGATGTGGTTGCAACACCAGAAGACGCAGGGAATATCCTATCCCTTAACGACTAATAACTCTACAGTCGGTGGCCGAGGGGACTGAGGCACTCCAGTTACGGTCTGCACGGCCACTACGGTCGGGGGTTCGAATCCCCCCTCGGGCCGTCCTTAGTCTTAGTTAGTTCATAAGTAATTTGTAAGTTTAGGGACTATTGATCCCGTAGTTAAGTCCCATAAGCTATATAAACATTTGAACATTTAACTCTAGAGTGTCCTAGGGATGCGTTCGTCGTACGTCACACACTGATTTCTGCGGTTATTTGCTTCTGTTAGCTATGACAACACGCTAACTCCCCTGTTCTCCGTCAGTAAGTGCAGACCATTTATTTCTTTATTTCAATTATTTTCATGTTCCGCAGAAACAAGCCTCCATGGTCATGGAACGGAGTCAGTACATCAAATTCTAACAAAGGAGTAACATTGATAAAGTCAAAGGTACAATAGTAAACACACGGGAGCTCTAAGTATGAATAACACGAAGTGACAACGAAACACAAGAATTAACTTAATTTTGTAATTCTTCCAGGAATTCCTCGGCAGAATAGAAAGAGTGAACCACGAGGAAAAGTTTCAAATTTGGCTTGAAAGTGCTTGGATTACTACTAAAGTCTTCAATTCTTATATCATATTATTAAATATGGATGTGGCAGAATACTGCTCAAATTTGTTTGTGTTGTCTTTTAGTAAAAGTTATTTCATAAGTATTATGACCCCGCAGTTACGTCCCTTAAGCTTAACAAACATTTGAACATCAGAATTCCCAGGCTACTAAGCAGCGGCCGACAAAAGGTACGCGAGCATACCCACATAGTGCTCGAACCGCCCGTTTCTGCGCAACCATAGGAATTATCCCAGAAAATATCACACGTCATAACAAATGGAAAAAAGAAAATTAGACTACTTTTCGTGTTGAAATATCACTTATTTCAAAGAGGTTGTAATTGCAAAAAATGCAGCATTTAGGTTTTGAACAAGACCCTGAATATGGGCTTCCCACATCTTACTTTCTGTATGAACACCTAGAAGTTTGAACTGTTCGGTCTCAATTATCATGTACCTATCCTCTTTATTCAATCTCAGTTTTCATTGAATTGTGTGTTAGAAACTATAAAAACAGAGACTTACTGATATTTAGCATCAGTTTATTTTCTACAACTCACAAACTTATTTCAAATTCAAATGTTTGTAGAACTTATGGGACTTAACTACGGGGTCATCAGTCCCTAAGCTTACAAACTACTTATGAACTAGCTAAGACTAAGGACGGCACAAATATCCATGCCCGAGGGGGGGATTCGAAACCCCGACCGTAGTGGCAAACTTATTTCAGTAACTGCGTTGTCTATGGTGAAAGACGATGACTAAAATTAGGTATTTTTGCCACACAATTGACGTGGTGGATCTCAGAATACTGAATTCCGTAACAATTTCCGAAATGAAATGCCCCTTGTGCCTAGCTTCAACAATCATTCGGTGTTCAAAGTCTTAATTCGCGTCGCATGCAAAAAGTTTCCGCAAGAATTACCGGAGTTCAAATGACAGCCCTGCCAATGCAGCGCCATTTCATAGCTCGTGAAGTCTACACTACAGCCACCTGCATCTGCACATACGGACGAGTGACTATGGACAGACCGAAACCTTTGGCCCCGGCCAATGAGAATTCACTAGCTGTCAGCCAATGAGATGTTGCGTGTTTCTTAACCGGAGATTCTGAATAAAAAAGTACTTCTTGTTTAACCTATACCTAATCTTGTTATGGCTACGCTACAGATAATTTTTTTAAAGTGAAAGTTAGGTTAGGTGTTAAGAAACACGCAGCATCTCATTGGCAGTTATCATTGGCCGGAGCCAAAAGTTGTGGTCTGTCCACAGTCCCTCGTCACATACTGCTATGCTATGGATTTTTGACCTCTGCGATGGGAATATTTTGTGGCGGAGAGATATAAATAACGTTGCCTTAGTGGTAAACTGCTTCGCATAATTGTAAGTTGCTATGAAACGAACACTTAATTTAGTAAAGATTTAAATAACTGTATAGACTATGTATTTGTTCCACAATAATATTAATTTTTGTTGTGAACTAGCTTTCGCCTTCTTAGGCCATCTTCAGACAACTTAATAGCGGAGATTATCCACATCACACCAGCTGCTGTGTTTCGAGTACAAAGGTTGTACAAAGATAACTGTCAGTCATAAACTATGTAGCCTTTAGGTATTTTATAAACAGAGACGTCCAACCAATTAAAACAAAACTGTAACTAAAACAGAACTGTACATTAATTTTAACAAATAGGTTGAAACAAACAATTGTTCAGTGAATAATAGTAAATACAATTGCATATGAAATTAACTTATATTCGTAGGTATAAGTTAATACATTAATTTTCAACAAATAGGTTGAAACAAACAATGGCAGTGAATAATAATAAATACAATTGAACCTATTTGTTGAAAATTAATGTACAGTTATGTTTTAGTTACAGTTTTGTGTTAATTGGTTGGACGTCTCTTTTTATAAAATACCTAAAGGCTACATAGTCTATGACTGACAGTTATCTTTGTAAAACCTTTGTACTCGAAACACAGCAGCTGGTGAGATGTGGATAATCTGCAGTATTAAGTTGTCTGAAGATGGCCTAAGAAGCCGAAAGATAGTTCACAACAAAAATAAATATTTTTGTGGTACAAATACATAGTGTATACAGTTATTTAAAATGTCTATGTTCCATCAAGAACCGACGGAAGAGTCCATAAATATTAGTAAAGGTGTATTTGAAAAGTTCATTTATAATTATTCATCTTTTGTCTGTTTCATAAGATTTTAACCGTATTTATTCAGAATCCATCTGAGTGCATCGACAAAAGCAATAAGCTTCAGCACCTTCGAGTATTTTAAATCTAGGCTGGTCTTCAACAACTCTTATTCGAGAAGTCCACCGCCAAGTATTACTAACTCCAAACCTGTTAGTGTGGTAGTTGAAAGAGCAGCAGTATCCGGCGTCAGTTCTATGGGGAACGAACAAGTCCGTACACTTGACGGCTTTCCCCTTCCAGCGGCACTGGAGGGCCATGTCTTCACACGACTGCGTCAGCTGCAACGATTAACAATTCTGACTTAATGAAAGAAGACATTTTATCGGAAAAGATGAAATGCATAGCGAGGGAATATTGTTTATTTACAGGTAACGTTAAGGATATCTTTCTTATTAAAAAAAAAAAAAAATAATCACACTGACGTGTTTTACGGCCCACTTTAGATTTATAAGTTTTTGCAAACATTTTGGACAAAAATAATAATTTAAACAAAAAAAATTAATTAAAAGATTGTCTGAAACCCTTTTAAGAAAAAAACATTTTTAGGTAGTGGCGGGTTTCGAACCACTGACCTTCAACGTCCCAGTCTAACACATTGCCCACTACGCAACCCTTTTTTTTTTTTTTTTTTTTTTTTTTTTTTTGTTAACACTTAGAAGCTGCGTTCTTAAATTTCATACTATTCATGGCCGTTGTTAACTGATGCTAATATGGCACTTGTAGACACTAGATTATCATGTAGCGTACGAAGAACGACGTGTTTTTGTTAATTATTCAGTACGCCATTGCTTTGAAATGAAAACGCGTAACTTAAAATAAGAAAATCATCAAAGGCGCAACGCAAATGGCGTATACCAGAGAGAGTTCTGGGAGATGTATGTCACGTGACATCTGCGAACGGCTGGTTTTCGTCAATTCAGTGGAGGGTGTCAAAAATCTGTTATTTTTGCAAATAGCTCTCAAACGATACGAGATATGAAAAAAAAAAAAAAACATAAGGGAACAAAGCTGCAGAGAATCTTCTCCTCTACAAATTCGGTTATTCAGTTTTAGCGTCAGATGAACGGTTTATATGCAATTAAAATGACATTACAATCGGGCTTTTTTTGGTATTACTAACGTATTTCTTTTCCGAAATCTTTGAAAAAGCGAGGTTCTGGTCTCTGGTAGCCAACAATTGTGTCTCTAAAATTTGGTGCCGATCGGTTGAACGGTTCCACTTAAAAAGAGGGAACACGTTACAGACAGGCATCGTCAAATCCCCGTTATTTTTGCAAATATCTCTGCAACGATGCACGATGGGAAAAAAAAACACATAATAGAGCGAAGTTATAGAGAATTTTCCCCTCTACCAATTAGGTTATTTAATTTTCATGTCAGATGAACGGTTCGTTTGGAATTACAATTATACTGCAAACGGCTTTTTTTTATATTACTACCATTTTTTTGTCCGTAATATTTGAAGAAGGGAGGTTCTAGTCTCTGGTGGCCTACAGTTATGTCTGTAAAATTTGGTTCTAATCGGTTGAACGGTTCGTCTTAAAAACAGTGAACATATGTTTTTGCAAATATCTCTGAAACGATACGAGATAAAAAAAAATATAAGAGAGCAAAGTTGTAGAGACTTTTTTCCTCTACAAATTCGGTTATTCAGTTTTCGTGTCAGGTGAATGGTTAAGCCGTTATTTTTATTTAAATTTAGAGCTGTCAAAAAACGATCGCAAAGGCCCACTTTCAGTTTTACTACCGTAACTTAAAGTGGTCCAAAAATGTACGTTAAGTATCGAGAATACGTAATAGAATGAACATAATTGGTAATGTGAACATAAATACATGTGTAAATATTAACGCCGTATGGCCCACAGATCCGGACTTTGTGCACTTGGCTCTAATTTCCCATCACAAGATATTAATTACGAATATTATAATGTGAAGTACACATGCAGGTTGTACGAGTATCTCGTTTACAAAAACTTATGTCAGCAACTAGTTTATTTATTTATTTATTCATTTATTTGTCCTTATAATCTATTTCAGTACATAAGTTGTACACAAGATATTGGGCATAAAATTTTATCTTTTGGATTTACAATTTGTAGAAGATACACATATTACTTAAATTTCAATATAACTAGATTTACATAATTAATAATGAGATTGGTACACAATGAATCTTACAAACTTATTTCAAATTAATTACATATCCTCATGCATACGATACTCTGAGACAGAGTAAAAGCAGTTGTCTAGTAGGTATGCAGTCACAGACTTTTTGAAGTTTAGTAGGTCAGGAGAAGATTTCATGTGTCTGGGTAATCTGTTGTACAATTTTGTGCATGCATGATATACACCTTTCTGGCACAATGTGGTGTTGCAGTGATTAATGTGTATGTCATTGTTTGACCTTGTACTGTAATCATGGAGAATATTATTTTGATAAAATTGACTTTTCCTCCTCAGTAGACTTTTTTTTTTTTTTTTTTTTTTTTTTTTTTTTTTTTTTTTTTTTTTTTTTTTTTTTTTTTTACAAACATGACTACTTCCATAATGTACACACAGGGAAGGGGTAGGATTTTAGGTCCTTAAAGAAAGGTTTGCAGGATTTTCTGCTGCTACCTTGTTTCATTGATCTTACGATTGCTTTTTGCCTCCTGAAAACGGTTTTGGTCTGGTGAGCACTTCCCCAGAAAATGACACCATATCTCAGTAGTGAATGTACTTGCGCAAAATATACAGATCTAACTGTATCAGCCGTAGTGTTGTTGCAGATAATTTTGAGTACATACCTCATTTTTGATAATTTTGAATTTAGGGCTGCAATGTGAGTGCTCCATTTGAGATTTTCTTGAATGTGAATCCCAAGAAATTTTATTACAGAAGCAGCACTAATATTTTGGTTATTCATACATACTTTTGGTTGTACAACATTTTTATTCTGATCTGTATGGAAATTTATGAGTACTGTTTTCTGAGGATTTACTATTAGTTTATTTCTGCTAAACCATTCATACACATCCTTTGCAATGTCCTTTGCAGATGCAGTAAGATTTTCTTCATCATTGGCTTCAATCAGTAGACTAGTGTCATCGGCAAACAGTACTAGTTCTGGACCCCTAACGTGTAGTGGGAAATCGTTAATGAACACCAAGAAAAGAAATGGACCTAAAATTGAGCCCTGTGGAACGCCATGACTCACAATGCATGGTTCTGAAAGGTGTGTCTGGAGTTCATATCCATCAATATGCTTTATTTCAGTAATCTGTGAGCGATTTTCCAAATATGATTTAATCCACTCATTTGGAACACCTTTCACACCATAATGCTCAAGCTTTCTCAAGAGTAAAGATTGATCGATGACATCGAAAGCTTTTGTAAGGTCTAAGAATAAACCTGAGATTTTTTGTGATTGTCCACTGCATTTAATACACGACTTATCAGATTGAAAGTGACTGTTTCTGTTGAGCACTGAGGTCTGAAGCCATGTTGGCATTTAGAAATAATATTATTTTTGGTGAAGAATGAGGTTAGTTGTGAAAGGAACAGTTTTTCGATAATTTTTGAAAATCCTGACAGTAGTGACACTGGCCTATAGTTACTCATACAGGTCTGATCTCCTTTTCTATACAGTGGTACAACCTTTGCTCGTTTTAGCTGTTTAGGGAAAACACCACTTGATAAAGAAGAATTGCAGATATCTAACAAGGGGAGGAGTAGAAGATTTGCTGTTATTTTAATAATGTAGTCTCGGACATCATCTGAACCAGCCGAATAATTGTTCTCCAGTGTATTAATAGTATTTAGAAGTTCAGATGGGCCTACTGGATTCAAAAACATGGAAACATTATTTACTCCAGTATGCGAAAGTTCGTCTAATGTTGTATTGGGTGGGTTTCTAAATTTTTCTTTTACTAATGTATCAGCAATAGATGCAAAGTAAGAATTAAAATAGTTTGCAACTGCCTTTGGGTGTGTGACAGTTTCTCCATCCTGCAATATTTCAATATTTTTGTGTGTTGTTTTATTACCCATAAGATCCCTCACAGCTTTCCACATGGTTTTGTTTTTGTTTTATGACTCCATAATATATTTATCATTTGCCTCAATTTTTGCATTTTTTATTACTTGTCTTAAAACTGACTTGTATTTTTTGAAATAATTCTGGAAATCAGGAATGCTGTTAGTTTTTGAGAGCATGAAGAGTTCTCTTTTCCTTCTACAAGAGACCCGAATAGCTGATGTAATACAGTTATTGAACCTATCTATTCTGGAAATAACTTTCTTTTTTGGGAAGGCTATATTAAAATTATGCCTGAAAACATTTAAAAACTTTTCCATCTTTTGATTAGGACTAGGGGTTTCATAAACATTAGTCCAGGATAGTTTACTAATTAGGTAATGGAAGTGTTCAATATTTTTCTGACTATAGCTTCTTTTAAAGGTAATATTTTTAACACTGGCTGACATGTGTTTAATAGGTATACATAATATCTGTGATAAATGGTTGCTATAGCCAGTATTGAAGTTTTCTGAGGTGCAATTCTCCGTGTTTACACATACCTGGTCAATCAAAGTGGCACTAGTTTTTGTTATATGGGTTGGACAATTAACCGTCATATACAGATTGTAGGCCTTCATTATATTTAGGAACTTATCTCTCTGAGAGCTTTGGCTTAGAAATTCAATGTTAAAATCCCCACAGAGTACCAATGTTTTCACAATTGTCTTCAGTTGTCCTAGAGCAGGGTCTAATTTTTTGAAAAAAAAAAAAAAAAAAAAAAAAAAAACCACTTATATTGCTAGCAGGAGGTCTGTACACACATAAAATAATAGTTTTTTCAGCCAGTAAGTCAATAGCTGATATTTCAAAATCTATATCACAACCTAACTTGCATACAGAGACTAAATTTTTACACTTTACATTTTGTTTGACATATATACAAATTCCGCCATACTTTGACTTTACTCTGCAAAAGCTGCTTGCAAGGGTAAAGTCTATTATTTTTAAACTATGAAAATACTCGTTTGGTAACCAATGTTCTCAAAAACACAACACAGAAACATCGTTCCATTCATTGTTTACAAGTACATTTATTTCATCTACTTTGTTTGTTAGTGATTGTACATTTTGGTGTACAATCTTCACAGTTTGTTTGGAGTTTACATCTGAATGGCATGAAACTGGGTTACTCACATATGGATCAGCTCTCTCCTTGTTCTGCGACGACACCATAAAAAATCCTTGTCTTGAATTGCCACTCTTCTCGGTCTTAGTTGCATCCTCTGTGAACTTCTTAATGTTGTTGTTTTCGACGATTTTTGGAGTGTTACCTGTCGTTTCTTTATTTGATCTGAAGCTGCTGCTGTTTTTATTTCTGCTACTTCTATAGACGTACCGGTAGAGATGTCACTTGAATCTGCTTCTAATTTCGCTTCTGGAGGCGCTGTTTCAGTATCTACCACTGGTGTTGATGGGTTTGACATAGCTATGTCAACTGTGGATGTTATTTTAACTGCATCAGCTGATGTTTTTCCCAAAGATGACACTGATCTATTTTCTTCTGATGCAATTTTTCCTGGGAGTGGGATTGTGGTGTTCTTCAACGCGTACCCACCTTTCATCTTCCTCAGGATTTCCAAACACATTTCCCTTTTTCCTTTAACGTTTCTATGGAGACCATGTCTTGTGAAATATTCC
Organism: Locusta migratoria; assembly: GCA_026315105.1. Classification (NCBI taxonomy): domain Eukaryota; kingdom Metazoa; phylum Arthropoda; class Insecta; order Orthoptera; family Acrididae; genus Locusta; species Locusta migratoria. The sequence goes on along the minus strand of CM048744.1, from coordinate 726,723,396 downwards.
CTGCTAGCATTGGTTATGTTCACATATGTAGCATTTTTAGTACTTCTACATATCTTCTCGAATTTTCTGTTTGTGGCTGTTAGCTCGATGTTAACACATGAATCTGAGATTAAATCATGTCTAGGTGGAAAGCTGACCACATAAAAGTTTACAAGAGGGAACTGAAGTAATTTTTCCTTCAATGCCCTCGTTGCAATGTGGCTTTCATTATGATAAACATCAGTTGAGCCGCCGATTAGGATACAATTATTTCCCGTCATTTCTGAATTTTCGCAGGATCTTAAAACTTCGCAGAGAGGCGCGCCTGATTTTATGATACCGGTTATTTTTGCATCTGGTATCATATTTCGTAATATGTCCACGACACCTTTTCCGTGACTGTCTGCCAAAACGAAGATTTTGGGTTTCTTTAATAACCTGCTTTTGTTCTCAATATGTAATTCGCCGTTGTTCATAGAATTTCTGTAACCACAATTTGGAATTTCATTACTGTTTTTTGCATTGTACGGTATTTTCTTCTGCATGAAACATTTGACATTTACACTGTTTGTACCCCTCCGCGTATTTGCCGATTTATTGAGATTTACACTGTTTGTATCACTCCGCGTATTTGCCGATTTATCTTCAATTGGTGCACAAGAATTTTTACGAACACAGCATATTCCACGCTCCAGTTCTTCTAGTAGTTTCTACGAAAAGGCTGATCACGAAGAATTTATTAACCCTTTCAGTCCCACATTATGAAATAAGCTTTGAAAAAATTAAAATTCAGTGTTTTCTGTATTTATACAGTGCAATAAACATCAAAATAAACTAAATGATTTCCAATCTATGGTGTACAGCATTCAGTTAGAATAAATATTCCTTCAAACAGTCTTGATTGCAAATTTTTTTAAATTAGTTAATGACGCGTTTCGCCCTTTAGCAGGGCATCTCCAGATTATCTACGTGACAGAATTTACACAAAATTACAAGGCGGAATTACAAACGGTTATAATGGTACATGGACTTATTTTGTGTTAAGAAGACAGTATAAATGGTAAACAAAGCTTAAAATGCGCTATCCGTGGTGTGACACCGTAAGTTGTTATTGCGGTGTTACATCGACTTCCTATGTGGGTAGGGAGTGACATAGGAAGCCGATGTATAAGACGGGACGGGTGAAATCTATGTCACTCCTTTACCCACATTCCCTTAGTTAGTCTGTACAAGTACATAGGAAGCCGATGTATAAGACGGGACGGGTGAAATCTATGTCACTCCTTTACCCACATTCCCTTAGTTAGTCTGTACAAGTCGGCGGAGCAGCACACCACGCCCGCCCACCGCCCGTGAGCGCAATTGTAAACATAGGCTTATCTTGTATCACCAGAGACCACCGCTTCTATTAAGGTAATCTTAAAAATCGGTTTTATGTTTCTCATATCTTTACCGAGTATGTTCCAACTGTAATTCGTTGTTACCCGATCATTTGTAGGGCGACAAGAAAAAAAAAAAAAAAAAAAAAAAAAAAAAAAAAAAAAAAAAAAAAAAAAAATAACGCAATAACAACTTACGGTGTCACACCAAGGAGAGCGCATTGTAAGCTTTGTTTACCATTTATACTGTCTTCTTAACACAAAATAAGCCCATGTACCATTATAACCGTTGATTCCGCCTTGTAATTTTGCGTAAATTCTGCCACGCCGGCCGCGGTGGCCGAGGGGACAGAGGCGCTCCAGTCACGGTCTGCACGGCCACTACGGTCAGGGGTTCGAATACCCCCTCAGGCATGGATATTTGTGCCGTCCTTAGTCTTAGTTAGTTCATAAGTAGTTTGTAAGTTTAGGGACTGATGACCCTGTAGTTAAGTCCCATAAGCTTAACAAACATTTTTTTTTTTTTTTTTTTAATTCTGTCACGCAGATAATCTGAAGATAATCTAAAGGGCAAAACGCGTCATTAACTAATAATAATAAAAAAATGCAATCAAGATGGTTTGAAGAAATATTCAAAATGTGTGTTTTAAATTTTTTTGTCGAACTATAGATTTTTTATGTCATGTATTTCATGCACAACACAGCCGTTTTTTATCGAGGTATTTTATTACTTGGCCGTTATTTTGTTGATACCTAACACTGCCAGATCAATAATGCTAGCATAATCTTCGCCACAGCACTAAAGACTAAATTCACTGCCGGAATAAAACAAAAGGAACCACACTCTCAGCCACGTACAGCCGGCAGCGCAATACAACCTCCAAGACGGACATTTTAATGCCTCAGAAGTGGCTGCACGCCGTACCAAGCGACAAAATGTCCTACTAGAAGCATGTTGTTCATCAACAAAAATGCAACTTTCAAAAAATGTTCAAATGTTTGTAAATCTATCGGACCAAACTGTGTGGTCATCAGTCCGTAGCTTACAAACTACTTATACCTAGGTAAACTAACCTACGGACAAACACACATACACACACCCATGCCCCAGGGAGGACTCGAACCTCCACAGCGAGCAAACGCGCGCTCCGCAGCGAGACGCTTTAGGCCGCTCGGCTACTCCACCGCGGCAATGCAAGGATTGATGCACAAAATACGGTATAAATCAACTTTTAACACTTTGTTGTCCAGGAACAACACTAGGAATCAACGGGTTAAGAACATGACTATTAGTGAAACAAGTTATTACCAACAAAGATGTTTCTAGATGATAGAATAATGTGTTGAAGATGTACAAAGTCAAGATGGTGATTAAATGACTTCAGATAGTAGAGTCTACATTCTTGCTCAAAAGATTTTACGCTTTAACAGTAACACTAGGTAATGCCGCATTTATTGTTATCGTTCAAGTTGAGTTACTAGAAGCATTTCAATGAATCGGATTTAACCACGATAAATTTATAATATGTCCAATGCTTTTCTTCTTTAAAAAAATGAATGGTACTCTCAGTTGTGACGATTAAAATTATCTGGGCTGTTATTCCGTGGTCGGTTGAATTTGTTGTCAAAACGCAATGTTTCGTATCCATCTGTGGAGAACATCTTCACGGGGGCCTGTAGGATTGCAGATCCAACACACACACTGGCTCGCTACGTGACGTCACGTGTCTTGAAGCCGTCAGTGCAATTGGCCGTCGTCCGCTGCCGCTGCCGCCGATCGCCGTTGCCCTCACACTGTAGTGGACGGATGGTACATCTCTTCTTCAGCACCGGCATCCTTATACCGTTTGGTTTCACGCCCTCTTCCTTGTGTGTGTTGGACCTGCAATCCTACATACCCTCTGACGATGTCCTCCGCAGACGGAGATGAAACGTTGTGTTTTAGACAACAAATTCAACCGACCACGGCATAACAGCCCGGATAATTTTAATGGACATGACATTTCCGGCCGTGAAAGTCTACCTGTTACTTTCAGCTGATGTTGACAAAAATTATGATCTTAAAATTTCGGCGATTATGCAGAGTCCAGCTATTCGCACTAACTAATAGGCGGTAATGGAGAAGGCACGGATTCATTCTAATGAGAGGACATTGACATAGAAATTATTTGTCTGAGACGGAGTTTCTGCAATTAAATTAAATTTAATGTTGATTTGCGTTGATTAATATAATTAAACATAGAAGTTAATGAAGTAAATAATTTACAAACTTTTCCAGGTCCTTAGTGTTTAGGAAATTTATCTGTACACCAGTCGATTTCAACATATTGTACTTATCTCAATAAACAAAAAAACAAAAACAAAAACAAAAGAAACACTGTAGCAACTGCTCTGAAAGACATTCGGCGGCCGAGACCACATATAAGTGTTGAGCATATATTACAGAGGAGCGCGTTGGACATTATGGTTAAGTTAGACCCATTTATTATTTATTTAGTTAAATTAATAGCATTTTAGCAATGCTTATCATCATTTATGACAATTTCGTTCCTTACTATGCTTGGGACATTGGATTATAGTTGAAATGACATTTGGCAGTGTGGGTAGCTGCTGAAAGAATGAAAGCAGACGTGCGCAAGTCACTCCTTTGACTTCCACTTCCATATTCATTACCCAGAGTTGTGTATAGCCCAATTTCAGTTTTGCTATACCACGTGTTGGCAGAGTAGCTAGGATTATAGTCAGAAGATTATGTGGTGATTGCTTGTCCCACTATACGAAGCACTATACGAAGCACATAATACAAGAGGAAAAAGAAGAGAGACAAATAATTACTTCGGTCCACAGATGAACTGTGGAAATGTTGCCAAAAGAACATGTGGAGGTGGTAATGGAAACGGACATCAGCAGTATAATTGACCGCCAAGTGATTATGGTCTTAACAAGGACGGTAACTATGATTACTGTTATTTCAACAGAAACTGGAAGGAACCAGATAATAACTGGCGGTAGGGAGAAATCACGGAATTACGACAACCAAAATAGGCGGAAGAGCAATGGTATGCCGCGTGGGAATGGTCGAGCGGTTCTTGGCGGCTTGTCAGGGACTAGAGGCCGCTGCCGTTGGTGGTTCAAGTCCTTTCTGGGGCATTGGTGTGTGTGTGTGTGTGTGTGTGTGTGTGTGTGTGTGTGTGTGTGTGTGTGTGTGTGTGTGTGTATGTGTGTGTTGTCCTTAGGTTAGAGTAGTTTGTAAGCCTAGGGATTGATGACCACAGTAGTTTGGTCCCACAGATTTATATACATTTAAATTTTGAGCAATGGAAAGAAGAAGCAGCGAAGAACTGACAAACAATCAGTGTGTAATAGGATCCTAAAATTTCTTTGACAAAGATCGAAACAAGCCAGATGTACATGCTGGAATACAATTCGTGTAAGAATCATGATGGTGAAGAATGGATTGCTGGATGAACATTGGAGACGTTTGTCTGATGACCATTATTGGCTTGGAATTATGACCAATGCCGTTTCTATAGAAACTGATGAGAGCCAGATTATGACCAATAGCACCTAGAGAGCATAGAAATGAGCAGATTGCAGCTGTATGAAGAGTAATGGAATGGAAAAAGACCAAGGAAGTGACATACAATAATAGGTATAAGTATATGAATTTATGTTTACTGTAATGATGTTAGCTTTGCTTTTCATATCAGTGAAAATAACACTAAGTAATTTTAGCCCATAATTTTGGTGTCAAGGAACTACGTGTGGCATATTTGAGACGATATTATGGCTTGCTTTGGTTAGATCATTGTTAAGTATCAAAGCTATGTATCATGTTTTGCGTATTTTCTGCAACTAGGCAGTGTAGATATGAAAAAGATTTTTGTTGTTTGTTATTTCTTTTGGGAAATGTTTGTTCGATGATTATCAATTAAATGTGAGCGTGAGTTGTTGGCAGTAGGTTGTTCTTACATTTCTAAAGAAGTGGATAATTCTGTCACCAAGAATGAATTTCGGAATTTCTGTGTGTGATAGTCTCCGTTTTTCGCCAGGATACCGAGGAGAGTATGGTTATTTGTAGTCCATCGTTTGGCCACTCGGCAGTTTGTTTGTGACTATGGCTACAAGGAGAAGTATGTCTGACGCGGTCGTTAGATGTGTTTGGGCCTTCAATAGGCATTTTCGTTCCCTATTTTTTAGGAGGTATGTTTGAAAGCGCCGGCCGCGGTGGCCGAGGGGACTGAGGCGCTCCAGTCACGGTCTGCACGGCCACTACGGTCGGGAGTTCGAATCCCCCCTCGGGCATGGATATTTGTGCCGTCCTTAGTATAAGGTAGTTGATAAGTAGTTTGTAAGTTTAGGGACTGATGACCCCGTAGTTAAGTCCCATAAGCTTTACAAACATTTGAACATTTCGGGCATGGATATTAGTGCCGTCCTTAGTAATAGTTAGTACATAAGTAGTTTGTAAGTTTAGGGACTGATGACCCCGCTGTTAAGTCCTATAAGCTAAACAAACATTTGAGCATTTTGTTTGTCAGCCTCTGCGTCATTGTGCGTGTGTGTGTCAATGGATAGTTTTGCTCAGAGAGTATTGCAGCATTGTGCATTGTGCAATTATTACAGGAAGAAAGGCAAAAATGAGCTGAGAGGCATGTGATGTAAAAGACATCGTAAAAAATACACAGCGGGCCGCGGTGGCCGAGGGGACTGAGGCGCTCCAGTCACGGTCTGCACAGCCACTACGGGCGGGGGTTCGAATCCCCCCTCGGGCATGGATATTTGTGCCGTCCTTAGTCTTAGCTAGTTCATAAGTAGTTTGTAAGTTTAGGGACTGATGACCCCGTAGTTAAGTCCCATAAGTTTTAAAATAAAAATAAATAAATTAATTAAAAAATACACCACAATTGCAGAAATACTAGAGAAGGAATAGAATGAATGTTTTACGAACATGTAATAACGTAGTTGAGCCTGTTGTTGTAGTCAGCTGTTCAAACACTGCGTTACTGCAGCTCTCCTCGCTACCCTACATTACTTGTTTTTATTCGTAGATCCGTTTTCGACTGGTACAGCGGCTGTCGCCCCAGGCGTATCGTATAATAAGGCCTAATAACCGCTATTTGTAGGAAAGGGCGAACTACTTTTGACAAGCTGGACTGTAGATGTCATCGCTGCTTGTTCGCTAGCAACGATTTAAGCTGTTCTCTTAGTTTCCTGCCTAACCACATCCTTTAACATCAAGACATATTCGTAAAAAAATAGTTAAGTACTTTTGTCAATCTGAATAGACACCTACAGTGTAGTTTCTCAAAAGTACTTTCCGGTTTTCTACGAATATATGATATTAAGCCGCATTAAACGATACACCTGAGACGAGAGCCGCAGTGCCAATCAAAAGCGGTTCTACAAATAAAGGCTCGTCCATGTCCTACACAAGCGTCTCTGAATAAGAACAGCAGACTACATCCTTTGGAATCTGCTTATTTATTAGTTTCTCGCTCTTCCTCTGCGATTTTCCCCCACACGCTTCCCTCTAATTCTAAACTGATGATTCCTTGATGATCTTAGTATGTATCTTAGCAATCGAACCCTTCATTTAGTCGAGATATACAACAAATTTATTTTCTACCCAATTCAGTTCAGAAGAAAGGCGAAAATAATAGTTACGCCATCTACCCATTTAATCTTCGGCATTTTCCTGTACATTCGCATTTCAAAAGCTATCACTTACTGTCTGAACTCCTTATTCTCCTCCATCAGTGCTGCACTCCAGACAAATGCTTTCAGAAAGGACTTCTAACATTTAAATTAATATTAGATGATAACAAATTTAACTTCTTCAGAAATACTTTTTTCCCATAGCCATTTTGCATTTCATATATTCTTTACTTCAACCTGTATAAGTTATTTTGCTAATCAAACAACAAAAAACATCTTCTACTTTTATTATTTCGCTACCTATGGATTTCCGTCATCATCGCCTGATTTTCTTGGTCTGCATTACATTACCCTTGTTTTCCTCGCAAGTTGGATACTGCCTCACGTGTGCCTACATTTCTGCTAAATCCGAACTGATCTTCCTCAAGGTGGGATTCTACCACTTTTTCCATTCTTCTGTAAATAATTCGTGTCCTTATTTTGCAACCATGGCTTATTAAGCTGACAGTTCTGTGATTTTCACACCTCTAAGCTCTTGCCTTATTTGCACTTGTAATTATTACATTCTTCTTGAAGTCTGATGGTATTTTCCCTGTCTCATACATCTTACAAACCAGCTGGAATAATTGCTTTTGACTGGCTGCCCCAAGGGAATATCATCTACTAAGGGGGTTTTGTTTCGTCTTAAATCTTTCAGTGCTCTGTCAAACTGTTCTCGCACTATCGTGTCTTTTACTTCATTTTCACCTACATACTCTTCCCTTCCCTCAATAACGCGTTCAAATTAATTTCATTTGTATAGGCTTTCTGTATATTTCTAGCAACTGTCTGCTTTCCATTCTTTGCTTAGCACTAGCTTTACATCTGGGCTCTTGATATTAATACAGCTGCTTTTGTTGTCTCCAGACGTATCTGTTTTTCCTGTGGCAGTATCTATCTTTCCCCTAGTGACAAATTTTTTCTGTGGACTCGTTTTTGAACTGTAGTCAATCCTGGTTAGCCAATTAGCAATTTCTGTCAACTGCGCCTTGGTTGCACAGTGGTAGAGAGCCAGCCTACAAATCCGAAGGTCGCGGGTCCGTTCCCCGCCAGGTCCTAGGATTTTTATCTGTCACTTTCCACTTCTTTCACCTCTGGCAGTATTGCTCATGTGAAAAATACCGAGTAGCACCGTGGTTCGGAACCCACTTTAAACTGTAGGTCTCCCTATAACTGGCTGGGTAAGTCAGTTCGAAGGTAGGAGGAAGGCAACGGCATACCACCTCCAAACAAGACCATGCCTAGTAAAGCACTGTGGTGTTCAAACCAATCTGCGGATTGTTGACTGCTTTACTTTTACATTTTTAGCCGCCTATACTTCCTTTTTCCCGCTTCATTTTCCGTATTTTTTATATCTTCTGTTTCATCAGTTAAGTAAAGATTCTCCTGTGTTATACAAGGATTTCTACTAGGCTTTGTCCTTCTACCTATTTGATCCTACGCGGCCTTTACAATTTTATTACTGAAACTAATCTATTCTTCCTCTACAGTATTACTTTCACCTGTTTCGGTCAAATGTTTCCAAATGCTGTCTCTGAAACACCTAACAACATTAGGTTCGTTGAATATGTTCAAATGTTTGTTAAGCTTATGGGACTTTACTACGGGGTCATCAGTCCTCGTTGAATATATCCAGGTTCTGCCATTTTTCAGTTCAAATGTTTGTATAGTCTATGGGACTTAACTACGGGGTCATCAGTCCCTAAACTTACAAACTACTTATGAACTAACTAAGACTAAGGACGGCAAAAATATCCATGCCCGAGGGGGGATTCGAACCCCCGACCGTAGTTGCCGTGCAAACCGTGACTGAAGCGCCTTAGTCCCCTCGGCCACCGCGGCCGGCCCATTTTTCAGTTTTAATCTACAGTTTATAACCATTAAATAATGTAGGTACGCAGTCATGCTCTCATTGTCTGTTACACGGCATGTGTTCTGTATTGGAAGGGACCCCGGTGGACTTGCCCCTGAGATCGCTTCATAGTTGTCTGTGGTATCAGGCATTTTGCGTGGGCTGGACTAGATGGAGGGGTGGGAAAAAGAATTAAGAGAGAGAAATATTGCACATTTTGCGCTCGAGAGCGTTGCAGGCGGCATGGAGTGGGGCGAAGTGAAAGGTGATGGAAAGTTCAAGGATTGGGGTTACCAGTATAGGTACGCGGTCATTCTCTCATTGTCTGTTACTCGACAAGCATCCCGCTTTCAAATGGAAAAAGAAAAATGGACAAAGAATGAACAGCACTATTTTAGGGGAGCAATGTATATCGGAATTTGTTTCGTAATCAGGGTTTAATATGCAATGCTTACGTCCACTGACATCATTTGGAAGTAGTTACATTAATGTTAAATTTTGTTGTCCATATCAAGATCACACGCAAGTGGCTGGGAGGTAGTGGTGGAATTGCTGACCGGAGAATGCTAACTGCCGCGAGTTGCTTCACACGGGAAAGTTAAATTATGCTCGCTGTTGTGTGGATCATTTACGCCCGGTACAGCATTTAGTCACTGATGATGATGCGAATTATCTTGGTCCATACCAGTGACGTAGCAAGGATTTGGTTCGGGGGGGGGGGGGGAGGGGAGGGGCTATTTTTTAAAAATTAAAGCCTATTGAATTTATTAATCTCTGACTTATTTTTGCACTTTTTTTATAATTTTATCCAATTATACTACGAAACAGTTGTACAAGAAATAAAATGAGTTTGCTCGCGTTAATTTGAAAGTGGAAGATGAGCAACGGGGTGGAAATGGAGTGTATATAATCAGCTCTAAAATAATTAAGCAGCTTCTATGTTACTAGCCAACGAGAAAGGTCTTTACAGTTTAATTAATATGAGACTATGTGTAAAAAACTGAACTAAGATAACACTATTGTTGTTCATAAGATTCCTCTCGGTGGCGCCGCTGACAGCAGCACACGTTCTCAGCGGCAGAATCACGTTGGCGATCCATTGTCACGTTCATTTGTGATTGGCAAATTATAGTTACGTTGTGATTTACTACATGAGTACTAATTCAAAATTTCCGGTGACGACCTGTTTAAAAAATAAAAAAATCTTCGGGAGGTGCTGGGGGAGGGGGCTTTATCCCCATTAGCCCCCCTCCCCTCCCCCCCCCCCCCCCCGCACCCGCGGCTACGCCACTAGTGTATACATGAAGCGCATCATGAGGCGCTACCACTAGTCCTGCGTGGGGAGCGGGCGTTCGCAAATACATAGGTACTTAGAGCGAGGAAAGGTCGACTCGCCGATCTGTGTCCGACTGATCTAGCAGCGGTGTTCGTTAAATTCTCCTACAGCTCCAAACATGATGCTCACCATATCACTGCACATTTAAAGTTCACGAAACATTTCATACGCTTGTCCGTCGCCATGACCACTTCGTTCCACTGCACACAGGAGAATCGAGTCTTGCTAAAGATAATACTTTCGGCCGCTTCGATTATATTTGCGCGGTCGTGTCGTCTGCTCGAGCACTGCGCGACTCTCGAATGCTTTTGAGACGCCACAGTTATGGCCAGAGTCTATATCTGCTTCTGGATATGTCTTACAGTTTAAAACCTAATTCCGAAATCTATGTATGTCCATTATAAAACCAAACTGAAATCTTAAGGTGACTCCTCGTCTGCCGGCCGCGGTGGCCGAGGGGACTGAGGCGCTCCAGTCACGGTCTGCACGGCCACTACGGTCGGGGGTTTGAATCCCCCCTCGGGCATGGATATTTGTGCCGTCCTTAGTATAAGGTAGTTGATAAGTAGTTTGTAAGTTTAGGGACTGATGACCCCGTAGTTAAGTCCCATAAGCTATACAAACATTTGAATATTTTTTTGACTCCTCGTCTCTTCCACGTATAAACCTTATTTCGTTATTCTTAAATCCAGCGTTTATGATGATGATTATGGGCAAAATTCTACCAGGCGACTTTCTCTTTCATTCATTTTACCCAGTCTGTATTCACCTATTATTTTTCCTTCTCTTATTTTTCCTATATCGAATAATAATTTAAGCATAAGGAAGTCCTTTCTAAAGGCATTTGTGTGGAATGTTGCCTTGTATGGGAGTGGAACGATAAACAGTGCGGGTAGGAAGAGGATAAAGGCTTTTGAAATGTGGTACTACAGAAGAATGCTGAAGATTAGGTGGGTCGATCGCATAATAATGTGGAGATACAGTTCAGAGTTGGGGAGATAACGAATTTCTGGCATACCTTGGCCAAAAGAGGGGGTCGATTGATAGAACACAGACATCAACGAATTGTGAATTTAGCGTTGGAGGGGAGTATGTAGGGTAAAAATCGCAGAGCGAGACCAAGAGATGAATACACTAAGAAGATTCAAATGGATGTAAGTGGCCGTTCTTATGAGGAGATGAAGAGGCTTGCTCAGGATAGAGTAGGGCGGAGAGCTGCATCAAACCAGTCTCCGGACTGAAGACGACAACAAAATTTTTCTTGCAGCCGGATTCTATTTCCCCATTACAATAAAGTTTTCCTCTCCCTTAGCTGTCTGAATAACTTCTTTTATTCCATCATACATCTTTTCAATTTCCTCATTATTGGCAGAGCTAGTTGTCATATAAACCTCCCATACTGTGGTGGGAGTTGGCTTCATGTGTGTATTGACTGCTAAAATGCATTGAGTATGCTATTCATAGTGACTTAACCGCATTTCTATTTTGTTATTCATTATCAGACCTGCTCGTGCATTACCCTCAACTGATTTTGTGTTTATAACCCTGTACTCGCCTGATCAAAAATCCTGTTCATCCTGCTACCGAACTGCACTAATCCCCAATATATAAACCTACCCGTTTCCTTTTTCAAATTTTCTAACTTAGCTAACCGATTAAGGTATAGAATATCCCACGCTCCGATCCACAGTGTGCCTGTTTTATTTTCCTGGTGACGATATTCTCCTGAGTAATCGCCACCCGGAGATCGTATTAGGGGTCTATTTTACGGGCGAAATATTTTATCCAAGAGGAATCATCAACAAGTATCTATACGTTAGAGCTCCACGTTCACGGAAAGGGAAACGACTATAGTTTATCCTTGCATTCAACTGTTTATACTAGCTGTATGGCAGCGTCACGATAGCTGATGTTACAAGGGCAGATCAGTCAATCATCCAGACAGTTGCCCCGGCAACTGGTAAAACGTTGCTGCCCCTCTTCAGAAATTACATGTTTGGCCTCTTAGCACATACCCCTCCTTTGTGATATCTGTATCGATCTTGACAGTGCCTGTGGCTCATGAGGATGGTCTTTTTTCGCAGATAAAAGGAATAATTTGGTAATGAGAAACCTGTACCACCTTGTTACTCCATCAATTATTTTAATTTCAAATAAGAAAATATGCCCAGGAGCGAGTTTCCTAATAGCAGCATAGTGAATGAATGAGGACAAGCACCATGTGGAAGTCACAGCTCACTATTAAAAAGAAGAAGAAGGAACTGTCATAGTGATACAGCGGTCACAACTGACGATGAATACATTCACTACAATGCAACTGACCCTTGAGGAAGGACGAGTTAATAAATAAAAGCAGTTAAACAAAATGCTAAGAAAACGTGTAAAAAAACCATGGTTAACTAAAGGAATTAGAATATCTTGCAATCGTAAAAGGGAACTGTATCATACGGCAAGAGGAAGTACTGATTCAGAAATTGTTCAATATTATAAAAAATATTGTGCAATACTAAGAAAAGTTATTAAAAGTCCAGAAGCATGTGCATCATGCCTAAGATCAGTGTCTTTAATAATAAAATTAAAACTATTTGGAATGCTATTGAAAGTGAAACAGGGCAACCAAATGCACAGAGAGACTGTATTACCATAAAACTGAATGATAAGTGTACTAAAAGAAAGACAGAAATGGAAAATATTTTCAACAATCATTTTCTAATGTTGCGGGGAAAATAGGATCTAGATGTTCCTCAGAAGAAGCCAGGCTACTAATAGAAGGGACCGTACCTACACAGTTTGATACAATTGTAATTCCACCAACCTCTCCCCTTGAAATCAGTAAAATAATGAACTCACTGAAAAGTAAAAGCTCTTACGGAATTGACGGCATTTCCAGTCAGGTACTTAAAGCTTGTTCCCCCACAGATAAGTAGGATTGTCAGTCACGTATGTAATAGCTCTCTGAAGCAAAGTGTTTTCCCTGATGGACTGAAATATGCCATTGTTAAATCATTGCATAAAAAGGGCATACATCAGATGTCAAGAACTACCACCCAATCTCTCTTCTGACAGCTTTATCGAAAATTTTTGAGAAAGTAATGTATTCAAGAGTAGCTACCCATATTTGTAAAAATAGTGTACTAACCATATGTCATTTTGCTTTTCAGAAAGGCTTTTCAACAGGAAATGCTATATATGCCTTCACTGATCAAATATTAAATGCTCTGAATAACCGAACATCACCCATTGGTACTTTGTTGTGATCTCTCAAAGGCCTTTGATTGTGTAAATCATGGAATTCTTCTAGATAATCTTAATCATTATGGCTTATTTCATACTTAACTGGAAAATTCAAAAAGTTGAAATAAGTGGTTCATATAGTGTTTTTCACAAAATTATGAAGTGGTTCTCTGCAAACGGACTCTGATTAAATTTTGATAAAACACAGTATATACAGTTCCGTACAAATGGCACAACTCAGTAATAAATACAGTATTTGAACAGAATTTTCAAAATTTTTAGGTGTGTGCATTGATGGCAGGTTAAGGCATGTAAGATCCGCATATGGAGAAAATGTTCAAATGTTTGTACAAACTTATGGGACTTAACTACGGAGTCATCAGTCCCTAAGCTTACAAACTACTTATGAACTAGCAAAGACTAAGGAACTAAGGAACCCCCGACCGTAGTGGCCGTGCAGACCGTGACTGGAGCGCCTCAGTCCCTTCGGCCACCGCGGCCGGCCATATGGAGATTTTAATCTGCCAGGAAGTTTCATATCAGTGCACACTCCACTGTAGAGTGACTGTTTTATTCTGGAAGCATCTCTTAGGCTGTGGCTAAGCCATGTCTCCACCATATTCTTCGTTCCAGGATTGCTAGTCCTGCAAGTTTCGCAGGAGAACTTCTGTGAAGTTTTGAAAGTAGGAGGCGAAATACTGGCGGAAGTAAAGTAGTGAGGACGGACCGTGAGTTGTGTCAGGATAGCTCAGTGGTAGAGCGCTTGCCCGCGAAAGGTAAAGGTCCCAGGTTCGAGTTCAGGTTCCGGCACACAATTTTAATCTGCCAGGAAGTTTCATATCAGCGCACACTCCTCTGCAGACTGAAAATTTCATTCATGAATGCAAAGTGTTTGAGATGCCGTAGGAAAATTCATGCTCGGGTTCTTTGCAGCTCTTTTCGTTGGGAGAATGTAGCGGTGTGAAAATGGGGGTAGCAAATAAGTCTCTTCCTTTGTTTTGCAAAGTGTTTTCAAGGGACAGAAAATAGTTGAAGAAGAAGGGAAGATTAAAGCCCTTGAGGCTGAACTAAATAGTGCTTGGAAGCAACTTCATCTACATTTACATACATACTCAGTAATCCGCCGTGAGGTGCGTGGCGGAGAGTATACTGTACCACTACTAGGCATTTCCTTTCCTATTCCACTCGCAAATAGAACGAGGAAAAAAAGAATGCCTATATGCCTCCGTACGAGCCCTAATTTCTCTTATCTTGTCTATGTGATTACTACGCGAAATGTAAGTAGGCGACAGCAAGATCGTACTACACTCAGCTTCAAATTCCGGCCCTCTAAATTTCCTCAACAGAAATTCACGAAAAGAACGTCGTCTTTCCTCCAGCGATCTCCAGTTTAGTTCCCGGATCATTTCCGGGACACTCGCACATTGGTCAAACAGTAACCTCGCCTCTGAACTGCTTCTATGGCTTACTTTAAACTGATCTGCTGCAGTTCCCAAAGACTTGAGCAATACTCAAGACGTGGTCGTACAAGCGTTTTATACGCGGTCTCCTTTACAGATGAAGTACGTCTTCCCAAAATTCTCCCAATAAACAGAAGTCGGCTGTCCGCCTTACTCACAACTGCCCTTACATGTTAGTTCCATTTCATATCGCTCTGCAATTTTACGCCTAGATATGTGAACGACGCGACCTCATCAAGAAGTTCACTAATAATGCTGTATTCGAATTTATTGGATTGTTTTTGC
This sequence comes from Locusta migratoria, assembly GCA_026315105.1. Classification (NCBI taxonomy): domain Eukaryota; kingdom Metazoa; phylum Arthropoda; class Insecta; order Orthoptera; family Acrididae; genus Locusta; species Locusta migratoria. The sequence continues at coordinate 726,708,174 of CM048744.1, read as the reverse complement.
TACTAATGCACATCACCTTACTTTTTCTACATTGGGAGCTTGTTGCCATTCTTTGCAGCAGCTAGAAATTTTGTCTAAGTCATCCCGTAAGCTATTACAGTCAGTTAAAGACGACTTACGAGGTTAAGGGAGGGAGATGGGTGAATAGAGGTGGGAAGTCGTTGCAGGAATCAGTGGCGACAGGGAGAAGATAGTTCCTTACAGCTTACAATTGGCACAACCAACTGATTTGCCTTGCTACCGCAGTTACGTGAGTAAGAGGCTCCTTTAGAAATATGTATAGTTAAGAAACAACAGACTTTCACTAGGAAACCAATGGTTTCAAATCGAGTAGAAAGCAGGAAGCATGTTTTGTTGTTAGGAAGTAGCCAGATTTTTCAGGAAAAAATAGGTGACAGGTACCAGGTCACAAACTTCTTCAAGCCCATTGCAGGTCTTAACCAGCTTGTGGAGGATATAGGTTCCTTGTGCAAGGGATTCACAAAACAGGATCTTTTTTGATAGTGGGTGGAATGGAAAACAGCATTGATAGGGATCAGGGCTACAGCATTGAGCGTGACCTGATTAAAATAGCTTCTGCAACGACCCATACACATGTTGGACTGGTGCCCACTTTCATGCAGTATGATCGACCCCAATTGAACCGCTCTGTCAGGAGGGTCAATATGGAGATAGATCAGCAGCTTAGGGTGGCTACTCTGTCAGACATAGGTTTGGTTCCTGTTGATGCTATTGATAGGTGGGATTTTACTAGGCATGGCCTGTTTCTCAATAGGAAAGGAAGGGGGAACTGTCTGGTTTCATAGTATAGTCCTTAAGGGGGGATGGACACTGAAATCCATGGAAGTACTTCTTTTTAGACTAAGATCAGTGTCCAGTGAGAAGCTCAGGCAGGCAGGTGCTAAAAATGTTGAAAAATCAAATGTTTCACACAAAAGTAAAGTAAAAAATAATGTTAGCATTTTTCACCAGAATATTGGGGGACTAAAGAATAAAATAGATGTCATTTTGGTTTATTTAGATGATGTAGAAAATGATAATCTAATAGATACAATATGTCTGTCTGAGCATGACATTGTCACTGGTATGGAAAGTCTGAATGTGAGTGGATATAAATTAGCTGTACATGTAAGTAGAGATCTTAGGTAAGAGGAGGAGTTGCCAAATATGTCATAGACTATCACAGTGTAAAAACAAGTGAGTCGAATATTGCATTTGTTGGAAAGGTTATGTCTTTGACGCAATGTGCTAATTTTCTGGAAATTTTTAATGTATATTTGTTATTATAGGTGTAATGTTTGTTTAATAGTCAGTTTAACTTTGTACTTAGTATGTTGTACTATTAACATTATCGACTATGGAGCGTATCAGGGTGTTTTGCGTATGTGCTTTTGGATGTCCTCTTAACTTAGAGGTTCTAGGGCACATTGGTATAATAGTTTTCAAGAAAAATGGAATCATAGAAATAAACAGAAATCCCCCTAACAAATTTATAGTACAAATAAAGAAAACTCTAAAAATACCTCAAACAATTCTTACAGATTATGACATCAAAACTATTATACCTTGTGATGTAACCGTGTAATTGTACTTATTTCAGAATCCCATCACATAATGAATCATCTTCTTCACGTGTTGTTTATTGTACTATATATTGATAGAGGTCCTGATACTCAGTGCCTCTAATAACAGTTATTTCCAAAATTGAGGTCAATCAGACTTCTTCTCTATGTAAGTTATGCTCAGAAGAGATGAAGTATCACAGTTCAACTTTATCTCATTACTTAAATGAAAAGACAGTTCGTTTATATTTGAAAAATAACAGGGGTTTATTGTACCCTTTGTACAGCAGCAGTCAATTCAACTGTCTGGTTTACACTCTTACATCCAGATATAATTACACTAATTCCTTAGACAAGCTTAGAACATGTAAACAGTTCAGGTCAACTCTAGTAACTAATTACAAAACAAAACACCATTAATATCTCCACTTTCAGTTTAACTTCTCTTCACTCTGAATATCCACAGAGTTCATTATAGTGCATACTGTACTTTAATTATATTTTCCATGAGAAGTAGTAGTTGCCTGTCTGGGCATTCAACTGTGAAAGAAACAGCCCAGAACAGTAAACCTCCATATATACCCAAAACTAATGAATTTGGTCATCTTGTCTAGCTCTACAACCTATGTGCCCCAGAAGCCCAAAGCTAAGAAAACATGCTAAAGTACACTAACAAAATACTCCAATACGCCCTGTAGTGGATAATGTTAATAGTCCAACATACCAAGTAAAAAATTAACAAATATTACACCTACAATAACAAATATACAATAAAAAATTCCAGAAAACTATCACATAGCATAAAAGACATAAACATTCGACATCTACTTCTACATACATACTCCGCAATTCACCGTAAGGTGCGTGGCGGAGGGTACACTGTACCAGAACTAGGCATTTCCTTTCCTATTCCACTCCCAAATTGAACGAGGAAAGAAAGAATGCCTATATGCCTCCGTACGAGCCCTAATTTCTCTTATCTTATCTTTGTGATCTTTACGCGAAATGTAAGTAGGCGGCAGCAATATCGTACTACACTCAGCTTCAAATTCCGGCCCTCTAAATTTACTTAACAGAAATTCACGAAAACGACGTCGTCTTTCTTCCAGCGATCCCCAATTGAGTTGCCGGAGCATTTCCGTGACACTCGCGCATTGGTCGAACCTTCCAGTAACAAATCTAGCTACTCGCCTCTGAACCGCCTCTATATCTTCTTTCAAACCGATCTGCTGCGGTCCCAAAAACTTGAGCAATACTGAAGACGTGGTCGTACAAGCGTTTTATATGCGGTCTCCTTTACAGGTGAAGTACATCTTCCCAAAATTCTCCCAATAAACCGAAGTTGGCTGTCTGCCTTACTCACAACTGTCCTTACATGCTCGTTCCATTTCATATCGCTCTGCAATGTTACGCCTAGATATTTGAACGACGCGACGGCATCAAGAAGCTCACTACTAATGCTGTATTCGAACATTATAGGATTGTTTTTCTATTCATGCGCATCACCTTACATTTTTCTACATTGAGAGTTAGCTGCCATTCTTCGCACCAACTAAAAATTTTGTCTAAGTCATCCTGTATGCTATTACAGTCAGTTACAGACGACACCCTCCCATACACCACAGCATCATCAGCAAACAGCCGCAAATTACAACTTACTCTGTCCATCAGATCATTTATATAGATAGAAAATAATAGCGGTCATATCACACTCCCCTGGGGCTCGCCTGACGATACACTCGTCTCTGATGAACACTCGCCGCCGAGAACAACGTACTGCGTTCTATTACTTAGGAAGTCTTCCAGCCAGTCACAAATCTGTGAACCTATTCCATAAGCTCGTATCTTCGTTAGCATTCTCAGTGTGGCACCGCGTCGAACGCCTTTTTGAAGTCGAGAAAAACACAATCCGCCTGTTGCCCTTCGTCCATGGCTCGCAAGATGTCATGTGAGAAAAGAGCAAGCTGAGTTTCAAATGAACGATGTTTCCTAAACCCGTGCTGATTCATGGAAAGAAGCTTTTCCGTTTCAAGGAAATTTACTATATTCGAACTGAGAATATGCTCCAAAATTCTACATGAAACTGATGTCAACGATATTGCCCTGTAATTGTATGGGTCAGTTCTCTTTCTTTTCTTATACACGGGAGTCACCTGCGCTTTTTTCCAATCACTAGGAACTTTGCGCTGAATTAAAGATTCGCTATAAATGCAAGCTAAGTAGGGGGCCAACGCCGCAGAATAGTCTTTGTAAAACCGAACTGGTATACCATCCGGACCAGCAGACTTTTTCGTATTTAGCTATCTCAGCTGCTTCTCTACACCGGAAATACCTATTGCTATGTCCCCCTTTTCGGAATTAGTACGTTGATCAAATGATGGTACATTTGTGCAGTCCTCCTGCGTGAAAGATTTCTTAAAGGTTAAATTTAGGACTTCAGCTATCCGTTTGCTTTCTTCTATTACTGCCCCGGAATGATCAACGAGTTACTGGACAGTGGGCTTTGACCCGCTTATCGATTTTACATAGGACCAGAATTTTTTCGGGTACTCGGAAAGATCTTTTGCTAAGATATGGCCGTGATAATTATTGCAGGCTTCGCGCATCGATCTTCTTATAGACGCACGAATCTCTACTAACTTTTGCCTGTCATCATTTGCGTGTTCTTTTTTGAATCGAGAGTGCAACAGCCTTTGCTTTCTCAGCTGCTTTCTAACATAATTATTATACCACGGTGGATCTTTTCCATCCTTAATCGTCTTTACTGGCACATATTTCTCTAACCGTTTATTAACAATGCACTTAAATTTAGTCCACAATTCCTCTACACCCATAGTCCCGGAATTAAACGATGCCCATTCATTTTCTAAGTGCGATCGTAACATTTTCTTGTCGGCTCTTCCCAACAAAAACACGCTCCTAGCCTTCTTGATTGGTTTATGAACTTTGGTCACTATCGACGCTATGACGATCTCATGATCACTAATTCCTGTCTCTACACAGACATACTTTAAATATATTTTCCATGAGAAGTAGTAGTTGCCTGTCTGGGCATTCAACTGTGAAAGAAACAGCCCAGAACAGTAATATGTTGCTCTACAAAAAAGGTTTTGTGTCTAAATTTTTATACTGTTGCATTCAATAATATCTATTGTTCTTGTATTGGTACGTTTGTATACAGGTTACTTATGTCGAATGAGACGAATTTTGCATTTGTCGAAAACTGTCTTGAGCAGTTAAACCGGCAACCCACGCGCAATGGATATATTCTAGACCTTATAGCCACAAACAGGCCTGACCTTATTAACTATGTGGGGAAGCAAATCATTATTTGTGGTGATTTCAATGTTGATTCACTGAAAGAGTGTAATAGGAAGAATGACCTGGAAGTCTTACTTGGCTTGTTCGTATCTGACATCCATTACTGATTTTCCTACTTGGGCAGTAAAGGACAGCAGTGCATTGACAAATAAGTTTTTTACAGACCAAGATAAGTTTAACAACATAAATGCTTGTCCTGTTGAGAACAGTATTTCTCATCATGGTGCACAGCTAGTAACAGTATATGACATACCTCTGTTCAGTAATTCGAAACAGTGCTCTAGAGTTGTGAGCTCGATTAATGAGTTAACAACTAGAAATTTAAAAGAAAGTCTACAGCAGTTAGACTTGGATGAGGTTTGTAAGGAATTTAATGCTAATTAATATATAAGTTATAGTTATTCACAAAGTTATAAGTTATTCACAAAGATGCTAAGCTAGTTCATTTGCTGATGGTACAAGTATAACTATCATGCCTGAAAAACAGGGATTAACTGATAAAATTGCAAATGATGTCTTTCAGCAAATTATTAAGTGGTTCTCTACAAATGGAATTTTGTTAAACTTTGATAAAACGTAGTATATACAGTTTCATACAGTAAATGGCAAGACACTATTAATAAATACAGACTTTGAATTGAAATCTGTAGCTCAGGTAGAATATTCCAATTTTTAGGTGTTTACATTGATGAGGGATTGAATTGGAAGAAACACATTGAAATGATTGAATTCAGCTACTTGTGTTATCATGGTAATTGCAAACATTTAGTGATATACATATCAGTAAATTAGCTTACTACTCCTATTTTCGTTCACTGCTTTCATATCGCATCATATTCTGGTGCGATTCAACATTGAGTAAAAGTATACATTGCACAAAACCGTGTAATAAGAATAATTGCTGGAGCCCACCCAAGATCGTCCTGCAGACATTTTTTTAAGGATCTAGGGATCTTCACTGTAGTTTCACAATATATATATTCACTCATCAAATTTGTGATTAACAATCCAACCCAATTCAAAAGTAATAGCAGTGTGCATAGTTAAAAAACTAGAAGAAAGGGTGATATTCACTATTCAAGGTTAAATCTGACTTTGGACCAGAAGGTTGTGAATTATGCTGCCACAAAAGTCTTCGGTCACTTACCAAGTAGCATCAAAAGTCTGACAGATAGCTAATTAGTATTTAAAAAGAAATTAAAAGAATTTCTGAATGGCAACTCCTTCTACACTTTAGATGAATGTTAGATAAAACTTGGTAATTTTGATAAGTAAATAATAAAAAAAATTAAAAAGTAAAACATCCTTAGAATATAGAGTGCCTTGTAAAGACACCATTTATTAAACTGACATGCTTCACATCATTCGAAATGTCGAATTTATTGTCTATGGAACATGTATTAATCTAATCTAATGTATTAGAACATCTTCAGGCTCTACATTTAAAACAACAATATTGTATGATCCATATGGTTATACGGATATACATAATATAAATAATGACATAGGATACTGCAGTTATATAAAATAATATTGAAATGTTTATGTTAAGGTCGGTATGGCTTGTGTATAAATAATTAGTAAAAAAATCATGTTCCTCTGGTAAAATTCAATTACATAATCAAGTGTAGTGGTTATTTGTGAATGCTTGGAAGAAATATTCTCATGAGTATCATACTGTACAGTAATTGTATAGTCAGGGTATTGCAAATGTATAGAACATAATTCTTAAAAAGCACAATTGTCAAACTTGTAAAAATGAATACTGTCCTCAAATATGAAGAGATGTAGGTATAGAAAATTGAATTTAGGGACTTGTGAAATAGTGTACCTTGTCGATTATGTAAACAGTCAGAAATACTGATAATCTCATTTCAAAGGTATGTATCAACTTTGCCATTCTGGGCACACATGTGTTTACCTAGTCTATAGGTGTGTAAAGTAACTAATTGTCAACCACCGATGAAGTAACTATGTTTTTTCAGAGGAAAGCATGTCATACACTAACAACGATAAGCAGTGAAAGATTTTCATAAAGATTAGTGTATAGTAACCATATGGATAGGAGTGAAGAGATGCTAATGTCTGAGTGTCTTTCGATATTGTGTCAACATAAATGATCAGAATGAAGTAATGAGTGGGATAAAAAAGTGGCGAAGTATTGTACATATATGCCATAATATACAATGGTATGTGATATATATAAAATAGTATTCAGGATATTGCAACGTCGCATCTTTTCGAGGCGTTTTCAAAACATTTTTTGTATCAGTTGAATGTTTCTGTCCATTTACAGATGGAGTCGACAGATTCCAGATTGAAAGACAAAAAGACAAATTTTTATTACGTTAAAACTTTTCTTGAAGTCTACGAAACATTTACTTGTGAAGAGTTTCCACGTCTTCATAATGAGGTTGCGATAGTTATATTAATGTTTGGGTCAATTTATGTATGTGAAAGTTGTTTATGTTTTTTTCTTTTTTTTTTCGAAAATGAAATTAAAATAAGTCTCGATTACAATCTGAAAAAGCTCTATCAGTGTGCCGACAGTTTGTACCAGATATTAATTTTATTACTTCTTCGGCGAATCAAAGTAATTAATTTTTTTTGTATGTAATATATTTTTCATAAGAACTGTAATCATGTCACTGTTGATATGCACTATTTTTCTTCTTTCACGTAATATTGATAATTAATTCCATCTCTTAGATAATTATATACAGAATGTACTTTGTTTTTGCCTCTTTCCATAAAAAACAACTCGTACTTCCGAATTTACCGCACGTTAAAAGTATGTGCCAAACTGACTTCCACTCTAGGACCTCTGCTTTCTTCGGGTAAAGTTATGAGGGGAACTTTTGTGAAGTTTGGGGGGTAGGAGGCGAGGTACTGCAGGAACTAAGCTGTGAGGACGAGCCGTGTGGTTCACACAGGTCGGTCAGTCGGTGAGGTAGCTCTGCGCGTTCGGTCGGAGGGTTAACCGTCATGTGTAATAATAAAACTAAAAAGTGAGCTATGAACTCAAGAACAACATAGAAATAACATTATGCAAAGACGGCAAAACCATGGTCTAGCTGAGGAAAAGGGGGGGGCGGTCGTTAGAGCGCTTCTTTGTGACAAGAAAAGGTCCTGGGTTCGAATTCCGGTCCGGCACACAGTTTTATCCGCCAGGAAATTTCATATCAGAACACACTCCACTGCAGAGTGAAAATTTCTTTCCAGGCACATAACTCTACTTTTTTCTGTTGTACCAATAGTCAGTAACAGTATAATACTGCTCTATACGATCTATAACTTCGGTTTTTTTTTTTCGAAATACCTAAACGGCATAATATGAAAACTAGCTGTATGCAAGGTAGCCTCGTGTTTCGGGCGCGACGGTTCTTCCGACAAAGCGGCGACGCTGCAATTTACCACTCCAACGTTACCGCATAGGCAGGTTAGTAGCATAGTGGGGCAAGTGTGCAGTCAAGGAAGAAGGGATGGTCAGCTACTTTCCCACTTAAAACTATCAAATTCGCTTTCATTTGCTGAGCGGTTGTCTATGTCCCCTTATCATGGGAAAATCTCCGTGGAATGGAATTTTGTTTTCAAGTGATGGAGGTCTCTTAAAGAGGACAAACAAGTGGTTGAATTACTGCTAGGCAGGCATAGAGCCACCAGTTTGATTTCCTTATATATTGACGGGATCCTAGCAGAGTTACTGAGTTGAGAATCGCGCCGGCCGCGGTGGCCGAGGGGACTGAGGCGCTCCACTCACGGTCTGCACGGCCACTACGGTCAGGGGTTCGAATCCTCCCTCGGGCATGGATATTTGTGCCGTCCTTAGTCTTAGCTAGTTCATAAGTAGTTTGTAAGCTTAGGGACTGATGACCCCGTAGGTAAGTCCCATAAGTTCTACAAACATTTGAACATTTTAAAGTTGAGAATCGCAGTGACATGCCACTGGGATTGGCACTATGATCCGTATGAATTCAGCAGTTTAAAAACGCAGCTTTGGCTGAATTGCGCAGTGGACTTGTTTTCTTCAAAAAATAAATAAATAAATAAATAAATAAATCTTCAAATGTTTGTAAAACTTATAGGACATAACTACGGGGTCATCAGTCCCTAAACTTACAAACTACTTACGAACTGGGACAGCACAAATATCCATGCCCGAGGGGGGATTCGAGCCCCCGACCGTAGTGGCTGTGCAGACCGTGACTGAAACGCCTCAGTCCCCTCGGCCACCGCAGCCGGCTACTCAGTAGTGAAACCACTTGATAAAAACGGAGAAAGTGATGATGTAGACAACCTTAAACTTATTTTTATGACATCAGTTTTTTCTGAGGTTATTTAAAGATTGTATATTCAAGGTTAACTGATCATTGCAGTTCCCATAATTTGTGATAAATTTACAGTTTGGTTTCCGAAATGGTTTAAAAATCGATAATAATATAGTCTCTTTCCTCCCCCCTGCTTACCAATTGTAGGTGCGGCCTCGGCGCAGACGAGTCGCAGTGGGTTTGTCGTGAACATGCGGGTGAACTGACCTGTTGCATTATTGTCCCCAGCGTGTAGTTTTTGGCCATAAGGAAGTTCTGCACGGAGATGTCGTCTTCGGACAGAGTTATGGCATCCTCAGGCTGCGCCATGTCCACTATTCTGAAGATGAATTCATCGAAGGCGCGTCTGGTGAATCCTGCTGACGCTAAACCCCTGAAAAAAGAGTACGTTATCATCCAGGGGTCAATTTCAAAACAAAACAAAAAATCTTTCTTGTTTAACTAGATTCGATCAACTTCCATTGACAAGCAGTTGAGCTTAGCCGTAGCGCTGTAAATAGATATTCACCAATGTGTGACTTTGAATGTCACTATTGTCACACACAGATAAATGTCGAAATACAGCATTACGGTTTAGGCCAAATGTTTGATAATGCACGTTGTTTGAAACTGGTCTTACAAGACGAATAACATTGTGGCCACAATAAATATTTAAAGGAATAAATGTATTTCAATTGCTGATCCCACTCGTCCTTCAATATTAAGGAGTTTTACAAACTAAGGAATCAGTCAAAATAGCTTTGAAAATCCTCAGCGTAATGTATTTCCACACAGATACAAAAGACGTATCTAATGTTTTGTCTATTGAGGCCCTTCACATACTTAACGAACTAGTGTCAGAGCGGACTAGTAATTTCACTGCATGAAATAGTGGTCGACACACTGCGTGGTCGAGCCCTACTCTTGGTGGTCGTGAACTGTGGGACTGCCCAGGACTGCAGGTTTTATGTGTGCCAGAATTAAAAATTTTAATGAGGTAACAAAAGAACGTCACTGTTTGTGCAGGTTAGAAGAAATTGGAATTCTGTTGTGTCAAGTCGGTGTTGCTCTGCTCAAAAAAATCCTCGCATTGTCTTTGTGATTTTTGTTGCCGTGATCTGTTACTGACCACTTCTTGAGGTTCGTTTTGAAGGCATAAGGTTGTGATCTAAGTTGGCAACGATAGAGCGTGATTTCTTTATATGTATTGTAAAGCTAATTTCATGTGAAATGCTTTGATTAAATTCTTATGCTCCCGTTTTTTGTCTTATTTTACAACGAATTTTTCTCATTTGTAACGGGTCTGACGTATTATATAATATTTAAAATGTTGTTGTTGCGGTGGTCTTCAGTCCGAAGATTAATATGATACAACTCTCCACGCTACCATATACTGCGCAAGTCTCTTCATCTCTCAATAAGAACGGCAACCTATATCCCTTTGAACCTGAATGCTGCTTCGTCTCTCTGCACTCCATACGAATGCCTATAAAAACTTACTATGTATGTCAACATATTTTTCCTATCGAGAATCGCCGCGGAGCGGCCTAGCGAATTGAGGCGCTATGCTACGATGCGCGAGGCCGTTCCCCATCCAGGGTTCGAATCCCCCATGGGGCATGGATGTTTTTACCGTCTTTAGAATAAGCTAGTTCATAAGTAGTTTGGAAGTTTAGGGACTGATGACCTCGCAGTTAAGTCCCATAAGCCTCACAAACATTTGAACATTTGATTTGGTCTTATGCAGTAATGCTTTTCATCCCTTAGTAGTCATTTTGCATTTTATATCTTCTTTACCTCAATTACCGGAAGTGTCCGTATATTGCTAACCAAATAACAAAACTCGTTTATTACTTATATACATGTGGCGTCTGTTCGGAAAGAATAGACGTCACATTCTGATCCTGCAGCTGTTATTATTTAATATTCGTAGAATATATGACTTCAACTGCCATTGGGCAAAGCTGAAAATGTGTACGCAGCCGGGATTCGAACCCGGGTCTCCCGCTTTCTAGGCAGTTGCGCTGACCCCTACACCACTGGGGACACAGTGATCACCGCATCTGCAAGGACTACCCATGCACGCCTCCCGTCAGATACAAATTCCAGCTTTGCCCTGCCCATAGTACTCAAACTCGTAGTTTAACTAATTCCCATAAGAGTAAGGGCTTCAAACTTGCCCACCCCTCCCCACTAACGATAGGATCATTGCCCGTCACCGGCATATTATATATATACATGTGGCGTCTGTTCGGAAAGAATAGACGTCACATTCTGATCCTGCAGCTGTTATTATTTAATATTCGTAGAATATATGACTTCAACTGCCATTGGGCAAAGCTGAAAATGTGTACCCAGCCGGGATTCGAACCCGGGTCTCCCGCTTTCTAGGCAGTTGCGCTGACCCCTACACCACTGGGGACACAGTGATCACCGCACCTGCAAGGACTACCCATAATAACAGCTGCAGGATCAGAATGTGACGTCTATTCTTTCCGAACAGACGCCACATGTATATATATAATATGCCGGTGACGGGCAATGATCCTATCGTTAGTGGGGAGGGGTGGGCAAGTTTGAAGCCCTTACTCTTACGGGAATTAGTTAAACTACGAGTTTGAGTACTATGGGCAGGGCAAAGCTGGAATTTGTATCTGACGGGAGGCGTGCATGGGTAGTCCTTGCAGGTGCAGTGATCACTGTGTCCCCAGTGGTGTAGGGGTCAGCGCAACTGCCTAGAAAGCGGGAGACCCGGGTTCGAATCCCGCCTGGGTACACATTTTCAGCTTTGCCCAATGGCAGTTGAAGTCATATATTCTACGAATATTAAATAATAACAGCTGCAGGATCAGAATGTGACGTCTATTCTTTCCGAACAGACGCCACATGTATATATATAATATGCCGGTGACGGGCAATGATCCTATCGTTAGTGGGGAGGGGTGGGCAAGTTTGAAGCCCTTACTCTTACGGGAATTAGTTAAACTACGAGTTTGAGTACTATGGGCAGGGCAAAGCTGGAATTTGTATCTGACGGGAGGCGTGCATGGGTAGTCCTTGCAGGTGCGGTGATCACTGTGTCCCCAGTGGTGTAGGGGTCAGCGCAACTGCCTAGAAAGCGGGAGACCCGGGTTCGAATCCCGGCTGCGTACACATTTTCAGCTTTGCCCAATGGCAGTTGAAGTCATATATTCTACGAATATTAAATAATAACAGCTGCAGGATCAGAATGTGACGTCTATTCTTTCCGAACAGACGCCACATGTATATATATAATATGCCGGTGACGGGCAATGATCCTATCGTTAGTGGGGAGGGGTGGGCAAGTTTGAAGCCCTTACTCTTACGGGAATTAGTTAAACTACGAGTTTGAGTACTATGGGCAGGGCAAAGCTGGAATTTGTATCTGACGGGAGGCGTGCATGGGTAGTCCTTGCAGGTGCGGTGATCACTGTGTCCCCAGTGGTGTAGGGGTCAGCGCAACTGCCTAGAAAGCGGGAGACCCGGGTTCGAATCCCGGCTGGGTACACATTTTCAGCTTTGCCCAATGGCAGTTGAAGTCATATATTCTACGAATATCGTTTATTACTGTTACTGTCTCCTAGTCTAATTCCATTAACATTCCCTGATGTTTACACTACATACCGTTACCCTTATTTTGCTCTTGATAATGTTCATATTATTTTTTCCTTTCAAGACACAGCCTATTCCTTTCAATTACTCTTCCAGGACCTTTGCTGTCTCTAACAGAATTGCAGTGTTATCGGCAAACCACTAAGTTTTTATTTATTTCCAGAATGACATTTTCACTGTGCAATGGAGTGTGCGCTATTATGAAACTGCTGGCAGATTAAAGCTGTGTGCCGGTTTCGCCCAACTGACTGAGCTATCTCGGAACGCTCCACGGTTCCTCCTAACTGCCTTACTTCGGCCAGTACCTCTCCTCCTACTTTTCAAACAGAATTTCTGTGAACCAACGTTACTAGCACTATTGGAACAAAGGATATGGTGAAGATATGGCTTAGCCACAACATAGGGGATTCGTATTAGAATTTAGGTAACATGACTTATTAAATTGGTGGTTTTGAAATTTTCACACCTATCTGTACATGCTTTCTTTGGAATTGCGATTATTACATTCTTCTTAAAGGCTAATGATATTTATCCAGTCTCATACATCTTACACAGCAGGTAAAATAGTATTATCGTGGCTGGCTCTCCCGGACGCTATAGGAAATTTGACGCCATGTTGTCTACTCCATGGATCTTGTTTCGTCTAAGGTCTTTGAGGAGTCAGACACATTCTTCTCTCAGTATAGTATCTCTCCTCGGAGGTCGGATTTTACCAATTTTTCCATTCGTCTGTAAATAATTCGTGTTACAATCTTGCAACCATGAGAGAAGTAATAGTTCTGTAGTTTTCACGTCTGTCTGCAATGGTTTATTTGGAATTATAATATTTTTCTTGAAATATCATCTGCTCCAGTGCTCTGTCATATTCTTATCGCAGCATCGTATCTCCCATACCCTCTTCATTTACTTTCTCTTCCATTTCTACAAAGCGTGAGGACTGTTCATGATAAAAGCCAAAAGTCATACAAAATGCAAAACGATTGTGTTGTTAGATTTAACCACTCATTATGCTTGAAAATTTAACCCAGATAGAGCTGACGTCCTTCCTGAAGGACGAAAACGGCAGCTTACTTTTTTATTCTTGTCTGTAAGAATTCGTGTACAGTGTTGTACTTTATTTCTTTGAATCTCCTGCTCCCATTGCAGATCAGTTTTTACTTGTATTGTCGACTGCAAAGTGGTTGGATACAGCTGCAAAGTTGAGGAAGTTGAGTTACTGAAGACTTCCTAGTAGTTGGGTTTATATTTCTTGAACTTTCTTCAATTTTTGAGACATTTATATATATACATTTCATCTTAAATGTTGTTTTAATAATAATGATTCATCAGATTAAAATTATAAATCATTCATTTTGACGTCATTACAGAAAGAAGGGCAGTATTTCAAAACTAATGGCGTGATTTAAAATAAAAAAGAAAAAAAAATACTTTTAACAATCTTGTCCAGTCATGTGAAGGTAAGTAATAGCTTCAGAGAAAAAAATTAAACCAAAAATAATTCCGCGCTATCTGGGTTAATTATCATATATAAACTTTATGTTAAACTTGTTTGAGTATTTTGCCTCGTCAGTTTGGCAATATTTTTTATTCGTGATGAAATTAAACCTACTGAATGTAAGAAATGATTCTAAATTTGTTATTTGAATTACAGATGTGTTAATGTTAAAGTGTCTCTCGCAACGTCTCTTTAAATCCTTTAAATTGTTAATTTTTTTTTATTTGAATTTAATTTGTTTTCACGAAGCCGTTATTTAGAGTTTCAAATTCATTAGTTTCAAACTGCCTTTCAGAATTAATTTTTTTATTTATTATTTGAGATTGTCCTCATTACAGAGGTTTACCTCCAACATACTAATACGCCCAGAAATGAATACACATAGTACGTAAGGTTTTACACTAATTATTCACTATATTTCTCCACGTGTGTCTATCTTGTGTGTCCTCTTCTTCTGCGCCCAGTCTATTCATTGAGAGCTGTACATTTTTGATCCAGGTGGTCACCGGTCGTCCTCTTCTTCTTCTCCCCACAGGTTGCCACTCCAGTACCATCTTCGGTATTCTGCTGTCCTCCATTCTTCTTACATGCCCGTACCACCGTAATTTCTTCCTGTCCATCACCTCATCTATTCTTTCTATTATTCCCATCCTCTTTATTATTTCGGTGTTTCTTCTTTTTTCTTTCCTGGAAATTCTGGCCGATCTTCTCCAGAAATCCATCTCTACGGCTTGTAGTTTCTTACTGTGCTTCTGGTTTATGGTCCAGGTTTCCGCTCCGTACAGAACTGCACTCTCAAATATAGATTTATATATGATTTTTTTTGTTCTGTTCATCACGTTTCTGCTCCATAGGACTGAGTTGAGCATTCCAATTACCTTTCTTCCACTGCTAATTCTTTTATTAATCTCTGAGTCGGATTTTCCCTCAGTTTCTAAAATGGACCCCAAATAACAGAAAGTGTTAACTTTTTTTATTTTCTTTCCCTCTATGCGTAGTTCATGTGGATCATTCGTCAAGTATTCTGTTTTTTGATAATTAATCTTCAGACCCCAATTTTTGTATGCTATTGCTAGTTGATTACACATGTAGTTTGCATCTTCCCCGTTTTGTGCTATGACGACTTGATCGTCAGCAAATAATAAATGATGTAGATAAACTCCATCTCTGATTTCTAGTCCCATACTATTACATTTTTGTGACCATTTTCTCAGACAAATATCTATATAGATTTTGAATAATGTTGGTGACATGGGACAGCCTTGCAACAGACCTTTGCTTGTTCTAAATTTCTGTGAAAGTGTATTACCAATTTTCACTTGGCAAATATTATCTTTATACATCTGTTCTATTATTTTAATTAAAGAAGTATTTATGTTTGCCATATGTAGTGCTCTCCAGAGTAGTTTCCTTGGAACAGTATCATACGCTTTTTCTAGATCTATAAAAATAAGTCCAACATTTTTCGATTTTTCTCTATGTTTCTCCAAAATCTGTCGTAATGTGAAAATATGGTCTACACATGATCTACCAGCTGTGAAACCGCATTGTTCTTGTTGGGTTCTAAAATTTTTTTCCAGTTTATTTTTAATTATTTTCCCAAAAATCCTCATTAGTGTGTTTGTAACACAAATTCCTCGATAGTTCGAGCAAATTTTGCGATCCCCTTTCTTAAATATGGTACTAATATAACCCAGTTTCATCTCCTTAGGTACAGAATCTCCATGTATCATTTTATTGAATAACTGCAAAATCAGTTTTACAGAATTAATTTTGATATTACTTAATTGAGATTTAATTGATTCGTGCAATTTTTAACAAGTGATTTTGAAACATTGTACACTTATCGGTGTCTCGGAAACTAGTATTTCTGTATTTGAAAAATTTGTGGCCCCTGTGATTTACAAATCTGTAGTACGATAGATCATACAATGTAAAAAAGTTTTAAATGAAGCTGTAGTACGATACCTAACTTAACTTCTGGCTCACAAAGCGCATACGGAAAATCCATCCCGCGAGGGAATGTGTATTCAGTCTGGAGCGCGCCGTTACGGATCGCGCGACTGCTCATGTCGGAGGTTCGAGTCATCCCTCGCGTATTATGTTAGTGTTGTCCTTAGCATAAGTTAGTTTAAGTAGTTTGATTTCGGCAATTTGGTCTCTTAGGTTTACAAACATTTGAACATTTTTGGAAAATCTTTTCGGCTTAGGCGCATTCACGAAGTGTGGCTTCACTACCTCAAACGAATTCCATCTGGTCTCTAATCAAATTCGTTATTCACAAATTGATACAATGTATTCTGAGATTTCTTCTTTGTTTTCTCTCAGACTGGGTTGTGCAAATAGTTTCAACGCACACATTACTATGAAACTAAAGGCCCGGTTCTGATTTTGTCGGGTTCGTCCTGTCACTGTGGCACTTCGTGAGCAGGTAAAAGAAGAATTAGACTGCCTCACAGAGTCAGGGATTGTTCGCCATATTACATCACATAAGTGGTCCAATCTCCTGGTTATAGCAAAAAACTGACTGCCTCCACCTCTGTGGCAACTGTAAAGGTGAAATCAATGCTCAACCAATCATTCAAACATACTCTCTGCCACGTCCAGATGAACATTAGCCAGTATTTTTGTTAACTGATGTCTTCAAGGCATACATACGAATTCCTTTAGTGAGGCTTCCAAATGCCTGCTCGTAATCAACACGCCTTTCTGCCTGTATCAAAATTTGCCGTTGCCTTTCGGAGTACGAAGTGCTCTATGTTTCAACGTTTTCTAGAACAACTTACAGCATCAGTAACAGTATGTTCTAATTATTATTTGGACGAGATCGTCGTCTCGGGTACATGTACTGAAAAGGATTTGCATAGTTCGTGCCAATTTTTTTCAGTATTATCAGTGGCTGAATCGCAGTGTAATTTAGAGAAGTGTCGCTTCTTTGAACCATTAAATGTTTTCCTCGGTTTTGAAAAACCTCTACACCAAAATGTTTCTTCTATTTTGCGTCTACCGTGGCCTATGTCGCTAAGAGAAGTCCAATCTTTTCTAGGCAAAATTGCCTACTTCGTAAGATTATCCTGGATGTAACGTACATAATATGGCTGATGCATGCACTTTTCACAAGCGTCGTCGTAATTCTGGTCGCCAGCGTGCGAATGCGCAGTTTTAACTCTCAAGCGTATGTTACACTATCTGCCCCTGGTTTAGTCACTTTTCAATAAGACAACATTTGGTCTAAAACACTGATGCCCCAAAACACGGTTTTGGGGGCTGTTATAGCTATATTTGTGCTGATCGTTAGGAGAGGTTTATCACTTATGCATTGAAGGCGTTGACTCCAGCCGAGAGGAAATACTGAGAGATTGAAAAGGATGCTTTCATGTATTTTTTGTACAGTACTTAGTTTAACCGCATTACTGATGATAAGCTATTGGTTTTCTTATCCAGCCCCTACACGTAGTTATCGAATAAAGTCTCACACTGCATCAAGAATTTTGCGATCTACTTGACCAAGTTTAATTATAAAATCCATTTTCAGCCTAAAAACCAATATGCTAATGCAGACGCACTGACTCAGCTTGTGCCCGATATGAATCTGGGATTCCAACAGGATGAGCTATTCTGTTTAGAGATTGTCGATGACGACGTCACGGATTGCATGAGCAACTGATGTGGATCCCGTTTTATGTAAAGTGTTTGTATATGCCCAACACTGTTGAGACATTGTTCCACCTTATTGTGCGTCAGATCCCTTACTGTTTCTGAGATCGTTTACCCTTTATCGATGGCGTGCTGCTGTTAGAGACAGGCCGCAGAGTACTAAAGGTGGTAGTCCCAACAGCGGTACGTTTAGAAATTTTCATCCTATATATGCGGATCACAAATCTCTGGCCCAGCACCGTTTGTTTTGGCTGGGTAGTCACTCATCGGTTTGCTGCTTGTTCCCAGTGCGTAATACATCTAAGTGCTCCCCAGACACTGTTCTCCCCCTGTCTGATGCCTTTTCAGGCATTGTATGAGAGAGTATATAAGAGGATTTAGCCGTTACATTCTTGAATGCAGATTATTGGTCGTGTATGTAGACTCCAGTTTTCCAAATGACGTTTATTGTCCAACGACATCTACGTCTGCTACAGTCACGGCTTTGTCAAGATCTTTTCCAGGAAAAGAGTCCCAACGTCAATCGCCACAGACAACAGTTCTTAATTTTCATCACATGAATTCAGTTCATGTGCCTCCCTTCACTGTATTCGACACATTCCATTCCACACTCACTGAAACGGGGTTTTGGGAAGGTTAATTCAAATGTTTTAAACTCAGACGACAAAATATTGCGACCTTCCTTTCGGTTCTCACCAATAAGACTTGGGCAATACATAACTCTACGTAGTAAAGGTTCATGGCTCGTTGTCTCTGTTCATAGGGGTTAATTATGTATGTCGGTCTCTATGACCTAAACAGCTACCCAATCTGTTTAAACAAGATCAATATTTCATCTGTAGTTTAGCCAGTCTATTAATCTGCATATGATGACGTGAAAAATATGTTTAACATACATAAATTTAACCTCTGAATGTCCAACAAAATGGATTCTAAGATAAGTGATTCACTCACGAAGTAATTCTTTATAAATGGAGTTTATTATTCTTATCGGACATGAAATGTAGTGGTGGTCCTACTTTATACATCAGTAAATAACTAAATATTTCCCCAACTATTGTTCATGAGAGGCACTATAAGTATCACACGTACTCGGGAGTAAAAGTTCCAAATTATCACTCGTAAGTTAAAGTATTCCATCGAACTTTGCAGATCCAAGTTAATCCGCAATAAAAGTATTTGTTATAAAACACAGTTTGTCGTCACACGAGTACACGATTGCTGAATTATCACTGTTCCACAACCCTACTACCGTGCATAGTTTTATCACTTTTCAAGCAGAGACTAAGTTCTGCAGTCACAGTCCCGTAAATAATAAAGTCCACACATGCCTATATCTTCAAATCACAAGTTCGTAACGCGGCTTCAGACCGACCAGCGTCACAACTTTTCACCACCACATCGAAGTTACGAGTCCCTTCCCAAGCGTTCGATAAGCGTGCTCTCCCTACTCTCAAAATTGTATCCTTCCGCGCATCCTAACGCCTCATCTTTAAAATACAATTTCCCTTCCAATATTTTATACATTTGAATATCACAGAATTAAATGCTTTGACCACCTCTCTACAAATGTTGTTTACATTTAACAAACAAATATATATTTAACAATACTAAAAAACGGTTGAGATTGAAACTCATTGCTCGACAGCCATAAAGCGTGGCGTCTCACTGTTCAAAGATACTGCCGGCGTCGAAATATAGTTACACCATTAATATTTAATTTATCATGAATTTTCATACAAATATATTCAGATTTTGTCCACAATTACTTATAACTGTTTATAAATAAATTATCTGCTGCATATCTACTATTTTAGTCGGCCATGAAATATTTAAGTGACAGTCTACAACATTAGAAACTAACGTTACTGAGAATAATATTAAATATAATAAAATACATATATAAATATAATGTGCTTTGCTGGGTTCATGTTTTGTGTTTCTGTGGTGGAATCTATGTTCTGACACAAGAATATTAGTACCTCAACGAAAAGCAGAACAAGAGAGTAAAACAAAGTTTATTGAAATAATACAGAAATAACGTGGTACGTCTTTTAAGATAGGTAGCGTGGTACAATGCTGCCCATTTGTTTCTTAAACTGTTACTGATAAACACTACGTATCAATAATTGTGAATATAAGTCTTATAATATTATTACTATAGTACTGAAATTTATCGGCTTGTTATCTGTAGGGGATATTTAAATTGTAATTACGACAAGTCTCCTGAATCGATTCATAATTCATATATTTATACTTGCCGTATGATCATTTCCTTATTTTATATAGATTTTTAGAATAATGTGTGTGGCTATATTGTATTTCAGTTGCATTCTGGGTTAGCCGCCCTTCGCTCATTCAAGAGCGTTGCATCCTGTTTACGAGCACATTAGGGAAAACCTGACTAACTGTTGTATCCCATTCACTAGGTCCAAACTGGTATCCGACCGGCTGGGGAATCCAACACGCTGGCAAAACCCGCCTTTCAAATGGAAACAATCAGCTTCCCCCTGTATCTGTAATATCACAATATGTAGCTCAGATATATGTACACATATTTGTAAACCTATTGAACCAAACTGCAATGGTCATCAGTTGCTTCTAGACTTACAGACTACTTAAACCAAATTTGACTAAGGGCAACTCAAACACTCATGCCCGGTGGAGGACTCGAACCTTCGGCGGGATCGGCCACCGACTTAGTAGCATGAGGCCTTATATCACGCGGCCTTTCCGCCGGTCGTTGCTCAGTCACCCTATGACATTGCTTGGATCAATTCCTGTCTTTGTATACATCCAAGCGCTTTGTTGAGAAGAGCCTGGTGGAACTCTTCCACAGGAGCCAGCCATGGTCACTTAGCATCTCCTGCATTCTGTACCGGGACACTGAGCTGAACTGCTAATGCCCTGTTTCTGTCAAGTGTTGGCTGCCAGGGCGCATGGGTTTCGATGTCACCTTAAGGGGATCCCTGTGGTCATCTCTAGATGCCGCGAACACCACCTCTTTCATGTCCACACCTGTTCTCTAGACACCACAGTCAGCTTTGCCATCGCATGGAGGCCAAAGTACCACCTTACATGCCCGAGACACTGCTAAATAGTTCTCTCAGCTGGTCGGCATGTAGCCCCCTGCAATGTTAGATCCAAGGCCGCCTAGCAGGGGACAACGCCGCCCTTTTTCCTGACGCCTTCACTGGTCCAGCCGTCATCATCTGTGTGATAGTCGCCACTGACCGGATCACCACCAGCCCTGTGGGTGCCTTCACCATCACCAGTGCCTGACAATGAGATGGAGGCAGTGCCAGCCTTACCCATGCTACCATACGTTCTGCTGAGTAAGGATGGACACCAAGTCTGCCCACATTAGGTCTAGTATCCAGCAGACTCAAAAATAGAAGACATGGATGTCTCCAGAGTATGTGCTCAACCTGAAGAACAGAGGAATTTAGGACAGTGTGCATGTGTGATACAAAATGCCATAGTGCCAGTGGTGGTGGCAATACCCAACACAGAGGGCCTCACAACTGACAGCTGTCATTGACACTGAGGTCGACTGAGGTAGCTGTGCGGGCTCTACTTAAGGATACACAAAGATGCGCTCATTCTCATTTTCATATGTTCTTCTCCAAGTGTACTAACCATGATGTTATCTTGTGTTACTCATATTCTGTGCTACGTTCTTGTTGTCTGTGTTGGTCAAGCTGCTAAAGGGAGATTACAGTGAAAGGGAGAAGTTGTGAGGAGATAAACGAGTGAAGGTCGAAGCTAGGAGGATAACGGGAACCTAGGATATACTGTAGGGACAGTTCCCACCCGCACAATTCATAGAAGCTGGTGTTGTTAGGTGGGATCCAGATGCGACAAGCTGTGGTAGCAATCATTGAAATTATCCATATCGTGATGGGTAGCATGTTCAGCAACTGGGTGATCCAGCAGTCTATTGGTCACACTTTGTCAATGGCTATTCTTGGAGACAGACAGCTTGTTAGACCTCATGTCCGCATAAAACGCAGCACAATGATTGTGGCTCAATTTGCAGATAACATGACTGCTTTTGGGGGTAGCCCAGATTTTGATGGGATAAAAAGATTCTTGCAAAATGACTAGAGAATGTAATGGTTTAGAGAATTTACCCTAGATCTAGGTCCATTTTTGGGTTAGAAGTCCTGAGGAATAGTGGTGGAGTGAGGGTGGACTCGAAGATTGATGGGTGGAGGAATAGCACTGTGCAAGGGCTTAGGAGGATCGTGGAAGGTTTATCCCTCTCATCATATGCCCCTCCCTGCAGAATTTATTACCACATTTCAGGCCCAAGAATTTCACATTAATCTCTCTTAGCTTCAAATCTTCATTAGCTTCAAACCTCTTGCAGGTTTCACACTGCATATAAAGTTATACCAAGGTTAAATTGACTATAACTACACTACTGGCCATTAAAATTGCCACACCAAGAAGAAATGCAGATGATAAACGGGTGTTCATTGGATAAATATATTATACTAGAACTGACATGTGATTACATTTTCACGCAATTTGGGTGCAGGGAAAGGGGACCTACAGCTTAACGTGGAATCCGAACCCCGGGTCGTTTCTGGCAAGAGGTGAGGGATGGGATAAAGCGCCGATTGGAAAAATCCGCGGTTCGTTGGGTTTTCAAACCCGCGACCCTTCGCTTTCCAGTCGAGCGCTTTACCCCAAGACCACCAGGCCTGACAGAGAGAATGCTTATGATGGTATATTTGACCACTTTCCTTTGCTTCTTGGCAACCAACCCAACAATCTCCTCCTTTAGGACACATGACCGTAATTTTAAAATTTGGTGTATATGGGTCATATTTCATTTGAAACACTTAATGTATAAACGAGATGCTGTACATAAAGCGTTCAAGCGTAACCCAACTCCTGAGCTGTATAAAGTTTACAGGAAACTTCGAAACAGAGCCATGCAAAGTGTGAGGAAGGGCAAAATCAGACATGTTCGGTCTGTCGTATGTGGCATATCGAATCCTGCTGCACGGTGGAAAAAGCTGCGTAGTTTCGGCATAGAGGAGCGAAAATCTGACACTGTTTTTCAAGCCTCTGCAGACAAATTTAACGATAAGTTCTCAACAGCTGTAAACTGTCAAGTAGCAACGAATTATCAACCCCAGGATATCACTCTCTCAACAGATAAGTTCTTCCTAAAACAGACCTCTACAGACACAGTACGCAAGGAAATTATGAGAATCTCTTCTGAGGCAGTAGTAAATGGTGGAGTGAGCATAGGTATGATCAAAAACGTTGTTGATACTCACAGACATCTTTAACCTCTCTCTTGTCAGTAGTACTTATCCCACTGAGTGGAAGCAAAGTTTAATTCAACCTATACCAAAGACTGATAACCCAAAGTCACCAGTTGACTACAGGCCGATCAGCATATTACCTGCAATGTTTAAAGCCTTAGAATATGTTGTTTATGAACAGATGACAGATTACCTTAAAGCTTATAATCAGGCTTCCGAAAGCACCACAGTACAGCAACTGTCTTAAAGTAACCGAAGACAGTAAACATGCTATGTCCAGACGTGATGCTACTATCTTAAAACTCCTCGAGTTTATCAGGCTTTTAATACGGTTGACTTTGATATACTACTAATTAAAATAAAACAACTGAATTTCTCAAACAGTGCAATACAATGGTTCAACAGCTACCTCAGAAACAGAAGTCAGCAAGTCATTTGTGGGTCGGAGAAGTTATCATGGATAACATGTGCTCTGGAGTTCCCCAAGGCTCCGTCCTTTGTCCATTACTCTTTTCACTATATATCAATGATATTTCTTCAGTGATTCAGTCCTGCAACTACCATCTATATGCCGACAACATTCAACTGTACATAAGTACCCTGTGTCCTCAGAACATCGGTGATGCAGCAGGTGTTATGAATGCAGTTCTTTGTTTCACAGTGGTATATGTCAAACCCCAATAAATCCCATGTAATCCTCATACCTCATCCAAAGTTAATCAGCCGGTATTTTCATTAAACCGTCCCTGGATGACACCTCCATTGTACCCAATTTACTTATCAAAAACAATGATAGACCTTGGCATAACCTTGGATGAACACATAAACTGGGAAGAACAAACAGTTGTAGCTTGCAGGAAGTCGCTCTCATCCCAATATTCAATTCAAAAATTTAGAAAAATATTTCCAACCCAATATAAACAAAAATTAGTCTAAACACTTGTCTTGCCAATTCTTTACTACTGTGATGTAGTTCAACACGGCACAAACAGTAAAAATTCGAGAAGCCTCGAGCTAGTGATGAATGCTTGACATTCGGTACGTGTGCAATATACGGTTGTACGCTCATATCAGTCCTTCATATACCCAGCTAGGTTGGAGGCGCCCACATAAGCGGCGCGATTTTCAAACGCTGTGCTTACTTCATCGATTTCTCAGCCACCAGAGCCCCCCATACTTACCTTCTCACATTAAACATCTATCATCACTCCATATCCGCAGTACCAGATGGGATACATCTGTTAACTTGGCTGTACCTTCACACAACACCAAACCTTTCTCTTTGTCGTCCTCCACCTCAGCCATACGTCTATGGAACACACTGCCATGTGATCTGCACCTTACCCTAAAAACTCGACATTCAAGAGGAAACTCAAAATTCTCATATCAACGACGGCATTGGCGCCATTGTTACCCTCCTCTCAGTTCTTTCTCTCTTCTCTCCATCATAGCTTTGAATCTTACCATTCTATTTCTCTTCCTCTAACCAGTCTACCTCTTCTATATCTCCCGCACCACATTCTATCGTCTTTTGTCTTTGCTTGATTTGAATAACTCACTATATGTAAGAACATAACGAGGCAATTCGTGAATGGTAATAGGGCTTTTTATGAAGCGTTTGACGTGAATAGTAACTCAGATTCACTGTTTATGTTCTGTACTTTCAAAGACAAAAGCTACACCAAAGATCCAATTATCAATCCAGATATATTTACAAAGACATTAAAAATAACATATTATCAATTCCTAACATCCTCCACACCCTGATCAACCTCCAAGGGGATGACCAGTTGAACAGGACGAACTATATGATGTCCACCTGGTGTGCATAGAGTTACTGTTCATACTTCCTGATCTCTTCTTTCGACTAGTCTCTCTATTCTTGTTTTCTTCCATAGGTGGCACGGTCATCCATCTTCTTGTACCAGAGCAACATCACTGGGGCGGAACTTGATGGCTCTTCTCGAAGTACCCCGAACTTCGTGGAAGCTTCTAAGTTGCAATAGATATTCTTTAGTCCATCGCTTCCAGAAGTCATCTGTCAACTTCTGTTGCAACCTAGAAGCTTCCACAAAGTTCGGGGTACTTCGACAAGAGCCATCAAATTCCGTCCCAGTGATGTTACTCTAGTACAAGAAGATGGATGCGCCTGCCACCTGTGGAAGAAAGAAAGAATAGAGAGACTAGTCGAAGGAAGAGATCAGAAAGTACGAACAGTAATTCTATGCACACCAGAAGGACACCAGATAGTTCGTCCCGTTCAACTGGTCGTCCCCCTGGAGGTTGACCTGGGTGGGGAGGATGATAGGAATTGACAATATACTATTTTGTAATGTCTTTGTAAATATCTCTGGATTGATAATTGAATCTTGAGTCTGCGGTTACCGCCCCCCCCCCCCCTTGCGTTCTCTTGCCGGGTTTCAGTACCAATTTTTTTATGTAGCGTACGTCGTGAATAATAACACAGATTCACTGTTTACGTGCCGGCCGCGGTGGCCGAGGGGACTGAGGCGCGTCAGTCACGGTCTGAACGGCCACTACGGTCGGGGGTTCGAATCCCCCCTCGGGCATGGATGTTTGTGCCATCGTTAGAGTTAGCTAGTTCATAAGTAGTTTGTAAGTTTGGGGACTGATGACCCCGTAGTTGGGTCCCATAAGCTCTACAAACACTTGAACTTGAGCTGTTTACTTTCTGTATTTTCAAAGACAAAAGCTACAGCAAAGATTCAGTTATCAATCCAGAGATATTTGCAAAGACATTACAAAATAATATATTATCAATTCCTAACAGGGCTGATGTTCACAATATGAAATATGCTTGCTGTCCTTTGCAGAGTCATTATTATTCTTCATCTACATCTACATAGATACTCTGCAAATCACATTTAAGTGCCTGGCAGAGGGTTCATTAACCACTTTCATAACTTTTCTCTACCGTTCCTTTCTCTAATAGCGCGCGGGATCTGATTTCTCTTATTTTATTGGGATGGTCATGTGTCCCTAAGTAGGTGGGTGCTAGTAAAATATTTTCACATTCAGAAGTAAAAGTCGGTGATTGAAACTTCGCAAAAAGATCACGCCGCAATGAATAACGTCTTTCTTTTAATGATTTCCGCCCCAATTCGTGCAAAATTTCCGTGACGCTTTCCCCCCGTAACGTGATAAAACAAAACGAGCTGCTCTTCTCTGAACCTTCTCAATATCTTCCATCAGTCCCACCTGGTGAGGATCCCACACTGGGTAACAGTACTCCAGGAGAGGACGTACAAGTGTGATGTAGGCAGTCTCTTTGGTGAAGCTGGTGCATCTTCGAAGCGTTCTGCCAATGAAACGTAACCTTTGGTTCGCCTTCCCCACAATATTTTCTGTGTGTTCTCTCCAGTCAAAGTTGTTCGTAATTGTAACTCCTAGGTATTTGGTAGAATTTACGACCTTAAGGTTTGACTGATTTATCGCGTAATTGAAGTTCAGCGGATTTATTTTAGTGGCCATGTGTATTACTTCACATTTCTTTACTTAGTGTCAAATGCCAATTTTCGCACCAAGTAGAAATTTTGTCTAAATCGCTTTGCAGTAGCTTTTGATCCTCTGTTGACTTCACTAGTTATTCTTATTATTATTATTGTCATTATTATAATGTTATTATTATTATTTTTTATTCACATAAATTATCCAAGTATTATTGTTACAATTAAATTGTAGTAATAATCTGTACTTTGTAATACTTTAATACTTGTGTTATACATTGTCTGTCTGCAATGTACTAAACAAATAGTTCACCTGGAATAAGCCTGGTTACGTGTAAGAGAGGGCCTGAATGCCCTAATCTTGTCAGGTAAAATAAATGCGTAAATAAATAGTTATAATGTATATATCAATATAATCAGGAAAGACTGCAGAATTTAATAGCCATTAAAAAAATGTCTGCTTTTGCACCATTTATAAGTAGCCTGTACCGTTAAACGTGAGCATACTGACGAGTGGTGGTAGAAGCGGTGAGCGGCGGCGGCCTGCACCCTGTTGATGGAGCAGACGGTGACGGCGGGGAAGGGCACGGCGGACAGCGGGTGGTGGGTGGTCACCACCGACGTGGCCGTGGGCGACTGGCAGGCGGCGCACCACGTGTCGTGCACGAACAGCGCCGCGCCGCTCAGGCTGCACGCCACGCCCAGCGCCCACACCAGCCTGCGCGCACAACGCAAGACGTATGACTACCTCCACTGCGCATGCGCGGCCTCCGCCAGTTGCAACTGCAAACGCCAACTCGAACGCTTTTTTCTCGTGTTTCGTGGTTTGGCCACCTGTAGCACTAGTTGACTCATTTGCTCTCTCAGCAGCGTAGACGAAAGGTTTATGATTCAAAATAATGAAACACAACAACAGGAACAGTTTATTATACTGAGCAGTGGCGGCGATTGGGGGGGGGGGGGCAGGGGGGCAGTTGCCCCCCTCCCACTTTCTGGGAAAAACATGATTAAATTATTCAGTTTTTAGCGTAGTAACACTTGTATACTTTTAATACTGATTTGCACAATTGTAACATAGCTATAAGTGGGAATTATGGTGGTACACATGCTCGACGCGACATTGTAGTTGCCGGCCGCGGTGGCCGAGGGGACTGAGGCGCTCCAGTCACGGTCTGCACGGCCTCTACGGTCGGGGGTTCGAATCCCCCCTCGTGCATGGATATTTGTGTCGTGCTTAGTATTAGTTCATAAGTAGTTTGTAAGTTTAGGGACTGATGCCCCCGTAGTTAAATAACATAAGCTATACAAACATTTGATTTGAAACATTGTAGTAGAGAAGGAGGCTCCGCCTTCGCACACGACATCTGACGACAGTTGACGATCGTAGCCAAACCCAGTGACATGTGCACTGCCTCATCGTAAATATCTCTCTGCGCGCCAGTACTATACGCAAACTGTAACTTGGCTTCTGGTGAGTGGGCGGTCGGCGTGGCTTGTCTTGTACAGACGTTTGAAGAGAAGAAGAAGGTTGCATTGGATTCATCCACTCAACACGAGAATAGACGAAGTGGATGCATTCTCTGTCCTTCTTGAGGAATTAAGGGGAGATAAGTTTTTAATTATTTTCGGATGAGTTTATGGACTTTTGATGACTACGTGTACGAATGAAGAATTCCATTCAGCACAGCAACACATCCTTCTGGGAATGTTTCCAGCCTACACAGATGTTAGCAATTACAATCCGATGAGTGGAAAAACCAATAGTTAAAAATTTAAAAAAAGCTTTGTTATTCTAAAGAAGCATTTGTTAAGTGCTTGTTAGTGATAAAGGATTAAAAATGACGCATATGCACGTGATGTAATATGGTGAGCGGCAGTATTAATTTTATCCCATGACATTTTACATTTCTTAATTTTAGAAACAATTTGCATAACCCTTAACTGAAATTCCACTACCTCATCATCGGATGATTCCAGAGTTGGAACTATCACACTAAAAAAAGGCATATGCTGACACGATTTTCTGTGCGGTGCATTAATGAGCTATACCTCTATAGGTACGATGGCCGAAACAGAGAGGATAGAAAATGTAGACACGGAATGGCAAGAAATACATTTCTGAAGAAGAGAAATTTGTTCACATCAAATATAGATTTAAGTGTTAGAAAATCTTTTTTGAAGGTATTTGTCTGGAGTGTAGCCTTGTATGGAAGCGAAACGTGGACGATAAATAGTGAAGACAAGAACCGAATAGAAGCTTTTGAAATGTGGTGTTACAAAAGAATGCTGAAATTTAGATAAGAGATTCTGAATAGAATTGGGGATAAAAGAACATTGTGGCGTAACTTGACTAAAAGGAGGGAGCAATTGATAGGACACATTCTGAGACATCAAGGTATCACCAATTTCTTACTGGAAGGAAGTGTGGGGGTAAAAACTGTAAGAGGGAGACCATGCGATCACTACAGTAAGCAGGTCCAAAAGGATGTAGGTTGCAGTAGTTATTCTGAAATGAAAAGGCTTGCACAGGATAGAGTAGCATGGAGAGCTGCATCAAACCAGTCTTCGGACTGAAGACCACAACAACAACCTCTACAGGATCAAGCTTCCTTTTCTTGAAAACGCAGCAACTAAACACTGACAGCAACAGCACGGCTAAGCAACAAAGGAAACGACAAATGCAGTCTACGCTGCACAGTTGGCAACGAACATCTGCAACTCCCTACGCCACGAAATCTACCGACTGCTGCCGAGAGTTTCCGAGAGGTGGCCCGCAAGCCAGGTTAAGTTTGCGGATAGTACTGTTCCAGCACAAAGGTTGTCCTCTGTGTTTGTCGTAGTTCTGGTCAAATCGAATGCAGTTGTGTTTGTGTACGCACTTTTGTGTCTTTTAGTGTTAACAATGAAGCGTTCTTCAGGAAAAACGTTATTCGATATCTTCAGCAAAAGGCAGAAATCCCAAGAAGGATTACGGTCCACACAGCCCTAAATATTGCTGTTGCTCCGGATCCAGATAGTGACTTGGCTGAAGTGTCAGTGTCGTCTATACCAGCAATAGATGAACCACAGAGAATTTCGTCAGTGACAGAATCAACAATTGAAATAGTTACCGGTATACCTACACCTACACCTACACCTTCAAGTGCTGAGAGTGTATTGCCTGTAAGTAAGACAACTCAGTCTAATAGTCCTTCTCAGCTTCAATTTGAACCAAGAGATCCAATTCATGGTAGACAAGCAGCATCACAGTTTTATAAAAATGGTCCGTTTTAAACTATTATTGATAAGTACCCAGAAACAAATGGTAGAAAGTTTAGAAGTATGTGGTACACAAATTACAATTGGTTAGAATACAGTGTTGCTGCTGATAAAGCTTTTTGCTTCCCATGTCTTTTGTTCGATTCCACAGGTTGTTATGATGAAACATTCATAACTAATGGGTTTAAAAACTGAAAAAAAAAAACAGTCCAACGCTTTAAAGAGCACGAAAAAACTTCTTCTCACCTCAGTGCTCTTCAACGTTGGCAGGAAGGTTTTGAAAGTAAAGAAAGTGTGGTAGCGTGAGTGTTGATGAAACTCCAGATGTGTCACATCAAGAACAATTGACTCTTGTTATAAGATATGTAACAGAAAAGCTCGAAATCAAAGAAAGCTTTCTTGGTTTTTACAAAACTGATTTGACTGACGGTGAAACGTTATACAAGCTGCTTGTTTCAATTTTCGGTGAACTTGGCATTGACTTTAAAAATATAATTGCTCAGTGCTATGACGGAGCGGGAAACATGAGTGGTTCTTACAAGGCTGTCGCTGTGAGGATGAAAGAACAAAACCCGTATGTTATGTTCGTACATTGCTATATGCATTCTCTAAATCTTACACTTGCCGATGCATCTAAAAACATTCCTTCTGTTCGCAACGTTTTTAGCATAGTCCAACAACTATACTGTTTTATTGAGGCTTCGCCTAAAAGACATCCATTATTTGCCACAGGAAAAAGTGCATCATGTGCAGTCAAAGAAGGAATAAATAAGGATTTGTCCTCGAAAGCAGTGAGTGACACAAGATTTAGCAGCAGATATGAAAGCTTGCGAGCAGTTCAACAACACTTAATAGATATACTGCACACTCTGGAAAATATTGAAGCTACTGACTCCAAAACTGGTGGACATGCTCACGGATTGATCACATGTATTACCAAGTTTGAGTTTATTTTTGTATTGAATACTATGAAGTACTTTTTTGAAAAAAACTAACATTCTTTCAAAGTACATACAGAATCATGATGTATCCATTCATGAAATAGTCCAGGTGGCTGACAGCATAGTTATGTCCATAGTTATAAATTGTTTGAGAAATGAAGAAGAGTTCCAAAAGTTTTTTACTGAAGCAATTGATTTTTGTGAAAAACGTGGCTTTGAGGGGCCAACAGTTCAACGCAAAAGAAAACTTCCACAAAAAATAGGAAGAGGAGATGTTAATCCTGAATATGATTCACCTGAAGCCTACTTTCTAAAAACATTTTACTACCCTCTGTTAGGTACACTCAGTGAGAACATTAGGTCACGATTTGGAAAAAACCAGCTGTCTCTACTACATCTACATCTACATACATACTCCGCAATTCACCGTAAGGTGCGTGGCGGAGGGTACACTGTACCACTACTAGGCATTTCCTTTCCTATTCCACTCCCAAATTGAAAAAAAGAATGCCTATATGCCTCTATACCAGCCCTAATTTCTCTTATCTTGTCTTTGTGATCTTTACGCGAAATGTAAGTAGGCGGCAGCAAGATCGTCCTACACTCAGCTTCAAATTCCGGCCCTCTAAATTTACTTAACAGAAATTCACGAAAAGAACGTCGTCTTTCTTCCAACGATCTCCAATTTAGTTGCCGGAGCATTTCAGTGACACTCGCGCATTGGTAGAACCTACTGGTAAAAAATCTAGCTGCTCGCCTCTGAACCGCCTCTATGTCTTCCTTCAAACCAATCTGTTGCGGGTCCCAAATACTTGAGCAATACTCAAGACGTGGTCGTACAAGCGTTTTATATGCGGTCTCCTTTACAGGTGAAGTACATCTTCCTAAAATTCTCCCAATAAACCGAAGTCGGCTGTCTGCCTCACTCACAACTGTCCTTACATGCTCGTTCCATTTCATATCGCTCTCCAGTGTTACGCCTAGATATTTGAACGACGCGACAGCATCAAGAAGCTCACTACTGTATTCGAACATTATAGGATTGTTTTTTCTACTCATGCGCATCACCTTACATTTTTCTACATTGAGAGCTAGCTGCCATTCTTCGCACCAACTAGAAATTTTGTCTAAGTCAACCTGTATGGTATTACAGTCAGTTACAGACGACACCCTCCCATACACCACAGCATCATCAGCAAACAGCCGCAAATTACAACTTACTCTGTCCATCAGATCATTTATATAGATAGAAAATAATAGCGGTCCTATCACACTCCCCTGCGGCACGCCTGACGATACACTCGTCTCTGATGAACACTCGCTGTCGAGAACAACATACTGCGTTCTATTACTTAGGAAGTCTTCCAGCCAGTCACAAATCTGTGAACCTATTCCATAAGCTCGTACCTTCGTTAGTAGTCTGCAGTGTGGCACAGCGTCGAACGACTTTTTGAAGTCGAGAAAAACACAATCCGCCTGTTGCCCTTCGTCCATGGCTCGCAAGATGTCATATGAGAAAAAGCCAAGCTGAGTTTCACATGAACGACGCTTCCTAAACCCGTGCTGATTCATGGAAAGAAGCTTTTCCGTTTTACTCTCCAACATGGAACTACTGCTGACGCTTCGATGAAGAACAACTCAATTTGTAACGACCGTATCAAAGAAGCATGTTTTGCTGTGAGTTCCGCATTTGGTTTGGAAAAATGATAATTTAGTCTTATAAATCGATGTATTTTCAAGAAAGAAGCATGATTCAGACCAAATAGACCGTCATCTTGTGCCAAATTTGGTTTCACAATTTAAGTCTGAAAATGTTCACAACCAGTATGTATTCCCTAATTTGTTCAAGCTACTGCAACTGTTTTTGACTGTCCACTGCAACGGCAGAACGATCTTTCAATGTCCTCAAACGGATCAAAAACTACTTGAGGAATTCTATGCTTCAAGGACGTTTAACACATTTAGCTATACTAGCCATTGAAAAAGATGCGGCTAAAAACATCATATTAGAAGAATGTGTATAAATTTATGCCAGGCGGAAACAAAGGCACATAGCTCTGTTTTAAAGCAATTATGCTTTAATTATATTAAATTACGCTATTGTCTGTTATTTTTATTTATAATTAAACTAATGTTCTTTTGTTTGTAACAGTTGTATTTTACTAGACAACTTAATTAAACAACTTATGGCAATTACAATTGTATATTGTCTTTTGTTTTTCGTCGCATTTGGTATTATAGGCCTGTAGGTGCAAAAATCAAACTATAACATGAAACAATTTCTTACAATGCATTTTTAGTTTTAGATTTTATTTGCCCCCCCCCCCCCTCCCCACCACTTCTAACGTCCAATCGCCGTCACTGATAATGAGCACTTTAGACTTTACTGGATCGTTAAGTAAGTGACGTTTAGATGTGGCATTCTGCTGATTTTGATCCGTGCTGTGTCGTATTTCAGAGGTTATAAGGCATCACACCATTGAAAATTTCATATGGAAAGCAATGGTGATATTTGTGTGTATGTGTGTGATGGAGGAGGCAGTACTTTATAACGTAAAGCCAATTACAGTGCGAAAGATACAGTTAAATCACACATCTCGAGAATTAGTCAATACCTGTCATGTAAAGCATAACAGCATGCACAACTCTTTCAGTAATGGATATCTGAAATCAGCAATTATACTGAATAAAATTATGTCAAATTGTGAAAAGAAAGCTCTTAAAAACTCCAGACACCAGTTTCACCATTCACATCCTATTTTACTTTACTTTTTGTAAATTAAAGGGATTGAACAAATTTAAATTGTGGCTCATATTTTGTCATAGATTTCACTGTCGATTGGTACTAATTATCTGCTGTTTAATGTCAATGTTGATAAACTAAAATTTTGTTCATGACCAATTGTAACTAATGCTGCAAATTGTCTAATTCCAAGAAAGGTTATGAATTCGAACTCATTAAGTTGATAGGAAGAGTCTGAAATGTGTCCAGAATGCAAACGCACTACTGGTGCAAGAGGTATTTTTTTTTTAGAAGCAATGAATACGATAACTATTTGTATTTAAAAAGAAACAGTGATCAGTTGTTGGTTTCAAAATTACATAGGTCAATCACCAATAGTTACCCACAATTGTTGATTTTTGTAATCCGATGTTTGTATGGAGGAAGCAAAACTTAATTTTTAAAGTGAGATCCTCCTTTCAATATCGCTAGATTTATGTAAACGTCCGACATGGGCAGAAAAATCCCAAAAGGGAATAAAATGATACTATGATGTATAAAATTTTTACGAGACTGCTATTTACCGCCCGTTTAAAAGAATAACCTGAATTTTGAACTTCCTTTCTTCGAGGAAAAGGAACGAGCTACATACAAAACACTTTGCACATGCGCTGGTTTAAATGTTTGGTGCAAGGTTATTAAACGCTTTGGAGTCGGCCAGAAGAATTTCCTCTTACCGTCACAAACGATTGCTACTCCTTTCGCACCGCAACTCGAACGCCTCAATGACAGTCATATTTAGTTTGAAACGGTGGCGACCGCAACTCGAACGCTTTAGCGCGGTTGCAACCGTTGCAACAGCAACTTGAACGAAGCTAAACTCTCAGCGCGCCACAATCTACTGCGCATACGCCAGGTCGGCCATATTGGAACACACTAAAGCACTCCGCTTGAAGTGAAACGCGACTGGGTTTGTTTTGTTCATTGCTACATCTACATCTAAATGTACACGCCGCAATCCACCGCAATGTGTGTAGCGGAGGGTACACTGTACCACCACAAGGCATTTTCTTTCCTATTCCACTTCCAAATAGAACGAAGGAAAAAATGTTTATACGCCTCTTTACGAGGCCTAATTTCTCTCATCTTGTCTATGTGGTGTTTATGCGAAATGTAAGTAGGCGGAAGGAAGATCTTTCTACAGTAAGCTTCAAATTCCAGCCCACTAAATTTCCTGAACAGAATTTCTCGAAAATAACGTCGTCTTTCCTCCAGCGATTCCCATGTGAGTTCCCAGAGCATATACATCACACTCGCGCATTGGTCGAACCTACCAGTAACGAAACGAGCTGCTCGCCTCTGAACTGCTTCTATGTCTTCCTTTAAACTGATCTGCTGTGGGTCCCAAACGCTTGAGCAATACTCACGACGAGGTCGTACAAGCGATGAAGTACATCTTCCCAAAATGCTCCCAATACACCGAGGTCGGCTGTCCGCCTTACAACTATCCTTAAAAGTTTGTCCCATTTCATATCGCTCTGCAGTATTACGCCTAGATATTTGAACTACGTGACTGCATCAAAAAGCTCAGTACTACTGCTGTATTCGAACATAATGGAATTGTTTTTCCTATTCATGTGTATTACTTTATATTTTCTACATTTAGAGCTTGCTGTAATTCTTAACACCTACTAGAAATTTTGTCTAAGTCATTCTGTATACTATTACAGTCAATTAAACACGAAATCTTTCCATACACCACATCATCATGAAAAAACAGCCGCAAATTACAAGCTACTCTGTCCATCATATTATTTATATAGATAGAAAATAACAGCGGTACTATCACAATCGCTGTGGCACGCCTGACGATACACTTGTCTCTGACGAACACTCGCCGTCGAGAACAACGTACTGCGTTCTATTACTTAGGAAGTCTTCCAGTCAGTCATCTATGAACCTATTCCATGTGCTCATATTTTCGTTAGCAGTGTACAGTGTGGCACCGCGTCAAATACCTTTTTGAAATCGAGAAAAACACAAGCTGCCTGTTGCCCTTCATCCATAGCTCGCAAGATATCATGTGAGAAAAGGGCAAACTGAGTTTCACATGAACAATCTTTTCTAAACCCGTGCTGGTTCACGGAAAGAAGCTTATCCGCCTTAAGGAAATTTACTATATTCGAGCTGAAAGTAAGCTCTAAAATTCTACAGGAATCTGATGTCAACGATATTAGCCTGCAGTTATGTGGGTCAATTCTTTTACCTTTCTTATAAGCGCAAGTCACCTTCGCTTTTCTCTTATCACTAGGAACTTTGCGCTGAATTAAAGATTCGCAACAAATGCAAGCTAAGTAAGGGTCCACTTTAACAGCTGAGCTTACCTCCAGAATAACAGTACACGAAGGGAAAGCAGATGGCTACTCCTTTGCTCTGTATGCAGCCAAGCGTTGCACTCGACGCCATATTGATATCGAGTACACGCCTAACAATAGCTGCACACTAATACGATTAAATGATGCCTTTTTCCGTAGTACTAAGCAGCTTTCGTTTGGCCTTTACTCGGTTTCGATATAGCGTCAAACACATCGTTTGGCTGCATACAGATCAAAGGAGCCGCCCTGTGCTTTCCCTTCCGTATCCTCTCTATTCTGTGACCATACACCACTCATTAGTAGCAGCTCTGGCCGGCAAGTGACCAGGCAGCAAATCTACATCTACATATAATCTCCGTAATCCACCGTAAAAAGGCGCGTGGTGGAGGGTACGCTGTACCACTACTAGGCATTTCCTTTCCTGTTCATCTCCCAGGTAGAAAGAGGGAAAAAAGAATGTATATATGCCTCTGTACTAGCCCTAATTTCTCTTATCTTGTGTTTGCGGTCTTATACGCGAAATGTAAGGAGGCTGCAGCAAGATCGTTCTGCAGTCAGCTTCAAATTCCGCCCTTCTAAATTTCCTCAACAGAATTTCTCGAAAAGAACGTCGTTTTTCCTGCAGAGATTCGCATTTGAGTTCACGGAGCATTTCTGTGACACTCGCGTCATTCGCGTTCCTGCTGCAGTGTTGACAATTGGAGAAACATAATCACGTTATTGTGTTGTGGTCTTCAGTCCAAATTCTGTTTTGATGCAGCTCTCCACACTACCCTATACTGTAAAAAATTCTTCCTCTCCTAATACGATTGGTAACCCACATCCTTTTGAACCTGTTTATCGTAACCATCTCTTGGTTTTCCCCTGCAATTTTTACGCCACACATTGCCCTCCATTATTAAAGTGACCATTCCTTAATGTCTCAGAAAGTGTCCTACCAATCGATCTATTATTTTGGTCAATATATGTAACATATTTATTTTCTCTCAAAGAGCAGCGGGGTCTGCAGAGAACTGTCAGTGCTAACAGACAAGCAAAACTGTGAGAAATAATCGCAGATATCGATGTGGAATGTCCACGAACATATTCATTAAGAAAGTGCTTCAAACGCCGGTGGCACAGACGACCGAGTCAGGTGTCTTCGCAGCAAGACATCGACTGCAGCCCCTCTCTGGGCTCGAGATCACACAGGCTAGTCTCCAGACTACTGGTAAACCATGGCTTCTTCGGGCGAGTCCCGAGCTCTATTAATAAGAACTGATGGTAACGTTTGAGCAGACCCCACCAAACCATGAAAGCAACTTGTCAATAAGCAACTGTGAAAATTGTTAGTGGCGGCATAATGGTGTGGGCTGTTTTAATGGAATGGATTGCCTTCTTTAGTCTAGCTGCACCGATTACTCACTGGAAATGCGTTCGTTTGGTTCTCTGGAGACCATATTATGAAGCCATTCCAGGACTTTATGTTTCAAACAACGACTGACATTCTAGACAGTTCCAGCGAATGATTTGGCCATCCTTATCGCCCAAAATTAAACCCATCGAACATTTGTGAGACGTAATGGAGTGGTCATCTTGGGCACAATTCCCTGCCCCGGAAACCCCTTAGCAATTCTTGGCTGTTTCCTTGTAGGGGACTTCCAATAACTCGCTGAATGTATTCTACGTAAATTTGTTCCACTTCGTCAGCAATTGGAGGTTCGACAGTATGTTATTAGTTCTCCTATGACTTTTGCCACTTCAGTGCAAACTTACCATTGTTCTGCTGGCTTATAGTATAAACAAAGGAAATGTATTTTTCGATGTAGAGACAACCGAAAGCTGTTGTGAATGCTAACGGATTTGTTGTAATATATTAAGAAATGTAATGTGTTGTGTTTTGATATGTTGGTATACCTCATGTATATGCTATAGTATTCCTAACTATGAAAATATAGGCTGTGGAATGAAATACTGAACGTAAAATGTCTTCGCAGACCTTCTGGTATTAGAGACCACTATTTCAGTTGTGAGATCTAAAAATTGGTTGTCTGCTATGAAATCTGTCTATATAGAGGCAACGAAAGACTCAATTTGAACCGATTTTTATTTTTATTGTTATTTTTTTTAATGTGGCATAGTTATGATATTTTCTATTATTCCATAGTCGTAGTAAAACACAACATTATATTTACGCTCCAGATTATATTAAATATCGTGTTCAACAGATCATTACACAACAATAAGGCAAAGCGAACGCAACACAATAGAAAGTACTTTTTTTTACATATTTCAGTGTAAAAGATTTAACAGTAGTACCACGTGGGTCTTTTTCACCCATGGGGGTGTTTCGAGTACCCTGCTCCGCTTCATATTCATCGTAGCACCAATCCCTCTCATGACTTCTAATCATTTATGGAGTTCTAGAACTCGCCAAAATTTCATCCCCCTAGACCACGTAGAAGAATAAAAAATTTATCTGTTATACTAATAGTACCATATGGGCCATTTTCACCCACGCACAATGAAACACAATTTGACGCCAGCAACACCACCTTTTAGACATGAAATAAATTCTGGGCGTGCCTCAATGTTATTAACGAGATGTTGAAATACTAAAATTTTGAAGGTCGGGCGACGCCTTATATCTGCGAGGCATTCAGTTTTTTGTTGACTGGCAACATTGAGACCTATGAAGTGATACTGTGGTGCCCCAGCATAATCGCACCTCTGTCTGAGACACGACTAATAGTTCCACGTCACGACAGCAGATGGCAGGGGTGTCGCCCTTATACACGTTTGCTCTCTGTCTCTTTTTTTTTTTTTTTTTTTTTTTTTTTTTTTTTTTTTTTTTTTTTTTGGTCGAGCCGAGTGGGCTGAGGCATTCCTCGAATCCGGTAGCGAGACAATCACAGAGAAGGACAACAAGTTTGTTACAGTGAAACCTAATACACCAAATAAACAGCAAAAAAGTAGAAAACTCTGACGATGATTTATCTCTTGCACAACGTAAGCATGTTACTTCCTGCCTAAGTTATTGCACCAATAAGCAGGCAGGCCACTGTCTGTCTTTCTTTGATCTGTTATTTACGTGTCGGGTTAATGGATCGCGTTATTCTAAGTACCGAGCATACTGGATGTCAGGTCAGTGACAATGCTGAGAAGAAACTACAAGAAGCTGGGAAGTATTATAATGAAACCAATGGTGGATTTGATGTAGTTGACCAAATGACATTACAGTGTCCGAGCTAGCACCTACTGATGACTTGAGCATGTCTTTTACAACATTCTTGCAATGATCAGTGCTCACACAAATTTTAAGTTATATACATCTAAGGCGAGAATGTATTACCAGAGTAGCAGATGAGCTTGCTGTCCCCCTACAAAGTGCAGAGGGAAGCCAACCTCCCCTGGCAACCACTCGGCGGCGGCGTTTTCTACTACGGAAATAGAAGGCATTTTCAAATCCAGAATTCCCACAAAGAACAGAAGTGGAATAAAACACCGAACGTAAGTTTCAAGTGCAACAAGTAAGTGTGCAAAAGCTGCCAAGCCAAAACACATCTGTCACTCTCAAATATGAGCCCAACGCAGTTTATACAATGCTGTCAATTATTTGTTCCTAAATATTTTCGGACACAATAATACACGGAAATTGTTTTTTGTTAAATTTTCGTTCCTTGATTGCAATAAGGAAGAAAACATGTTCCTTGTTTACAAAGAAAAGATAAAGAAAATCCTGTTAATCGTATAAATTATGTTTTGAGTCTTTTTCAATCTTTTATATAGATAAAAATTGTAAAATTATTTTATTTACTTGTTTTAATGAAGTTTGACCGAAGACTTTGGAATATCTTCTGTAAACTGTAAATCAAATAACATTACTCCTGAAAATTTACTTTTGACTGTGCACTATGCATTTTAAAGCACTAATTATATTTCTTGTGCACACATGAGTCTTCTTGAATGTTATAACAACTTTGCGAAACCCAAAACGCCGGGAAAATAGCAATAAAATGATAGTTTTCTAATATGGGTTATAAATGACCCACGTGGTTCTACTAAGGTTACAGAAAAGTTTGGTACTTCTAGTGTTAAATTGCAGAACTAGATAAAAACGTACGTGAGGAAGAAACAGACATGTCAATCCTTACCTCTCAATCCAATGCACGCCATCCTGGACGACGTATTTCAGCCCGTGGATGCTCGATTCTTGTAGGTAAGTCTTAGCAACGGTTCTGCACATAGTAGCTACCTAAAATAAAACTGATAGTATAGAGACAAATAATAAAGTTATAAAATATTTTTCTGGACTATTTTTGCAAATCAGAGACATAACAAAGTAACTATTGTTAAATATAGATTTGGTGTATAAGGTCAACAAGGTCTTATTCAGGGTCTGTCTCGTCCCGGCTAGTAGAAAATCATCCATTTATGATCCAGAAGTATGAATTCATATGATAGACGTTATAACTGTCGCCACAATTGTCAGTTACATTGAAGCAATAGTGTGTGAAGTGTGTCCGTGAAACGAGTAACCTCTTCTATAAATGTATTCCCATTTTGCCTGTTTGTGCATGCGACTACTTATTAATCACACAGAAGTGGCTATTGAAATTCGTAAACCGTGAACTCAGTTTTTCCTTGTACTTGACCGACCATCTGTTGCAAGTTACTGCGTTAGGTAAGAGGCTAGACGCACAGGTCTGGACAACATAACCATAACTGTAGCTTTTCTCTGCAGTAATGGACTCAACTTGCTGTGAGAACGTGGCACTGATTTCTTACTTACCGTTTGTTTCCTGTAAGACTTGGTTGCCAACAGCGAGGGCGGCGACGTCACAAATTTTGCGGGCTGCACAGATGACGGATGACTGCTCCGCAGTAAAACCTGTCAAATAGATGATATTTCAGCAGACATAACGAAAAAGATAATTTTGAATTTGTAATATCCATGCAGCGAAATAAAATAAGAAACGGTCACCAATTGTGACTTTTGCCAATACAATGTGAATGGACGATGGAGTATTATTAGCGCCTAAAAACTACAGAACAATCAGTGACTGCGCAGAAAAAACGTGCTTCCATTAAACATTTCGTTCATCTGAAAGGAATACTAATCATCTTTGCTTAATATGAATCCGAATTTCACAAATAACGCGTACGAAACAAAGTCGAGCTGGAAAGTGTCGCCGGCCGCAGTGGCAGAGCGGTCTGCGGCGCGCCAGTCACAGTCTGCACGGCCCCTCGGGCATGGATGTTTGTGTCGTGTTTAGCATAAGATAGTTCATGAGTAGTTTGTAAGTTTAGGGAGTGATGACCGCACATTTAACTCCCTTACGCTTAACAAACATTTGAACACATTTGGAAAGTGACCACATCTGGGTATGAAATTCTCAATTCCTCAAATAGCCATTCGTGTATTTCTAACGCAGTTGGCCTCGGGGCACTGCGGCCGAACACGCATTGCACGCTGTTCACGCGGTTAGATGTCGAAATTTTTAAAGACGAAAGATAACGACGGACAACGCCAAAAAATCCATCCGCAGAAATCCGTCCGATCGGGAAAAAGTCACGGAAAACAACCACGCTCGGGCGCGCCGCTAGACTTTGTTCTTTCGTTTTTATTCTTTTTTTATTTTATTTCTATTTTCCTTATTTTTTTCTCACGCTGTAGGATCCGCCTTTTTTATGAGATGGGTAGAGTTGAATGACGTCAACAATCAATTTTATGTTTTGTTACAAAGCTGTCATTACTACTTACAATACAACTTCACCCATTTACGTGCATAAATCCACCTACCATGCTCTAATTTTAAATTTAAAGGCAGTAATTACTTCAAACACTGATCATTCGCAATTTTTGTTAAGAACGTCGCTGTCAGTGGTCTGTACTTTTATCTTGCGGAGGATCAATTATTTTCACACCCAGGCAAAGCTACACAGCTTCTTTTCAGCAAACCCGTTCTGTTCATTAGAAGAACATTTAGAAATGCCAAATATCAACCTAAATATGTAAAAAAAAAAAACAGTTGTTTTGGGTACAGAAGTGAACGACTCTTTTTCATCGGTGTTTTCCGATATTGATGTTTTTCATACACCGATTTCGTTGAACCGATGTTAGCATCGATGTTTCTCCAATATAGATCATCCCTAGAGCAATTTAACGAATATCCGAGACATTATCCCAGAGTAATAAAGGACTATCAGTAGAGCGCGAGAGCAAGCTTGATAACAAAAAGTCGTATGCACGAGTTACTCTCGTAAACTAGCGGAGATAAGCACGACCAAATTACAGGCGTCTCCCTGAAGGAAC
Organism: Locusta migratoria; assembly: GCA_026315105.1. Lineage (NCBI taxonomy): Eukaryota > Metazoa > Arthropoda > Insecta > Orthoptera > Acrididae > Locusta > Locusta migratoria. The sequence goes on along the minus strand of CM048744.1, from coordinate 726,665,859 downwards.
CACACCCGAAGCACGGTATCGTCTGGGTTAGAACACATTCCTACTTACATCATATTCCTTTCTTAGCCGGCCGCGGTGGCCGAGGGGACTGAGGCGCTCCAGTCACGGTCTGCACGGTCACTACGGTCGGGGGTTCGAATCCTCCCTCGGGCATGGATATTTGTACCGTCCTTAGTTGTAAGTAGTTCATAAGTAGTTTGTTGTAAGTTTAGGGACTGATGGCCCCGTAGTTAAGTCCCACAGACTATACAAACATTTGAACATTTTCCTTTCTTAGGATCTTAAGATAATCCTACTGCAAGAGAAATGCCAGTATATTCCTCTGACGTGTTAACTGGCGTAGTCAATCGGACATTCAGATTAAAGCTGTCAGTCAACCGTGCTACAGCACGACATTTTTCAAATATATAAATTATTTCCGACCGGAGATCGAATTGCGAATCTTTAAATCTGCAGTCTTGTACGTCATACTTATTTGCCTGCCATTTCCAATTGCTTGCACGAAACGGTAAAACCGCTGTCTCTTCGCAAATTCCGTATGTTGTATCTACATTCAAAGTGAACGACAATCTAGCAATTCGCTCACAAAATTTATTCATGCAACATAGTGCAAATAAAATATCCAAGTAAGGCGATGAAAATAAAAGAAACTCAATGTATAGAACAGTTTATATTCCGCAAAATTATTTATAAATATCCAAAAATGCCTTGTAATTAAAAAATCGGTTAAGTAAATGAAATAACCCCGTAGTACATAAAAATGGTGACTTTAATTTAGTATATTTTTGTTCTACCAAGAAGCAACTGAAGCATCGGTCAAAATGAAAAAAGAGAAAGCCAAACGTTGCAGTCGCCCTAACTCTCACGTATATGTCTCACATCCAAAACACATCAGCATCTCATGAATACCTGTAGCAGTACTTCCGTTTTTAGAATTATGTTCTTCCTTGATTCCCAATAAAAATGATTATATTCCTTGTAAGTCAAATAGGATATTTAACCCACAGCAAAAGTGCTTATGAAAAGGCCCTCTTTTTTCTTTATAGTCCACCACTTCACTGAATAAATTTCGTTCCTCGAAATCGTTGAAGCCTGTTTCATGGGTAATCTCACTTACAGCTTCACAGTAGAGCGAGTTATAACATTATCTATTTTGCTTTTAGAAGTAAATCACACTGGAAATAATAGTATGGTCGCAAAGGTGTATCATCAGTCCTTTTGAAATGAAAGGTACGCTTTATTTATTTATTTGACATGCCCCATTATATAGTAATATTACATGTTTGCAGGTTAAATTCAGGCGGTTACATCAGGTACTTTGGCAAATACAAACACAATACATAAAATGGAAGGACAAAATAATGCAGTTTGGCTATACAAGATTTATCGGCTTACATAAAGAAACCAAACTAGTTTTACACAGCAGGAAATCTTATTCAATTACAGAAGTTGTAAAAGTCTGTAGTGAATTTATGTAGCAAATAAAATTTGCTGACGGGCCATCCTCCGTTGTCAGCTTTTTTTCCCTCAGTTGGTCCCTCTCTTTCAGTAAGCTGCAGCAGTCGAAAAGCACGTGCTCAATAGTTTGGACATCTCTGTCACTTGTGCACGATCGGTCTTCAATTATTCTGAACCGTTGATAATATGCTTTCGGTTTTCAATGACCGTTTAACATTGCTGTAAAATTCTGAGATTTTGTAATATTGAAAGTTGTTGGATCGTAGGAAAATATGGTTTATTGCTTTCCTTGTTTCTTGCTCTTTGTCACTCAATCTCCAATTTGTTCGTAAACTCCTCTCGAAGTTTCTTCTTTACCGCACTTGAAGGTATTTTGCTGTAGCTTATCGTCGATTTTCGTGATCGAGCAGCTCTTTTAGCGAGGTTGTGAGCTAGTCCATTGCCCCATGTCCCTCGATGTGCTTTAACCTATTCGAAATGAATCTGTTAGTCGTGTGTCTGCAACCTGCTGATTTACATCTTATTTCTTCAATCAAGAAGTTTTGGTTTTTCGCATTTCATAACGAATCTAAAGTAATCCTGCTATCGATGTGAATTACTGCAGCTTTGTCAATATTCGAGAGGTAGGTTATTAACTCAAGGGAACTGACAATAGCAAATTGTTCCGCTTGTTCGTTTGAGCATACATTAAACAGTTTAAGCTGTATCTGGTAAATAAGCTTGTTATTAACAAATATTGCTATTCCCTGACCCACTCCGTGCCGGCCGCGGTGGCCGAGGGGACTGAGGCGCTCCAGTTACGGTCTGCACGGCCACTATGGTCGGGGGTTAGAATCCCCCCTCGGGCATGGATATTTGTGCCGTCCTTAGTCTTAGCTAGTTCATAAGTAGTTTGTAAGCTTAGGGACTGATGACCCCGTCGTTAAGTCCCATAAGTTGTACAAACATTTGAACTCACTCCGTCGTCAGACTTGCTTCCGCCTGCGCGTACTTCAACAGGGTAGCTTTCGCTTGTGTCCTTCTCAGTTATCCTCGTAAAGTCTGCCGGGTGTGCCCAACTTCTGTATTCCAGGGCGATGTCGATTGTCCGTCTGGCGTTTTTAGTTCTGACCAGGTTCCTGTATCTTAAGAGTTATGAGCATGAGACCTGATAAATCACAGAGTGCTTCACTGGATGTCGTTCTGTAAGCTTTGACTATCTTTATATTGATTGACCGTTGACTCTATTAATTCTGGTACGGTTGTATTGTCGCTGCAGTGCGTCTATCCACATCGGTGAGCCGTACTATAATATAGGTAGTAGGGTAAGGTGGTACAAATTCGAAATAGGTACAATTCCGTTCAACATAAGTTTTCGCGCCATTTATTAGTCTCGTGGTGTCTAGTTGTGTGGCGTTGTAGTGTAACATGTTTCTACAGATTCTCCTGTCTTTTTCCAAGAATACACCAGTTTGTGACAAGGAGATATAAATTTTTTCCCCGTTAAGAGGTAAGTGAAGCTACTTAGTCTAACGCGCTCTTATAAATTTTCTAGTTATGGGTGACTGGATTCGCTGCCAAAAACGCAATGTTTGGTACCACGAAGTATTCGTTAGTGCCTGACGGAAAACGTGCTTTTTATGTGGAAGATATCCGTAATCAGAATTTTACCAGGAAGTGATCACAATTGTACCTAGTGTAGTACATTTTCGATCGATTTTTCTCAATTCTGTAATCTATTTTTGTGTTTATACTAACACTTGTAATCGTCTAATATTTGTGTTACATATTCATTAAACATTCAAGAACGAGTGCCATTGTTAAAAACATTTCTTTTCTCAATAAATTTCCAGTTACAATAACATTTGTCCGAAATGGTCGAAATTGTACCACTTTACCCTATTGCTACCTTATAAATAGTTCGCAGTGCTGTAGCCCGCAGACCCCAGTTGAGTCAAGCTGATCTTGAAAGAGCCTTAATGAAGACCTTGCATTTATCTGAAATGTGTTGAACGTGTTTGTTAAATGTAAACTTACTGTCGATAATAACGCCCAGATATTTTAGATGATATAAGTAGATTTTAATTCACCTTGTTATTAAGGTCGATGAGGCACATTTCCTTTTCCAGTTGATAAGCAAAGCTTTTGATTTCTGTTCGTTCAATTGCTGTTTATTGTTACTGGCCCAAGTCGCTATTAGCTGCATGTCTGCGTTACATATGTTCTCGGCGGCAAGAGGACTCTTCCCTATGGTTAGTAGAATCAGATCGTCAGCAAAAGGTATAACAAGAGAGTGTCCTGAGTCAGGCAATTTAAGGAAGAAATCATAATATATAATACAGGGACCTGGACCACAACGAGAACCTTGTGGGTAGCCCTTGGTAGCAGGTCTCTCTATTCGAAGTTTGTTGACATTTAACGTTGCAGTTCCGTGATTGAAATAGATTATTCAGATCGCCACTACAGTTAAACTCACGCGTCTTTAAAATGCCAGGCCGCCAAGCTGCATCGAAAGCTCCCTGTACGTCCAGACCCACTATGATGAGACACGTTTTAGCTGTGAGACTACTCTCCACAAATTGTTTTACAGCCATTAGCGCGTCAGTTGTAACCTTTTGTGGTGTGAAACCGTATTGATTCTTATGGAGAAGATTTCTGGAGTAGACAAATTTTATTATTCGATTTATTAAACGTTTTTCCAGTAGTTTCACTTCAGTGCATGAGAAACTTGTTGATTTCTGTGCTCTGTTCTATTCCAGTAAGTAAGGGCCGTTTTTATATATAAAAAAAGATACAAATACTTTTGTAAAAAAAAAAAACTTTTATTTTCTGATTCTACACACTTTTACCTATTTTTCTACATAGTTGCCTTGTTCATTTAAGCACTTGTCATACCGTACAACTAAGTTTTTAATTCCCTCTTCAAAGAATTCGGCCGCCTGCTCCGACAGCCAAGAGTTCACGGCCGCTTTCATTCATCGTCGTCATTGAAGCGTTGCCCGCCAAGATGGTATTTCAGATACCGGAAAAGGTGAAACTCGCTAGGAACAAGGTCGGGGCTGTATGGTGCATGGTCCAAAACTTCCCAGCCAAAAGAATCAATCAAATCCCGAGTCTTTTGAGAGGTGTGTGGCCTAGCGTTATCATGCAGGAGCAAAACTCCTTTTGTCAGCATGCCACGCCTTTTGTTTTGAATTGCCTTGCAGAGCTTCTTTAGAGTTGCACAGTAGGCATGTGAGTTGATTGTCGTTTCTTGTGGGATAAAGTCCACTAGCAAAATACCGCGCCGGTCTCAGAACACAGTTGCCATAATCTTGCGCTTTGACAGCGTCTGTTTGGCTTTGACCTTGACGGATGGGGTTGTGTGTCGCCATTCCATCGATTGTCACTTGCTTTCGGGAGTGATATGGAATATCCATGTTTCATCTCCAGTGACAATTTGACTCAACATGTCATCCCCTTCTTTCTCGTAACGAATCAAAAAGTCCAATGAAGTGGCAAATCTCTTCCCTTTGTGGTCCTCTGTGAGGAGTCTGGGTACCCACTGGGACACAGTTTCTTGAAGTTGATGTTTGTACAAAACAGATCTTGAAACTTGTGTAAATTCCAAAGAAAGAGTGGAACTTGTGGATCTCCTGTCCTCACGAATCTTTGTTACGACTGCAGCCACCAAATCATCAGTGATCACAGAGGGCCGGTCTGAGCGTTCTTCGTCATGGACGTTTTGACTCTCTAACCCATTGACGCACTTTACCTTCACTCATTGCATTCAAGCCATAAACTTCTGTTAACTGACGATGAATTTCTGCAGCTGATAGGCTTCTCGCGGTCAAAAAACGTATCACTGACCGTATCTCACACGCGGCGGGCTATTCAATAATCGTAAACATTATAAAGTAGCACAGCGATGCGTACACGTCAGCTACAGAGCTGCAACTGGCATCAGTGTGAACCGGAAGGATGCCGGAAAGTGGCGCGGTGGCTTGTTGCGGCGTCCGCGCGAACTACAGGACTACACGCGCGAACGGCCCTTACTTAAAAAACAACCCTCGTATTTTAGCTCGGTAAGGTAGCGATTGTAGATCGTAGCAACAAATTCAGGAAACATGTTGAACACCCTAAGTAGAACTGTACTATTAATGCCATTCTATAAAATGTACTTGTTCTATCTTTCGGTTCTACATTGTACTGCACTTTCTGCAAGTAAACGTATTAATCATCGCATCAACTACTCGAAATCTGTAAAAATATTATTATATATTCCACCTAAATGTAGGCTGTCGTTTGTTGTTAATAACAGTAATGGCACCAAACAAGAGCTAAAGCTTTGTATTAATGTACTTGGTTAGTTTACTTCAATGTATGAAACGTATATTTAATGCAATAACTACAGTATTTAACATACCAGACCAGCTACAACATTTGTACCTGAAGGGAAAACGTCACAAACGTGGCAATAAAACGACAAAAGAATTAATCTGTTTTCCAACAGAGAAGAAGCCAATTCCACAATTGTTGCTTCAGCTGAACCAAAAATGAACAAAATCATCAAAACATTGGCTTTTTAAGCTAAAGTAATTACACTCAAAAGAATATGCACGTATAACAAAGACGAGTGAGGTGTAAAAATGTGCGAATCATTACACTCTACACCGAATTGATACCGGTACACCTCTAAAAACTGCCTGTCATAGTAAGAAAAGACTGTAATAGAAATTTATTATTCTCTTATGTTTATAGTCTACTTACTTTCAGCGGAATAAGCTTGAAATTCAAACATATTCGTAAGTATTTGTTCAAAACGAAGTCCGTCTTTAACCACTGAATCAGTTAAATTTGGCTATTTTTACATTAGTTTCCATATTATGTATGCCTAATGCTTGTAATGCAAAAATTATACTATTTTGTTAATTAAGTACAAAAATAATTATAAACAAACATCACTACCTCGGCGCCCGCCCACCGCTAAGGAGTGCTAGTGTCGGTGCATCTGTCAGTTGGAAACAACATTTACAGCAGTGAGTGTCGCAACTGCTTTAGACTGTGCTAGCACTGTGTGTCCAGGTAGAGCAGAAGTGTGATAATGTATCCCAAGACAATATCCGCCATCGATCGACTGGATACTAGAATGAGCGCCTGCGTTGCCGCCAGTGGCTGCTACACAACGTATTAATATGGGTGTTTCAGCTTGGACCGAAACCTGGTACCTCGGTACTGCTTGAACTACTCATCTGTAAATTTAATCATACGATGAACTCCAGACGCACTGTTTCAAGAACAAATTGTGCAAGGTATACTAATTTTTTATTTCCGGAAGTCTGTGAAGTATTTATGTTTGTAAACGAGTATTCGTTCAATAAGCTGTTAGCACGAACGATTACAACTGCAGACACGCTAGTTGAAAAATATTTATATATAAAGCAGTGTGTCCGTATGTTTGTGTGTATATATTGCATAGAAATCTACAGTTTTGTTCCAATCTTTATGAAATTTTTCGCACCTAAGCTTCAATCCATGAGGACGGTCGCCGTGAATGTAAGGATCATGTACAACTCGTAGTTCACGAGATATGACGTCATAAACGACGAAATGCGAGATAAACTGATACATTACGCGAAAATGTTGCATATTTCCTCCTAAACCACTGGACCGATTTAAACCAAATTCGGTACACATCTTCCTTGCCGTTTTGTACCAATTCCGAAATGGTAAGAACCACATACGACACATGGTTTAGGAGATATAACATCATAAACAATAGGAGTTGCAAAAAACTGCCGCATAATGCGACGAGACTTTATGAATACAGTATATGAGAACGAGATTACTTAGCGACTTGCAACAAACTTTAAACACAAATCCAAACCTTCATTGAACTATTTCTCGCTGACAAACGTAGCAAAATTATGAAAGGAAAAATGTTTCTCGCTTATTACTTTTCCGCTGTTCATAGACTAAAACTACGGCATTCAGTATGACGTTACAATTTACAATTTCTACAGTACATATAGTACCAGCAGGAAATTTTACAGACAGTATACACAGATATAGTTGAATGTACCTTCTAAATTGTATTACAGTATGACACGTAGTTTATGAGATATGAGGACATTAACAGTAACGTTCATGGAAAACCTCCTCATCACGCACCAAGTTTTAATATATTACTTATTTACTAGTAACTGTATTCCCAAGAGATTTTACAGACATACATCACTTATACAAATGAATACATACCTAAAAATTATACAATTGTATAACATATAATTCAATAAATATGACATCGTACGAATTTTATATGTCATTTGTATTTTGACTACTATCTAGATTTGTTTGGATACTGCACTTATACTTTCCTACATTATGCGAAATTGCCTTATTTCTCATATATTTTCCGTTAAATATAACATGGCTTTAGAAAGAAGGAGATGGGCAGAAAGAGATGGGAGAGGACAAGTACTAATTCAAGGCAGGAATAAATAAATAAATACCCGGGCAACGCCGGGTTTTCAGCTAGTTAACAATATTTGCCAGAAACCAGTTACTGAAGACCGGTTAATGATACGTTCTTCTTTATGCAGTTTTCTGGAAATATGGACTTCCCCTGTGTTTTTACGCGTAATGACGGAGTTAACGCAAATGCCATATTTTATATTTGATTAGAAATATTTAAGCTATTGCCCTCATCTAGTCTGTGGCTTACATTCTTTCAACAAATCCACAACCGTCTGCTGCACCAGAAGTCAGACCACCCGGAAAAAATAATTCGCTGCTGTATAAATATGGGAAATTATTAGTCCGTGTGTATACCTGCCCAAGATCACGAGTTACCGTTTTGTGGAGGAACGTGGCGGCCTTCATTGCGGAGACAGCTCCGCGACGCGACGCCTCGTATCGACTAGCACGTTGATGGAACACACAGAGCTCCCAACACCCTTCGCGAAATCTAGATCCGTAATTACGGCTAAATTAGCCATTAAGCCTCATCACGCAACACCGGGGACGGACGTCAGATATAGCCGTTACTTGCCTGCTTCCATTTGTATCTCATAAATCATTGTCGATGAAATCGAGAATTCTTTGTTTTGTTTTTCTGGTTATTATGATGGTCTATCTTCTGACAAGAGAAGAAGGAGACACGTAGCATTCACAACAAACATTTCAGGCAATAAATGTTACGAAGAAATTCATCGTTCAAGAATGGAGGAGGAGAAGTTGTGCGTTCTAACACTATTACGCAAGAAATGACAGAAAATTATTCTGTGGACGATATATAGACGTTTTTTGAATAAGTTAGCTTGTGTTCGGGATGCCCGGAATTAAAATCTTGTTTTCTACGTTTATTTTCATTTCATCGTACAGGGATCATTTATCTTGAAACTGAGTTTACTATCATACATAAAAATAAATAACTCAGGAAACAAATAACCACAGAATACATAGACATTTGTTTACGATTCAGGCATTCAGGTAATCCCTGTCGTACAATGTTCTTTGATCTTCATACTGTTTTCCTCTTTATCGCTGCACATCTCAAGGACTCTTGCTCATGACTTGAGAAATACAAAGTTTACATCTATACTCCTTGGAATAACCCAAGTACGTTTTGTAATTCTAACTCTCTGCGCCTCCTCTCAGTCTACCTGACAAATATGAATAACCTCCCCTCTCCCCATGATGACATGAATTAGAAACAGATGTCATTACAGTCATGCACCATGGAGGTTTGCCACATGATTTTCTTTTAAAAGCATTTCATTGCGAAATATCAATTACTTGCAAAGAACTTTCTAGCTGCCTTTTTAATCAGATGTATTTTAGTAACTCTTTTTCAGTTTTTAAGTTGTTAAACAAGGTAGAGTATTTTGTTGTAACTGCTAGTTAAAAGTGGCTCTTCTGCCATGATTTTGTACAGAGCTTTTAGAGACACAATCAGTAATGTTTTGCCTGATATGCACAACATACTGGTTAAGCTTACTCACTTGGCGAAGTAAGGAGACCTAGTTTTTTAAACAGTTATTTGTAATAACCGTATCAATGCTTCCAACTACTGTTCTTAAGGCCCTTTTATGAAGTTAAAAATTTGTATGAATTTCAGCCATGTATAAATTAGTGGCGACCACCATTTATGGGCCATTCGGCTGGCATACTCATGTGGGGTATCACAGGCTCGCTGAATTACAACGTGTCTATACTCACTTAACGGCGGGTTTAAAAGCACAGTTTTGCATTAATGAATGCTACAAATACAGATAAAAACAAAGGGAATTTACAATTTGTCTACTAACACAGGCTTTCATTTACATGGTGGTAGGAATATAATAGTAGTTATAAAAGGTGGCAGGAAACCCCATACCCACTTCTCTAGGGCAGACCCAAAAATTCAAGATGGCGTCGGTTTGGGGTCCTGGCCCTCCGCCCCTTCAGATTCACACTTGCCGGGCGGCCATCCCCAGCAGATACAAATGACTTGACCATCACCACTGCCCCCGCCAGTCGCGTCCTTGGGAGAACGAGTGCCCCCGGACAATCCGCCACTCCCCCGCCCCCAGCAGACGCTTACTTGCGATCCGCCCATCCCCCTAGCCTACCGCCACCGCCTCCGATTATTTTATTTGCATATCAAATCGTACCCCGTATGAAATAAATGGGGATGTGTTCTAGATCCAATGTTCAAGAAACGCATGCAGCCACATTAGCCGGTATTCTTCTTACGAAGACACAGCGCGCCGCGTGTCTAGCAACGGAGCGCTAGCGTTCTGCCGACCACCTGCACACGTCAGACATGATACTGCATTTGAGGGACGACACCACCCTAACACCGCATCACTCTCCACGATTGCGAACTTGGGGGACGACTGCCACCAATGATACCAATTACTTTTTATTCCTAATTTGCATATAAAATTAATTGCAACAACCTATGTTTACATCAATAATTTACGAACTTGTCCGTCTCCGAGAGATGCCCAACTGCCCAACTGCCCAACTGCCACCCCCAACAGATATCGACTTGTCGCCCCCCTACCGCCACCGATTATTTTATTCGCATCGCACTTAGTTGAGCCGTCCCGGCTCGTGTTTCTTCGATTCACCCCGTCCTTTATTAAATTACTGGCGCAAGTACTAATCGATCTTTCTGTGCTCTCACTGCTCGCGGCGCTGTTAGATTTATAGCGCGTCACTTGTCTTCTTATTCGTGTGATCCTTGCCGCTAGTGGCGCTATTTGAGCTGGGCGCCAGGGCAGTTCCGAGGAGGTCGGTTACCGGGTCAGTCAGTGGGAGTCGGTGCGGGGAACGTCTGAGTGTCATATCGTGCAGTGTCAATTGATACGCTGCATGGCATCGCTAGGGTCGAGTTGTTAACAGTAATTGACGATCTGTGGCCGGGCCCGGCGCGTGCGACAAAGTAGTTCCGCAGTGGCATCCCGTCAGTCTGTTGTAGCCAAGTATGCGACGACATGAACAGCTGAAGAGGTCTGGACACGGAGAGGGGATGGTCTCGAATTCCAGCAAAAGCTCGGTGGGGCTGTTTACCTCATCTCCCCGGCTATGCGGTCGTGAGATCCCACGTTGGTTCCTCGCCAAGCACCGGAGTACTCCGCGGTCAGTCCCTGGGTGCGCCTCGCGTCGTTCCAGCTGCTTTCCACCTGGGATCCACGAAATGCTTTCAGACCATTTGTTGATATCATCCTCTTACACCATCGCGAGGGTGGCTGTACTTATCTTGGAGGAGGAAATTAAGTAACCTGTACATCCCTGCTCCGGAAATTTGTGTGAATGTGTGTGTATTTATCAGAATCGGTGGTGGTTCCCCAGGGGCCATCGTATTCTATGTCTACGTCTATTGATGTTTACTTACATGTTGTGTCGCACTTCTGGTTTGGCTCAATTGAGTTATTCTCTCTTTTGCTCTGTGTAATAATTACTCAATTTTCACTAACTTGTTAACGTCACTGGGGAATGTATCTGGTTTGTGCCCCTCTGCTAGCTCGAATCTGCACGGGCGGTAGTTGTATAGCTTTATTTTCTATTTTTTTTAAATCTTCTGCTTGCAGACCATTTCCCTCCGTGAGGCATCGCCAACCCACGGTTGTAATTTGGCGCTGAGTCCATTTTAGTATCAGTTCCTTCCCTTCAGAGCTGTACTTCTCGTCGACGGTTGGCCACCCTACCCCCTCTCTTTCCTGTCTGGAGTCAGCTCATCTGTTTTATATGTTGAAGAGTGTATTACGTTAAAGAGTAGCCAGTCCTGCTCTTAAATTAGTTTTATATTACACTGGAAGTGTTATGGATTGTCTCGGGGGCTTATTTCATTGTTATTTAAACATGTGTCTCTTGTTATGTTAAAAGTCTAGCCCGAGTGACAGTGTTTGTGCCTTGGTTTCAGGTAACCTTACTTCAGCTCTTTTATTTTTCCGGAAGGCCCGGTCTCTCTTAGTGTGATAAATAATTTGATTAGTCGGCCTTCTGCCTTGTAATATCATTGAGCCTAATTTGTTTTTCCTGCTCTCAGGTTATTGCTTACTATTATACAAGACAGAGGATTGTTTCGGGTCTTCAGCCATTTACTAAACTGAGTCATTTTTTTGTTTTTAAATCGTTCTTCAATCTGATTCAGCTGGTTTCATTTTAATGTTAGAGCTCACATTTGTATGCTTGTTATTATAAAAGGTTGCATCGGACCCTCAGTCCGTTGTTAAGTTATCTCAAAAATTGTCTTAACTTAGCATTCAGCCTGATAATTTACTTAATTATTTTATTGACTTTTATAAATGGTTGCTTCGGCCTTCTGCCTTGCATCACCCTAGCTGCACTGCTTACTGTTTTTCTTAAAATTTAAAAAGTAAATAACAAAAAATTTACATGTTCGGGCCTTCAGCCTCTAATTGTAAAAGGGATTTCTTTTTTATATATGAAATAAAGTATGCCAAAGGAACCTGAACTGAGTACTCTTGCCTAACGTTACTAGTGAAGTCCCCACCGCTCCCGCTATCCCTATCATTAGTGTTAAATAAATTAAAGCCCATCCCCCATGAACCACAGACATTGCCGTGGTGGAGTGGCTTGCGTGCCTCAACGATGGAGACAGCCGTACCGTAGGTGCAACCACAACGGAGGGGTATCTGTGGAGAGGCCAGACAAACGTGTGATTCCTGAAGAGGGGCAGCAGCCTTTTCAGTAGTTACAGGGGCAACAGTCTGGATGATTGACTGAGCTGGCCTTGTAACATCAGCAGATGTGGCTTTGCCACACAGCTACTGCGAACGGCTGAAAGCAAGGGGAAACTACGGCCGTTACCTTTCCCGAGGACATGCAGCTCTACTGTATGGAAATATGATGATGGCATCCTCTCGGGTAAAAAATTCCAGAGGTAAAATAGTTCCCCATTCGGATGTCCGGGCGAGGACTACTCAGGAGGATGTTGTCATCAGGAAAGACAATATTGGCATTCTACGGATCGGAGCGTAGAATGTTAGATCCCTTAATCGGGTAGGAAAATTAGAAAATTTAAAAAGGGGAATGGATAGGTTGAAGTTAGATATAGTGGGGATTAGTGACGTTCGGTGGCAGGATGAACAGGATTTCTGGTCAGGTGAGTACAGGATTATAAGTACAAAATCAGTTGGGGGTATCACAGGAGTAGGACTGATAATGAATAAGAAAATAGGAATGCGAGTAAACTACTATGAGCAGCACAGTGATCGCATTATCATTGTCAAGATAGATACGAAGCCAACACCGACAACAGTAGTACAGGTTTATATGCCAACTAGCTCTGCCGATGATGAGGAGATCGAAGAAATATATGAATAGCTAAAGGAAATTATTCACACAGTTAAGGGAGAGGAAAACTTAATTGTGATGGGAGACTGGAATTCGGTAGTAGGAAAAGGAATAGAAGGAAAAATAGTAGGTGAATATGGACTGGGTAGGAGGAATGAAAAAGGAAGTCGCTTGGTAGAATTTTGCACGGAACATGATTTAATCGTTACAAACACGTGGTTTAAGAATCACAAAAGAAGGTTGTATACGTGGAAGAGACCAGGAGACACCGGAAGGTATCAGATAGATTTTATAATGGTAAGACATAGATTCCGGAACCAGCTTATAAACAGTAAGACATACCCAGGGGCAGATATAGACTCTGACCATAACTTGTTAGTCATGAACTGTAGGCTGAAACTGAAAAAACTGCAGAAAGGTAGGAAAATAAGGAGATGGGACTTAGATAAATTGAAGGAAAATGAAGTTCTGGAGAAATTCAGAGGGAGATTTAGGCAACAATTGACAGAAACGGGGGAAAATAAAACAGTAGAGGAGGAATGGGTAGCATTGAGAGATGAAATAGTGAAGGCAGCAGATGGCAAAATAGGTAGAAAGGCAAGACCTACAAAAAATCCTTGGATATCACAGGAAATACTAAATTTAATTGATGAAAGGAGAAAATATAAAAATGCAGTAAATGAAACAGGCAAAATGGATTACAGACGACTAAAAAATGAGATTGACAGGAAGTGCAAAATGGCTAAGCGGGAGTGGCTAGAAGCCAAATGCAAATCTGTAGAAGAATGTATAAGAAGGGGAAAAGTAGATACCGCCTACAGGAAAATAAAGTAGACATTTGGGGACAAGAAAAGCAACTCTACGAATATCAAGAACTCAGATGGGAAACCAGTTCTCAGCAAAGAAGGGAAAGCTGAAGGTGGAAAGAGTACATAGAGCACCTCTACAAAGGAAATGAACTTAGAGACAATGTTGTAGGAAGGGAAGAGGAAGTAGATCAAGATGAAATAAGAGGTACTATATTGAGAGATGAATTTGACAGAGCCTTGAAAGACCTAGGTCGGAACAAGGCCCCAGGAGTAGATGACATACCCTCAGAGCTACTAAAGTCTCTGGGAGAGCCAGCCACGACAAGACTATTTGAACTGGTGTGTAGGATGTATGAGACAGGCGAAATACCGTCAGACCTTAAGAAAAATGTAATAATCCCCATTCCAAAGAAATCAGGCGCAGACAGGTGTGAAAATTACAGAACCATCAGTTTGATAAGTCATGGTTGCAAAATTTTAACACGAATTATCTACAGGAGAATGCAAAAGTTAGTAGAAGCTGACCTCGGGGAAGAGTTTGGATTCAGGAGGAACATAGGAACCCGGGAGGCAATACTCACTTTACGTCTTATCTTAGAAGATAGATTAAGGAAAGGCAAACCTACATTTTTAGCTTTTGTAGATTTAGAGAAAGCATTTGACAATGTTGACTGGAATACACTCTTTCAAATTCTGAAGTCAGCAGGGGTAAAATATAGGGAAAGGAGAGTTATTTACAACTTGTACAAAAGCCAGACCGCAGTTATTATACTCGAAGGGCATGAAAGGGAAGCATCAGTTGGGAAGGGAGTAAGACAGAGTTGTAGCCTTTCTCCGATGTCATTCAATTTGTACATGGAGCAGGTGGTGAAGGAAAAATTTGGAATAGGGATTAAAGTTCAGGGGGAAGAAATAAAAACATTGCGTTTTGCTGATGTCATTGTAATTCTGTTAGAGACAGCACAGGACCTGGAAGAGCAGTTGAATGGAATGGACAGTGTGTTGAAGAGAGCGTATAAAATGAACATTAACAAGAGCAAAAGAAAAATAATGGAATGCGGTCTTAGAAAATGAGGCGATGCTGAAGGAATTAGATTAGGTAACGAAACAATGAAGGTGGTGGATGAGTTTTGTTACTTGTGTGGTAAAATAACATACGATTGTCGCAGTACAGAGGATATAAAATGCAGAATGGCAATGAGAAGAAAAGCATTTTTGAAAAAGAGAAATTTGCTAACATCAAAGGAAGTCTTTTCTGAAGACATTTGTGTGGAGTGTTGCCTTGTACGGGAGTGAAACATGGACGATAAGCAGTGCGGAGAGGAAGAGAATAAAGACTTTTGAAATTTGGTGCTACAGAAGAATGCTGAAGATTAGGTGGGTAGATCGCATAACTAATGAAGAGGTACTGAACAGAATTGGTGAGAAAAGGAATTTTTGGCATAACCTGACTAAAAGAAGGGATCGCTTGGTAGGACACGTTATTAGACATCGGGCAATCGTAAATTTAGCATTGGAGAGAAGTTTGTGGGGTAAAAATCGCAGAGGGAGACCAAGAGACGCGTATAGTAAGCAGATTCAAATGGATATGGGTTGCCGTTCTTATGAGGAGATGAAAAGGCTTGCTCAGGATAGAGTAGGGTGGAGAGCTGCATCAAACCAGTCTCCGGACTGAAGACCATAACAACAACAAATGAAAGCAATTTTCTTTCGAAACTCATCAAAGTTCATTTCTATTGCTCCTCGTACTGCCCCTGCCGCCACCAACCGCTCCACCAGCCACCTTCAGCCACCCGCAGATGTGAAAACAAAAAAAATTGGGAATGGGCTTCAGGGTAATCTTATTTCATTTTACAAAATTTTGTTGGTAGTGGAGCCATTTTTTATTAAATTTAGTTTCCAGTGCAGCCATCCAAACATCCTCCTAGACCTTCAGACTACTTGAACTGATGCTAGTACCTGAACACGTGTCGTCCCCACCACATACCAAATCACGTGTTTCTCTACCCTTCCTCACTACGAAATTGGTGTGTATCTCAGTCAGTGTGATCCTAGAGCCAGTCGTAAGACATCGTATACAGCAGCAGATGTCCACACACACACACACACACTACACAACATGCACCCCGTAACGTGCATGTCGCAGCGAGTAAACACACACCCCAGTGGCTGCATCGCACTCGGTCGTCCGTAGCTGAGGCGTCTGCCAAGAGCGAAGGCTGACTCCATATGTTTGGATGCGTTGGAAGTTGAGCACTGCTTCCTACCAGACCTGCTAGGTTCCCTGCAGATTTACCCCCCGCAACAGCGCAGGAATGCTGGGGAAGCCACAGAACAGAGCAGACGCGTAGCACCAGTTACCTTCCTGCTATACGGGAACACAGACAGCGGTCGTGAGCGCTGTTGTACATCCACAAGGCGCCGACTGCTGCACCATGCCCTGATGCATGGAACAAAAGACGCCATACACCTGCAGAGACAGTATTTCTTTCTTCTTCTTCTTCTTCTTCTTCTTCTTCTTCTTCTTCTTCTTTTTCTTTATTCATATTGTAAAGCCGCCGGAGGTTGCAAGCTAGCAGCAGTTTCATTGCTGCTCTTCATCCGATTGTATTTACAATTTTGACAAGTTGTTTCAAAAATGTTCAAATGTTTGTATAGCTTATGGAACTTAACTACGGGGTTAAACTTACAAACTACTTATGAACTAACTAATACTAAGGACGGCACAAATATCCATGCCCGAAAGGGGATTCGAACCCCCGACCGTAGTGGCCGTGCAGACCGTGACTGGAGCGCCTCAGTTCCCGCGGTCGGCGACAAGTTGTTTGTGAAAAAAAACTTAGAAAGGTGATAAAATTGGTTGAAATTAATAACTTGATTGGAGAATAAAAGGGAGATAACAGACATAGAGCAAAGAATTTGAAGTATTTCAGGATTTAAAAAAAAAACCACGGTGGTTAAAATCACACATAGATAGAACTTGAAAGTCCAAGGGTGGATAAGATCACATTGGTGTAGCACACTAGACGATGACGAAGACACTGCTTAAAACATACGGCAACACTAGTATTCTGCGTATTCGGCTGTTGCTTATGTTTCAAAAGAGACACTTGTAGCACCATGCACAGACACTGGCTCAACATCAACGGCGCACTGTTAAAAGTTGTTGGGGATGAGGAAGGGAGGGGAGGGACGAGAGGTGAAGGGGAAGGGACGAAGGGGAAGGAAAGCGCAAGGACTCCAAGGGATGGGGAAGGAGGGGGATGCCAAGCGTGGGAGGGAGTGGGACAGGAGGGGGAAGGAGAGGGGGCATACAAATTAGGGATGGGCTAAACCGTGATTTTCCGCTAACAGTGATTTCCGTGATTGCTACTTTTAAATCACCGTGATTCTAAACCGTGAGTAATCACGGTTTAGAATCACTGTTTGAGGTTTTCACGACATGTATCCCTCCGCGATTTCTACTCCTCCCGCTATTCCATGATTTCAGCTCTTTCCGCTATTCCGTGATTTCTGCTCTTTTCACTATTTCCGTGATTGAATCGCCGCGATTCCGGCGACTTGTATGGTTTACCGTGGAACTGACAAAAATTGAATTAGATACTTTTGTTATAATGTTTCATCCGCCAGTAACTACTTTATCGTCTCTTTGTTGTTATGAGAGTTATGTTGTGAACCGAGAAAAGTAAATCTCAACAAATAAGTCAATAGTAAGTATAGTTTAAAATAACTGTACAATAAACTTTCTAACCACATCAAGACAATGAAAGCATAGTAAATATTCTTAGTAAGTGTAAAAATTATTTGCAACGTAGGTGTTATTTCATTGTCAATGAATATATGCCCTCAATTTTAATAACTTCTTTCTTTAATGTAATTGATACTGCAGTTATTAGAGAGTGCTGTTATTTAAATACACTGGCCTATAATAGTTATAATATTACTTTACATGCTTCAGTTACAGAAATATAGTATCAGTTTTACTGTTAGGTGCCATATGTTTTTAAGATGTATCAGGCACAGCTAACTGGATGCTTAAATAAATAAAAAGTTACCGCAGTTTCATTTCCAGTGCCATACACTTTTACCTCGAAATTTATGCATACATATGAAATAAGAAGCTGAGATCTTTACTATAATTGAAGCAATTAATGTGATATCAGTATTCCAGCGCAAGTCCCATGGGTAATGATTTTATGCACATGTGTTTTCCAGTTGCTCAAGCATTGGTAACGGCTGCAGAGAGCTCACAACTCGGACTCTGATTGACTACCACGTGGTATTGCCAACATCGTAGCAGAGTGCAAACGCTCACATTTCAAATGTTCGTAGAGCTTACTTGTTGCTCTGCACGCCGCAACTGCGTTCTTTATTGCTAGAACAATACTCAGTGCTGAAGGAGTCTACCTTTCCACACTAACAAAGTATTAAAACATCATACCGCCTACTATTATCACAGCAGTTTTAAAAATAGAGTACAGACAAAAGTTAATTACTTATAAAACAATGTGATTGCAACATACATTGCTCTGTCACCATAAGTTTTATGCGACAACTGCATGCCGCACAAATTACATTTCGCATAGTCGCTATTAAGAGCGGTGAAATGACACATCTCGCTCGTCCTCGATCGCTTCATCTCGGCAGAAACAAGATATACACTTTTAGACGACCAACGGCGAAATGGACGAAATGTGTTTTTCAGTTTTTTACCCTCCCTGCCGGGCCCTGGCGATTTTCTAGGAAAAACGCACAAGTGTATGCGAACTGGTCGCTGTCCATAATCGGCTTTTAGCCGGTACACCCGCTCTTCGCTAGTCGGTGATTCGCTGCTATACCCGTTCTTCGCTTATCGGTGGTTCGCTTCTAGACCCGCTATTTGCTGCATTGATATTAGTACAGATTTCGACCCACAGATGGCTCTTTTAGCCTTTGCTGCTTCTCTTCCCTCCCCTCCTCTTCGCTTTTCCGCTATTCGCTGCTACACCTGCTATTCGGTGCTGCATTTAGTACTCATTTCGGCCACCAGATGGCTCTTTGTAGTTTATACTGCTGTTCGCTGCTATTCCTGCTCGTCGCTACCCAACCGTGACCGTGACTGAAATCACGGTCAGATTCCAGATCGCCGCGACCGTGAAAACAGTGAATTTTCAATCACCGTGATTTTTCACGAGTACGTGATTTCTCGCCCATCCCTAATACAAATACGGAGATGGACTAGGGTTGATAGGATGGGTAGATGTGGAGACGGAGGGCATCATCCGGGAGGGGAAGGTGGCGGAAGTTACCGTAGGAGAGGTTATAGAATTTGTCCACCTCTCCGCCTTCGAGAGCGATACACACTTGTCTGGCTTTATTTATTACTAGCCTTTAGTTCTTTGCTACATTACGTCGTTCTCTCCAAGCATGAAACACACCTAAAACTTCAAATTACGATATCTTTTAATTTCCTGATCTGATTTTGATGAAATGAAGCCAATATGTTGCCCCAGAATATTCTCTATTTATCTGTGATACCACCATGAATGTTTATTCAGTACTTTTGGAGATTATTCTCTACAAATAGACACATGCGATTGCTTTCAGAGAAATGTTTAAATTGTGATATCTTATTTTGTCTGATTCGATTTTGTGAAATGAAGCATTTCTGTAACCGCAAGACACCTCACGTTTGCTGTGAAAACCCCCTGAAAATTAGGATATTAGTTTTGGAGGTGGAAGAGAAAGATAGACATGACGCATGTTAATGAAAAACGTTGAAATGTGATGTTCTTCTTTCCTTGATCCGATCTTTATGAAACTAAGTCTGTATATTGTCCCAAGATACGCTGAAGTTACCTGTGAAAACCCAATGCGAATTCGTGAAGTAGTTTTGGAGAAGTGGTTTCTAATAGATGAACAGACAGTCACGACGGTCTATGAAAAGACTTGGTGATTCTATTTTGATGAAATCATGCCTGCATCCTGAACCAATCTTCGCTCATATTTCCTGTGTAAACCGCATGAAAATTCGTCCAGTAGTTTTAAAGATTGAAGCAGACAGCGACAGTCCTACATTTACAGATTTATTATTAGTATAAATATGTTGTACACCTGTAAAATATTGCAGGAATATATTGATTTGTGTAAGTGCTGTATGTCTGTAAAATCTGTTGCGAATATGATTAGTAGTAAAGAAGTAATAGAATAATACGTGATGCTTGCTGGGGCGGTTTTCTATGAACGTTACTCTTTACGTCCTCATATCTCATGAACTACGTGTCACACTGTGATAAAATTTCGACCGTACATACAGCTTTAAGTGTGTATTCTATTTGCAAAAATTCCTACGAGTACAATTGGTAGTGTAGAAATTATAAATTGTAACGTTATACCGATTGCGATAGTTTTGCTCCATGAACAGCGGAAAAGTATTAAGCGAGAAACATTTTTCCTTTCATTATTTTGATGTGGTTGTCTGCGAGAGAAAGTTTAATAAAGGTTTGAAATTATGTTTAAAGTTTGTTGCAAGTCGCCAAGTTCTGTCATTCTCATATAGTGTATTTATGAAGTCTCGTAGCATTATGTCGCAGTTTTTGGCGATTCCTATCGTTCATGGCGTTATATCTCCTGAACCATGTATCGTATGTGGTTCGTACTCCTACAGCAATTGTTATCTTACGTAAGGAATATGTGTACCAAATCTGGTTGAAATCGGTCTAGTGGTTTGACGCAGCAATTTTTTTGCGCATCTCATTGTTTATGACGTCATATCTCCTGACGTATGTGTCGCAGGTGATTCTTACCCCGACAGCGATTGTTGCCTGATATTAAGGAACATGTGTAACAAGTTTTGTTGATATCGGTCCAGTAGTTTAGGAAGAGATGTGGATCATACATACATAGATAGATACACACATACAGCCTATTTTATAAGATGTAAGATTGCACCTTTCCATTTAGCAACAAAATTTAGGTTACATTTGCGATATGGGGAACACTATTACTTTTTAATCGGACGCACAGGAGTTACAGCGAACCCGGTTGGAAATAATCGTGGATCAATTTTTTTCTTCCTCCAAACCAAGGAAATGGCCAAGATGGAGCTGCACTACACTGAGCAAGAGCGGAGTCCCGAAGGTGGTCCGCCACTGCACCCAAACCCAGGACTACACCTGAAAGACGACTGCGATGGCAATGCTCAAGCCGAGATGCCCATTACATACACCGTCTTGACACAACTCTCTCTTAGAGTTCAGATCACTCACAATTTGTGGCCCTCTTAAGCAACCACAAAATTATCAAGTTCTGACATTTAATACTCCCTCTCTAGCAACCATGCTCTCTTTATAATATTAAAAATTTCAAACAATTATTTTTCAAAATGTTCCAAATCTTTAAAACTTTAACTGATACAGGTTAAACTTGCAAATACCAATGATCGAGCACTCCATAAGATAGCAACCTAGTTCTTTCTCTACATTTAAACAAAATAAAACCCTATTGTACAATGATATTTCCTTAGATCGACATCAGTGTCTTCTGTTTCCTCCACCAATCAGTAATTCGACAGGTACAGGGAAGGTAAGTTTTCAAACTCCAGTACGTATCTTCGTATGTTCCTGTAATCCAACTCTTTTATAGCTTTAATAACCAGTTCTGTGTCTTCTGACAAATCTTCTAGACGAGAGCATTTGGATAGTTTAATTTTATCTCTTATCTCCTACATAACACAAATGCTAAGGCAGTACTCATCTTCTTGCGTGTACACTACCTGCCTTTTTAGACAGCACTTCCAAGGAATGGAATTTAAACTTTAGAATTTTTGAAAATGAGTGGTCATTACAGGTTGTTAATCCCTCCCTCTCAAACTTCACAGATAGCTTTTCTGATGATAAATGTACAACATCCAGTCCAATGCATTTAGACACAATGTAACCATCATTTCTAAGATGATTGACGTGGGAAAGGAGCTTTCCAAAAAACACCATCAAGCTTCACATACTTCAAGGTCCTAGGCCAAAAGGATACATGGGACGATAGACGCTCCATCCAACTAAATAACAGGCCACAGTGCTTAGTAATTTGACTGATACAGGAAAAATAAGTTTTCGAACTCCAACATGCACCATCGTGTCTTCCTGTAATCCACCCTTTTTATGACTTTAATAACCAGTTCTGCGCCTTCCGACATTTCTTCTAGACGAAAGCATTCAAGTAGTTTAATTTTACCTCTTATTTTCTACATAACAAAAATGCTAAAACAATACATATCTTCATTCATGTACACTATTTGTTCTTATAGGCTTCACTTCCGCAGAAATTCAGTATGGAATTTAATGTTTAGAATTTTTGCAAATAAGAGGTCTTTCCCTCTGCAAACGGCTTCTCTGATGCTAAATATACAACATCCAGTCCGTGACATTTAGACACAATATAACCACCCTTTCTAAGATGCTCGAGATGGGAAAGGAGCTCTCCACAAAACATCAACAAACGTTACATAATTCGAGATCCTGTTTCAAAAGATGCACATGATTATAGATGCTTAATCCAAACAAATAACAGGCGACTGTGCTTAGACACCAAATTAGTTCCACGATCACACAGCACAAAATCAGCACTAACTCTAATTAAATCAATTCGTTACACCAGATAATTAGCAAAAGATCGTAAAGTGAATGACACATATACACAGAATAGTTTACCAGGAAAGATCCATATCCACTTCAAATCCAACCTGAACATTACCGAAATGAATCCCTGTGGAAAATCTGTAGCGATCGTGTAATACTCACTACACACAACTGTTAAACAATCTTGTGATTTACACCCACAGTATTCACACCCACCTGAACATACTTCTAAGCTGTTTTCTTTGGGCACCAGTCGTAAAGATCAGCTTCCTACACTGCAAACATGCAACGCATCGATTTATTAGAAGAATTTCTAACAATTTTACTGCCATATGAACAGAATCATAAGTTGACTTCTTTAAAGCCCTACCAATCATCTCACTGCATCCATGCACTGTTGTCCTGTGCAACAGTCAGCCAGTTCATCTACCCCTATTAACGTCTATTAACACCTATTATCATCCTGATGTCTTACTATGACAAGATCTGCTGGTTTCGGTGTGAATTTTTGTGATAAGTGGCTTGATTTACCCTAAAAAGAGATAGAGGCTGGCCTGTTGCATTGTAAGTTTTTTCATACCTCTGCACATTTTTCGTGTTGCTGGATGCAACTGTAAGCATTCTAGGAATCTCCTTCTGTTGACAGACTCTTTTACTCTTCAGCGGTACATGCAGATTTCCCTTTCGAGTTGTCTATTGGCGTCGTGAGATACCTTATACAGCTTCTGCAGTCTTATTGATGTGCACTGATGCCGCTGTAGTCGATGATATGATTACCTAAAAACATGCGATGGTTGACAATACTGTAGACTGTTTCTACTATGGAGAAGTTCTATAAGGTGAGGATGGTGCGTACGGTATATGAGTTGAATAACGATCACAGTGTTCTGTCTCTCCATTGCATGTTTTTATTCGGTTCTCAGAGGTATGTTGTGTGACCTTTAGCTTCTGTATTGCCTTCTATCTGGAAAACTTTGTCGATGATTGGTTTGATTCTATAGTTAGTACAGTATCTGGCCCTAACTAGATGCTTTTATGTTATGTTTTTATTAGATCTGTTTCTTCCTCGATACTTTGATCTAACTTCCAGAAGATCGATGGGTAAGTAACAGCAAAGCTATTGCATGTTGTATTTATCTGTGAGTGTTTTATGCGTTGTGTTGTGTGAGACCTTAACGTCTGATCTATCGATGTTATTTCCTCTTAAACAGAAAAACGTGCCTAGTCGAAAGAGTTGTACAACACATCATGATGTGCATGGATTTAAATGGTTCTTCACTTACAAATATTACTCAAAAGCATAATTCGAAAAAAATGCAGGAAGGACGTGATGTGTATTTATTTGATCTGTGGGTCTATTTACCTTATATATAGAGAGAAATGGTTCTGTAGTGTTTTTTAAGTTATCGTAGCTCTGCACATTTTTCGTGATGCAGGAGGTGATACATAAACAACCTAGATGGAACACTGAGCTAAACTTTACCATTCGAGCGTATAAATTAGACATACAAACCTTACTTGTTGTTTGCTGAAGAACATAAGACGAATGGTGCTGGCTGTGTTGTTTGAGAGGATTTCTAGAACACATACACAACTGTCTGTATTTGATTATTAATGAGCTGCATTTTGACATCTGCCGAATCCTTCTCTGCATCTTGTATTGCAATGTATTGTAAACGGGTGATCTTGCAGTGTGTTGGTTACTTGAACTACAAGGGACTTACCTGTGGTTGAAAGTTCTAGAGTGTCATTTAATTCCTGTAAAGACTTAGAACTTAACGTGTAGGATGTATCGGGATTTTTCAGGGCTAGTGGGTTGATAGGGGGACAAAAAGATGTGGTTAGGGTTAGAAGAGTTGTACAATAACGTGCTGATTTTGGTTTTAAATGGTTCTTCATATAGAATGAGCACGCAAAAAGTATGTTTCGAATAACATCTAGGTGTCTTACTAGGAAAAGGATCCTGTGATTTTGATGTGAATTTCTCCGATCTGTGGGTCGGTCTTAAAAAGTGGTATAGTTGGGTCTAATGTAAGTTGTCGTAGCACAGTATTTTTCTCGCGATGTGCGAAGCGAGGTATAAGCACCCTACGATATTCCTTGTATGTAATGAGCCTTTACTCTTGTGTGGTGTACACAGACTGTCATTACGAGGTATCTGTTGTAGATCATAAGATATCTGGTACTGCTGATTTTCTAATAGTATTATTCCGTGTTTTCAGTTTCTTATCAACATTTTTGAAATGTTCTTTATACACTCGACAAAAAAATAGGGGATCATTTGAAATATCTAGTTTCTGGAGTATTGTCATCTGCAGAATGAACTAAACTGGTTCGACATCTTTTTGCTGCTTCTACAGAGTGGATACACAACCATTACAGCAACTGAGACGATGGTAATAACAGAAAGTTGCTGCGTATGGGTTGGAGTTGACTTGTGTTTACCCTACCAGACGAATTAAACAAGCAGTTGGATTCAGATAGTGTATGAGAAGGTAGTGCAATGCAACAAGGACGTGACTTAGCCAAAGCTATTGAATATGAAGGTTGGAAGCGGGACAGTCACAGAGGTAGGTGGCTGCAGCTATTGGAGTGGGCCAAAGAGCAATTTCCAGGACCTGTATGCGATTTCAGACAACAGGAACCGTTAAAAGAAGGCAAGACCAACGTCGCCCACAGGTAACATCAACAAGAGATGACCAGTATCTATGGATAACAGCCCGTCAAGACAAGAGGCTGACTGGCAATCAGCTGCAACGCACCTTCCAGGCAACAATAGGATCCGCAATATCAACACAAACAATCTCAAATAGCCTCCGGGTATGTGGCCTCTATACACGGAGGACGATGATGTGTGTCCCATTGCAACCACAACATCGTTTGGGCCACAGAAACTGGATGCAGGAACATCAAGATTGGAGTCATAAAGAATGGCGCCTGCTGCTGTTCACAGACGAGTAAAGATTTTGTGTCCAGCTGGACAACGTCGTTCCCTCATCTGGAGAGAACACGAAACTCGGAACCATACTGCTTATGTGTAGGAAACATCATCATATCATGGTGGTGGACGAATGGTACGGGCAGGATTGGCGGATGTGCGGAGCTCTGTATCATTCAGAATGGCGCTTTGACTACTCAGAAGTACAGAGATGAGATCCTTCGACCTTTCCTTGTGTTCTAAGCTGGTGCCATAGGAGATGGGTTGCTTCTGGTGACGGTTAACGCTCGTTCCATCAGAGCTGCACTGGTGGACAAAATGCTTCAAGCTGTTGGAACTGAATGAATGGAGTGATAACTTATTCACTGGACTTAAACATGACTGAGCAAGTCTGTGACGCACTAGGCAAGCCAACACATCCCACAGCGGTTGCAGAGCTGGATATTGCACTCATGGGAGAATGACCCAATATGCAAAAATTCAAATGTTTGTTAATCTAAGGGACTTAACTGCTGAATTTATCGTTCCCTAGACTTACAGACTACTTAAACTAACATAAAAACAGGCATTGAATATTGAATATTCAACACATAAGGATAACACATACACACATGCACACACACACACATGCATGAGGTAGATCTCAAACTTCCAATGGCGAGTGAGCGCGCACTCACCAAGGCACCTTTGAGTGCTCGGCCACCAGCACGGTCCCCAATATCCCTCAAGAGCTGAGCTGATTGATAACCTCACACTGGCCATGCCACCTCTGTGTGCTACTGTCCTGGTTGTCTGAGATGATCACACACCATATTGGTCAGCAACTAGTATGGCACTTTCACTATTATGGTAGCCCCATAATGCCTTGCTCTGAGTAAACGCAATTTACTTCAAGTAAACAGTTGATAAAGCAAAATATCATATTGTATCACACACAAATTACAATTGTAATCAATATCTGAATAAAACACGTTACCATATGTATATTGTGTTTGATATTTCACTTGATTCCCTAATTGTTTTGACCGGTGTAACTTAGGGACCTCTGTAGTGTAACGCCCAGGTATATAGAATGGGAGTTTTTTCCCCTCTTTTGATTAAATAACATTGTAAGGTGTTTGTTTTCTTCCCTTAAAAAAGTGAAAGTTGCAGACTACTCAAAACGGCCGCCACGCCTGCTCGCTTCCCGCCGCGCTCGCTCCTGGTGGCTAACCTTACAACGTATCATCTGGTAGATGCACTTCATGGTTCAGTACATCATTTTGCCGTTTACGCTACGTCTGTATTGATTTAACATCAGAGAGATACCTAAGGTAGATTGTATTCGTAATTACCACTCCTTGGTGACCATTGTATAATGTGACAGACCATCGATTCGTTGATGGGATTGTTATCTCCGGTTAAAGTGAGGAATAATTGCGTGGCCTGTCGAACATATTTGACAGTCTAATGTGTGTTCGCTACACACACACACACACACACACACACACACACACACACTGTGGATTGTGAGCAAACAGAAGAAAGAGAGGTTAGCGATAAACACGACTCTAGGAATGACGAGGCAATCGAAGTTAAATAATTCTTCAGTCTTGGAAGAAAAATAACACATCCTGGAAGAACCAATGAGGGTTTAATGAGCATTTAATACAGGAAAAGAGAGCATTTCTCGCAATACAGGTGCTAGTTACAAGTGTCACTCTTAATTGAGTTTCCTTCGAGCACTGCATAAGTGAAAAACTGAAATAACATTAACTTACAAACCAGAGACGGAATGCTGCAGTTATTCGTTAGCATATTACTGAAATGATAATTATAGCGATACTACAATATCAAAAATGTTCGAATGTTTGTAAACCTATGTGATGAAACTGTTATGGTCTTCTGTCCCTAGACTTACGAACTATTTACACTAACTGAAACTAAAATAAGGGCAAGACACACACTTAAGCTCGAGGGAGGACTCGAACCTCCGACAGCAAAGCGCCTTTGAGCGTTCGGCCAGTCCACCATGGCGAACAGCAATGTTTGAGGTATTTGTCGAAATAGTCACCAAAAGAGTTGAGATACTGGTCATATCTTGCATTCAGCTTTTGTATTCCTTTGATGCAGAAGCTCTTCGTCGTCATCAAAACGCTAGCCAGAGGACCGGAATTACATGAGGAGCAAGGAAAGCTGCAAATCGCTGGCAGCAAGAAACAGCCGCAAGCCCACATAACAGTTGCTGTGCGCAGAGCCGTCTGCGGACGAGCTTTGTCATGGAGCGGCACACGCCATGTAAGCATTCCACGCCTCTTGTTTCGCATGTGCGCAGCAGTTTCCGCGTGCTTCCAAAGTAAAAGCTACGCACACATAAAGACGACTGCCACACGCTGGTTCCATTCACTGGTGGCAGACACAAGAATACAAAAGTAGAGCACATGGTATGACAAGTCCTCAAAACGTATGGTAAGTATAAACAGCTCAAACGTTGCTGTACCTAGTGTCAGTAAAATGTTTCAAGTAACTATGTTGCCTTTGTTTAAAAAAGAAACACAGAAACTTCCTTTATGGATGCGCCTCCTGAGAACTCAGAGTAACGCGTTGGGTTTGTGGGAATGACTGGAGAATCAAGTTTTCACCTTGAGAGGAGTAGTTAAAGCATCAGACAGTGACGACGAGCAACCGCGCGCTCCGCAGCGAGACGCTTTAGACCGCTCGGCTACTCCACCGCGGCAATCCAGTGAAGACTGCGATAACGAGATACCGTCTAAATCTTCAATAGGCATGTGCTACCTACATTCATACAACGACAACCCGTGATTTGATGCGTGTAGGTCCCACATGCCTATTATCATTTCGAGTGTGCGGATTGAAGATGAAACAGGTAGCTTAATGCAATAAACCGAAAAATACGGGTGTCGGAGGCGTAAAGTGTGTCAGTGTTTGACAGTTGGGCAGTCAGTAGTGGTGGAGGGCGGCGGCTAGACGGGCAGAAAGTGGCAGCGGCGGGCGCGGGGCCGCGCTGGTTGGGCGCGCCGCCGCCGGAGGGCGCAGACGGCGCGCAGCGTCGCCAAGTACACCAGCTAGGCTGCAGCCCAGGAGGTAGAGGTTTCATACAAGTAGGCATAATTTCTCCGTACTTAATTACGACATACCTTACCTTAAAATACGTGTTTTTCAAATTTCTTTCAAACGCCGTTACATTTAATTTGCCAGCTTTCGTAATATTGAAGTATAAATACAAAATTTACCAAATACGGCACATTTGCTTCCGATCGCCTGAATTGGAGGCTGCGCAACGCGATTTTCATTTGTTGCAGACCACGTGATTATGTGGCTAGCGAATCACAGCACAAAGAAGAGTATCGTCGTCAGCCAATGGTAACCAAACCTCACCTCCGCACAACATGCAAATAAGAATTTTTGACGTTGGAAATTAAATATGCGGTAATGTTTTTATACACGAAACCGCGCAATGTTTACGAGATGTGAAAATTGACGTGTTAACATGAAGTTTCAATTATTTTATTTTCGAAATCACTTGATTACACTTTCAGACAGACCATAAAATAAATAAAACATACTATACCTGCTCTATGGTTGACAGGATTCTTGTATGTACCCTTGTCCGGTCAGTAACAGTTACTGGCCTTGTAAAAATGAAGATTTAGAATTAGTTGATGACTGTTTCGTACAGATCACAGGGTAAATAAAACATGCTATACCTGCACTATGGTTGACAGGTTCTTGTATGTACCCTTGTCCGGTTAGTATCAGTTATTGGCCTCATAAAATAAAGATTTAGAATTAGTTAGCAACTGTTTCGTATAGATCGTACGGTAAATAAAACATGTTATACTAGTACCTGCTCTATGGTTGATAGATTCTTGTATGTCCCCTTGTCTGACCAGTAAAAGTAATTGGCCTCGTAAAATGAAGATTTAGAATCACTTTATCCTCTCAACTATATAGTACTATAGCATGTTTTACTTATTTTATATGTACGAAACAGTTATCTAATTCCAAATCTTCATTTTACGAGGCCATTAACTGTTACTGACCGAACAAGAGTACATACAAGAACCTGTCAATCATAGAGCAGGTATAGCATGTCTTATTTGCCCTATGATCTGTACGAAACAGTCGCCAACTAATTGTAAAACATTATTTACGAGGCCAATAACTATTGCTAACCGGAGAAGGGTACATATAAGAACCTGTCAACCATAGAGCAGGTATAGCAGGTTTTATTTATTTTATCGTCTATCTGAAAGTGTAATCAAGTGATTTCGAAAATAAAATAATTGAAACTTCATGTTAACACGTCAGTTTTGACATCTCGTAAACATTTCGCGGTTTCGTGTATAAAAACATTACCGCATATTTAATTTCCAACGTCAAAAATTCTTATTTGCATGTTGCGCGGCGGTGAGGTTTGGTTACCATTGGCTGACGACGATACTCTTCTTTGTGCTGTGATTCGCTAGCTACATAATCACATGGTCTGCAACAAATGAACATCGAGTTGCGCAGCCTCCAATTCAGGCGATCGGAAGCAAATGTGCCGTATTTGGTGGATTTTGTATTTATACTTCCATATTACGAAAGCTGGCAACTTAAATGTAACAGCGCTTGAAAGACATTTGCAAAACACGTATTTTAAGGTAAGGTATGTCGTAATTAAGTATGGAGAAATTATGCCTACACGTATCAAACCTTTACCGCCCAGGAACAGCCCCGCGTTGGCGCCCAGGGCGCCTGCGTGGCCAAACGGGCCGTCACATGAAGGAAGTCAAGGACAAAATCACTACGTTTACATGCAACACATCTTCCGAAAGACGAAAACCGATTTTGGTAAACCGTTTTTCGCTGTCGTGTTTACAGGTCACAGTCTGAATCGGATTTCGTAGCTCACTTAAAATGATGGCTGGAAAACAGCTGATTCAGTTCCTTATTTATTGTGCAAATCGCTGTTTTTCTTTATTGAAATACACAGATTTTTGTCCACTCTAATATTTATACTTTTATTTCACATTAGAAAATATCACTCTTTCCATATGTGCCGCAAATTCTTAACATGAAAACACAATCTGACAAGCCAAGAATGCATCAAAAACGTTTGCGTTTACATGGGCACGAAAATCGATTGTGGAACTGGAAAACCGCTTTAGAGAAGTGGATTTCCTGAATCGATTTTGGAGTGTTTACGAACAACCAAAATCGGAATTGGGAAATCGGTTTATGAAATCCGGTTTTGGGAGCCCATGTAAACGGGGTGAATGTGAGCTAGCAGAGACCTAACCACAGAGGTATGAAAGGAGGGAGACAGCACTATGTATCCTAGCCGTGGCCGCCATGACACTCTGATCAAAACACTCACCCTGTTTACATGCGCTCGCAAAACCGATTTCGCAAATCCGCTTTTGGTTGGTCATGTAAACACTCCAAAATCGGTTCTGAAAAATCCGCATCTCTAAAGCGGGTTTCCAGGTCCACAATCGATTTTCGTGCCCATGAAAAACGCAACCGTTTTTGAAGCGTTCTTGGCTTCTCAGATTGTGTTTTCTTGTTAGGAATTTTCGGCACATAAGGACAGAGTGACATTTTCTAGCGTGAAATAAAAGTATAAATATTAGAGTGAGCATGAATCTCTGTATTTAAGTAAAGAAAAAAAAGCGATTGTGGTGACTAAATTAGGAGCTGAATCAGCTGTTTTCCAGCCGCCATATTAAGTGCGATAGGAAATACGATTCAGGCTGTGACATGTAAACACGACAGCGGAAAACGGTTTACGAAAATCGGTTTTCGTCTTCCGGAAGATGTGTTGCAATGTAAACGTAGTGATAGACAGGTGTTATAGCTGTGACTCTTTACAGCCGCTAATTGCATCATATATGCATGTAACGTCCTCAAACTGGTCATTTCAAGTTTCTGTTTAAAATAAAATCTCTAAAAACGAAAAAATTTCGCGTTTATTCTGTTTTAAAATAGTTATTACTGCAATATTACGAATCACAAACGTGGGTTCTTTCTTTAGCAAATCTGACGATCATCAGATAAAATAATTCGATCGAGTGAACCAACCCCAGACTTGCGAGCACAGTGACGACATAATTTCTTTGGGTAGTAAGTTTCATTAATATTGAAACTTGGTTTTGCTTTCGAAATCACTGACTTAATAAAAATCAAATGTACATTTTGTTCCTTACTCATTTGTAAATAGTATATTAAATGGGGGAAACAACTTTCATATTTAAGAAATCGAAAAGCGAAAAATATGCTACATTACAAGAAAATATGTTGTGTAGGTTCGTTCACAATAAAAGTGGTAAAATCACATATGAAATGGTATTTCCTTCGATTTTGGGTCATAATCAGAACGATTCGTACACATAAACATCACAAAAGTTACCACAACAGTGCAAAATCCTTTCAAAAACGAGCGACAACCAAGGTAAATACAGCAGTGTTTTGGTCGTATCAGGATGGCTGCCCTTGGCTTCACAGCTGTGGCGTCAGAGCGCTTCAATTTATTCTTACCTCCATGTACTTAACAGTCGTAACAACATTTCCAATTATTCGGGACTAGGGACAGAATAGGGTCCTCAATATTTAACAAATTTTTAAAACATGAATACATGCACAAAAACACCCCTCAAGGATATATTACTAATCAAAACAATTACATAATCATATGTGTTATCTAGGTTCTGAGGCATTTTCAACAGCAGAATGACCTAAAATGATTCGAAGTTCTGTCGGAGTTGACACAAGAGCATTACAGCAACTGAGTTGTAATAACAATGTTGGTGCAGAGGAGATAAGTGTTGACATGTCTACCAGACGAAATGCTGAATTCAGATAGTATAGTGAGCAGCTAGTGTGGTACCAAACATTCAGCCATAAGCTGATGGGAAATATTTCTAATATTCTCTAATTGACTGTTCATTTAGTTGCATGTGTTAACGGAGCATTTTATTTAACATGGAGTAATACATGGACAAAGAATAAGTATGGAATAAAAAATCTCACACAGACAGCATATCTCTAGACTAATTAAGATATATATTGGAGTCGCCGTTATGTGTAACTCACTTCTGGTTTTAGTCTCGAATTGTTTAGTCGCATTTGCCTACTGATGTAAGTGCTATGTAATCTATTATTTTTTTGAAATAAGTACGATTATTTGTAGATGAGAACCTGTTCAGACGCGGTCATTTTCTCTCCGCAGGTTGTATCGATTTATGTAAATACTCTGAAACGATATGGCTCGCGAAACAATTTATCGGAATAGCAGATAAATTGTGTAAAGTTCACACCCATTGTTTCGAACCTGCTATTTTCATTTCTTTATGAAAACCAGTCTGATGTCTCTCTAATTAAAATAATTAGAATATTTCACTGTTTATAAACAGTAGTAACAGTCAAAAATCATTCTTGGCCATATCGATGCAGAACATTATTTTCAGCCCTGGTTTGCCGGTGAGCAGAAGACGACGTCCACAGGTGCAATACATTCAATAGTCATTTTGAGATTAATTAATAATTTTTGTCAAAATTTTTCCAGTTGATTAACGCCCATTCCATGCAATAATGGTCTCAGGTCATAATTATCTTTGGACTATGCTCTCGATCTGTAGGCGGTAAATTTAAACATAAGAACAGATTTTTCTCAGAGTGGATAATATGAAATAATTAATTCCATTTACATTCCTAAATTAATTTCAGTCTATTCAACAAATTTTTCAATATGCGAATGGGAGGTTAATTCTAATCACGTGGAGAGAAAAGGCATACATTTGCATATTTCATTTCAACTTCAATGTCAAGTAGAAGTAAAAATAAATGAATATTATGTCATTTTTATTATTATTATATTTAATATATCTGTTATTTGTCAGTAGTGCAATGCAAAAAAAAGTCAATTACCTGAAGCTATGGCACAGAAAGCCATAGGAAGTTTGGAAGCAAGACCTAACAGAAAAGTTAGTGGCTGCAGCTGTTGGAGTGTCCCAAAGTGTAAATTCCAGGACATGGAGGCAATATCACAGGAACCGTTAAAAGAAGGCAAGACCAAGGTTGTCCACCGGTAACACTAGTGAGAGACGACCACTATCTCTAGCTGACAGCCAGTGAGACAGGAGGCTGAATGCAAAAAATGTTCAAATGTTTGTTAAGCTTAAGGGACATAACTATGGGGTCATCAGTCCCTAAACGTAAAAAGTACTTATGAACTACCTACAACTAAGGACGGCATAAATATCCATGCCCGAGGGGGGATTAGAACCCCCGACCGTAGTGGCCGTGCAGACCGTGACTGAAGCGCCTCAGTCCCCGATGCCACCGCGGCCGGCGAGGCTGAATGCAATTCAGCCTCCTAGGCAGCAACAGGACACGCAATATCAACACAGGCAGTCTGATATCGCCTTCTGGAATATGGTCTCTATGCATGGAGGCCTATGGCATGTGTCCCATTAAAATCACAACTGCATGAAACTAGACTACATAAAATTGAGTGGAGGAGCATCAGGATTGGGCTCGTAACAAATGGCGCAGGATTCTGTTCAAAGATCAGTCAAGATTTTGTGGTCAGGTGGACAATCGTAGTTCCCTCATCCAGAGAGAACGTTGAAGATGGAACAATCCTCCTTATGTACAGGAAACACCACCATAATATGGGCAGGAGTCAGTGGGCTGGAGTCAGTATTCAGGGACATATGCACATCTATGTCGATAGGAATGACGCTTTGACTACCCAGAGGTATAGACACGAGATCCTTCGCCTTTTTGTTGAGCCCGACACTGGTACCATAGGAGATGGGTTCCTTCTGGTGGATTATAACACTCGTCCCCACCGAGCTGCACTGGTGATCAACATGCTTGAAGCTGAGGTACCTGCACGAATGGAGTCACCAGATTACTCACAAGACTTATACTCGACTGAGCATGTCTGACGTGCACTTGGCAGAAGCATGGCAGCCAGACTAGCACCCACGATTGCAAAGCTGGAAATTGCACTCATGGGAGAATGGCCAAATATCCCTCAATAGTTGATTTGTGGGTAAGTTGTCTAGTACATGACACGTGTTGCGTCTTCGATTGGAAAGGGAAAGAGGGCCAGAGGACGGGCAGCACAGTTTTAGGGGGCCACGTACATCGGAAACGATTACAGACATTAGCATCATTTGGAAATAGTTACATTAATACTGAATTTTGATGTCTATATCAAAATCACACGCAAGTGGCGTGAGGTACAGGTGCTCCAGAATACTAGCTGCCGCGGCACACTCTACAGGGGAGACTTAATTTATGCTCGATGTTGCGCGGCTCCTTCACGCTCGTTGTAGCGTTTCGTACTTAAAACACATGAGGGGCTAACACTGGTCTTGTGTGGGGAGCGGGCGCTTCCATAAACAATTTGCTTAGTGCGCGAAAAGGCCGACCCACCGATTTATGTCCTGTTGCTCTTGCAGCCGCGTCCATTAAATTTCCTTGCAATTTCTCGGGGCGCACTCCAAACATGATGCTCACTATATCACTGCATATTTTTGTTCACGAAACACTTCATAAACGTATCCGCCGCGATGACCGCTTCGCTCCACTGCACAAAGGAGAAAGTCGCTTGCTGGGGAAATCCTGCGGAAGCGCCGGTAGGCAGCGAACTTCGCTAAAGATAGTCCTGTCGGTCGCTTTGATGGTATCTGCGCAGTCGGCGTCGTCTGTTGGAACATTGTGCGTCCCTTGAATGTTTTTGAGGTGCTACAGATTGAAAACCTCATACTGTCTCTGCCTCGCAGGTGTACAACTGGTTTGGTCGTCTGAGGTGATCAAACACCATATTAAAGGGCAACGAGATTGACTATTTCACTATTAAGGTAGCCCCCATAGTGCCTCGCTCTACGTAATCGCTATATAAACCACGAGTAGAGAGTTGAGACTGCAAAATATCGTACTATATCACACACAATTAACAATTGTAGTCAATGCCTGAATTATATGCATTACCACATGTGTATTGTGAATGATATCTCACCTGACCCCATAATTATTTTGAGAAGTGTATCTCTTCCTTTGAACCCATCTTGTGGGGATCACAAACAATTGGCCAATAGTCAAGACTAAGTTGCATAAACGCATTATACGTAATCTCCTTTACGGATAGAACAAGTCGACCATCCACCTTCCCCACTACTGTCCTTACGTATTTGTTCCATTTCATATCGCTTTGCAAATTAAGCCTAGATATTTAATCGACGCGTTCGTGTAAAGCAGCACGTTATTAATGCTGTATTCAAATATTGTGCGATTGTTTTTTCCTATTAAAATGGACCACTTTACATTTTTGTACATTTAGAAGTAGCTGCCATCCATCAAACCAAGTAGAAATTTTGTCTAATTCATCCTGCATGTCACTACAGAGCCGGCCGCGGTGGCCGAGGGGACTGAGGCGCTCCAGTCACGATCTGCACGGCCACTGCGGTCGGGGGTTCGAATCCCCCCTCGGGCATGGATATTTGTGCCGTTGTTAGTCTTAGCCAGTTCATAAGTAGTTTGTAAGCTTAGGGACTGATGACCCCATAGTTAAGTCCCATAAGTTCTACAAACATTTGAACATTTTTGTCACTACAGTCCGTCAATGGCGACATCTTCGCTTACACCACAGTATCATTAGGAAAGAGCTGCAGATTGCTATTTATTATGCCTGTCAGATGATTTATGTAGATGGAAAATAATAACAGTCCTACCACACTTTCCTGGAGCCTTGTTGACGATACTTTTGTCTCTGATGAACACTCACCGTGTAGGACAACGTACTGGGTTCTATAACTTCAGAACACTTCTACTCATCTATCTGCGAACCTATTCCATCGGTTTATACCTTCGTTATCAGACTACAGTGCGGCATTGTGGCAAACGTCTTTCGAAAATAGAGAAATAATATATAGTATTCGTTGCCCTTTATCCATGGCTTGAAAGATGTCATCTGAGATAACGGAAAGCTGAGTGTCACACAAACGATACTTTCTAAAGCCATCCTTGTACATAGACAGAAGCATTTTCGTCTCACGGAATTTACTATATTGGAACTGAGAACAAGTTTAAGAATTCTGCAGCAAACTGATGTTAATAATATTGGTCTATAATTATATGAGACCCTTCTGATACCTTTCTTATAAACGGGAGTCATCGTCGATTTTTCCAGTCACTTGGGACTTTGCGCTTATCAAGATTCGCGATAAATGCAAGATAAGTAAGGAGCTAGTGCCGTAGAGTATTCTTTCTAATCGAAACTGAGCTGTCACCCGGATCTGGCGACTTATTTGTGATCAGCTTTCTCATTGACTTCTCTATATCGGCATGCCTATTATTTTATCCTAAATTTGGGGGTCTGTACGTTGATCGAATGACGGTAGGGCCTATGTTCGCATGGTACCCCTGGATGAATGAGTTCTTAAATGTGAATTTTAAAACTGCAGGTTTCCTTTTGCTGTCTTCTATCATCTCCTAAAAACGGTCGATAACTTGATAGAGGCTTTTGGCTCGCTTACTGATTGTACACAGAACCAAATTTTTTTTGCGTTCTCGGCAGGATATTTTGATAAGTATGATGGTGGCGCTTTGCTGTGGTGCGGTGCGGCCTTTAGCCGTCGGAGGTTAGATTCCTCTCTCGGGCATGGGAGGGTGTGTGTTGTTCATAGGATAAGTTAGTAGTTGAAGTAGTTTGAAAGTTTATGGACCGATGACCACTGCAATTAGGTTCCATAATTTTACAAATATTTGAACAGTTTTATGGTGGTGGTAGTTAACGTACACTTTGCGCCTTCATCCTTTTATAGACTCGCGAATCTCTACCAAATTCTTCCTGTCTTATGTTCTTTTTTGTTCTGAGAGTGTAACTGCCTTGATTTCTCAGCATCTTTCAAATATTGTCAAAAT
Organism: Locusta migratoria; assembly: GCA_026315105.1. NCBI lineage: Eukaryota > Metazoa > Arthropoda > Insecta > Orthoptera > Acrididae > Locusta > Locusta migratoria. The sequence goes on along the minus strand of CM048744.1, from coordinate 726,628,354 downwards.
TTTGTGGATCTCTGACATCCTTTAAACACTTTGTCAGCACACATTTCTCCCGCGCTTGATTTACGATCTATTTAAATTTCACCCATGTTTCCTCCACGTCGATCGTTCCGAAACTAAACGATGGCCATTCATTCTCTAAGTGTGACGCTCGCAATTGCTTATCAGTTGTTTCTACCATAAACACTTTCCCAGCTTTCTTCATAGATTTATTAACGTTGGTTTACATTGTCTCTATGAAGACGTCACATGTCTATTCTGACGTCAGCGATAAGGTCAGGCTTTTTTGTAGCTTCAAGATATAAAATATTTCCAATGCGTGTGGGCCGTTGATTTAGCGGCTCAACACAGTTATCTGAACAAGTGTTGAGTAGTAGTCCACAAGACTTCTTTTCTGTTCCACGTATGGTGAAACCATAGACTTTCCAGTATATATTCGGTACATTCAATTCACTCCCAAATAATAATATATGGACGGTTTCCTTTTTTGAATGACTCCAGAACTGTGACGGTGTAACTGACGTGCCGGTAAAAACACCCAACCATTAACTTAATTTCTCCTATAATTATTATATGCGTCCAAATAACTTCACAGTTACTTTCTACTTCAACCTCTGCAGAAATCCTATTTTGTCTGCTGCAATGACCATATACTTTCCAATTGTACTTGATCATTCATTAACATATATATGCTGCAGTTTGATAAATACTTTAGGGCTTCCTATGTCAGGACAGAGACATCTCTCAGGCCCGAGGATTTTCTGAGCGGTGCAACCAATTTATTGCAATTCAGTTGTTCTTGTTGTGGTCTTCAGTCCGTAGACTGGTTCGATGCAGCTCTCCATGCTACTCTGTCCTGTGAAAGACTCTTCATCTAAAAATACGAACGGTAACCTACATCCTTTTGAATCTGCTTACTGTTTTCGTCCCTTGGAGTCCCGCTACGATTTTTACCCCACACACTTCCTTCAAATGCTAAATTGACGATTCCTTCACGTCTTAGAATGTGAACCCCACCAACCTATTCCTTCTCTTAGTCAGGATATGCCAGAAACTCCTTTTCCTCCCGATTATGTTCAGCATATCCTCATTAGTTATGTGATTAGTTACGTTTATCATTCGTCTATTGCACCTCATTTCGAAAGGTTCTATGACCTTTTTGTCTGTAGTTCTTATCGTCCACGTTTCACTCCCATACAGTGCTATACTCTAGACAGATGCTTTCAGAAAGGACTTCCTAACATTTAAACTAATATTGGATGTCAACAAATATCGCTTTTTGAGAAACGCTTTTCTTCCCACAGCCATTATGCGTTTTATATCATCTTTACTTCGGCCCTCAGAAGTTATCTTACTACCCAAATAACAAAACTCATCTACTGCTTTTATTGTCTCATTACCCTATCTAATTCCTACAGCATCGCCTGATTGTCTGACACTACATTCCAAAAAAATGTTCAAATGTTTGTTAAGCTTATGGGACTTAACTACGGGGTCATCAATCAGTCCCTAAACTTACAAACTACTTATCAACTACCTTATACTAAGGACGGCACAAATATCCATGCCCGAGGGGGGATTCGAATCCCCGACCGTAGTGGGCGTGCAGACCGTGATTGGAGCGCCTCAGTCCCCTCGGCCACCGCGGCCGGTACACTACAGTCCATCACCCTCGTTTTACTCTTCTTAAAGTTCATCTTTTAAGATTCTCTCCACTCCATTTAATTGCTTTTCCTAGTCCTTTGCTGTCTCTGACAGAATTACGACATCAGCAAACCGCAAGGTTTTTATTCTCTTTGCCTCGACTTGCCTCTCCAAACTACCCCTTTCATTCCTTCACAGCTTGCTCAATGTACAGACTGATCAACATTGGGGAAAGGCTAGAACCCTGTCTTACTCTCTTCCCAACCACAGTGCCCCTTTCATGCCCTTCGAAACTAATAATTGCTGTCTGGTTTTTCTACAAATTGAATATAACTCTTCGCTCCTTATATTTTACCCCTGCTACCTTCAGAATCTGAAAAAGTGTATTACTGTCAACATTGTCAAAAGCTTTCTCCAGATCCACAAATGCTAAAAACGTAGGATTCCCTTTCCTTAACCTAACTTCTAAGATACGTCGTAATGTGAGTATTACCTTGTGTGCTCCTACATTTATCCTAAATCCAAACTGATCTTCCCCAAGGTCGGATTCCTCCAGTTTTTCCATTCACTTGTAAATAATTCCTGTTAGTATTTTGCAGCAATTACTTGTTAACCTGATAGTTATATAATTTCACATTTGTCTGCATTTGTTTCTTCGGAATTTCAACTACTATATTCTTCCTGAAGTCCGAAGGCATTTCCCCCGTTTCATACATATTGCATACCAAGTGGGACAATTTCTTCATGACTGACTCTCCTAAAGATAATAACAGTTAAGACGAAACATCGTCTTCTCGGAGGGCTTTGTTTCTACTCAATTCCTTCAGTGCTCTGTTAAATTCTTCTCGCAGTATCGTATCTCCTATCTCATCTTCCTCTGATTCGTCTTCCATTTCTAGAGTAGTGCCTTCAAGTTTATTTCCTTTGTACAGGCTCTCTAATATTCCTTCCTCCTTTCAGCTTTCCCTTCTCTGCTTAGTACTGGTTTTCCATCTGAATTCTTGATATTCATACCGCTGCTTTTCTAGCCTCCAAATGTCTCTTTTATTTTCCTGTAGACGGTATGTATCTTTCTCCAAGTTATAAATTCTCCTGCGGTCTTGCATTTCTCCTTAAACCACTCCTGCTTAGCCTGTCGGTGGAACTCGTGCAAGGTACTATGACAGTCAAGATGTATCGTAGATGTAGGAGGAACTGTGGACTAAATTGAAATGCATTGTAAGTAAAGGGTTAGAGAAATAAGTAAGTCGATTAAGGACGGAAAAGATCCACCGTGGTATGTTAAAATTTAAGAAAGATACTGAGAAAGCAAAGGCTGTTGCACTCTCGGTTAAAAAAAGAACATGCAAACGAAGACAGGCAAAAGTTAGTAGAGTTCCGTGCGTCTGTATAAAGATCGATGCGCGAAGCATACAGTAATTATTACAGCCATACCTTAGCAAAAGCTCTTTCCGCGAACCCGAAGTAATTCTGACCTATGTAAAATCGATAAGCGGGTCAAAGCCCACTTTCCAATCATTCGTTGATCATTCCGGGGCAGTAATAGAAGAAAGCAAACGGAAAGCTGAAGTTCTAAATTTAAACTTTAACCAATCTTTCACGCATTAGGACCCTACAAATGTACCATCATTTGATCAACGCACTAACCCCCAAATGGGGGACATAGTAATAGGTTTTCCGGTGTAGAGAAGCAGCTGAGAGAGCTAAATACAAAAAGTCAGCTGGTCGGATAGAATACCAGTTCGGTTTTACAAAGAGTATTCTGCGGCATTGGCCCTTGGATAGCTTGCATTTACCGCGAATCTGTAATTCAGCGCAAAGTTCCTAGTAATTGGGGAAAGGTGCAGGCAACTCCCGTTTATAAGAAAGGTAAAAGAACTGACCCACAAAACCTGAGGAGCTCAGTTGTGAATCTTCTATTCAATAAAAGCCAATGTAAATTGAGTGCTGTCTCATTTATGCCTCTGAAACTGTGTCGAGTCCGAGCTCCAAGGCCCACAACCTCTGGAAGTGCCTCCTCTATCCTACTGTTACGTGAGATTTAAGTACGAGGGTTGGGACTTGAATAGTGGCAATACTGCCGGGGAGACACTGCAGTGGAATCTACTATTGTTGCTGATCGCAAACGTTGTTTACATACCTACCTTACCTCCGAGCAACTGGACTCGCCCATCCCACGTAATCGGCGTGCGCACAATCTAGGGAAACACAGTCACTTTTGAGCGAGTGGTATAACGTAACGGTGTCAATATGTTTTTGAAAAGGGAACAATGGAATTCGATCAAGATTGAATGTGCCAGAGATCGTACAGCAGGACAGTGTCATCAAGGTCTTCGAGAGGACTCAGAGCCCCAGCATGGTGAAAGTTATTGCGATACTTGTATACTAACGAATTATATTCCTCAACGGCAGACCGTCATTCCACAGTATTACTGTTCGTGTTTGGAGCATCACCTGCGACCAGCTTTGCGAAAGAAGCGTTAACACTTTCTCCATAACCCATCCATTATTTTGTATGACACTGTGTGGGTGCATACAGCTAAAGCTGTTCTGTTCGGCCGATGGAACTGAGAAGTACTGTACCATCTACCATACTCCACGGACTTAAGTCCATGTAACTTTGATTTGATTCCAAAGATGAAGAAACCATTTTTTGGCATTCGCTTCAAAACTGTTCCAGAGATTCACAGGCAGTAGACCGCTCCATTCACACGATCAACAGAACAGGCTCTGCTAACGGTATAGCCTTACATATCGCTAGAAACGGGTTCTACACAACGCTCATGACTACTTTGGACAGTAACAGGTGCAAACATGTAACGCTTTTGTACTAGTTGTGAATAAGTAGTTGCCACTATTTAAGTTACAACCCTCGTATACGCTCCTAATGGCAGAAGTTCCCCATCCTCCTCCTCATACCATTTACAGCACGTATTGGCTTGCAGTCTCTGTAACAAAGTATGATTGAATAAATACTGCCATGCATGGAAACCATGCATTTCTGGACCTAAGTTCATTAGACCTATTTCGTTACATAGTCTCTAGTCGACCAGATCCTGGAGTTAGTACTCTAGGGGAAAAGACCCTCATTATAGAGGGTTGGAACTTAAATAGTGTCGACTATTTATTCACAACCGATACAAAAGCGTTACCTGTTTGCACCAATTACTACCCTTTAGTCACCAGCATTGTCTGTAACCCGTTGTATGCGATGTGGAAGGCGTAGTATGCCGTTATCAGAGCCTGTTCTGTTGATGGTGCAAATGGAGCGGTCTGCTGACTGTCGTATCTCTGGAACAGTGCTGAAGCGAATGCCAACAAATGTTTCATTCATCTTCGAAATCAAATCAAAGTTATAAGGACTTAAGTCCGGGGAGTATGATAGCACAGTATTTCCCAATCCCATCGATCGAATAGAGCGCGCTGTATGCGCCCGTGCATTGTCAGGTGATGGGCGGGTTGCGCAGAAAGATTCCCCGCACACCTCTTGAAGACCTTGATGAAATTGTCATGCTGATCGACCTCTGGCACATTCAATCTTGATCCAACGCGTTGTTCCCGTTTCGAAAACATAGTGACACCGTTACATTAGACTGCTCGCTCACGAGTGACTGTTTCCTTCGATTGTGCACACGCCCGTGACGTAAGGTAGGTATGTCAACAACGTGTGCTACCAGTGACAATAATAGATTCCACTTCATTGTGTCGCAGTAGCAGTGTTGCCACTGTTTAAATTCCGACCCTCGTACACAATGTATGCAAAATACAAATAAGTAATGAATTACAACGACACGTCCGATGCTGATTTTTTTCTGCATGACAGTGATAAAAAAGATGGTTTTTGACGCGTGATATATTTTGCAATTGCATTGAGTGATAGAAGCTGATATTGTCGGTAAAATGTGTTGCGAATAGACTTCGTAGTTAAAAAGTAACACATTAAAACATCATGGCAGATGCAAAAGTTTGACATCAAGAACATTGATAATCTAACCGAGTAATAGCTTTTTCCCTTCTATCTCTTGACGTCGTGTATCAACGTGAATATATTCAAATGTTCAGACGTTTGTTAAACTATCGGACCAAACTGCGTGGCCATCAGTCCGTAGCTTACAAACTACTTAAACCTAGTAAACTAACCTACGGACAACACACACACCCATGCCCCAGGGAGGACTCGAACCTCCAAGGCGAACAACCGCGCGCTCCGCATCGAGACGCTTTAGACCGCTCGGCTACTCCACTGCGGAGTGAATATATTCTTACAAGTTTGAAATTACGTAAGTAGCACTGAAAGTAGCTAGAATTTATTCATTTTATACTGACGGACAAACAAATTTGGTAGATTTGGGCACCGTCAAGACGAACACACAGTTTCAAAGTGTAATACTTGTCTTATCGTGTTTGACTTAACGTAAGATTATAAATCTTTAATCAGTAGAAGTTGAAAGCATTTTAAATTTTTTAAATCAACATGTAAGACGTACGTGAATGACAGAAACAGATCTCTTTTCGTCCTCGGTGGCGTGTAAAACCTGACTGTGTACTGTGTATGTGAGTATGCTCATATCTCGTTCTGTATACTCACATCTCGTTCTGTATAGGCTTTGTGTAGCTGCCGAGGTCAGCGGTATTCACAGAACTAAGCTGGAATAATTAATTAGATAAACAAGCACAGCCATGTTACGGTTTCAATACTGCATTGCGTAACAGCGCCCGTACTTGAGATGCGGAACATCTCACTCGTGGGATTCTACAGTGTTACGTTAGCATACACCGTATTTCTGATTGTTACATATTAGCAGAAAAGACAAGTGGAGCGTGTCTTAGTAAAGCTACTCCCGTAAGAAATAAATTTTCGGTAACAGCAAGTTTTCCATCTGTGTTCGAGGGGAGTAGTTTCTTTATATTTTCGAATTTTGCTGTTGCCATTCAACAGAGGCAAATTTAATTGATCGAAGGAAGTATTGTATTAAATTTTGGCAGTATTAATCAACTGAAGGACATGTTGACAAAAGAAATCGCCTTGATAAAAATGATAATTAACTGTATGGACATTTTTACTGATGATGTAATCATCCCGATTGAGATGGCACATTTGCTATTGGCAAAGTTCGTTTTAATGTCCAGTGTTTGTGACTTGGATCCTTTCTGTGAACAGTTATATTATTATAGGGCTTTTATCATTAGTGTAGTAAACATGCCTACACAGTGTCTCGCGGATAATTGTGTTTGTAGTGCTGTTTTACAAATGCAGAAGTTCTAAGAATTTGTATTGCTCCGCCTGAAACAACTAATTACTTGAGTACCTTGACCTCCAGTCTCTTTTTGAGTAATCCATTAAGGGTACAGACAGAGTCATAAGAAACCTGTAAAAAGAATAATACCGCCGAAATTTCTGCCATCTTCACAGTTGTGCTAGAACGGCCGAAGCATCGATGGTATTGTCGTTTATACACTCCCAGAAATAAAAATTAATACACCATTAGCCTTTTGAATTTGAAGTTTAGAAATATGTGTTGTTGTTGTGGTCTTCAGTCCGGAGTCTGATTTCATGCAGCTCTCTACCTCATTATATCTTAAGCAACCTTCTTCATCTCCTCATAAGAATAGCAACCCACATCCATTTCAATCTGCTTACTGTATTCGATTATTACCACACACACTTACCCCCAATGCTAAATTTACGATTCATTGGTGCCTAAGAATGTGTCCTACCAATCTAACCGCCGCGCGGGAGTAACCGAGCGGTCTGGAGCGCCACGTTGCGGATCGTGCGGCCTCCCGCGTCCGAGGTTAGAATCCTCCCTTGGGGATGGATGTTTGTGTTTTCTTTAGTATAACTTACTTCATAAGTAGTTTGTAAGTTGTTTTATATTTTTTTTCTCCGCAATTCTGTTCAATAACTCATTAGTTACGCGACCTACCCACCTAATTTCAAATTATACATGTTGAATTACACACTGCAGCAGTAGCGTAAGCTGGCGATTTATTTTGGTAAACATATATGCAACCAACTGGTTTTATGGATGTTTTATTATATTTTTCAAGCCGTTGCAGGCCGGTCGCGGTGGCCGAGGGGACTAAGGCGCTCCAGTCACGGTCCGCACTGCCACTACGGTCGGGGGTTCGAATCCCCCCTCGGGCATGGATATTTGTGCCGTCCTAGTTCGTAGGTAGTTCATAAGTAGTTTGTAAGTTTAGGGACTGATAGCCCCGTAGTTAAGTCCCATAGACTTTACAAACATTTGAACAAGCCGTTGCAGGTTCGTCATCAGCAGATAAGTTACAGGAGAATTTATCATCATCTTGCACCAACTGTAGTTTCACGCAGTTATGGTGGTTCGTGATTCTATCATAGGTAATAGCATAACCATGACAGCATGTTGATATACTTGGTGTCAGAATTTTCACTTCAACTGAAAATTGTGATGCCAAGTTTAGCAACATGGCCGCGCGCTCCAAGGTGCCTTGCTCCGGATCACACGGTTGCTCCCGGCAACACTTCTAGAGTAAAGAAGGTGTTGCTCCCGGTGGAAGGTTCGAGTACTCCCGGGCATGTGTGTGTGTGTGTGTGTGTGTGTGTGTGTGTGTGTGAAGTCTTTTGGTTAGTTTCAGTAGTTTGTAAGACTGGGGACTGATAACCACATTATTTATACCCTATAGATTTACAAACATTTAAATTTGTTTTAGTAACAAACTTTCATGTGTAAAATTGTCTTGCTGTTACCTATAATAAAAAACACAAACCACCATCATAGGGTGATCCTACACTTCGTGAAATATAATAAATGCTCCTGTAACTTATCCACTGATGATGAACCTGCAACGGCTTGAAAAATAGTTATATAATAAAACATCCATAATAGCAGTTGGTTGTCGGCATTTTTTTTTTTAATTAATCCCCAATCTACCCACCTAATCTTCAGAATTCTCCTGTAGCACCAAATTTCAAAAGCTTCTATCCTCTTCGGGTCTTATTTACCGTCCTATTATCGTCGAAGTTTCACTCCCCTACAAGGCAATAAACCACATAAATACCTTCAGAAAAGACTTCCTAATACTTAAATTAATAAACGATGTTAAGAAATTTCTCTTCTTTGCAGTGCCATTCCGCAATTTATATTCTGTGTATTGCGACCATCATGTGTTATTTTACTGTCCAACTAAAAAAACTCATCTAACATTTTTTGTTTCGTTACCTAATCTAATCCTTTCAGTGTCGCCTGGTTTCCATACCATTACCCTTGTTTTGTTTTGTTTATGTTGATCTTGTACGCTACTTTTAACACTGTCCTTTCACAACCAATTGCAATTCCACGTCCTTTACTGTCTCTGACAGAATTATATGAAATCAGGAAAACGCATGTCTTTATGTCTTCGCCATGAATGTAAATTTCTTGTCTAAATTTCTCCTTGCTTTCTTTCAAACTTGCTCAATGCAACATTCGAGAAAAGCTACACGTTTTAAAGCGCCTTGCTGCGGAGCGCGAGGTTGATCGCCGTCCTGGGTTCGAATCCTCCGTCGGGCATGGGTGTTTGTGTTGTCCTCATCATAAATTATTTTAAGTAGTTTGTAGAGGTAGGGACTGATGAACAACGTAGTTACGTCCCTTAGATTTACAAACATTTGAACGTTTGAAAGGTTACAACTCTGTTTCACTCCGTTCCCAATCACTGCGACCCGTTCATGCCTTTCGACTCTAAGTGAGTCTGGTTTTTGTACAATTTGTAAATTACCATTCGTTCCCTATATTTTACTTTCGCTGATTTCAGAATTTGGAAGAATGTATTCCAATGGGGACTGTTAAAAGCTTCCTCCAAAAGTACAAAAGTTAGAAATGTTGGTTTGCCTATACTTTACCTTCTACGTCGTAAGGTGAGTATTGCCTCCCGTGTTCCTACATTTCTTCTAAATCGAAACCGATCTTTCCCGAGGTCAGCTTGTATCATATTTTCCATTCGTCTGTGAATTATTCAGGTTACAATTTTGCAACCTTGACTTATTAAACAGATGTTCGAGTCCCGGTTCCCGCACACAAATTTAATCTGCCAGGAAGTTTCATATCAGCGCACACTCCTCTGCAGAGTGAAAGTTTCATTCTGGAAACATCCCTTAGGCTGTGGCTAGCTATGTCTCCACCATATCCTTTCTTTCAGGAGTGCTAGTCTTGCATGGTTCGTAGGAGAGCTACTGTGAAGTTTGGAAAGTAGGAGGCGAGGTACTGGCGGAAGTAAAGTAGAGAGGCGGCATCGTGAGTCGTACCGTGATAACACAGTCGGTAGAGCGCTTGCCTGCGAAAGGCAAAGGTCCCAGGTACGAGTCCCGGTTTCGGCACACAATTTTAATCTGCCAGGAAGTTTCAGATGATTCTTTAATTTTCACACCTGTCTGTACCTGCTTTCTTTGGAATGGGGATTATTAGATTTTTCTTAAAATCTGAGGGTTTTTGGCCTGTCTCATACATATTACACACCAGGTGAAATAGTCTTCTCATAGCTGGCTCTGTTAGGGACTTCAGCAACTCCTAGGGAATGCCGTCTGCCGCGGTGGAGTAGCCGAGAGGTCTAAAGCGTCTCGCTGTGGAGCACGCGGTTGCTCGCCGTGGAGGTTCGAGTCCTCCCTGGAGCATGGGTGTGTGAGTTGTCCGTAGGTTAATTTAGCTTAGTTTAAGTAGTTTGTAAGCTGCGGACTGATGACCACGCAGTTTGGTCCGATAGATTTGCAAACATTTGAACAATTTTGGAATGCCGTCTACTCCAGGGACCTTGTTTCCACTTAGGTCTTTCAATGCTTTGTGAAATTCTTCTGGACGAGAGCGACGCCTGCCCCTGGGGTGAATAGGAATCGGAAATATAATTTTTACGTTTCGATACGTAATTCGTTCAGCCTGGCGTGCCCGACGGATCACGGGTGGCGCCGCGCGCCTGTTGCTGGATAATACCACACGCAGCTTCCCGACACGTGCCTGTCCATTCGAAACTGCTTGGTGGCTCTGCTCTGCTGAAGACGGTACGTCACCCTCTGAGAATCAGCCACCAACCACGGACCAGACTGGCGGTCACGTGGGGTGCACTGCACTAGGACCTAAACGCCAACCTGAAGAACGGAAGTTTTTTTGCGCCCCGGCGTCCGACCTGACTAGACCTGTTTCCTTCAGCTCCGATGTTTCCATTACTTTGCTCTGATGTGTCTTTAGGGACAGACGTCGACCTCTCCCCGAGTCCCATTTAGTAGCTTGTAACAACTTAAGGTAATAAAACACAACTTGATGTTACCATAACTTCACGTCTTTGTCATTTAACTCCATGCCCACTCATCCGCTCAACCATCCTGGCACACTTCTCTTAGTAGTTTCTATTTTATTTTCATCTACATCTTCTTCCGCCCCTACAATACTGTCTCGAAGTTCATTTCCTTTGTAGAGACCCTCTATGTATAGCAAGATATCGATTGGAAAGTTGGGATTACGTATCATCTGAGCGTTGGTCTTGAGCAGCAGCGCCGCCTGCTGGGGTTCTCAGGAATTGGTGGAGTAGTGTAGTGGCGGGAAACCGAAGTGAGAGAGAGAGAGAGAGAGAGAGAGAGAGAGAAAGAGAAAGAGAGAGAGAGGACCGGACTCTGGAGAGCAGCGCACGTTCGCAACGTGGCTGGCGCACAGTGGTCCCGAATTCCTAAAAGCTGGCCAAAAGTAGGACATGAAAACTTTATTCTAAGGAATTTTAATGGTTGGAATAGTTGTAGTGGTACACCTAGTATCTATTATCACCGTAAAGGGAATCGCCCTATATATGGCTCAGGAACGCATTTTGTTTATGAGCACCGGGCCTACGCACTGTTTACTCGTCGAGCGTCGAAAGCAGCACGAAGTTCAGACGTGTGTACAATCGCGAAAAGTTAACAGATTTGGATTTTGCAAAATGAAGCCTTCTCCAGAAAGTAAGTACAATTTTAGCGCGTAGTTTCAAACTGTCATTGACAATGTATGAAATAGTAAATAGTTAATCAAAGTAGTGGTATTTTTCTTGGTCGCGTTCTGAGAAGTCCTGTTGAAGAAGGCAATAAGTCAAAAGTCCTGCTCTTAAGCCGAATGGAAATTGCTACTTAGGCATTTCTTGAAAACATATCCAAGAATTAGCTGCAACTAGCTTCGACTTCGGTTTCAGTTATAATTTTTATGCGATGATGTGTGCTCCCTTTGTAGTTGTTCGTAATTTTACCGTCTGAAATATTTTTTATAGGAAACTGGTCAAAACAATTCTCCTACTAATGTTACTCCTTCATTTTGTACAGAACCTTTGGATAATACGGAAGAGATTTATTTCACGAGAAAGGAAATTTTTGTATTTGTGAAATCGGTATTGAACGAGAATATCAGCGTGGCCACTGACGTTGTTGAGATGAAAATATCAAACAAACTGAAGAAGCCATACACTTTACCGAAAAGTTTGAAACATTCCATGCCTTTATTGGATTTTCCAACATTAGAATGTGTACAAACACTAATCTCTATGCGGGAAATTGCAAAGAATTTTCTGGAATGTTGGCTTTGGTGCGTTTTTAGCCATACTGGAGCCGCCACTTGATCTGTCTAAAATTTGACTTCGAATTCGTGATCACCGACCCCGAAAAACCCCGAATACAGACTTTCACTTGAATTGAATACGATTTTGAAGAGAATTCCGTCGTATTTCATCCGCCAGTTTGTTTTTGGTCCATTTTAGGTTACGGTAGTAACACTAAAAGTGGGCCTTTGCGATCGTCTTTTGACAGTTCGAAATTTAAATGTAAATAACGGCTTAACCATTCATCTGACACGAAAATTGAATAACCGAATTTGTAGAGGAGAAATTCTCTACAACTTTTTTTCGTATTTCGTATCGTTTCAGAGATATTTGCAAAAACATGTGTTCACTGTTTTTAACACGAACCGTTCAACCGTTTAGCACCAAATTTTACAGACATAACTGTAGGCCGCCAGAGACCAGAACCTCCCTTTTTCAAATATTTCGGACAAAAAATAAGGTAGTAATATAAAAAAAACCGTTTGCAGTATAATTGTAATTGCAAACGAACCGTTCATCTGACACGAAAATTAAATAACCTAATTGGTAGAGGGGAAAATTCTCTATAACTTCGCTCTATTATGATTTTTTTTTTTTTCATATCTTGCATCGTTGCAGAGATATTTGCAAAAATAACGGCGATTTGACTAGGCCTGTCTGTAACGTGTTCCCTCTTTTTAAATGGAACCTGCCGGCCGCGGTGGCCGAGGGGACTGAGGCGCTTCAGTCACGGTCTGCACGGCCACTACGGTCGGGGGTTCGAATCCCCCCTCGGGCATGGATATTTGTACCGTCCTAGTTCGTAAGTAGTTCATAAGTAGTTTGTAAGTTTAGGGACTGATGACCCCGTAGGTAAGTCCCATAAGCTATACAAACATTTGAACATTTTGAACTGTTCAACCGATCGGCACCAAATTTTACAGACATAATTGTTGGCTACCAGAGACCGGAACCTCGCTTTTTTTTAATATTTCGGACAAGAAATACGTTGGTAATACAAAAAAAAGCCGTTTGTAATGTAATTTTAATTGCAAATAAACCGTTCATCTGACGCGAAAATTGAATAAACGAATTTGTAGAGGAGAAAATTCTCTGCAACTTTGTTCTCTTATGTTTTTTTCATATCTCGTATCGTTTGAGAGATATCTGCAAAAATAACGGAGTTTTGAAACCCTCCATTGAATTAACGAAAAACAGCCGTTCGCAGATGTCACGTGACATTCCTCGCCCAGAACTCTGGCATACGCCATTTTGCGTCGCGTAGTTGATGATTTTCTTATTGTAACTTAAACGTTGTTATTTCAAAGCAATGGCGCACTTTAGAATTAACAAAGCCACGTCGTTCTTCGTACGATAAATGATAATCTAGTGTCTACAAATGCCATATTAGCATCAGTTAACTACGGCCGTCAATAGTATGAGATTTAGGAACGCAACTTCCAATTTTAGCCATAGTGTAGTGGGCGATTCGTTAGTCTGTGACGCTGAAGGTCTGTGGTTCGGAACCCGCCACTAGTTAAAATTTTTTCCCTAAAAAGGTTTCAAACACTCTTATTAATTAATTTTTTATTATTTAGATTACTATTTTGGTCCAAAATGTTTGCAAAAACTACGAATAAAGTGGGCCGTAAAACACGTCAGTGCGATTGTTTTCTAAATTTTGACTTCGAATGCCTAATCAGATACCCCGAAAACCGCCAGTGTCAGATTTTCAGGCGATTTTACAACGTTTTCGACTTTTGGTCAGCTTTTTGGGATTTGGGACCTCTGTGTTGAAGTCTGGTGGCTGGCTCTCCGCGGACTCCTGTAAGAGGAATACAGCATTAGTAGTGAGCTTCTTGATGCTGTCGCGTCGTTCAAATATCTTGGCGTAACGTTGCAGAGCGATATGAAATGGAACGAACATGTAAGTACAGTTGTGAGTAAGGCGGAAAGCCGACTTCGGTTTGTTGGGAGAATTTTGGGAAGATGTACTTCACCTGTAAAGGAGACCGCGTATAAAACGCTTTTACGGCCACGTCTTGAGTATTCAAAAACGTTCAAATGTTTGTTCAACTTATGGGACTTAACTACGGGGTCATCAGTCCCTAAGCTTACAAACTACTTATGAACTACCTATGACTAAGGACGGCACAAATATCCATGCCCGAGGGGGGATTCGAAACCACGACCGTAGTGGCCGTGCAGACCGTGACTGGAACGCCTCAGTCCCCTAGGCCACCGCGGCCGGCTCTTGAGTATTGCTGAAGTGTTTGGGACCCGCAGCAAACCAGTTTAAAGGAAGACATAGAGGCGGTTCAGAGGCGAGCAGCTAGATTTGTTACCGGTAGGTTCGACCAATGTGCGAGTGTCACGGAAATGCTCCGGCAACTCAATTGGGGATCGCTGGAGGAAAGACGACGTTCTTTTCGTGAATTTCTGTTGAGTAAATTTAGAGGGCCGGAATTTGAAGCTGAGTGTAGTACGATCTTACTGCCGCCTACTTACATTTCGCGTAAGGATCACAAAGACAAGATAAGAGAAATTAGGGCTCGTACGGAGGCATATAGGCATTCTTTTTTTCCTCGTTCCATTTGGGAATGGAATAGGAAAGGAAATGCCTAGTAGTGGTACAGTGTACCCTCCGTCACGCACCTTACGGTGAATTGCGGAGTATGTAGATGTAGATGTAGAAGAGGACTGTGGTCTGCTCGCGTGTCGTGTCGTCGCGTCTGAGGCCGCTGTCTGCACTTCAGATAAATCCACGGGCTCGGTATTTCCGCCTCGGCGGTTGCGAGTGGCTTGCTCCTAGCTCGACTGATAAAATACAGCGTTGCGCTGCTTTAAACTTCTGCTGTCTGTCTGCACGGTAGCGCGCCACGCTCGGCCATCTGATAAGAAGTTCGATGAGGAAGGAAGAGTTGAAGTTGTGTTTAGCAACTGGATTTAATAGAACTTATCGCAGTTAATGTTTCTGATAGGACAAACTGATATCATTGTTGTGCTGAACAGTCTAAACTCATCTATTTCCATTACTGAAACTTTCTGAAGTTTCGTAATTATGCTGAGGGAAAAGTTCTTTTCGACAGCAAAGTGGTTGTTGATCTCGCGTCTGGTGTTTCAACTGAGTTTGTTGTATCTTAAATGTTTAAATGTTTGTATAGCTTATGGGACTTAACTACGGGGTCATCAGTCCCTAAACTTACAAACTATTTATGAACTAGCTAACACTACGGACGGCACAAATATCCATGCCCGAGGGGGGATTCGAACCCCCGACTGTAGTGGCCGTGCAGACCGTGACTGGAGCGCCTCAGTCCCCTCGGCCACCGTGGCCGGGTGTTGTATCTTAGATTAAGGCATCAAATAATCAGCAGTCTATGTTGCAGTCTTGATTTTAATTTATCCAACTACGCTTTTACGAGGTGCATTCAAGTTCTAGGGCCTCCGACTTTTTTTCTCCTGACTGGAAAGAGATAGAAACATGCGCATTGTTTTAAAATGAGGCCGCGTTCGTTGTCAATACGTCCCAGAGATGGCAACACCGTACGGCTGATGGAATGTTACCGACAGCGGCAAGAATGAAAACTGTTTTAGATACTTAAAATGGCGACGTTTTCCTTAATTGAACAGCGTGCAACCATTCGTGTTCTGAATTTGCGTGGTGTGACACCAATTGAAATTTATCGACAGTTGAAGAAGACATATGGTGATGGAGTTATGGATGTGTCAAAGTGCGTTTGTAGGTGCGACAGTTTAATGAAGGCAGAACATCGTGTGACAAAAAATCGAAACAACCTCGGGCTCGCAGAAGCCAGTCTGATGACATGATCGAGAAAGTGGAGAGAATTGTTTTGGGGGATCGTCGAATGACTGTTGAACAGATCGCCTCCAGAGTTGGCATTTCTGTGGGTTCTGTGCACACAATCCTGTATGACTATCTGAAAATGAGAAAAGTGTCATCCAGGTGGGTGCCACGAATGCTGACGGACGACCAGAAGGCTGCCCGTGTAGCATGTTGCCAAGCAACGTTGTCGTGCAACGACGGCATGAATGGGACTTTCTTTCCGTCGGTTGTGACAACGGATGAGACGTGGATGCAATTTTTCAATCCAGAAACAAAGTGCCAGTCAGCTCTTTTGTATCCCATCCCCGTCGCCACTTTTGTGTCCCAGCCTCGTCGCCGCTTTTGTGTCTCGTTTCCGTCGTAGGTGTCGGTGGCCGAGTGGAATGAGACAGACACAGGAATAAAGATAGCACGCTGGTGCAGGTACGGAGGGGAGCAGCCAGAAACTAGAAACACTAGAGTAAATTAAAACGAGATGTATAATGCACAGAATTTATACAATACTTAACTTTTACATAGTTGTGTACTGCAGAATGCTGATACATAGTTGAGCTAGAGGCCTGCCTAGTACTGCTTCCTAGTGCCTATACGATAGCCAAGTCTTCACTGGTGCCTATCTGATTACGAAGGTCCTAACTGGTTGCTATCTCAGTCCCAAGTGGGTGGCCACGAGCGGAGTTGTCGCAGAGGGCGCTCGTGGCTGTCGTCGTAAGAACGCCGCGCCGTGCGTGCATGGCGGCGCGCGGCGAAAGTAGGTGGCGCGCACTTTGGACTTGTGCGACACCACAAGCTCAATGGAAGCACACAGATTCACCGCCACCAAACAAATTTCGGGTAACTGCCAGTGCTGAAAAAATGATGGTGTCCATGTTCTGGGACAGCGAGGGCGTAATCCTTACCCTATGCGTTCCAAAGGGCACTACGGTAACAGGTGCATCCTACGAAAATGTTTTGAAGAACAAATTCCTTCCTGCACTGCAACAAAAACGTCTGGGAAGGGCTGCGCGTGTGCTGTTTCACCAAGACAACGCAGCCGCACATCGAGCTAACGTTACGCAACAGTTTCTTCGTGATAACAACTTTGAAGTGATTCCTCATGCTCCCTACTCACCTGACCTGGCTCCTAGTGACTTTTGGCTTTTTCCATCAATGAAAGACACTCTCCGTGGCCGTCCTTCACCAGCCGTGCTGCTATTGCATCAGCGATTTTCCAGTGGTCAAAACATTTTGTGTCCCAACTTGGTCGCCGCTTTTGTGTCCCAGCCTCGTCGTAGGTGTCGGTGGCCGAGTGGAATGAGACCGACACGCTGATGCAGGTACGGAGGGGAGCAGCCAGAAACTATAAACACTCGAGTAAATTAGAAAGAGATATATTGCACAGAATGTAACAATACTTAACTTTTACATAGTACTGCAGAATGTTGATACATAGTTGTTAGAGGCCTGCCTAGTGCCTGTACAATAGCAAAGTCTTCACTGGTGCCTATCTGCTTACGAAGGTCCTAACTCGTTGCTATCTCAGTCCGAAGTGCCGACTCGTTCCTCTATCAGTCCGAAGTGCTATATATTTCCGTGGTGGCCACGAGCGGGGTTCCAGCAGAGGGCGCTCGTGGCTGTCGTCGGAAGAACGCCGCGCCGTGCATGCATGGCGGCGCGCGGCGAAAGTAAGTGGCGCGCACTTTGTACTTGTGCGACACCACAAAACAGACTCTTAAAGAAGCCATCGCCGCTGCCATGTAATCATGGCGTCAGCGTTGTGAAAAGCGTGTACGTTTGCAGGGTGATTACGTCGAGAAGTAACGCCAGTTTCATCGATTTCGGGTGAGTAGTTAAGTAGAAAAAAATCGGAGGCCTTAGAACTTGGAATGCACCTCGTAGCACGGTTAGCGTAATATCAGACTGGAACAACAGGCAAATGTTTATTTTAAGTCCGTGTACCTAGCGGGTAGCGAATCTAGTAAGGCTAAGGTGATAAATTAAAAAAAAAATCGAACTGACATGGGTGGAGAGATGGGTATTCTTATGCATTTGAAGCGGTGGGGCAGCAGCGGTGTGAAAATTTCATTCTGGAAACATCCCTTAAGCTGTGGCTAAGCCATGTCTCCACCATATCCTTTCTTCCAGTAGTGCTAGTCTTGCATGGTTCGCAGGAGAGCTTCTGTGAAGTTTGGAAAGTAGGAGGAAGTAAAGTTGTGAGCTTCTGTGAAGTTTGGAAAGTAGGAGGAAGTAAAGTTGTGAGGCGGCATCGTCAGTCGTGTCGGGATAGCACAGTCGGTAGTGCGCTTGCCCGCGAAAGGCAAAGGTCCCAGGTTCGAATCCCGGTTCCACCACACAATTTTAATCTGCCAGGAAGTTTCGGTTTCTTCTTTGTTGGGAAACAGTTTTGTTGCTTGCGACAATTTATTGCCACGTCTGTGTTGGTTTTCCTTCAGCTACAACATTACATTAATTGAAGTGGGCATTGCATTCCACACTCACTGAGTTGACTGGAGTTCTAGTGAACAAACCTTAAAGTTCCTCAATAAAAAATCGAGGTCTTTCTGCAAAGTTTCAACTCTTCTAATGTTTACTAAACTTTTTATTGTTAAAAGAAAATGAAATTCTTCAGTAAATAGCTGCAGCTTAAAAGAGAATCGCAAATAAACTGTCTTGTGATGTACTGTTACATTCATTTCCACGGATCTTAGGAAACCTAAGACATACAACTGTGGAGTTATTTTTATAGTTATTACCAGTTTTGTGGCAAATACGTTCCCTAATGTAAAAAATACGTTAAAGTCAATATGAACGACACTGTTCACACTCATCCGATATCGTATTCAGAAATGTAGCTTGCCGGCCGCTTGGAGCGTTACTGTCACAGTGTATAACAGAAGTCTGTGGGAGTGTCTTGACATTCTATGTTAGTACATTGATCTCTATACTACGTGGATGTCTGAGCGTGTCAGTTATAGATGTTAATATTTCTTCTTGCCAAATTCAAATATAAAAAGGAAAAGGAAAAGAAAATTCGTGGCTATTCCGCTCCCATATTAGCATATTGACGGAAATTTCAAATCAATAATTAAGACACGCGATGGAGAGGCCGAGCGGTCTAAGACGCCTCCTCTCTCGGACAGGTGTGTGTGTGTGTGTTTGTTTGTTCGTTCTTAGTTCAAGTAGTTTGTAACCCAAGGGGCCGATAACCAGAGTAGTTAAGTCCCTATAGAGTTACAAACATTTTAATGTTTGAATAATAATAACTGATGGAAATTTGTTTGTTAAATTATAATATGGGGGCCAATGGGAAATCGTGTGCAGAACATATGAATGTGCAGACACGCTGCAGTTATATGTCCAGACACCAGAATTAGACATCCAGTTTGCATAGTGTTAGACAGTGACATTAAGCGAAGTAGCAGTGATCTCTATACAAACTGGATGTGTAACTCTATTGTAAAAGCATATTACTGAAGCGTGCATACACATTCAAAGTTTTGCACACTTTTTCCATTGTCCGCGATGTTTAGATTTGCCAAAAGAATTTACATCACTTATTAGGCGCAAAACAATTGCTTGTTTACCTGTCGATATGAAATTTATTTCAATGTGCTATCTAATAGACTAATACTGATATAGGAGCGGAATCGATTTCTTTTTTTAATACAGCATAGCAGCCATATTTGAATTTGGCAAGAAACTGAATATGAACATCTATGGCTGGCACGCTCAGACAGCTGAACTTCAATATCCAGGTGGCATAGGGATCACAGACTGGAAATGCCGTATACAGTATCATTGGTGTCATTGAACTGTCGCCGGCGTATTTCTATACTATAAACATGCGAGAAGTCACATATGTATTTGTATAAAGCGATCGTAAAAGTACGAATGAACTCACAAAACTACGATTCCTTAGAGTTTTGACAGAATGGTCAATTCATGTGTTGTATATAACAGTAATTTTTCGTACAGCAAACAAAAGATACAGTTATATACAGTAATGAGTTATTGATTTGCCGTTCTTATTAACCTGTCACTAATTTCATTCCACTTAGGCTTTTCTATCAGTAGTGTGGTCATTATAAAAGAGCCATTAGTCATGGATAACACGTATTTTTATTCTGTTGAGTATTCTTACGAAAACAATAGTCTACTTTGATACATAAGTAATGAGTCCCGTTAATTTGCGGTTTTTGTTCATCGGTTACCAGTTTCGGCCGACTTCGGGCTTTTCTTTCAATAGAGTATGTGACGATACGTATGGTAGAGGCGAGGAGTGTGAAGGGGAGTAGGAAGATTAATTTTTCCTGAAATTTTTAAGATGTAATATTTATTTATTTTTCCATAAATATAATATACTTCATTTTAATTACATAAATCCAGCACATGAAGTAAAATATCGATCATAGATTGATTACACAAGTAACATTTAATAACTCTGACGTGAGAGAAGACTGTGATACTTTCATATGTTTTGAAATAGGTAAGCAATTTTTATTAGTCGTCTTTTGATATCCATACAAGGCGGACATATTTTATTGCTGTTTTGTTTAATTGGACCAAGTTTTGTTAAACACAGACTTAATATGTTAAACAGTGTTTCTTTATATCAACCAAGATTTCCTACGTTATAATTATAAATTTATATAGCCAGAGACTGTTTTGAGTCCTTTAACTTTAACATCCTACGTTAATTATGTAGCAGGAAAAGGCCTTAAAAGACGGCCCCACGCCCGTCAATTTGATGCAGTGACGTGACGTATTGTTATAAAGCTTTAACAGCCGGGTAAACTTATAAAGTCAAATTAAAAAAAAAAAAAAAATAGACAAACTCATAAACTAAAATTTTGAACTTTAAATATTTATTATCATACGCCATTTTCTCAGAGATTATGATTTTTCAGCAGTTTAGTACTTTGTTTAATACTTTATTAATTATTTAATCATTACAAGTAGTATGGAAGTTAAAAATGTGCTGTTTGTCGTGTTCTTCTCACAACACGATTCTACAATGTTTATGTTAAATTCAACTACTACGGAAGTATCAGCTCAGATGCAAAGCACGTTCAAACCAACTACTAGAGGTTACGACGTCATTTCGTGTCACATGATCATAGTAGTAACTGGACGTGTTTTCGTTAATAAGGAAATGATTATGTTCAAATTCATATGCTTGCTTCGTAATTCCTGATGGTTAGCGTCGATTTTAATTCGTTTCACGAGTACGGTACATTTAGCGGATTTCAGATTCGTTTTAATAATTCAAAACTACACCTGATTTTTCAGTAACCGATTTTTTTTATGATTACTAATATCTCTTCGTTCATAACCATGGAATGTAGCTTAATGCAACTCGTAAACTCATAATACTTCCTTGCTTTCATGAACTTTCTTATGACCTCCTAATTTTAACAACTGCTTGGTATTCGTACACAGAAACAATAATTACTTGCAATTAAACGTCCCGTAATCACAAAAGTATCCCGATATGTGTACGCTTAGGTAGGCACTGTACCTGTAGATATATCTGCTAAGACTTCGTCGTATAATCGTCTCCGTCCACCCGCCAGACGTCATATGGCTACAGTAATTACTGCCACGCGTGTAAGGCCGGGGCCTCACACACTAAAATAGTGAGTGAGGTAAATATAGGAAAGGTTGGGGAAATGCCAGCCGACTATATTATAACCCCATACTGCTTCAACAAGCCTTTCAATACAACAATTGGAAGTAGGGAGCAGTGGGAGAAAATAGTTCGACACCGAATGGGGGATATTGTCTGGTTCACTGACGGGTCAAAATCAGACCAAGGCGTTTGGGCCGGGGTATACGGGTGCAGCCAAAACTGGAGGGCGTCATCTCTCTAGGGAAACTGGCCTCAGTATTTCAGGCTGCCATCAGGGTGTGTGTGGAGGAGAATTTTTCGTAGGTGCTACAAAGATCGTAGCATCTATATTTATTCAGACAGCCAGGCAGCCCTGAGATCACTGGCAGCTCCTGCAATAAGGTCTAAAATTGTTGCAGAATGTCATAGGGTTCTGGCGGAGCAAGGGGAAAGCAATAGAGTAAAACTATTGTGGGTCCCTAGCCACTAGGGGATCAGTGGCAACGAACATGCCGACAGATTAGCCAGGATGGGGGCAGAGACTCCATTTATTGAACCGGAACCTGTCCTGACAATCACCAAGGCAATGATCAAATTGGAGCTACGTAACTGGCTCAGAAGACAGCACGTAGAATATTGGACCAAAGTCCATCAACAAAAACATGACAATGTAATGATGCCAAAGCCATGTTTTAAAAGAAGCTCTGCAATCCTGGGTCTGAACAGGAGAGAGATTAGACTCATGGTTGGATTGCTGACAGGCCATGGGAATTTCAAAAAAACACCTACACGTAGAAAAATGGACCAAAGTCCATCAACAAAAACATGGCAATGTAATGATGCCAAAGCCATGTTTTAAAAGAAGCTCTCCAATCCTGGGTCTGAACAGGAGAGAGATTAGACTCATGGTTGGATTGCTGACAGGCCATGGGAATTTCAAAAAACACCTACATACAATGGGAATAACAGAAGAGGACCCTAAATGTAGGATCTGTGATGACGGTGATGAAACTGCATCACATCTAATCTTCGAATGCATTGCATTGGAGAGTAAAAGGCACAGAACATTTGGGACAACCAGACCAGAAGGAATTGTGTCTAATAAAGAACTGGTAAAGGGACTCCTTGCACTGTTCAAGGGCATTGGTTGGCTTTACTAGATATACAGGGAGCGATACCGCAAAATAAACTTAGTTTCGGTGCGGGCAGTGGCGGGTTGGACAAAGACTGTTTTGGCTTCCCTGAGAAAATCAAATCAAATCAATCAAGGCCGGGGCCACTCGGTCATACAAATAATATTACGCTTACACTAAAAACAAAAACTTCGATTCTGTAGATTGTATAACAAACCTAGTCAGATTTATTCACGCTGTAATTCTCTAAGAAGCTATTCTACGTGTGAGTAAAATTGGAGTGATTTCTAGTCTACAAATATAGGTACATCTATTTTAGACTGAATCATAAAAACAGGTTCATATTTATTAAGCTGTTTAAGGGAGAGTAATATTAGTGTAGGCGTACAGCGCAGTAATTATCGACTTGCTCATCTTGTTCGCATGGAGACGAGCTTTAATCGAAGTAGAGGACTAACCACTCATGAAGCCAAACAAGTCGAACAAACAGTATCTATTCCAGGTTAGACAAGCACTTCCGATATTGCTGACGTCAGAGCGATAGTGGCGACGAGAATAGACAGGGCTCTTTCTGGAACTGAAGTGAACAAACACATAGTTTGTCGTCTCTACTGAGGATAGTGCTCGGTGAACGAAAGATTTTTCTGGGAGGAGTATTGATTCAAGAACCTTCACGTGAGGTACAAGAGATAAAGGGAATATAATGGGAACCATTCGTGATGATTTCGCTTAATATACGAAATCACTACCCGATGATCTGAAACTATGGTTTATAAATTCCTTTGACTTTTTACGAAGGTTACAAAGATATTTTAACGAAAAGTTAACAAAAATTACACTTAATTATCCCAAATACATTACCTTTCACTGTGGTATAAACCTGTGCTCCTCCATTATATTTCAATATCAGTATAAAATCGCAGGATGGTAATTTTTCGTATTTAAATGTCTATCACGTTGTAGTCCTTAAACATATGGCGTACTAAGATATAATATCGGAGGAGTTTTCTACATCTACATGGGATACTCTGCAAATGACTTTTAAGTGCCTGGCAGAGGGTTCATCGAACCACCATTATACTATTATCTCCCATTTCATTATCGAATAGCGTGCGAGAAGAAAGAACACCCGAATCTCTCCGTTCGAACACTGATGTCTCGTATTTTATTCTGATAATCATTTCTACCTATGGAAGTGGGAGTCAAAAATATATTTTCGCATTCGGAGGAGAATGTTGGCGATTGGAGTTTCGTAAGTAGCCCACGCCGCAGCGAAAAGCGCCGTTGTTGCAATAATTCCCAGCCCAGATCCTGTATCATTTCCGTAACGCTGTCTCCCCTGTATCGTGACAATACGAAACAAGCTGCCTTTCTTTGGACTCTTTCGATGTCCTCCGTCAAACCCACCTGATAAGGATCCCACACTGGGCAGCAATACTCCAAAAAAGGACGGACAAGCGTGGTTTATGCAGTTTCTTTTGTAGTTCTGTTGCATCTTTTAAGGTTTCTGCCATTAAAACGCAGTCTTTGGTTCGCCTTTCCCACGTCATTATCTACGTGTTCTTTCCAATTTAAGTCTGAAGTAATAGTAATTATTATCACACTGTGGTATCATCAACGTCAATATTGGCAAATCTTCACTGGGCAGCAATACTCCAAAAATGGACGGACAAGCGTAGTGTATCCAATTTTCATTGAAGTATTTAGATACTGTCTACAACAAGGATGTTAAAATATTGTAACCTCCTTGATTTACAAAGTATATTGCAATTAGATTTACTGGTTAAAAAGTAATATACGAAAGCTGACTATGAACAACGAAAATGAAAGAGGTCATAAACATTTTCCTTCCATCATCACCGATAAAATATTTCATAACCCTTTAAATTATGTGTGAAGTGTGTTAGAAGTCCCTAAGAGTCATGTTTCGTATAATGGATGAACAATGTTGGAATATTAGCGTACTTTAAGATACTAGTTTAACACTTGTCTATTCGTGTTATACTTATCACAGGACTTTCTCCTATTGAGTAATTTATTATACCATTTTAATACTTTTAAATTCCTGAATAATTACGCAAAATGATGAAAATGAAATTTTTGTCACTCTGAAACTAGGTAACCCACCTTCAACAATGTCCATGTCGGATTTTAAATCGTAGGATGTGAAACACAGAAACCCAACAAGGAATGGCATGACAA
Organism: Locusta migratoria; assembly: GCA_026315105.1. Classification (NCBI taxonomy): domain Eukaryota; kingdom Metazoa; phylum Arthropoda; class Insecta; order Orthoptera; family Acrididae; genus Locusta; species Locusta migratoria. The sequence goes on along the minus strand of CM048744.1, from coordinate 726,603,399 downwards.
AATGACACCAAAGATGGAAAGATACGGGGGGGGGGGGATTAGATATTGATGCCAAAAGACACGGTGCATGTAGAAGAGAGGGGGCAACAGCCCTTTCAGTTGTTCCTGACACCAGTGTTAATGTCTTACTGTTGTCTGAAGATGGTCTCTACTTTCACTATGACAGATTAATGTTGCCGTATTCGGCTTTCTCATCATAATGTACACTAAACCTGAAATCCAGCTTCAAAAGATCAGTTCAATTCTCATCTTTATTTACATACCGTATACAATATAAACCGACTACTGGATTATCGTTTGTGTTAGACGGCGTGTATGAGATGCCTCGATCAGATATACCACTGTTCGTGTCGTTTACGCATAATATTTCATTGATAGTGACGAGGCTTGCATCTGTATTGCGATGCATTTTATAGTTTGGAACAATAGCGAGCGACTCACTAAATTCCCACTATATTGCAAAATTGTAAACTAAATTTGTTCATATTAGAAACTTTTGGAAGCAGTATCTTTTTCATTGACTATGCACGTGAAAAAAAAGGCATTTTTACGAAACTTGTCCGACGATTGCAAGTGTTGTACAGCCACAGTAAATTGTGTGAGTCACTTTTGTAATCATTTCATTGCAATATTTCCAAATATTTCCGTTCTTTGCCCTATTTCAGTGTTTGAAATTTTACGATCGCGACGTAAACTTAGCTATTATTAAGTCAAGCGCTCTATTGCAATACTTTATTTTCTTCATTATTACCACGTCTTGCTCCTTTTCGTTTAGTGAAAATACTGTCGACGTTTTCATACATTAACACTTGCTTTCATACTATTACTTGAATTGTGAGTGTGCGTCCATAAAAAGTCACAAAGAAGATAAATCAGAAAATTTTATTGCGAGATTTTCATTTTTAATGTTTTCGTTTCATCTAAGAATTTCAGAAGGAACTTGCAGTTCTTGTAGCATAGCAGATCCGAATAAAAACTATATTAGTCTAAATACGAATCCCATAGTGCCGTCTTCAATAATGAAATGGATTGTTTGCCGCTTCTAAACTCCTGCTTCGATTAGGTGTACTGGGTGGCGAAAAGCGAAGCGTCATGGACATGAGGCACCGAAGACTTGAAATCTACAACAGATTATGCATTCTCTGCAGAAAGTACCGGATATATCAGCCTTCGTTGCTTTCAGTATGAGTAGTGTGTTCTACATAAGGGAGTTAGGAACCAAGAACATACCATCACCCTAAACAAAGTACGACCAACTGCAGCCTTGCTCAAGAAAGAATTGAAGGATATTAGGGTTGAAAATACTGGAGTCGCCAATGTGAAGTTAAGTGGACGAGTATGCTGGAACATGAGCACAAAAATGTTTGTATTTTACATTTATGGCATTTTATATTTGATATGCTGATTTTCCTTCTTGCCTTTTACTATCAAATGACGTAACATCAGTAAGTGACATGCAAGACTAGTGTTACAAGATCCAATAAGGGTAGCACAAGTCCATCGAAACAGGTATCATTTGTAGAAGATCTCCAGCTAATGATGGAGGATACTGTAAGAGTGAATAACGATTTTTGACTGAAACTTAGCATTGGTTCGACCAAAGTGATGAAAATCGGAAAAGGTGACGCGCTAATTATATCACAATATGGAAGATTATTAGAATCGACTCAATCATTTCAGTATTTAGGGATCTTGATAACTTTCAGTGGAAGTTGTACAGGAGAAATGAGACGAAGAATCTCCATGGGAAAGAAAGCTTTCGGGAGAGTAAAAGATTTTCTGACAGTCAGAAGCATTCTCATTACTACCAGGAAGTGGTACGTCAAACATTTTGCGTGGAGTGTGGTGTACTGTGCTTCTGAAACGTGGGCAGGCAAACAAAAAGAACAAGAATATTTAGAATTTTTTGCAATGAGGCTGTGGAGAAGAAATAAGAAAGTGAATGGACCGACCAATGAGAAAAGGGTTACTGAGCAGGTTAAGAGAGGCAATGCATATAACGAGGAAAACGTCTTGGGAGGAACACATCTCACCGCCCGGTGGAGCGGCTGAGTGCTCTAAGGTGCCTTGATGCTGAGAGCGCGGTTGCTCGCCGTCAGTGGTTCGAGTCCTCCCTCGTTGATGTGTGTGTGTGTGTGTGTGTGTGTGTGTGTTGTCCTTAGCATAAGTTAGTTTAATTAATTTGTGCTCCTAGGGACTGAAAGCCGCAGCAGTCAAGTCCCTTAGATGTTTCAAATGTTTGTATAGCTTATGGGACTTAACTACGGGGTCATCAGTCCCTAAACTTACTAACTACTTATGAACTACCTTATACTAAGGACGGCACAAATATCCATGCCCGAGGGGGGATTCGAACCCCAGACCGTAGTGGCCGTGCAGACCGTGACTGGAGCGCCTCAGTCCCCTCGGCCACCGCGGCCGGCAAGTCCCTTAGATTTACAAACAATTGAACACGTATTACCTAGGAATTGTCTACTAAGAGAATAATTGAGAGAAAGAGAGGGAGAGAAGGAAGAAGAAGGTTAGTGACGCTAACAAATGTGAGGAAAGGAAGAACTTACAAGCAAATGAAGGAGTGTACCCAGGACAGAGACATGTGGAGGACGTCCGGTTGATACCCGTAAAAGGACAGATACACTGAAACAAGAAAGGAGAAGAAACATACGGAACCGGTCAGTTGTCTTTGAAGATAAATGGCATATCGGCACACCCTCATTCATAACACTTGCTGATTTATCTAAAGCTTCTGACAGTGATGACTCAAAGACAAACTTTAAAATGACGAAGGTAATAGGAAGAAAATATAAGGTCTCAAATTTTAACTACAAAGTATGTAGAAAACACTTTGCTGTCGGAAGAGCCTAAATACACGAAAGAAAGACAGTAGCTGGGAAAAGAAGTGGCAAATGTGCAGAATATCCACCGTGTTATTTAATTTGTAAATAAAACTGTCATTTATAGGTAGCAAAGATAAATTTTTAAGCAGCATAAAAATTTATGGAGAAGAAAGGTCTACCGATGATATTGGAATCAGTTTTGGGACAGCACAGGAGTTCGAAGATAATTTTGATGAATTGAAAGTGTTCTCATAAAAGTTTACGAAATCAACACCAAGAGAATCAATACAAGGTTACTTGAATGTAGTAGAACTATTACAAGAGACGGCGAGGAATTTAGGTTACGAAGTTAGTTACTGAAAAACTTGACAGGCTTCTGTACATATTTTACAAGCAAGGTGACAACAGCAGAAGTAATAAGATATGAAATACAAATTTGCAATGACAAGAACAATCTGAAGAAGGTGAACATTCTACATGTAATAAAAATTTGCATGCTAAGGCATCTTTGCTCAAAGTATTGGTCCAGAGGTAGCATTTACAGAAGTGAAATGAGTATTGTAAACAGATTTTAATGAAAATCTGTATAAGCAGACGAGGTTCATTTAAAACAGTCTAAAAGAAACTTTCTTCCAATTTTACTGATACCGGTTTCGGCAAGTCCATCTTCAGCTCTGTTAATATTTAAATAACACATAACAACATTTTATCACTTGTTAATTATATTCAGGGCTTGGACATGATTATGTAAAAAATAAAACATCTTTATGTCTAGGGTAAAACATGTTACCGCAAGACCGCAAGCCAACATCGTTGAAACATGTTTTACACTAGACATAATGGCGTTGTTTTATTTTGAAAATACAGTACTCATATTACTACATTATATTTCAGTTTCAAGAGATTTGAGAATAGCAAGAAAGACTTGCAGAAACCGGTATCAAGAAAATTCAAAAAGTGTTTCATGTAAACTATTTAAATTAAACGTGATTTCACGTCTGCTTACGCAGAGTTCCATTAAAAACTAGTTGGTCGCGCCCCCAGCTTGTAGAATGTCAGGAAGATACACTATAAGCAGTAAATATAGAAAAGAATACCTTTAAGAATAATGAAGATTGGATCCAATGATTAAAAAAGAGGCATTGGAAACCTTTTCAGTAGTTACAGGGGCAACAGTCAGGATAATTGACTGACCTGGCCTTGTAACATCATCTAACACGACTTTTCCATGCAGTTACTGCGAACGGTTGAAAACAAGGGGAAACTACAGTCGTTAATTTTCCCGAGGACATGCAGCTCTATTGTATGAATATATGATGATTGCATCCTCTTGGGTAAAATATTTCGGAGGTAAAATAATCCCCCATTCGGATCTCTGGGCGGGGACTACTCAGGCGTATGTCGTTATCACGAAAAACAAAACAGGCATTCTACGGATCTGAGCGTGGAATGTTCTAACCCTTAATCGTGTAGGTAAGTTAGAAAATTTGAAAACAGAGATGGATAGGTTAAAGTCAGATATGTTGGGGATTAGTAAAGTTCGATGGCAGAAGGAACAGGATTTTTGGTCAGGTGAGTACAGGGTTATAAATACAAAATCAGTTGGTGGTAACGCAGGAATAGGTCTATAATGAATAAGAAAATGGGAATGCGGGTAAGTTACAATGAACAACATAGTGGACGCATTATCGTAGCAAAGATAGACTCAAAGCCAACACCAACCACATTAGTACAAGTTTATATGCCAACTAGCTCTGCCGATGATGAGGGTACCGAAGAAATGTATGAGGTGTTTTGTGTCCCAGCCTCGTCGCCGCTTTTGTGTTTCGTTTCCGTCGTAGGTGTCGGTGGCCGAGTAGGAAGACCGACACAGGAATAAAGGTAGCACGCTTGTGCAGGTACGGAGGTGAGCAGCCAGTGGGACAGCAGAAACTAGAAACACTAGAGTAAATTAGAACGAGATATATATTGCACAGAATTTATACAATAGTTAACTTTTACACAGCTCAGTACTGCAGAATGCTGATACATAGTTGAGCTAGAGGTCTGCCTAGTGCCTATCTGATAGCCAAGTCTTCACTGGTGCCTATCTGATTCCGAAGTCTTTACTGGTTCCTATCTCAGTCCCAAGTGAACGATGTCGTTCAGTGGTGGCCACGAGCGGAGTTGTAACAGAGGGCGCTCGTGGCTGACGTAAGAACGCCGCGCCGTGCGTGCATGGCGGCGCGCGGCGAAAGTAGGTGGCGCGCACTTTGGACTTGTGCGACACCACGAGGAGATAAAAGAAATTATTCAGACAGTTAAGGGAGACAAAAACTTGATTGTGATGGGGGACTGGAACTCGGCAGTAGGAAAAGGAAGAGAAGGAAATGTAAAATGTGAATATGGACTGGGAAAAATGAATGAGGAGATCGTTTGGTAGAATTTTGTGCAGAGCACAATTTAATGACCAAAAACACGTGGTTTAATTTGTATTATAGTTGACATGATCGACTGGATAGTGTCCGCAACTGCACTTTGTTATTTTAAATGTGTTTATTTCCGTCAACAGTTGCAATATAATTGTTTAATTACATGTTTCAATCACTTGGATGATCTTCAGATCCAAAAAAACAAAAGTAAAATAGAAATGTATAATTTGATAAACTTACTAAGGGTTAATTGAACAATAGTTAATTTATACATAGAGAGATATGTCTTTACCTTATAATTGCGTCCGCAACTCGTCTGGCTGAGTACTAATTGGTACTGAGTTTTACAGTTTGATGTGGGCACTTATAATTTGGTTGTAGGTGGTGGTGTGGAGGGAAACAGTAGGTGGGCGGGGGGGGGGGGGGAAGGAATTGGAGGGGATAGCTTGAGCCCTAATGAGCTAGGGTCTTATACCGCACAATTGTTTATTATAAAAATATTTTCCTAAAAGTGGGGTTCTCGAATATATCCAGACATAAAAAATTATGAAACTGTATGTGATACACGTATAAAAATATGATGAGATAATTACAACATGCATACAGTGTTTTAAAAACATTCAAGGTGTAAAACAGAGATGTATAAAATTACAAATGTCATATGAAACTTCCTGGCAGATTAAAATTGTGTGCCGGAACCGGGACTCGAACCTGGGACCTTTGCCTTTCGCGGGCAAGCGGACTACCGACTGTGCTATCCCGACACGACTCACGATGCCGCCTCACAACTTTACTTCCGCCAGTACAGTACCTCGCCTCCTACTTTCCAAACTTCACAGAAGCTCTCTTGCAAACACGCAAGACTAGCACTCCTTAATCTGCCAGGAAGTTTCAAATCAGCGCACACTCCGCTGCAGAGTGAAGTTTCATTCTGGAAACATCCCTTAGGCTGTGGCTAAGCCATGTCTCCACCATATCCTTTCTTCCAGGAGTGCTAGTCTTGCGTGTTTGCAATAGAGCTTCTGTGAAGTTTGGAAAGTAGGAGGCGAGGTACTGGCGGAAGTAAAGTTGTGAGGCGGCATCGTGAGTCGTGTCGGGATAGCACAGTCGGTAGTACGCTTGCCCGCGAAAGGCAAAGGTCCCAGGTTCGAGTCCCGGTTCCGGCACACAATTTTAATCTGCCAGGAAGTTTCAAATCAGCGCACACTCCGCTGCCGATTGAAGTTTCATTCTACAAATGTCATACTTTAAAATTTTTTAAACTTCAGTTTGATAAAATTATCATTAAAATGTTAAAATATTAAAATTTATATAAAACAACATGGTATGGGCGTTAATTGCCTCTGTCGCTACTTGGTGGCGTTGTGCGGCGCGCAGTTTTTCTTGTACGTTCGGAAGCCAGTCTGCACGCCGACCTGCTGCTAGGACGGTGTCCAGGCCGACGCGCTGCCGCCGCCAGCCACCGGAAAGTGAGGATGAAGGTTGCAAGAGGCCTTCAAAGTTTTTAAAAAATGCGCTGTTATTAAAATCATTTTGTTGGTTGAGTGTATTTCTAGGTTCTTGAAGCCGGTGTGTGAAAATTTCTATTCCTTCTAGTGTCGTTAGGAGGCGTCCTTTTGGTTCCCTATGTAGCACTTGTAAATGGGTATTAATTGTTCCAACCGTGTGCTTTTCTGTCACTAAATGCTCTCCAAATGCTGTTTTATTATTATGAAGAGAGAAATCCTCTTTAAAACGTGTTTCTAACATTCTGCTTGTCTGACCTACATCGATTTTTGTACAGTCTCCACATTTGAGTTTATAGACGCCTTCTGCCGTGAATTTTGAGGATTTTTTGTTCACGCGATGTCTCAGTCTAAATCGAGTGACATAGTTGGTCTTAAATCCGAATCTTCATTCAACAGAAAGCCTCAATGAACCGCCATCAAACTTCAGAGTGAACTCATGGCGCAACTAGATCTAGTTACCTCTCAGGATGGATGGTGCCCTCAGAAAGCCTCCCTTCAGGTCACGATGAAAGCTACTGAATCTGGAACACGCTTAACTGACTGCGGTCAGGAGTTGGAAGAACGAAGATCAACATGAGAAGATAGAGATTTTTCTGCGACTCGACCGCTTGTGAATGTGGCGAAGAACAGACAATGAGCCATCTTCTCGAATGCAAACGGTATCCAACTAGATGGTCTCAACCAAACTGTGACTGACGCTACCAGGGAGGCATGTGAAGTGGCCGTATACTGGTCGCGGCACATTTAATTACATTTGTGTTAGCTATAATGATGCCCAGAAATGATAATGGTTGCAGTACCAAAGTTTGGATTTTTACTTCATTTTGTACTTTTACTGCCTTGTTTTCTTATTGTGCATAACTCCGAAAGTACGTATATTTCTGACGCGATTAAATAAATCTACTCGTCTTCACAAACCGACTGTTTTTTCCAACCCGGTTTATTTCGGGCACTCTTTCAAACCACCTTAACAACTATGATTTACGATTCGAATCTGGGTAGGCTATTTCAATGAACACGTAAATTGTAAAAGATCATCAACAGTTAAGAGTATGCCTTTCAGCGTTCAGTCTGGAGCTTGGGACGGCTTATAAAACACCTTCACGAATCACTGTTCAATGCTAACATTGATGTTAAGCCTAAAACTTATTTCAATTACCTATTCTTCTATTTTTCATTCGCTGCATATAGTAATTAGGATTTATAAAGTCTATCAGATGTAAATTTCGTGATTTAGCGAAAAGTGTGTATAGTAATTCGTGTTTATAGGCCTAAATTTTGTTTTCGTGAGCCTGTTTTTAGGCCTAATTTTTGTTTTCGTGAGCGAGTTTCTTTATAGCTAGTGCCCTTTCAGTTAATTATATTTGCGTGAACAGATTTTAGTGTCTCTTGGTGTAACTTTCACGTTTTAGTCAGTACTTAATCAGGTTTTTACGATTTTTTTTTTTACCATGGGTGAGAAGTGTGTGACATGCCATAGGATCGTTATTTCCGGGGTTTGGTGTGATAGTTGTAGTGGTTTCTTTCATTAGGGCGAATGTCGTGGCGTGGGAAATGGGGATATAAATGAGGCTCACCAGTGGTTTTGTAGGATCTGCAATAGAGATAGGAAAATAATGGAAAAGGAGGGGAAAATTGCAGCTCTTCAAGCTGAATTAGATAACGCAAAGGGAGAATCTGAGAAGGTTAAGGAGGGAGAAGGGTAATCAGCGGTGGGAAGTGGCAACAGGTAAAAGGGGGAATAGGCTTAGGACAGTTTCAGACAGCTTTGCCATATATGTGAAAAATAGATTTGACCTGTTGACTCAATCAGAATCGGATGAGCCTCATGTAGCTGAAGTTGTAGAAAGGACACAATAAACTTTCAAGAAGGATTTGAAAAAGGTAGGAAAACTGTGAAAAGAAAGAAAGTCTTGTTGTTAGGTAGCTCCCATGATAGGGGTGTTGGCCAACTACTGCAGGAAGAGCTAGGATCAGAGTACCAGGTCACAAACTTTTTCAAACCAAATGCGGGCCTGGGTCAGGTAACAGAGGATATAGGTTCTTCATGTAAAGATTTCACAATGGAGGATACCATCGTTATAGGGGGTGGTCCGGGAAACAGCATTGACAGGAACTGTGAATATTCTATAGAGTGTGACCTGGTGAAGATATCATCGGCAACGAAGCATACTAGTGTGGGGTTTGTATCTGTCTTGAGTCGCCTTGATTGGCCTCATTTGAACTCTTCTGTAAGGAGAATAAACTTGGAGTTGGAACGGCTTCTCATGTCAGACATGGGGTCCCATATTGGTTTGATTCCTGTGGATGATATCTGTAGGTGAGACTACACTAGGCATGGCTTTCACCTGAACAGGAAAGGGAAGGGAAAACTGTCTGGGTTGATTGGAAATTACTTACGGGGGGCACTGTCACAAATGGTAAAATACCAGTGGTTACAGGTGTCAGAGGGATGCCTTTTTTAGTATAGGGAGGGGGGAAAGAAAATTAGTTTTGAGAGAGCTTGGAAGACACCCTCACTTTAGAAACAGAGATAAACATGAGATAGATTTTAGCAAACAATGTTTAAAAGAAAGTACACTGAAACTTCCAGTAAATCATAGTCAGGCCATTAGTATGCAATATCAGTTATCTTTATTACATGAAAATATTCCAGGACTCAAAAATAAACCTGATGCTCTACTCATTTGTATTGATGAAATGGATTCCTCTAACCCAATTGATATAATTTGCCTCTTTGACCATCATGTGGCCTCTTTGACCATCATGTGGCCACTGGTATAGATATATTAAACATTGCAGGATTTAATTTAGCTTCACACTTCTGTAGAGTAGATATGGAGGAAGGAGGAGTTGCCACATTCATTAAAAATGCAATAAATTCAAGAATATTGATATAAATAAATTCTGTCTAGAGCAGCATTTAGAAGCTTGTGCAACAGAAGTAGAATTCCATAACAAGATGATACATAATAGTAACTATTTACCGAGCACCTGCAGGAAATTATAATCTATTCCTAAATCATCTAGAAGCTCAATTGGGTTATTTAACAGGAAGAAATAAAGAAATCCTGGTTGCTGGTGACTTAAATACAGATGTTCTTATGCAGTCCTCCAGTAATAATTTATTGCAGTCAGTAACTTTGTCTTTTAACCTAATACATACTGTAAACTTTCCGACACGGATAACTAAAACCTCTAGGACAGCAATTTATAATATTTTATAGACAAATCAAAGGAACAAAATCATGCCATAAAACCAATAATAAATGGCCTATCAGATCATGATATGCAGCTCCTTGTTTTAGGTATAGATTCTAAACAGATTATGAAGACTGCAAATTCTGCATACTGGAGAGTAGTCAACCCACTTAAAATTGAAAATTTTTAAAAACTCCTCAAAGACATGAAATGGAAAGATGTATTTAGTGCTCATGGCATGAATGAAAAATGTAATGTATTCATTAATAATGTTAGTATCATGTTTGAAACCTGTTTTCTCTAAAAGTAACTCGAATTAAAAAGAAGTCTATAATAAAACCATGGATTACAAAAGGAATAAAGACTTCATGTAAGACAAAAATGAAAATGTATCTATCAGCCAAGAGTAGTTGCAATGATGATGATTTAGCTATATATAAGGAATAACGCATAATATTTTAAAAAGTTATTCAGGCATCGAAACAAATGCTCTATGAGAGGAAGATAGCAACATCAGGAAAAAAACAATATGGGATATAGTGAAAGAGGAGAGTGGTAGAACAAGAAAGGAAAAATAGCAGGTACCATTAAGAATAGATGAGACGTTAGTAACCGATGGGCATAGTGTGGCAACTCTATTTAACAAGTACTTTATATCCATTACTGATAGTATGGGATTGTCTGGGTCAGTAAATAATTCCCTTGAATATTTGAAACTACCATTTACATTTAGAAATAACTTCAGGTACATAAATGTGTCACTCACTTCACCACAAGAAATAACTTATATAATAAAATCTTTAAGAACAAAGCATTCTAGTGGTTACGATGAAATATCAACAAAGTTAATTAAAGCGTGTTCTTGTGAACTTAGCACAATTTTAAGTTATTTGTGTAACCAGTCTATTATAATTGGAACATTTCCTGATTGCCTAAAATATGCGGATATTAAACCTCTATTCAAGAAGGGGGATAAAGAGATACCATCCTACTACAGACCGATTTCACTTTTGCCAGCATTCTCATAAATTCTAGAAAAGGTGATGTACAAGCAGCTTCTCAAACACCTGAACACGAATGACATATTGTCCAAAACACAGTTTGGATTTCTGAATGGTACCGATATCGAGAAGGCTATTTACACTTACAATGAGAACATACTTAATTCTTTAGATAATAATTTGCAAGAATCAGGTATTTTCTGTGATTTTTCAAAGGCATTTGATTGTGTGAACCATAACATCCTTTAACTAAATTAGAATTCTATGTGGTCACGGGAAATGCTGCAAAATGGTTCAAGTCGTACCTCACTAACAGGAAACAAAGGGTGTCAGTGCAAGTAACTAGTGAATTAAGACAACAGTCATCATCGGAATGGGAAGAAATTACATGTGGTGTTCCACAAGGATCCATCTTAGGGCCATTGCTCTTTCTTCTGTACATTAATGACCTCTCATCAGTTACACTACCATAAGCAGACTTCGTTTTGTTTGCAGATGATACAAATATTGCAATAAAAAGTATGTCAAGCATACTTATACAAAAGTCTGCTAATGATATTTTCATGAACATTAATAAATGGTTTCAAGCCAACTCATTATCATTAAACTTTGAAAAGACTCACTACGTGTAGTTCAGAACATGTAAAAGATTTCCTGCCAGCATATGCATTAGGTATGAAGAAGAGCAGATAGGAGAGGTTGACAGTATTATATTTCTGGGATTACAGCTTGATAATAAATTTGGTTGGGAGGAGCACACCACAGAACTGCAGAAACGACTCAACAAATCTGTATTTCCAATACGAGTGTTATCAGACATAGGAGACATAAAACTGACAAAGCTTGCACACTTTGCTTACTTTCATTCCATAATGTCATATGGTATAATATTTTGGTGTAACTCTTCAAGTCAATCAAAAATCTTCAGAGTCCAAAAGCGTGTAATACGAATTATTTGTGGAGTAAATTCTCGGACGTCCAGTAGAAGCCTCTTCAAAGAAGTGGGTATATTAACTTCTGCATCTCAGTTATTCCTTAATGAAATTTGTCATAAGTAATATATCCCTTTTCCCAACAAACAGAGCTCAGTTCATATATACAATACTAAGAATAAAAATGATCTATACAAGGACTTAAAAGCACTTACTTTACTTAGAAAAGGGGTCCACTACTCAGGAACACACATTTTCAATAATTTACCATCAAGTATAAACAATTTAGCTACAAATAAAGATCAGTTTAAGAGGAACCTAAAAGACTTTCTAGTGGCTAACTCCTTCTACTCCATTAGTGAATTTCTAAATTGTACCAAATGATGCATGTATCGATATGCATACTATATTAGTATTATTATAGTATCAGTTAAAAAAATTTAAATAAAAATAAAAACCTTAAAAATGTATGTATTTGTATTATTAGTATTATCTATTATTCATCTATTACTCAGCTTGTAAATTTTGTTTCTTGACATGTTTCACATCCACGAGGATCTCCTCAACATTGCTCTACGGATCGAAAAACTAATCTAATCTAATCTGACTTCAAATGAGTCTTGACTGAATCCATGTACGTTCTCCTTCGTCTTCTTCGAATCCTCTTACTCTCTACTGCCGAACCAATGAGCCTCTTAGGTAACTGTTCTTCTCCAATGCGTGTAACATGACATTACCATCTAAGCATATTCGAACGAACTGCTTCATCTATGGTGTTCATTCCCAGTTTTTTCTTTGCTTACCTTATTATGGATATCCTCTTGCCATCTATTAGGTTCCTACTTTCATATCTGTGACTTCAACATTATTAATAAGATCGAAAGATAATTTAGTCATGGTACTCACTTCCTTCTTGCATAAGAGAGTAAATTGTAGCTGAGTACCCAGTGCATTAGCTTTACTATACCTAGAGACCAGTTCCTTCTCTATGTTGCCATCCTGTGAGATAATAATCCTAAGTACTTGAAAGTGTTCACCTGTTCTAACTGGATTCCTCCTCCTCTTCAGATAAAATTTTCGGGTTGATGGGCCGTGGTCCAGATGTAAAACTTCCTCCCGACGTATCGTCTCCAACTGCGGGAGACATCTTCAAGGGCCTTCCGGTTACTGCCATTGTGGGCCGAGGGGTTCTCGCATACGTCACGTCACCACCATATCTATCTCTGGGTGACGTCGTCATTCTCGATTACAAATAATCGATTGCCGTTTTGTTGGTGCAGTGTCGACATCCATATTTTATCTAACTTCAGATCTTCTTCTTTCTTATTAAAATTATTCTGGTGTTTGTGGATCTCTATTGCTTCTCTATACATGCGTGCATGGTACTGAGATGTCCTAGCTAAAATGTTCGTCTCGTTAAATTTTATTTTATACTGCGACAGTGCCAAAATTTCTGAAGGTGAGGAAAATGTTCCGTACTGCGCAAGCTAACCGTATTTACAACCGCATGGAATTAGCAATGCTACGTGATCGCATTCACCAGACACGGCGAGAACTGGAAGTCAGCTGCACATTTGCACATTAGTAATGTAATGCAGTGTTGTGACTGGAATAAGGTGGATGAACTAACATTCAGGTCCATGGAAATAAGTGCAGAATTGTCAACTAATAGGCAGAAGAGGAAGTTCGATGTTTTACAGACGGGCAAACGTGAAATATCAGTTGTTGATAATTCTCGGACTGTTGTTAACTTGCCTGGGAGAGAATTAACGAAAGAAGAAATTTCAGTTCTCTATAAAGGTGGTAATTTTGCAGTGACACCACTTAAAGTGCCCAAGGAGGACATTATAACGAATGTTGAGGCAGGAATCCGTCTGTTACCTTCGCAATCTGCAGATGACATTAGGACAGAAACGGCCAGAATATTACACAAAGCGAAACTACCTCACAGCAATTTGTCTCGAGTGGAAAGAAGGGCTCTAAGGGAGATCAATGCGGACAACAATATCATTGTACTATCCGCTGACAAAGGAAATGTTACAGTTGTGCTAAAGAGCGAAGATTATCACAAGAAGATCACTGATCTCTTGGATCCCACAACTTATAAAAGACTTGAGAAGGATCCTACTCCGAAAATTTTGAAAACAACAAATCATCTGATAAAACAGTCTTCTCTCTCTTCGGATGATAAAAATCAACTGTGCAAAACAGAAGCTTATCCAACCAGACTATATGGCCTACCAAAGGTGCATAAGCCTATGATCCCGTTAATACCGATTGTGAGCACCATACGATCTCCCACCAATGAGAATGGAATGGGAGATGAATAGTATAATGGTGATTCGATGAACCCTCTGCCAGGCACTTAAAGTGACTTGCAGAGTATCCCATGTAGATGTAGATGTAGATGAGGTGGGCAGACATCTCACTTCTCTGCTATAGCCTTACATTGGAAAAACGGTCAGCCACATTAAAAACTCTGTGTATTTTATTGAGAAACTAAAGGAGATTAACATCATCAGTCCGAGTGATATTCTGGTGAGTTTTGATGTAGCGTCCTTATTTATTGTGGTTCCTGTAGACGAAGCTATTTCATACATAGCAGATATTTCTATCTGACATCGTGGCCTTGTTCAGACACTGCCTTACCACAACTTATTTCCAGTACAACGATGAGTTCTATGAACAAATTAACGGAGCGGCTATGGGCAGCCCTCTTAGTCCAGCTGTTGCCAACTTATATATGGAGTTTTTCGAACAGCAGGCACTACAGACTGCCAGAAAGAAGCCAACTAATTGGTACCGATATGTTGACGACAACTTTGTAGTGTGGAGCTATGGTGAAGAGGAGCTGGATGTCTTCTTATTGCATCTCAATAGCATTAATCAAAATATACAGTTCATGATGGAGAAAGAGAGCAATGGCCAACTTAATTTCCTGGATGTATCGGTAATAAAACGAGAGGACGGAACTCTTGGCCATCAGGTATACAGAAAGAACACACATACGGATTGATACCTCCACAAGGAGTCAAACCATCATCCGAAGCAAAAAAGAAGTATCGTTAAAACCTTGGTGGATAGAGCCAACAAAATCTGTGAGCCAGTTTACTTGGAGGATGAACTAAATCACTTACGGTCGGCCTTCAAGAAAAATGGATATGGTGCTAAGGAAATTGATCGAGCTCTCCATCAAAGAAGAGAAGAATCCAGAAGTTCTGAGCAAAAACGACAACAATCTCGAAAAGTTTTCCTGCCGTACATTAGCAGAATTACTGATCGAATCGGGAAAGTATTGGCCAAGCATGGCGTCGACCGATACCATCTAAAGACCCACGAAGAAGATCAAAGAATATTTGAGATCAGAAAAAGACGCACGTCACCCCCTAGCAACACCTGGGGTTTATAAAATTCCTTGCAGCTGTGGTAAAGTGTATATTGGCACAACAAAAAGAAGCGTCAACACTCGCAAATCTGAACATAAAAGGAACTGTCGTCTGGGCCACACGGCAAAATCGGCAGTGGCTGAGAATGTTTTTCAAAAAGGAAATCATGAAATAAAATTTTACGAGACGAGCGTTTTAGCTAGGACTTCTCAGTACCATCTACGCATGTATAGAGAAGCAATAGAGATCCATAAACACCAGAATAATTTTAATAGGAAAGAAGAAGTTCTCAAGTTAGATTAAATGTGGATGTCGACACGGCACCAACAAAACAATCGATTATTTTTAATCTAGAATGACGGCGTCACTCAGAGATAGCTACAAAGTCAGCATCACGTGACGTATGGTGGTGCCCTCTATGCCCTCTATAAATGCGAGAGCCCCTCGGCCCACAGTGGCAGTAGCCGGAAGACCCTTGAAGATGTCTCCCGCAGTTGGAGACGAAACTTCCTCCCGAAGTTTTACATCTGTACCACGGCCCATCAGCCCGGAAATTTTACCTGAAGACAAAGCCTGTCGTGAAATTTTACATTGTATGATTGATTCCTCCTATTTGGCACTCAATCTGTTTAAATCTCGTTCCCATAGTCCTTCGTTTTGAAGATGCAGATCTCTATACCATAACCCTTACATATCTCATCTAGCTCTGAAATATTAGTTTGCAACTTTCAATTGAATCTTCATTAAAACTAAGTCGTCCGCATATGCGAGAATGCTTAGATTGTTTTCACCCTTTTTAATGTCACCCTGCCAGTCTATTGATTAACGTATGATCCATAAAAAATATGGCACGAGTGGTGACAAGTTACAGTCTTGACATACCCTAGAATTGCCCTGAACAATGAACTCAATTTACCGTCAACTCTAACTATTGCCGGACTAGCTTCAGAAAGACCTATAATTGACTGCAGAATTTTGCTTTCTATCCCAAAATCGCGGAGAACTGACAATAATATCCTCCTAGGAACACGACCATCTTTCTGTAGTTGTAACAATCTCTTCCGTTTTAATGCTTCAAAATTGCTTACTGCTTTTGCATAGTCAGACGGAACCTGTCCTGATTATCACGCCATTTCAGATATACTGTGTAACCATCTCGACCTGACATTACGCTGTATGAGTTCCGACTTAATCTATCCCAATAGCTTTATTGCAGTACCGTTTCTTGACCATTCTCTGCACTTCCTCAAATGTGATTCTATTTCCATTGTCATTCCTAAGTCATTGTACATCGAAATCTAAAAACTGCTGAATATGTTTTTAGCTTAATTGAACATCTCCTCAAAAATTATCTCCATCTGAACAAGACATGTACAAGATTCACTAGTATTATTTTCTAATTTGTCCAAAACACTTGTGAATTTCTTCATCCCTACCTATCGGAGACTGCTAATTCCACTCCAGTGAGATTTTCTAGCGGATTCACCCAAATTTTCAAAGCTATTTACAAAGCTTTCCACGATTTTATCTTGGATGTTCCAATAATCTGTTTGACTTTATTTCTTTCTTCAGAATGACTTTCTGTGTCTCCCTGAGATTTAGTATGGAGCAATTTTTCATATGCCTTCTTTTACCTTTTACAGACTGCCTTCATTCCACTAAGCTACCTTCTTCTTCCTGCCTTTACACACTATTATGACTACAGTCGACAAGTTGGTATCTATCTGAGATCATTCTTATGTACTCGTACCTGATCTGGTCCATCTTCCCTCTTAACCTCCAACATATGGACCTGACTTCGTGGACTTTTGGCGTCACACAAAACCAGATTCGTTGCAGATTGAATGAAGCACAGTGTGAGAATCCTATGAGTAAACGTATGTTCCTGTCTTACTGAATTCTTTATCAGTTATTATTCAGTCAGTGACAGATCTGGTTCCATGTCTTTCTATGTATACAAGTGAATGTTCTTATTCTGAAAAAAAGAGTTCGTGATAACTAAGCCAATACACCACATCACTGAGTGGGGCATAAATCTGTCAGTTTTCTGTCCCTTCACAGGGCGAATATACTGATACAATCTTAATTTTCTTGATGGAGACTGCCAAATCTATCCATATCAGGCATTCGTTTACATACCTTATTGCAACCATGCTAGGTTGAATTCTTTCCTGATGTAAATACCATCCCAATGTGCTCTTCCTGCTTTGATTCCCTCCCGCTTCGTCTTCTTTCTCTCCCCTTACCTTTCGTCTTCTTTCTCTCCCCTTACCTGAACGTCACTAACTGGTTACCTGCAGTTTCTGCCAGCTCTAAATTATTCCCAGCGTAGTCCCCGCTGATGTTATAGCTCCCCATCTCATTCCAGATCGTTTGCTACGTCGTCTCTGAAGAGTCGCTGGTCTGTCAAAGGTTGGACTCCGTCACCTAGAAAGGTCAGAGGTACTTTGCTCTGATTGTTCCCAGCATCAGGTCAAAGTACCTGGTAGGCAGCTTGGAGCGTTACTTACCCCTAACGGTCAAAGGGACTAACCGGTTGATTTGGTAGTCTTTGCCGTCTGAGTACATTTGCTGCCACGACTCAAAAAATCAGCGAGATCTTCAATCTTATCCCAAAGTAACTGGTATCCGAACTGTCAAGACCACTTACTTGGTCACTAGTACGTTGTCCATGGTTCATGAACTAGGATATGACTGCAGGACGTCAAACCGTTTACAACGTGAAAAAGATTACTATAATTAAAACATAGAACACCAATAGCGTTTTACTGTTATCCTACACATAAAACAAAAATTTATAATATAGTTGCAGCAGACATTGTTTTACGTTACCTATCGGTGAGTTCCAATTGTGAAGCACGTCTCGACGAAACCGCCATTTGAGTAGCTCCTTCAGGAAAACATGGAGGATGGTGTGATTGACAATCTCTCTGTCTGAACTGCGAAAAAAAACTGTAATTATCATTTAAATAACGAAACAAACAAAAAACCAAATTGTAAATGGCAGAAATGTCAATTATAGAACATCAAACCACTACAAAAGCACGGTTGAATGCATATTCGTTACTTTAATGTTGTTGTAATGACTGTAGAACACTGGGACGACATAGTTAAATACTCTCAGATCTAATACTTCATTCGACTTATGCAAATCAAAGTTAATTATTATGATTTTTTTTCGTCAAAAGCCTACTGTTAACATAGCCTTTCCAACGACATGTGTTCCGCTTTTATTTATAAAAGGTCTTGCCCGTGTGTGTGTATCTATTCCATTCTTATGTTAGTCCACCTCCTTCTTGCCTCTGTCCATTGCACTCTGCCTAACATACTGTCCACTACAGTTTCGTTTTCAAGCAGCTCAACCCTTGTTACGTCATGAACAATGAGTCCGACAATAATATAAAACTTAGAGTGAAATATTAGAAAGGTGTTGCGAATAAAGCTGATAGTAAAGATTCAATGACTTACAACTGCATGCGTCAGGGGGCAGTTTGTCATTCATTTCATCGTTTATGTCGTTCTATCTCCTGAACTATGTGAGGCACCATAATATAATAACGAAGGTACATTCCGTGGTATATGTGTATACTGTCAGTAAATGTCTTACGAATACAATTAGTAGTTTAGAAGTAATAAATTGTAACGTTTTGCCAAATGGCGTAATTTTACTGCATGGAAACAGGAAAAATATTAAGTGAATAGCTAATATGCCCGTGCTTCGCAACGGTTGTTAAAGAGGTACCTGTGTGTATCATTGTTTTTTAGGGTTCCGGACCTAGGTCAGCAGAAACAGATTCCTTGTGGGATCGCTCTGTCAATAAACTTAGTTCTCCTAGCCAAGACGTCAAATGGAAGTAGAAGTCATCGTCGTAAACGATGAATGTTCATAAAGTTTTTCATCAAAACGTGAAATTAATTTAAGTTCGTACTCTGGAACGATGTAAATTCAATGTTAGGTTGTGTTCATAAAGTTAAGACTGCGGTGTGTAATCGTGTGATTGGCGTAAACATCTGAAAACACTTCTATCGTTGAGATGAGAAGTAGTAATAATAACAGCGCCACGTATTGGTTCTATGCTGTAGTAGTAAACTGTTCATCTCTCACAGCAAGTGTATACTGAAGTATTATTATCTTATAGTGTAGCACTGGAGAGAATGTAGTTAGTCTGTATGCAGTGCTACCTATTATCGAAACCTCGACGAATGCTGGAAGTCTGGTAATTCAATCAACAGAGCAGTTCATGTCTGTTTAAATAAGACGTCATGGTGGTGTCATTGTGCGATAAAGTAAGTCTGGGTAATCACTGAAGGAATGGCGTCATCTGATCGTCTGCATAGAACTTTCCATTAAATATAGTATTTCCAGGGAATTGTCTTGACTGTGTTGGCAGCATCGGCCACTCTTTCAGTTTATACATGTCCCCATTATTAAAGCACGAAGTTGAAATCGACCTTGTGTACTAGAACTGTATATTCAGAAGCCGGATTATAACTCTAAGTACAGTTGTCTCTGCAAAATAAGAAGTCTTTATCTTAATGTAGTCCGTATCAAAAGTAAGTAATTACAAATTTATTGTACCGAACAGTTATGAAAGCAGAGAGGTTTCTGATGAGTTTGCGGCTCGTGTGTGTATATTATCTCTAGTGGCAGGCACAGAGTATAAATATCTCTGGATTGAGCATAAAAAAGCATTCAGATGCCCAGAACAGATTTTGTGTCCTCAACAATAAATGGAAATGTCTTGTGATATAGGGAAAAATCTACTAAACGCAGACTTTATCTTGATCATTTTTGTGTTCGGTTAAGACGTATGACTGTGTAAATGGCCCTTTTAGCAACGCTTCCTCAACTTTCTTGTTGCTTCTGTGACACATTTATTTAGATATTATTTCATGTTATGTGGTTGCTCTTCGAAAAGGAGGTGGGGCTAAATTGCAGCCATTGCGGTACAAACCAATCGCAAGAGAAATAAATTCGTGGGAAGAGTGGATTTGTCTCAATATCACATGGTAATGTTGAGAAGATGCACAGAACGCAATGCTCACTCCATAGATATTTCTACTCTATGTACCATTTAGTGGTTATACCCGTCGAAAGATGCACTTCTTTGCTTTCCATCATATTGCAAAGCATATGGGATACAGCTAGGAAGGAAAAAAATATTTTTGTCCTACTTGGGTTAAAATTTCCTTGAAGTGGCAGCGGTTTAGTTTGATATCGTTGGCAACGAACTATTCGCTTTAGAAGGATGATTAATTTACTGATCAGAACAAATTCAAATGTTCAAATGTTTGTTAAGCTTATGGGACTTAACTTCGGGGTCATCAGTCCCTAAACTTACAAACTACTTATGAACTAGCTTATCCTAAAGACGGCACAAATATCCATGCCCGAGGGGGGATTCGAACCCCCGACCGTAGTGGCCGTGCAGACCGTGACTGAAGCGCCTCAGTCCCCTCGGCCACCGCGGCCGGCTGACCATAACAGCATAAATTATTTAGTTCATCGTGAACATAAATAATTATTCACCTCATTCTACGTGACTACTTTTTGAAAAAGTCGTTGCCAACATCAGCACACAAGGCTGCCGCCGTACGTAAAATTTTACCCCTTCTTGTAATGTATTACATCATAGGTATGAGAATGTTGGTGTACTACTTAACTAACGTCGCCTTTCCTTTACTATGGCGTTTTCGAGTATTCCTCAACAGAACGCACTCAAAATGTAATGAGGATACACCAAAATCAGAAAGGGAACTACATACATTAGATTTTCCTTGCAAAGAATTCTTAGTAAATTAAAACATCGATAGACGCGAAGGAACGTCGTTATGTTTTAAAATTCAAATGATACCAGCGGAAAGAAGCACTTTTTTTCTTTCCTTGGCATTGCAAGGCAAGCGAGATACAGCTAATAAAAAATTATTTTTTGTGTCGTACCTGGGTTAAATTTTACTTGCAGTGGTAGCGGTTTAGTATGTTTACGTTGGCAACGAAATATTCGCATTGGGGGATCATTAATTTATTGATCGGAATAATATTAATTATTTATTTCATTATCAACATAAAGAATTATTTCCCTCATTGTACATAGTGATTTTTCAAAAAGGATTCTAACACAGCATCGTCATCTATTAATTACTTGGTATGCTATGTAACAGCGCCTCTTTGCGGATCTTTGCTATACTACGCTGCAATTCAGGCGTATATACACCAGAAACTACAAATTACGATATCTTTTCTTCCACTGATCCGATTTTGATGAAAAGAAGCTTATATGTTCCCCGAAGGTACTCTCAGTTGATCTATGAAACCCCATGAAAGTTCGTATAGTACTCTTGGAGATTTGCTGTGCTACACCATACTTATAAGCATAGTATACACATAAAACTTGAAATTACAATATATTTCCTCTCTCTGATCCGATTTTGATGAAATAAAGCCTATGTTACTCTCCAAACTATTGTAAATTTACCTGTGGAAAGCCATGAAAGTTCGTGAAGTACTTTTGGAGATTACCCTCAACAATCCGATTTTAATTATTGGAGCCTTTATGCAACCGCACAATATGCTCAAGGTACATGTGAAAACCCCATAAAAATTCCTCAAATAGTTTAGGAGATAAACGTCGTCAAAGAGACAGACATGACGATAGTTGATAAAATATTTCAAATTACCATATTCTTTTTTTCCGTGATCCAATTTTTATGAAACGAAGTCTATATGTTGTACAGAGGTACGGTCAAGTTACCTGTGAAAACCCGATGGAGATTCGTGAAGTAGTTTTGGAAATAAGTGGTTTTTAATAGTTGAACAAACAGATACGACGGTTACGGGAAACAATATTACGATATCTTTTGTTTCCGTGATCCGATTTTGATAAAATTATGCCTATATGTTGACCCAAACTTTTCTCTTGTTTCCTGTGAAAACCGCATGAAGATTCGTCCATTAGTTTTGAAGATTGAAGTGAACAGCTAGAGGCCTACATTTACATATTTTTTATTAGTATAGATTAACATATTTTCTTAATTCGTCAGCAAAAAAAGCTTCGTAACGGTTTGAAATTATGTATAAAGTTGCTTCCAGTTTTGTAAGTGCTCAAGTTGTCAAATAGTGGATGAACAGTGCTTCGTCATTCACGCATCGCATGATGCGACTGTTTTTTGACACACTCATTGAGTATGACGTCATAATTTCTGTACTACGTGTCGTAGGTGGTTTTCCCCCACACTGCGATTGTTGTCTGATAGTAAGCAATATGCATACCATGTTTGTTGAAATCGGTTCATTGGTTTAGGAGGAGATGTGAAACACACACACACACACACACATATCCATGTTTGTAATATGTACATATTATTATCTTCTCGATTACTCTTTGAATGTGGACATTGACGAAATTTTATCACAATCAGATGATGGTTATGGCAGCGCATGGAATACATCTACATCTACATACATACTCCGCAATTCACCATAAGGTGCGTGGCGGAGGGTACACTGTACCACTACTAGGAATTTCTTTTCCTATTCCACTCCCAAATGAAACGAGGAAAAAAAAATAATGCCTATATGCCTCCATACGAGCCCTAATTTCTCTTATCTTGTGTTTGTGATCCTTACGCGAAATGTAAGTAGGCGTCAGCAAGATCGTACTACACTCAGCTTCAAATTCCGGCCCTCTAAATTTCCTCAACAGAAATTCACGAAAAGAACGTCGTCTTTCTTCCAGCGATCCCCAATTGAGTTGCCGGAGCATTTCCGAGACACTCGCGCATTGGTCGAAACTACCGGTAACAAATCTAGCTGCTCGCCTCTGAACCGCCTCTATGTCTTCCTTCAAACCGATCTGCTATGGGTCCCAAACACTTGAGCATTACTCAAGACGTGGTCGTACAAGCGTTTTATACAGGTGAAGTACATCTTCCCAAAATTCTCCCAATAAACCGAAGTCGATTGTCCGCCTTACAACTGTCCTTACATGTTCGTTCCATTTCATATCGCTCTGCAATGTTACGCCTAGATATTTGAACGACGCGACAGCATCAAGAAGCTCACTACTAATGCTGTATTCGAACATTATGGGATTGTTTTTCCTACTCATGTGCATCACCTTACATTTTTCTACATTGAGAGCTAGCTGCCAAATATATATGAAGCTTCCAATCTTCCACTAGACCACCTCCTCCTTTCCCCTCTCTCTCTCTTCCCCCCGTCTCTTCCTGTCCCTTACTCTGTCCGTTCCCTCCTCCCCTCCCCATGTTCATCTCTTTTCACCTGTCTATCTCCCTCTCACTCTCCGTCTCCTCCCTCCCCTTTCTGTTCGTCTCCTACTCCACCTACTCCTCTGCCTCCTATATATGAAAACATTTTTATATGTGCCAAGTTTCATGGTGACTGGTCAAACGGTGTCAAAGCCGCAAGGTATCGTCCGCCATGCTACATTCTCTGACTTGCAGATTACAAAAATATCCTTCATGAAAACAATTTGGATGTTTGATATAACGTACCCTCCGCCACGAACCTACGGAAGCTTACGAAAGGTAGGCCATGTATTAGTTAGGGCTATAAGCTATTTTCATTCCACATTTCATTTAATTCCGTCCAGCCGTTTAAGCGTGAAGATTAACAGACGTGTTAACCCACTGTAAGGTACCCTCCTCCAGTGGCTTTCTAAAGGTAGAACATGCGTTAATTCAGGGTATAAGCTATATTGCATTCCAAATTCCATTCAAATCCGTCTAGCTGTTTTAGCATGAAGAGAAAAAAAGCGTATCAACCCATTATAAGGTACCCTTATCACGCACCATACGATGGCTGACGAAAGGTAGTCCACGTATTAATCAGGGTATAAGCTACCTCTGCTCCAAGTTTCATTCATCCGTCCGCCATTTCAGCGTGAAGGCGTAAGAAACGAATTAACTAATGTAAAGCACCCACCGCAATGCACCATATGATGTTAATTTTAGTATGCCTACCACCTTCGCAATGACTTTTATCGCAGTCGGATGTACGGCATGGCCGTGCATAAAATACGAACAAAAAGACAAACAAACCTTAATTTTTATACATTAGATGTACATAAAAGCCAATAAATTATTATAAAACTAGATGACCCGGTGAATTTAAATCATATGTATTTTAGACCCAGTAGTCCTATAAAGGCATTTGGTTTGAACGTCAAATGTGCAAAATTTTATCGCAATTGTACGAATAATATTGATATCCCAAAGAAAAGAGCTCTTTCAGTTTTCCACAAATTTTCCTATTTTCTGGTCAACTATTCCAAACGTTTACTTCACTCAAACCTTCCCCTCGCTTTGAACGTCGAATATGCAATATTTTATCGCAACCAGACGAATGATATTGATATCCCATTGAAAATCAGTTTCTCGCGAATTTCTAAATTTTCCGGTAACTTTCCCAAATTTTTAGTTCATAAGAACGTTCATCTTTCGTTGAACATAAAATGATCAAAATTTTATTGCAAGCGGATGAACGGTTCTCAACTTAGTGTTGAGTACATTTAGAAACACATTGAAAAAGAAACATGAATCGAATTTTGCGACTTTCCTTTTTAACTGTCTCTATTTTTCTTTTTTTTTAGTGAAAGCTTTTCCAAGACCATAATGAACAAAACCACAAAAGAATTCCCCCTCTCCATCGTGCGAAGTCAGTTATAGTGCTGAATTCAATCAAAAAACACACTGAAATACGCACTTTCAGTTTTTCTAAAATTTTCCAATTTTCCGGTAGATTTTCAAAAAAAAAAAAAATCATACAAATCTCGTCCTGTCAAGCCGTATTGAAGTATTGCTCTTACAACCATGTGGCAAATTATTTCTTATTCCTAGAAAAAAAATCACTTTCTGTTTTTTCTAAATTTTCCTGCTTTCCGGACGACTTTTCCAAATTTTTATTTGATGCAATCGTTCCCTTGCTTTCAACATGAAATGTACAAAATTTTATCGCAATTGGACGAACTGTATTGATAGATCACTGGAAAAAGCAGTTTCAGTTTTTCCCGATTTTCCTCTTTCTCCGGACAACTTTTCCATATTTTATCACCCTTTAAACCCTCCCTGTACTTACATGAATATTTCAAGACTGAAATTAGTCAAATCGGTTCACCCGTTCTCAAGTTTTGCCGAGACTAACGATCAGCATTTCATTTTTATATATACATGGTGTTAGAAAAAGGTACAGCCAAACTTTGAGGAAACATTCCTCACACACAAAGAAAGAAAATATGTTAGAGCTCATTTTAGTATTTCTCATTAAATATAAATTGAAATAATTCGTGCAGACAATTGTCAAAATACTCAATTGTTTCGTTAGTATGTACTGTACTTCCTTGATTCACTGCCAGTTGGCCCAATTGAAGGGCAGGAATTGTTGGTCTTCATTGGGCCTCATGTTTTTCCACCTACGCTCACTGGAGCACGTTATCATGACTTCATACGGGGTATTCTACCTGTGCTGCTAGAACATGTGCCTTTACAAGTACGACACAACATGTGGTTCATGCACGATGGAGCTCCTGCACATTTCAGTCGACGTGTTCGTACGCTTCTCAACAACAGATTCGGTGACCGATGGATTGGTAGAGGCGGACCAATCCCATGGCCTCGACGCTTTCCTGACCTCAACTCTCTTGACTTTCATTTATGGGGGCATTTGAAAGCTCTTGTCTACGCAACCCCGGTACCAAATGTAGAGACTCTTCGTGCTCGTATTGTGGACGGCTGTGATGCAATACGCCATTTTCCAGGGCTGCATCAGCGCATCAGGGATTCCATGCGACAGAGGGTGGATACATGTATCCTCGCTAACGGTGGACATTTTGAACATTTCGTGGAACAACGTGTTTGATGTCACGCTGGTACGTTCTTTTGCTATGTGTTTCCATTCCACGATTAATGTGATTTGAAGAGAAGTAATAAAATAAGCTCTAACATGGAAATTAAGCTGACATAAATGTTTTCTGGGTATTGTACCGCGTCATGATGTAAGGCTATTACTTAAATAACCGACGTTTCTGCCAATCATGTGGGATGAAGTCCACTGTAACGTTGGCCGAAACGTCGGTTATTTAAGTAATAGCCTTACATCATGACGCGGTACAATACCCAGAAAACTTTTATGTCATCTGACTCTGGCCGCGGAAGCCTACGTAATTATATGGAAATTAAGCGTTTCCGGACACATATCCACATAACATATTTTCTTTTTTTGTGTTTCCTGAAAGTTTGGCCGTACCTTTTTGTAACACCCTGTATAGATATGCTTCGTTAGATTGCGAAGTAAGTAAAATTCGTATATCAAAGTATTTAAATCCTACGGAAATGCTTTGTTCCTAAAGAAGAAACTAAGCAATTAAATATGAAAGGATTGCCTAAATATATGCCTAAGAATCTGTTACTTTCCTTGATAAAAGCCAAAAGCCGATTGGCCACTAAACTGTCGTTAACATATTCTTGATGATTATTGATAAAAGTTTTATGTTTCATAGGGCTCGCAGCGTGTTAAAGATCAGCAAGTTACATAATAATAAAATTAACCAAAACGCTGCTATATACTAATATTTATTTCAAGACCACGGTCCCGTTTCGGCTTACATTGCCATTTTCAAGTGACTGTTAGGTCTTTATGGCCTGACATGTATGGCATCTAGGCGTCTATATATAGACTATTAATTTTGATCCTTGGGTATATCCCGGGTTTGATTCGGGCGCTAGTGACCTTAGTTGTTGTGCGCCCTAAAACCACAATAAATAAAAAACTAATAATTTTGATTTTGTACTTTGACAGTTAACAGCCACGATGTCGTATGTTTACGAAGAACTTCGTAAACATACATCATGATTGTTCACTGTCAAAATACAAAATCAAAATTGAAGTACCAACCAAATTTGACAGTCTATATACAGACGCCTGATGTATGTTTACAAAGCATACTTCTTAACTAAACATAATACATGGTGGCTGTTAACTGTAAAAATACAAAATCAAAATTGAAGTACCAACCAAATTTGACAGTCTGTATACAGACGCCTAGATGTCATATGTATGTCAGGTCATCTAGACATACCAGTCACTTGAAAATGACATTGTACGCCGAAACGTGACCGTCGTGTTGAAATAAATATTAGTATATAGCAGCGTTTTGGTTGATTTTAATATTATTGATAAAAGTGTTCTTTCAAGCCTTTAGAGTTACTTCCTGGTAGCACTTTTCGCCTAATCGTAAATAATTTATTAAATGAGGCACTCACAGTTGCAGCTCAGAGATTATTATTTATTTATTTTACTAGCTGAAAGTCCGGCGTCGCCCAGTTATGTATTTATTCAATTCTTACGTTAGTTCATCTCCTCCTTACCCCTCCTGCCCCACTTTGTCCACTTCTCTTGTATTTATTGAATTTCGGCCGCGTTGCAATGGTCTTGCTGCGGAGAGTGCGGTCCCTCGTCGTCGGAGGTTCAGTCTCCCTCAGCCGTCTCTCTCTCTCTCTCTCTCTCTCTCTCTCTCTCTCTCTCTCTTTCTCTCTCTCTCTGTTTGTGTGTGTGTTGTCCTTAGTGCAAGTTAGTTTAAGTAGTCTAGGGACTGATACCCATAGCAGTTTCGTACAATAGTTTTACAAACATTTAAATATTTTGTAATTAATTTCAGCGTGTAGTTTCGTTTCCGCATAGTTCACATTGTATGACGTCATTTCTCCTACATAATGTGACACACAATAATGAATTCACCATGGGCGTAGGATGGAATGTCACGAAAATGTGAGTGAAACTTTTCGCGAATAGAGTTAGATGTGAATACGTTGAAAATTAGAATCTTCTGCGTGAGAGGCGGTTTATCATGCCCCTGATTGTTTATGATGGCATACCTCCTGAACAATGTGTCTTACATGTTCTCATCCCTACAAAAATTGTTTCCTCACGGTAAGTAATGTACGCACCAAATTCTGTACGCCAGACTGACAATCGACATCGACCTAGAGTACAGAAGCTGGGCACACCCGGCAGACTTTACGAGGATAACTGAGAAGGACGGAAGCAAAAACTACCCTGTTGAAGTGTACACAGATGGAAGCAAGTCAGACGATGGAGTGAGTTCAGGGATAACAATATTTGTTAATATGAAGCTTATTTACTAGATACAGCTAAAACTGTCTAAGGAATGCTCAAACAATCAAGCGGAACAATTTTCAATTCTCAATGCTCTGGAGTTCATAAACAACTCTTGAATACTGATACAACTGCAGTAATTCACACCGACAGCAGGATTACTTTGCGAAATCCGAAGAACTACAACTTCTTGATTGAAGAAATAAGATCTAAAATCAGAAGGTTGCAGACACACAACTGGCTGGTACATTTCGAATGGGTTAAGACACATCGAGGAATATGAGAAAATGAACTAGCCTTGCTAAAAGAGCAGCTCAATCACGACAATCAATATGCTACAACAAAATACTTACAAGTGCCGTAAAGAAGAAATTTCGAGAAGAGTTTAGGAATTAATGGGACATTGAGTGGCAAAGAACAAGAAACGGGGGAAGCACTAAACCGTATTTTCCTACGATCCGACAACGTTTAATGATTAAACTCCCAATATCTCCGAATTTTACAGCTATTTAACAGGTCATGGGAAACTGAAGCCTATTATCAGCGGTTCAAAATAATTGAAGACGGAACGTGCACATGTAACAGAGCTGTCCAACCTTTTGACCACGTGCTTTTTGACTGCTGCAATTTATCGAAAGAGAGGGACCTCCTCAGGAATAAAAAAAATAGCTGCCAAATAGGCCAGTCGTCGTAGATAAAAAAAATGGCCTTAGGTCCAAAAAACTTGCAGGAAGCTGAATTTTTGGTATGTGGTTATGATATATTAAAGAAGTATTAAACCAAGTTTGCAGCTTCGAAATCCTTTACCTTAACTTTTAAGAGACAAAAAACCTCGAAATTTTCGGACTTTTCCTGGTTTTGTCTTATACCTTGTGAAGGGTGGTTTTTTGACGAAAAGTCACTCCCACCTCTATTAATATAGATACAATATTCTAAAATTTAAGCCAAAACGCAGCTCTGTAAGACCAATAGTTCCTGAGATATTGGACTTCAAAAATTGACTTATTTCTCCAAAAAGTTCAAATTGCCGATTTCAGTAATCTTTCGGCTCTAATGATCATTTCACAGGGAAAATCATACAAGTCAAAGTTATAGAGCAGTTATTTAGCTTTAATCTAAGTACAGAACGAAGTCCATAGGCCCAACAGATTTATAGATGGAAAAATCGGATTATTCAATAACCTGACCCAGATGAATTGCAGTTCTCTTATCCTATATATGTTAAAGAAAAAGGAGGTATTGCTGTAAAAACAACGAAAGCCTCTCCGTTTGTGACTATTGGTCAGCCAATAAGGGACTGGGACTTTCGTTCGTAGCGAGGCCCTCACTCCGAGTGGTGACCCTGCGGGTGTTTTATCCTCCCTCCCAAACTTGCCTCCGAGGTCTCCCTCACTACACCCAGTCTGTTCTTAGAAACGGCCGTATTCGGATCTGTGACTAACGTTTCAAACAAAAATCGTCTAAATCTCGATCGTGTTGGTGTTTTAAGTACTTGATTTTTTTACAATATGTCGGAGCTACCCCCGTCGGATGTTTGTTACGGGGTCGTCGGGAAGTGCATGGAGAGGGAACAGTGACAGTGAAAAAGCGTGGAATTTAGATGCTGATAAAAGTGTGTCAGAAACGTAGGCTTGAAAGGAACATGAGGTTTTCGTGCAATTTAAACGAATTATCCGA
Source organism: Locusta migratoria (assembly GCA_026315105.1). Classification (NCBI taxonomy): domain Eukaryota; kingdom Metazoa; phylum Arthropoda; class Insecta; order Orthoptera; family Acrididae; genus Locusta; species Locusta migratoria. Next base: position 726,573,314 of record CM048744.1, on the reverse strand, counting down.
ACATGACGCATGCAGGAAGAGGCACACTGTGGAAAGTAATGTGAAAGCATCTGTCCAGCGAGGAGGAGATGTTTCATATGCTTAACCATTGTCTTCGCGTGGGGAAAGTCTGAGAAGTGCGTCGGGTTCAAGGCGTCACATCATTGGAGATTTTTGTTTCCCTTGTGGGGAAATATTTCCAAAAGAAGGTAAAGTTGTCTAAATATCTACGGGATGAACTCCATCAAGTAGAAACATTGGAAGTTAAAGAATCGATTGTTGAAAAATCTAGACAAGCTGGTGAATGGGGAAAACAGATTCTTCAGCATCTTTCATGTATAAGTGAACTTGTTGCTGCTGATGGTAAGTACCACAGACATTGCTACCTAAAATTGCACTCCTTGTCGCGATCTACTGGTGCAGGAGGTGAACGAGAGCGTCCTGAATATCCCTGAATATCCCTGGCTTATATGCATACTTTGCAGAAACTAGAGAGGAAAAGCAATTTTCCATAAGTGACTCGATTGCAGAGAACTTCACAGGTAAATACAAACTAACGGTTGCAAGTGTTCAAGCTCATCTAAAAAGGCGATGTGGAGAAAAACTTATTTTTCCGCAGGTTGGTCCGTATCAAAGCCCAGCCACGATGTTCACAGACATTGGACAGAACATTCTTTATGAAAAGTGGTACAATCAAAGACTTAGCGATCCTGCTGAAGAGCGGCTTAGAGTTGTCAGAGCTGCAGCAGAGATTATCCTGCAAGACATTCGTTCGCAAACATTTGACACTACTTAATATCCCCCGTCAGATGCCTCTTTAAAAGACGCAAGGGCATCAGTTCCTGATTATCTGCAACTGTTGCTTGAACAGATTATCCTGAAAAACAAACGTTCTTCTCTCGAACAGGGAAAAAGAAGTGCATAGGATTTGCTCGTGGAGTCATGGCTGTAACGAGGCTCAAATCTTTCCTATCCTCAATTCAAATAAGCTTTGGAACCTATTTGTATAGAAAATTTGGATCAAAGCACCTTGTTCAACTTTGCCACAGTATGGGAATTTCTTGAACATTTACGGAGGCTATGCGTTATGAAAGTTCCGCTATCCTCCGTGGAGAAGTGACCCAAAGATTTGAAAAGGAACTTTTATGCAGTTTGTGTTCGACAATGCAGGTTGTTAACACAATTGATGGACAAAATACGTTCCATACCAAGTTTGAAGTCTGTTTGTGTAGAATATATCAGGTTCACACACTGCCACGCACATTAACGTTCTTCTATTAGAAAGAAATTTGGCTTGTCAGCCATTTTAATTAACTAAGTGAAAATCGCTGAAGACATTTTGCCAAAATCCCCAGACTTGCTGTGGTTGTTTGGAAAAGCAACTAACATGCCAGGCATACCACGATGGAATGGATTCATGGAGCAAGTGACAGAGGATCTTTCTTACAAACGTTCAAAGATGGTATATCTCCATTTTATTCATGCTCCCCCAACCGACTACGACATTGTTTTAACATTACGTTTGGAAGCCGGTTAAAGAACAAGCATTTACGGTCAGGAAACATCTTTTGTGACCTACGACCGACCACTGTACTTGAAAGCCCGAGACATTGTGGACAGCAACCAGCATCCTCAGCTTATCAAAATAGCTTGGAGGTTTTCACCTCCTCTTGTCATTCATGGGGACCGTCGGTGCCATAATGGCAGGAAGTGGACTCAAGGAACTTCTCTGTTCAATATTTGCTGAAAACATCCTATTTATATACAGTGAGTTGATAATCATCGTCAATGAGTAATTCCTACTTTTTCTTCAACATATGTAGGATAAGAGAACAGCAATTCATCTGGGTCAGTTAACTGAATAATCCGATTTTTCCAACTAAAAATCTGTTGGGCCTATGGACTTCGTTCTGTACTTAGATTATAGCTAAATAACTGCAGAGACTGGATGGAAGAGGAGAGAGATTAACTGCAGATTGGAATCTCCATCTATATAAAAGCGAAGGGACACTCATTCATACACTCACTCATTCACTCACTCACTGACTAAACACGAAATCTCCAAAACTACTTCACCTATGAAGCTGCCATTTGGCAGGAATGTAGTTTATAGGTACTAGACGTCGGCTAGGAAACTATTTTGCGATAGGACCGATAGTTCAGGAGATATGACGTCATAAACAATGAAAAGTGCCCCGTCTTTAGGCACGCGAAACCGTGAATTTATCAGTCCACTATTTCAGAAGGAGAGCACTTAGCGACTTGCAACAATCTTTAAACATATTTTCAAACCTTTAGCAAACTTTTTCTCGCTGACAACCATAGCAAAATGATGAAAGAAATAAGTTTCTCGCTTACTACTTTTCCGCTGTTCATGGAGTAAAACTACGGCATTCGATATAACGTTGACATTTATAATTTCTACACTAACATTGTACCTGCAGGAAATTTTACATACAGTATACACACATATAGTTAAATGAACCGTCTAAATTGCATCAAAGTACGACACTTAGTTCATGAGATACGAGCACATAAACAGTAACTTTCATGGAAAACCACCCCATCACGAACCAAGTTTTAATCTATTACTTTCTTATTACTAATTACATTCGCAACAGATTTTTCAGACATACAGCACTTATACAAATGAATAAATACCTGAAAAATTATAGAACTGTACAACATATAAAAATGAAATCATATGTACTGCAGTGGGTAAAAACTTTTCACATCAGGCATCACGGTTTATTACATTTCTTTTTTACTGTTAAGACACTCCTGTATTCCAGTGACCTTCAGGAAATTCCTGAAAGATGACAGTGCTGTTGAAAACTTTGAATAAACTTTGAACTGTGAAGCGCATACCGCTGTAGGACGAAGCAATATATCTATAGAGCGACAAGGAAAGGAAGATTTGCGATTTATATATTTACTAGCTTATATGCCCGTGCTTCGAAACTGTTGTTAAAGAGGGACCTGTGTGTATCATTTTTTTTTTTTTTTTTTTTTTTTTTTTTTTTTTTTTTTTTTTTTTTTTTTAGGGTTCCGGACATAATTCAGCAAAAACAATCCTTGTTGGGTCCCTCTGTCAATAAACTAAGTTCTCATAGCCAAGATGTCAAATTTAAGTAGAAGTCATTTTGCCGGCCGCGGTGGCCGAGGAGACTGAGGCGCTCCAGTCAGGGTCTGCACGGCCATTACGGTCGGGGGTTCGAATCCCCCCTCGGGCATGGATATTTGTGCCGTCCTTAGGATAAGCTAGATCATAAATAGTTTGTAAGTTTAGGGACTGATGACCCCGTAGTTAAGTCCCATAAGCTTAACAAACATTTCAACATTTTTAGAAGTCATTTTCATACAAATAGTTAAATTAATTGAAGTCCGTACTCCGGGATGATGTAAATTCAATGTTAGGTTGTGTTCATGAAGTTAAGACTGCGGTGTGTAGTTGTGTTTGGCGTAATCTTCTGAAAACACTTCTATTGTTGAGATGAGAAATAGTAATAATAACAGGCCATATATTGGTTCTATGGTGTAGTACTAAACTGTTTATCTCTCACAGTAAGTGTATGCTGAAGTGTTAGTATGTTACAGTGTAACACTGGGGACAATGTAGTTATTATGTATGACGTTTTTATGTCTAATATATTGGTTTTTATCAAAATAGATGTAATTAATACATTTTGCTTTCCATTATTTTAGTGCCTAATGTTGATAGGTGTTGTGTGCTAACCTACATGTGATATTATCACATACATTAATTGATCTAACATTTTGGGAAGGGTAAGTTTTTATACATTTTTATCGCACTTCTGGGTACTTTCGTAAAATAAACCTTATCTTAATATTCAACTTATTGAGATATATTTAATAGGCGGTTTCATTTACCGTCCAATCTTTCGTAATATGCAGGCTAAGTATAAATAGAAAATTCGTCAAATACGGCACATTATGTTAGATTTTATATATTTATATCTTTGAAAAATATCTTTTTTTCTTCCATGATTGCCCGGCCGACATTGCATGCAAGAAACTATAACGATATGAGGAAAAAGTTTAACTCTTTACAACGAGATTAAAGCTAGCATCTCTCCTCGTTAGTATAAAGTCAGTCATTTTAGACTTTATGTTGTTTCTTATTTTATTTTATTTTTATTTATTTATTTTTAAGGAAGCTGTAAATGAACAGATAAACCTAGAAGTTTACTCGATATTTAAATACAAATTTACTTACTTCACACAATTTTTCTCGTAGGGAAATTCATCTTTTCTTCCAATACGATGTACCCACAATTCGCGTCTTTTCACATTTCTTTCACCCCGTGGAATGCGGCAAACTTGCTACCTCGAACTGACTGACTTAGTATAAGAATTCACTGGACAACGCTGCGGCATTCTTCACCTTGTAAACGTGGAATATGCTATGAGTCTAGACAATGAGTCTACAGATTACCAACCCCTTTACATGGTAAAATAAGAGCTACTTAAATGAAATACGCCACTTACACTGATGTATTGCTTAGGTCTAAAATGGCGGACGTGTCCCACCCGCGCTCAATTGACCAATAGCACCCGGCGGTTGTCGGCAAGCCATACATAAAAGGTTGGCGCTACTCTCCCAATACAGGGCTCTAGTACTATCTAAGTAACAGGGCCTCTATCGGATCTTTGCTATACTACGCTGCAATTCAAGCGAAGCATACACGAGAAATTACAAATTACGATATCTTTTCTTCCCCTGATCCGATTTTGATGAAATGAAGCTTATATGTTGCCCCAAGGTACTCTCAGTTGACCTACGAAATCCCAAGAAAGTTCGTATAGTACTCTTGGAGATTTGCTGTACTACACCACACTTATAAGGGTAATACACACAAAAACTTCAAATTACGATTTCCTGTCCTATCCTTACCCAAACAATCCGAGCGTAAGCTCCGCCTCTAATGACCACGTTGTCGACGGGTCGTTAAACGCGAATATTCCTTCCTTTCTTCTTGTCTATAATAATATTTATTGTGACTTGTCCAGGAAATAATATGAATATTTACTGTGGAGAGCCCATGCCTGAGCAAGCGATATAAAGCTGTCCGTGTCAAAAACATGGAGATTTCAAATACACTCCACAGTATTGAGTAGACTGCCATGTGATTTATTAATCATAATAAAAAAATGCAAATCCCACGAAAACTGCAGTCTCTTAAAGTTAAAAGCCCAATGTGGCGGATATAATGGGTATGTACTCTGTTTCATTCTCTTCCTTTGCTTGTAGCTCTATAGATATCTATTGCTTCTTCCCGCAGCGGTAAGCGTTCAAAAAAAAAAAAAAAAAAAAAAAAAAAAAAAAAAAAAAAAATGTTCAAATGGTTGTAGAACTTATGGGACTTAACTACGGGGTCATCAATCCCTAAGCTTACAAACTACTTATGAACTAGCTAAGACTAAGGACGTCACAAATATCCATGCCCGAGGGGGGATTCGAACCCACGACCGTAGTGGATGTGCAGACCGTAACTGGAGCGCCTCAGTTCTCTCGGACACCGCGGCCGGTGGTATGCGCTTCACAGTTCAAAGTTTATTCAACGTTTTCAACAGCACTGTCATCTTTCAGGAATTTCCTTAAGCTCACTGGAATACAGGAGTGTCTTAACAGTGAAAAAGAAATGTAATAAAACGTGGTGCCTGATGTGAAAAGTTTTTACCCATCGCAGTACAAATGGTCTCCAATTTATACGTTATACAGTTTTATAATTTTTCAGGTACATATTCATTGGTATATGTGCTGTATGTATGAAAAATCTGTTGCGAATGTAATTAGTAGTCAAGAATTATTACAGTTAAAGTTGGTTACTGATGGGGCGGTCTTTCGTGAGCGTTACTGTTTATGTGCTCGTATCTCATGAACTAAGTGTCGTACTGTGATACAATTTAGACGGTACATTTAACTATATGTGTGTATACTGTATGTTAAATTTCCTGGAGGCACAATGTGTAGTGTAGAAATTATAAATTTCAAAGTTATATCGAATGCCGGAAAAGTAGTAAGCGAGAAACTTTTTTTCTTTCATCATTTTGCTATGGTTTTCAGCGAGAAAAAGTTTCCTAAAGGTTTGAAATTACGTTTAAAGCTTGTTGCAAGTCGCTAAGTGCTCTCCTTCTGAAATAGTGGACTGATAAAGTCACAATCTCACGTGCCACAAGACAGGGCCCTTTTCATTGTTTATGACGTCATATCTCCTGAACTATCGGTCCTATCGCAAAATAGTTTCCTAGCCGACGTCTAGTACCTATAAACTATATTCCTGCCAAGTATCACCTTCATAGGTGAAGTAGTTTTCGAGATTTCGTGTTTAGTCAGTGAGTGAATGAGTGAGTGTATGAATGAGTGTCCCTTCGCTTTTATATAGATGGAGATTCCAATCTGCAGTTAATCTCTCTCCCTTCCAGTCTCTGTTCTTCTTCTCCATCTACTCTCTCGGCCCATCTCCTATCCTCCTCTCAGTCCATCCATTCTCTCTGACCATTTCGTCCTCTCCTCTGTTCATCTCTTCCATCTCCAACCCCCTTTCTCCCACTCCATTTCCTTCCCACCTATGTGCATCCAACTCCCCCCCCCCTCCTTCTGACATGTACTATAGATATACATGTAATTCCCAATGACATTTCCTACATTATGTACATTTTACAATCTTTCAATAGTACCTGCCCTTCTATCTATCTCACCCGTTCCTCCCCTCTCCCTCTCTCTCACTTGTTCATCATTTCTTCCCTCAGCTCTCAGCCAGTATCCTTCTCTCTCCCTTCTCTTTGTTGATTTCCTCGTCCCCTACTCTCGGCTCATCTCCTCCTCCGTATTTCTGATTCCATCTCGTCGTACCCCATCTATGAAAAATAACATACTTCGACTAAGTTTCATTGTGATAGGTTAAACCAAGTCAAATTTTGTTGCAAGATACTTTTTACTATACGGTGGCTTGCGTAACATAAAAAGCTTCTCCATAAAAAATAGATCATGTGCCAGCTTTCAGTGTCATCGATCAAACGGCGTCGAATCTGTCGAAAGGTAATTTCCACCATGCACCATATGAAATCTTATGTAGAAAGTGGTGTTTCCTCTTGTTTTGAAGGTCAAGTTCAAAAATGTTCAAATGTTTCTCAATCTATTGGACCAAACGACTGTGGTTATCAGTTACTAACCTTACGAACTACTTAAACTAACCTAAGGCAACATATACACCCATGACTCATAGAGAATTCGAACCTCAGGCGGAAGCAGCCACGCAATCCCAGGCATGGTTCCTACAACCGCTCGAAGGTCAAGTGTGCCAAATTTCATTTATCGTGGAATAGAACTGTAGACTTGTGTCGAAGTTTGTTGTAAGGTTCACTACGACATCCACCGTACGAAATCTTAGACAGTGATCTTCCTTTTGCTGCAATGGTCAAGTGTGAAGTAATCCATCAACGTCGAAGTAAAACTATAGATTTGTGTCGACGTCCACCATGAAGCCCGTACGTAATTTTATGTAGTTCAGTGTACTATGTCTGTAGCCATAGTGTAACTGCTAGCAAAAAGTTGAAGTTTTATCTCATTCTGAGGAACAAACAGATAGCTCAAAAAGTACGAATAAATAAACAATGACTTTTATAAATCTTAGGTAACACCTGTAACTCTAGATAATTTCGCCTGTAGTTTCGTTTTCAGGCATCTCATTCTTTAATAGTATAGATATTCTTTTCTTATGTGATCCAAAATAATGCCTATATGTTGCCTCAGGTCGCGGACGTTACCTGTGAAACTGTTACAAGTAGTTTTTGAGCTTGGCGTGCTCAAACAGAAATACGCAACAGTAAAACTGCTATTATTCCATGCTGACCCCTGCTGCAGATACCGGTTGCGAATTTATTGAATTATTCATTATTCATCCTCGACCGATGCTTCCACGAAAGGGCATTAAAATGTTAAATTATTCGGAACAATTCTGCCATCATGTGACACAAAAAATGGTGGCGGAGAGCACAGGATGGAAAAGTTGCCAATGTACGAATGTAGAACAACTGAGAGCTTAAAGTGCGCCAGACCTCAAAAAATAATAATCCGTACCTCCATACTCATATTACAAATGCAAGAAAAGATCTGTCACGCTTTCACGAATAAACCGCTTAACCTGCTTTAATGAAATTCGATATGGAGATAGCTTGAAAGCTAAAGAAGAACATAGGCTACTTTAGAAAGTATGTGCCGGCCGTGGTGGCCGAAGGGACTGAGGCGCTCCAGTCACTGTCTGCACGGCCACTACGGTCGGGGGTTCGAGTCCCCCCTCGGGCATGGATATTTGTGCCGTCCTTAGTATAAGGTAGTACGTAAGTAGTTTGTAAGTTTAGGGACTGATAACCCCGTAGTTGGGTCCCATAAGCTTAACAAACATTTGAACATTTTTTAGAAAGTATGTAATTCAAGATGTTTGTTGATTTTAAGTATATAACTCAATATATGGATTAGCTGAGCATCAAAGTACCTCGTATAGCTTCTGAGACGCTTGGACACTCGCTGGAAAAACTATTTGTTCTTTGACTTTTGATTGATATGTTGTCGTAATACTATCCTACATGATGAATAGAATGCTTACACAAGACGTCAACGTCTTCAAACAACCTAACCGATTTATACGACATTTGAATCCTGCATAATTTCAAAATTGTTCAAATGTTTGTGTAGCTTATGGGACTTAACTACGGGGTCATCAGTCCTTAAACTTACAAACTACTTATGAACTAACTAATACTAAGGACGGCACAAATATCCATGCGCGAGGGGGGATTCGGACCCCCGACGTAGTGGCCGTGTAGACCATGACTGGATCGTCTCAGTCCCCTCGGCCACCACGACCGGGTGCATAATTTACTTGTTGTATAACGTATAGCTTCTTCAGTCAGTGGCACTGATCTCAATTTCTAACACTGGATACGCAACTGTAGTGGTATGGATCTATGAAAATCGTGAGGAATGTTGGCAACTCCTTACGTATAGGTCGTCTTGTTTTGAACCTTCTGTCGTCTGCAGAGAACAAGGAACTGACCGATCATTAGAAATTCTTCCGAACACTGTACATAAGACTCTACGCAATTTTATGTTTTGCTATCTGTATAAAATTACGTGTCTGCAGGAGTTGCTGCCTGCTGACCTAACAGTGTGACAAACGTTCACTCAACAATTTCTTGCTCGTAAGGAAGTGGATAACGATTGGCCATGGAACATTTTGTCGACAGATGAAGCCCGTTACCATAATTTCCACCCAAAATTTCACGATATGGCCAACGTAAAATCCAGTCGCATATGCAGCAGTGCCGCTTCATTCTAGCGCGGGATCACGGCATCCTTTATCATAGGGCCCATTTTTCGAGAAGATGACACCTGCTGGACCTGTACCGTCACTGGTAACCGGTATAAAAGTCTTGCATGCAACCTAGTCATTCCAAGCTTTCATCAGCGTAGAGTCTGGACAGCATCACTTTCGCACATCCGTACATTGCAAAGCCACATTCCTCGAGAGCCATTTCTCAAACGACAGAATTAAAAGCCGTCATTTTTCCTATGGCCGTCACCGTCATTGGACATCAATCCGTCTGACTTCTGGCTGTGGCGTTAATTGAAAAGTTTTGTTAGTATATCTTATGGTTTGTAAGGACGAGTTCTTAGAACCTTGCTGCTTCCTAACGTTTCGTCCGATGCTGCGTCGCACTTCTTCAGAGATTGTCCGTCTGTTGAGTCATGCCGAGTGCGGATCGGAGGTCTGAGAGCTTCTTAAATACCGTTTCAACGGGGCGTGGCTAAGATCCACGTGATAAGCAGCGGTGACCCCTGTCAAAGATAAAGATATACTATCGAACCAAGTCAAAGATAAGAACAATCTATCAATTCTGTAAAACCACAGTCCATATATCGTTGACTTTCATAGTCTCTTCTTTTAGATTGAAAGTACCATTATGTTTATTTATTTCAATCGGTTCTCTATACAACCGTGGATAATAATTCGTCATAGTAGACAAATAGAAGTAACGTGTACGAGGGTTAGAACTTAAATAGTAGCAATACTACTGTGGACACACTATGCAATGGAATCTACTATTGTCGCTGATAGCACACGTTGTTGACATACCTACATTACCTCCGAGCAACTGGACTCGTCCGTCTCACGTCACTGGTGTGCGCACAATCAAGGGAAACACAGTCACTTGTGAGCGAGCGTTCTAACGTAACAGGAACAACAGAGCTGCATTAATATTCAATATGCCAAAGGTCGTACAGCACAACAGTGTCATAAAGGTCTTCGAGAGGCGTGCAGGGAATCAGCATTACTGTACAGAACAGTGGCACATTGTGTAAAAGCCTTCAATGAAGGTTGGCAAACTGTGGCAGACATGCTTCGGGCAGGTCGTCCTAGCGTCTCTGAAGAAGAAGTTAGTGGACAGCGATCGACGCCAGACGATTCGTGAGATCGTCCACGAAACTGGATTAGCACATAGACTGTGATTCGCATCCTGAACGAACGCCTGGGAAATTGCATCACGATGGATTCCACACGAATTGACTTTAATTTGATTCCAACGATGAAGAAACCACTTCATGGCATTCGCTTCAGAACTGTTCCAGTGTTTCAACAGGAAGTACACCGCTCCATTCGCACCATCAAGACAACAAGCTAAAGGTATACTGCGCCTTCCACATCGCTGGCAATGAGTTCTACACAACGCTGGTGACTACTTTGAGGTGCAAACATGTAACGCTTTTGTATTGGGAGTGAACAAATAGTTGCCATTATTCAAGTTCCAACCCTCGTAGATTTCAAAACACTGTGACTCGTGGATGCGTAGGAGTGAGGACGCACGACTTACAAGAAGCTGTTGTAATTGTAGTTGGAGTTGTCTCCAGACGTGATGGTGGCATGGAAGTCGACGGTGTCACACAGTGGCCGGCACAGACAGTCATCGTAGCCGTACAACTGCGCTGCCCGCACCGACAGCCTGTTGAATTCCCCTGCGAACCACAAACAATGCTCACACACACACACACACCAGCTAATCTAGCGCCGTCCAGCACACGGAGCATCTATCTGAACGTGTATGGTCAGTTGTGAGCTCGTAGCCAACGTGAAAAACAGGTATGGAAACGTAAGCCATGTCACGTGATCAAGAGACGCCTGAGCACAGAGTAACATATACAGAGAAGCAGCCACCCCTAAACCACTGTCCTACGCTCCCCTCGTAGTTCCGTAAGATGCTAGCAGGTGTCAGGCGGTTCCCCGGCTTAGTACCGGCAGACCACACTAGAGACGCTTCTGAGGCTAGCGTGGAGGGGAGAGCTCCTGCCGCCTGCCACAAGGCCACGGCTGTGGCCGGCGTGCCGGCGTTTGAGGGGAGATGATGGTGGGGATAGCCGCTACCTGCCACCTGCTCTGGCCAGTTTTAAAGGGCTGCTTCTGACCGCAGCGCCATCATGGGACTTCTTACGGAACCTTTCCTTTCCGCACCCCTGAGCGTGGGACCGGGCCCTTACGGAGATTTCCCGTCTGTATATATTTGTTTGTGGCCTGAGCCAGCCAGCACCACCTGAAGAGAAGATTTGTGCGCTTCTGGGCCAGGTCACGCAGAGTAGTTGGCGATCTCATAGCTGACTGGCTGGCCGATGGGGCACAAACCACTGCTTCACATCAGCCAGACAGTAAGCTACGTGATCGCTATCTGCTCTGTGTGATGTGGCATGGCAGTGCACAGTTACGCTGTCGTAGCCTCCGCCCCCTAAACTTTGAAGGGTTGTAGCTCCCAAACTAACAGTGATAGGAATGTAGACTTGTACATTTTTCCCTGTACCATCAGGTATGTTATAAGCAAAAGTACAAGTCTGCCTACTCTCTGCTGGACTTTCGTACGTCCCATCACGTCTGCGACCAATAGGTAACAACTGAATATGGTTCAACAAATATGTTCCTTGGCTTTGTTCATCAACTTTATAAAATTCCAAAAACAATAGCAGTTTTTGTTCAATGCTTATGTTTCTACACTTGTACTTACAGGAGCAGCTTGCCTGTTGTGCTGGTGGTTTATCTCTTTCCCACGACTGTTAATCTACAGCTGGCCCTTTTCTCTTGCTTCACGTCTCTTACGATCAATAGCCTTCTTCGTAACCTTTTCCATTTTCTGCTTAGTACACTAAACACACAACCGAAGCACACTCTACAACACACACGTGAAACGACCGAAATCACTGCCGAGTCAACGTACTGTCACCAAATAAACAGACTGTGTAGCATAGGCACATACATCATGGCGATGGCACTTACAAACCTTTCCACCTCAGCTCCGCTGGCGCTTGCACAGTGCTACTATCTTCGAACTGCTCTGGAAACCAGTAGGAATTTTTCTGGCACTTGCAACCTTTCCCGTTTTATTACCCTTGGCTTATACAACCCATTTCACTAAAAAAGTCATTGTTTTAATTTTTGGCACTTACATTCTTTTCCATTTTTTGTACTCAATTGTGGTTCGATGAACCCTCTGCCAGGCACTTAAATGTGATTTGCAGAGTATCCAATGTAGATGTAGATAAACTACAGAATCATCTGCAAAAAAGCTTCAATGAACTTCCGATGTTCTTTACGAGCTCATTTATATGTGGACAGAAACACTCCTATGCAACTGAGATCACTTTAATTTCTCTCCGCTGAGAATGACAGGCTGCTGTCTGTTAGCTATAAACGCCTCAATCTATTCACACAGTTGGTCTTATATTTCATACGCTCGTACTCTGTTCATCGGGCGACGGTATCGAACGTATTTCGGAAGTCGAGAAACAGGGCGACTACTTGGGCTGCTGTATCCACCGCCCTTTGGATGTGGTGGATGAATAGCGTGTGTTGTACTTCAAATGATCTTTGCTTTCGGGAACTATGTTGATTCCTACAAAGTAGACTATTGTGAAGTACATACTATCATTTGGTTTCTCTCAGTGGTCGATCGTGGTTTCCGTTAAGATGACGAGGGCCGACATCTCCTCCGACGGGTCGTGTGTAAATGCGGAAGAACATGCACAGCTCCTCCGAAACGCACAAAAGCCGTATTGGCTGGGACGGCCGGGCGGCTAAAACATTGAGCAGCCGGACTCGACCTATCGGCCTGGCCCGGCCCGGCGCTAAGGCGCTTTGCTGGCTGCCATTGTGCCGGCTGCGGGATCACCGTAAGCCAGCAGCGGCAGCTCACCCCACGCCTCTCCCTCTGTCTCCACACGCCAGCCTCATGAAGGCCCACCGCCGCTAATCGCTTCATATTCCCACTGACGTCATCGCAGCATCAGAAACTGTGGAGGCGCTAGCTCATGTGAGCCCTAAGGAACACATACATAAAAACACGTAGTTGAGTCATAAAGTCACGGAGAAGGCAGGCGACCGTGATTAATAGTAAATGAAGTCTGCAATAGGCTGTATAGGTCGCTGCATTGATTAAAGTCATAAAGTGGATAAAATATGACTTTATTTGACGCGTTTCGACCTGAGCCATCATCAGAATCTGTGAAATGGAAATAGTAATTGTACAATATAAGAACAAAAATATGAAAACACTTTACAAATTCGTTATAAAGAAATTTAGCGCACGTACCCTGCATACATAGATTGCAAGTATGTCAGTACAAATGGATACATGTTGTTCTTGTAACATTATGGAGCAGACTGAGGATACGGTACGGTAATACAGGTTTATAGATTTCGGTCACCAGTTGGCGTGCCGTTCATGAACATAAAGCCTAGTGGCGCCGTGACCAATGAAAAAAACGCTAGGTGGAATTACAATATAGCAATACAAAAGCAAAGATGTTATTTTTTACAAAGGATTTTTACAAATGCATGTTAAACCATGTCTTATGGGATAACAAAGATGAACAAATGACACATGATGTGTTATGCTACAAATCATGAGTGGGTCTAGAGAATGAATCATAAGGTGGCAAAGCTGAATATTATAAACAAATTAAATGTAATTACAAGAAAATGTACATACAGAATTATAAAAAATAAAGGCTGTAATGATGAACATCATAACGATGCTCTAACAAACAATATGTATTTGATGCTTAGATACTACTATAGGGCGACAAGTTTGATTACATTGTCTAGGTATTACTGGCTAACAGATGTTCAATACATCGAGTCTAATAATATAACAAAACGACAAATGCCATATAATGTGTCCTGGTAAGGCACGTGTGGTTCAGAGTAGATTGTCACAGTTCAGATGGTGGGAGATATACAATTATTACACTTTACTGGTTATAGTCTACAATCATGTGATAATTATCAAATAAAGTTACAGTAATGAAACATGGAGAAATTAGAAAGGATGGAATTAAATTACAGTTTATGATAATAGACATAGCTAAGACAAGGGACAACAGGGCAGTCTGTTTACATATATATACACTCAAGCCTATAGAATTATGATTAACATCGTAACAATGGTCATGCATATATAGTGTACATGTGTTTATTAGGAAATATATAGGGCGCCAGGTCTGCGCACCTTTACTTGGGTACGAAAGTGCTGTCTGGATACACAGTGTGTCTTATCAGTAAAGATTACACTTGTGTGTACAAATAAGTCAAAGTAAAATTAAAAGTTAATATAAACAAGAATGAAAAATGCTTTCCACATTTTCTACGTCGTGTCAGAAAGGTACCAGAGTGAAAAATGCCACGTCATATGCTGTGGTGGTTCGGGAGTGGGTCAAAAGATGATCACAGGAAAGATCGTCATAAAGCTTCACAATTATACATTCATGACAATTGTATACAAACTTGTAGCAAAGGTTGTTCCAGTAGAGTTACTGTACTAGGATGAAAACATAAAAAATAAAAGGGATGAACTAAAATTACAGCTTATAAAAACAGGCAGGGCTTTGACATAAACAGTGATGACAGTGCACCTACATTTATATATCTCTAGCAGTTAACAAATGTTCAAATATTCAAATGTTTGTATAGCTTATGGGACTTAACTACGGGGTCATCAGTCCCTAAACTTACAAACTACATATGAACTAGCTAACACTAAGGACGGCACAAATATCCATGCCCGAGGGGGGATTCGAACCCCCGACCGTAGTGGCCGTGCAGACCGTGACTGGAGCGCCTCAGTTCCCCTCGGCCACCGCAGCCGGCAAGCAGTTAACAAAAAATTAAAGTTGTGATGGACGTCATAACAATGATTATATATTTAAAGCTAGTGCACAAGTGTTTATTGGAAGCACATTATACAGGGCGCCAAGTTTGCGCAGCCTTATATAGGTATACATTAAGGACAAAAAAATAACATACATAAAAAGTCATAGGTATAGGGGAAAGGAACAATGGCAGGAGGGTGTCCAAAATGAGGAAATCAAAGAAAAACTGGGAATGAACAGCATAGATGAAGCAGTTAGTGCGAACAGACTGAGATGGTGGGGTCATGTTACACGCATGGGAGAAGCAAGGTTACTTAAGCGACTCATGAGCTCGGCAGCAGAGGGTAAGAGGAATCGAGGTAAACCAAGAATAAAGTATTTAGATTCAGTGAGGAATGATTTTGAAGTAAAAGGCATAACGTCAGACGGGGCGTCAATGATAGCATTGAATAGGGGATCATGGAGGAATTTTATTAGAGGTACTATGCTCCCGACTGAACGCTGAAAGGCATAATCAGTCTCTAATGATGATGGTGATGATAGGGAAAAGTCGGGTAAATTGACGAGGAGTCTCAGATGACGAACTGTGATTTTCTCCGATAGCTCTACAGATTGTGCAACGTGCATTATGGTATTGATTCCTTAGCGTGCTCTGCAGGCAAGTCTGTAGAAATACAACCGCTTAGTCATTTTGTTTTGTTGGCAACAGAGTCTCGGAAGTGGATGCTGTTTGTGTAACAGTTTTTTCTGCTGTTTAAATACGTTTCATGCAAGTAATACTTTTGTATTAATGAATATGAGTTGATTCCTCTTAAACCTTGTGGATTTAGTGAAGTTTTAATAACGGTTTAATGATTTTATTGTGTAAGATTGTGTGCATATAAAAGTCTGTATCCAAAATGTCGTCTGCGTTTAAGATGACGAATTATGCTGTTCATAAAAAAGACAGGGTGACAGAAATGGGGCAAGGAATCATTGAAAGAGCCAATACAGGGTGTAAGAAATGGAAAGTTTGTTAAAGAGTTCAACCTCCTTGAAGCTACTTTACGTCACTATGTAAAAGAACATGCTGATGAAGTAGGCTCTGCTCAGTATAGGGGCCTAAATTACAGCGATGTAAATGAGAAATGTTATGTTTGTGTGTCTTTTGATAAGTAGATAAGCATCAATAAAAGACTTTTTTTTCTGAATAAAATGTTCATTCGTCATCTTACCCTACCTGTAGGGCAAGTCGACGAATGGTACTGTCACTAACAAAAACAGGTCTAGCTAAAAAATCTTCAGCCTTAGGAATCGTTTAAGGGCTTTATTACAAAGTAAATACAATAAGAAATCGTATTTACATAAATGAAGCATTTTATTTCGACATAAGGGCTAGAAAAATGTGATGTACCTTAAAGTCTTACCGAACTTTCCCCTACTCTTTCCCTTTTCAACAAATGTGATGTGTTTGGCATATTAGAGCGGAAAATACTGTTTTCAGCTTATACAGCGAGTCGCTCTTAAACTTTTCTCCCCAGATATCTCGGGCACAAAAATAATGATTGAAAAACAACATTCATGGGCATGAACTTACACCACGGGATCATGAAATTGAACAAATCCAGACATTCTAAAACGAAAAAAATATTAATTTCGATATATATATATATATATATATATATATATATATATATATATATATATATATATATATATTATTTTTTTAATGGAAACCACGAAATATTTCTTATGAAATCAATAGCATGAAAACTCACAATGTATTGCTTCCATCGTAACATGTCAGTTAAAACCAGAGACATGGAGAAGCGAAGTTGACACTTTAAATAAACGAGCTCGCAGCTACGGCAGTCTTCAACCATACACTGCCAGTAATGGTGTATCAGCAGTGCGATTCGTTGATTTTGAACATCAACTCGGGATTTAATTGACCTATTGTTATTCAACCAACGCCAGTCTTTTAGTGATTTTTCATGCTATTGATTTCATAAGATATATTATGGAGCTTCCATTTAAAAAACATATATTTGTATTGAAAGTAATATTTGTTACGTTTTGGATAGTCTCGTGGTATTAACTTTCATGTGCCCCTGCTGTACGTTCATGACCGTAAAAGTCGATTTTCAACAATTATTTTTGTTCTAGAGATGTGTGAGGTGAAAAGTTTTTGTGGGATACTCTGCATACAGCGGTATAGTGTAGTAAAGAAGAGCGCTGCCATCGTTATTTTTAGTACTGGTTAATGCTTACCAAATGAATATAATATGTTTTGTTTTGATAAAGCAGTAGGGAGAGCGTAAGTCCATCTACTTACAGGAGTAAAAGGAAACCTATGCGAAACGTGAAAATAGGAGAAAAGTAAATAAAGAAAGAAAAAAGAAAAGAAAAAAATCTCGCCATACTGTCTTCCACCGCAAAATGTTGATATCTCATGTGAAACCAAGTCAGTTAGTTTAGTTAGTAACTCTATGGAAGTTACTATTCATGATTTTTATCGTAATTTGTTATCTTATTAGTTTCCTACTAACATTTACAGTTACCGTTTCTATATTACATATTTCTATTTACAAAATAAATACAATCCAACAAATCTGTTCTAACCAGCTAAAATTTATACACTTTTCTCCTGCTGCTGTGTCAAAAGCAAATGAAACTACTGCAGTCTGTGAGTTTGGAATCTAAGGACTCGGATGAACGACCTTGAACTATACATCGCCGCCGTCCGGATCTCCCGCGATGGGTGTGTGTCCCTCTAAACTGAGTTTAAACTGTGTTTGTGATGCGTTCACGGGGTCTTCAAGCAGGTACTGTCTGAAGATTTCCATAAAATAAGACACATCCTCTTTAGATGCCCACACAGAGCTTTCTGCCGAGCCATCGATGAACTAACAGCTTCAACGACGGCTATTCAATGACTGCGACAACTGGATATTCTACTTTATCTTCACTTTTAGTTTTTAGTTTTCAGAAATTACTTTAATCAGTCACCTTTTTTTTCTTATCCATGAAGTTATTTATTTGACCATGACCGGTTTCGAACTGCCTAGCAGCTCATCATGAGATGGACATACACATTATAGTGCAATTAGCTGTGTATCTGTGGCAGGGGAGAAAAAGAGGAAAAGTAAACACTAATAATTGTATAATGCTACTGCCTGTTTGGATTACGTAATACTTTTAAGTCTAAGACTTTGCAAAAGATCGCGAATGAAATTTAGCGAAAATATATTGAACTGTAAATAAGGCTTAAAACTGATAACTGATAACAATTTGGTATATGATTTGAACATGAAGGTCGCAAATAAGTCGGCTAATCTATATCTATAAATGTGAATGTCTGTTCGGTGTACGTTTATCACGTCTGAATCACAAGACATAAAGAGCTAAAAATTTTTACAGTTACTAATGTCTACCCGGGGAAGGCTTTAGGCACGGTTTTATTGCGATGGGATAGCTATTTATCTACATATATTTAAATGAATGTCTGTTCGGTGTATGCTTATCACGTCCGAACGACAAGACGCAGAGACTTAAATATTTGTACAATTACTAATTTATACCTGAGGAAGCTATTAGGCACGGTTTTATAGCGATCTGATAGGTATTTAGTAATCTGAAGAATGTGCGGCGAAATGCGGAGCAATGATTACTTTTTGAAAATTATATTTACTCTTTGAATATGGTTTTATTGGTAGCATTGTTGCTTGAGAGTTGATAATGATAAAGGGGTGGAGTATATTGGGATGGAAAGTTATCGGTGTATATAAAATTCTACGTGTGTCTGTGTGTTAATGTTTCGCTCTGCAGCGAAAACTCCAGAACGCAAACAAACGGTCTGTGTGTAATTGTCCGAAGTCTCCCGTTGTACACCACAGCAGTTCCATGCCGATAGCTAGAAGGGGCTGGAAGATATAGTGGTTGAAAAAAAAATTGAACTGAAGGCCAGCGATGACG
The DNA here is from genome assembly GCA_026315105.1 of Locusta migratoria. NCBI lineage: Eukaryota > Metazoa > Arthropoda > Insecta > Orthoptera > Acrididae > Locusta > Locusta migratoria. The sequence continues at coordinate 726,554,170 of CM048744.1, read as the reverse complement.
TTTGCGACTCTATAACAAGAAGGTTACATACAGCGAAACGTGATGCCACAAATGTTCAAATGTTAGTCAAGCTTAAGGGACTTAACTGCGGGGTCATCAGTCCCTAAACTTACAAACTACTTATGAACTACCATATACTAAAGATGACACAAACATCCATGCCCCAGGGGGTTTCGAACACCTGACGGTGATGCCACAGGCCATATCTATGTTCTATGCGTGCTACAATGTCTTCAGCTCTTTCTCTGTAAGGATAAGCATACGAATAAGGAAATGTAAGAATAAATAAATAAATAAAGCAGTAAAAAAGAAATTTCTTTTCATACATCTCTTTAAAAAAATCGATTTGACGTTCCGCGCATTATCTATCATAATCAACCAACACGCGAGCGGAGCCGCGGGTTTAAGCTAGTAGCACTATAAAAATTAGGAATAAAGTTACCTCATGTTCGTGTAAAGGCTGCTACTGCGTCATTCTGCCGTCGATTATGCTTTAAATTTTGAAATTTTTTGTTGGTAACTTATTCCTAGAGTGACCCGGACCAGTTATTAGTATTGTATCATGTACAATGGGACTGTGTGGAAAGTTCGGGATCAGATCGTAACAATGGAATGTAGAAAAAAAATGAAAAAAATAAAAATAATAAATAAATAAATAAATTATGAAAACGTATCGGGCTTCAAAAAAAAAAAAAATTAAAAAGTGAAAAAATAATTTGCAACAGAAAGGAATCAATAAGATTAAGCAATCAAACATTAACGCCAATGTTCGAAAAAGGTGACTAAAATTAATAATTATTTCAAACACAGTTTTAATTAATTTATTATTCTCGGAAATGCATATTCACCTTAAAAATGTAGAATTTACAGCAGCTGGAATACACACGTCCTTCCAGTACAACGGAACGAGCAAAACAGATAACGAACGAACGTCTTTCTTTCGCAGCAAGAGAATAAAAGAAAGTCAAACAGCGAGGTATTTTTTGTGGCGGAAAGAAAGAAGCTTACTCGCGATGAAATTATAACTGTGACCTAGCCGATGAATCGTGTAACACTTCACTGCCCCCTCTTTGATTTTGGAGAAGGCAGGGAAGCGGACGTTTCCAAACTCAAGACATTCATATTTATTTACATACAGAAACAACAGAGATCAATGTTACACATACAGAAATTGCATAATTGAAGTTATTTTTATTCTCATCACATAAATGTCCATTTTTTAGTTCCTTTGTTTTTCATGTATCATTTGGTTTTTCACACGAGTACCAATGCTTCACACACAGCTAACAGAAACTAGAGTATATCATAAGGTATAGATATACAAGTATTTACAAGATCACGTAGTTATGTACACTTTACAATTAAAGTTACAAGTTAACCAGATATTTTTTTTATAGAATAACATTTGTAAATCACATTCAAAAATAGTACAAAGGACATGAAAATAATATATCATCAAACACAAATATTACACTGACAAGTGTCGTTTATATTACATGTTTATATAGACTGTCCGCTGAAAAGAAAAGAAAACAACTCCTTGAAGACACATATAGTTTTACGCGTTATTACACTTGCATGACACTTCTGGTGCTGTAGTACAATTGAAATTGGTTTTCTTCTCTCAGTAGCGAAGGAAACTTATATCGCCTTCAATTCAGTAGATGAGTTCTCAGTCTAGTGAGCATTGACTTGGCCAGCTAAGTGGCCGTACTTTTTCCGTCTGTATGGTAGTCCGTCTCGCTTAGCCAAACCGTTTAGTTCCTTCGGGCTTAGTTACATTTGTTTTGAACATGAAAAAGAAGAAATCACAAACTGATTAGTGTCTTATTTACATTTAGATTCTAACTAATTGTCCTCGAAGAGAATCACTGAAAACGTTTGGTGTAATAAAATGTTTGTGCAGTGTTCCTGTGAGAATATATGTATTGTGGTTTAAAGGAAGGTGTATGGTTTCCGAAAGATAAAATCTAAGCATCACTAACATGAATGCACGCCGTGGTCTTATTTCTAATGATGTTATATACATTGCCGTCCACTCATAAAAATGAGATGATTGCTAATATTTTTTTCTCAACTACATACTTCTTTTTCTCGTTTATTGTTCTTTAAATAATATAATTTTTAATGATACTGATATTGGTTACATCCATTTTAAAACTATTTTGTTATGACTAAATACGTTTTACAATATATACATGGCAGTATGTCCTTTAGAAGGCTTTTATAAGCCAGTCTCTTGAGTTCACTTATATTGCACTTTAATTCACGTTTAAATTCCCCGCCGTAGTTGGCAGTAGATTTTAAATCGGTCAACACTGGCACGCTGTGACGTAATAATACGCCAATACTGCGCAGATCCAGACAAGCAGTGTCGTTGTCCGCGGACGGCGTTTCTCACAGGACGTGCGCTATTCATGGTATTTTTAGTTGAATGTGTGTGTGTTTATAAATCTTCATTAGAGGACTTGTACAGTGTTTTATCTGCGTTATCACTTGGTTTCGTACCGGAGGAAGGCGAGATTGAAGCTCTTTCTTTACTAGTGCAGAGGCATCATTCGCATGGTGGCTTTTTATATTCGACCACGCACACATATGAGTGTCCAATGTGAATTAAACGGGTTATCTCACTGCTATTGTCTATCACTGTTAATTGTTTGTCACTCGCATTTTACTTAACAAGACGTATTCGTTGGTTAACGTCCGTGTTACTTTTCATAGTTTTAATTCTTATTAAAACATCACCTTTAGTCATTGTCACGTTTGAGAACCACTATAACGTCCGTTACTGTTATGTACATCGTTGCTGTATTGAATCCGGGTGGCATTTGTAAAGACGTCAAACTAAGTTTCCAGTTCACTGTAGTTTGTCTATAACCTAATAAAAGAAAGTCAAACAGCGAGGTATTTTTTGCGGCGGAAAGAAAGACGTGGACTCGCGATAAAATTACAACTGTGACCTACCCGATGAATCGTGTAACACTTCAAGTGGTATGTTACACTGATTAATTACAATATAAGTTAGTCTTGAAGATGTTACAGTTAGGAGTTTCACATTAAGTACATCCATGTGTGTTCCGCTTTTAGATACCATTTTGCACATTTCACAATACTGCACAGCAACTCCCGTGTCTTTCAAGTTGTAAACAAAACAAAGAGTATGTTTATACTGCTGGTTAAGCAAATATGTGACTCATGAAAACTGATGTTGAAAGTAATCTTAAAACCAATACTCGTAATGTGTGCTGAGCAAAGGCGTAATAAAGAAAGTAAAACTGAAAACATGTTAGTCGACAGAAAATTCAATAAAAGTTTGATGTTTCAGAGGAATAGTTTTACCGGATACTGCACCTAACATTTTCATGTCGCGTACTGGGACAACAGGCAAGTTACGTTCGGATTTGCATTTATTAAATGCGGTTTCAGTGATGACGGAAATAGGTGAACCGGAATCTAAAACATCTGAAATAACCAAGTTGCCAACAGAAATGTCGATAATGGGATGCGAAATTTGCGGAGCGGTAATGTCGGGTTCATTAAATAAATCGTCGGTGACATCACTAAAATGAAGACATTGTGTATTATGAGTACTAAAAGTGTTTATATTTTCACTCGACGACACAGAAAGACAAGAATCATTGTGCAAGATATCAGAGAAAGACGTGGAAGTGTCAGTATGAGATGGTTGCATAATATCGGAGTCAAATATGTGTGGAAAATACGGGCGTGAATCATGTGTATTGAGTTGTAGTGAACTTTGAAACGGCATGAAATTGAGTTTCGATATCAGAGGATGATTCATTAGCAGTGAAGCGAAAAGAAAAAGAATCCACAGGTTGAATAAAGGGTGAATTTCATCATCAGTATCAGAAGCAATGGTAATCCAGCTATCGGCACGAGATAGAGATGGAGCGTGATCATCCATAATATCATATTGTGTATCAATAATCGTATCTTGGTCATTGTCCTCACATGAAGAAAGCGATGTGACAGAACGCCGTGAATGAGCGGAGGTGGAAGAAGGTATAATAATATTGGTCTGAACACAGTTTTCGGTGGAAAGGCGGTTCGCAACGTTTGATGTGGTGGCCGTGGCTGCCGCGGCCTCCAGTCATTGTCGTCCGTCTTGGCGGCGCGTGTTTGAAGTATTGCCGGAATTTTCCGGTCGGTGCTCAATTATCTGAACCGAGCGGTTGTGACTACCACGGGAAGGATGGAACCTGTTATCGGGATTGTTTAGAACAAATTGCTGATTATTTGTATGTGGTTGCTAATCACGAGAATCCGTGTGATTACGAAAATTCTGATTATTATTATGATGAGGATTATTATTATTCTGTTGTCCGGAGTTATCATGTCTACGGCCGGAATTTTGATCATGCTTGTTATGGGCATTGTCATTGCGATAATTATCTCTGTGGCGGTTATTCGCAGAATCTGTATTATTGTTATTATAACTTCGAGAATCACAACAACTTCTGTTGTGACAACAGGTGTATTCTTTCGCTTTTCTAAATGATTAGCCTCAGTGTAGTAGTATTAGTAGATGGGACGCAATAAATATATTTCCATTTACCTGTGAGTTCCCAAAGTCTGCGGAACAAGTATCCTCTCGAGTCTCGAAATCCGCATCTCTCGAAGATGCCTGTTACTTGTTTTTCTGTAGTCACTTCTTCCGCCCGGGACTTGCAGACTGACTTAGGACCCCTTTCCCCCCTCCTGTGTTAGAACACAACAGAACGACTACATAAAATCAATCGTGGGTAAGGCAGAGGCCAGAGATTCATTGGAAGGAAGTACGTTACCAAACTCCCGTTCGGCCAGCGCTTGAGTATTGCTCATCGATGTGGAATCCGTACCAGGTACGGTTAACGGAAATATAGAAAAGCTCTAATAGAAAGCAGCTCGCTTGGTTACGGGCCCATTTAGCGTGACAGATGGTTAGGAAACCAGTGGCAGACGCTGCAAGAGAGACGTTCTGGATCGCGGTACGGGCTTCTGTCAAAGAGTCGATAGCGTATGTTTCATGAAGAATCGACCAATACATTGCTTCCTGCTACGTATATCTCTGGAAGGGGCCAGAAGTACAACATCAGAGAAGATTAGGGAGCAACCGGAGGCATACGGGTATTCATTTTCCCCGAGACAATACGCGACCGGAATATAATGAAGCAGAGGTGCCCACCGGGGGGAGTCAAGACGCAAACTGCGTCATCAAAATTTCTGTGTGTGTGTGGGGTGGGGGGGGGGGGAGAGCTTTATAAAACAATTTACAAAACGTAAAATAAAAGACATTTAATTTCAGTATTAAATAATAAGAGGTTTTCAGCCAAGATCGCTTTCTCCTTTTAATTACATGACCGGTTTCGGCTGCTAGACGCCATTTTCAGACCTGTCGTAATTTTTTACATGACTTACGCGACAGGTCTGAAGATGGCGTCTTGACCTTTTATTAATCAATTCTACATCGCCCCAATGTGTTCCTTATATATCATTAAATGGCAAAACCATATTTATTAGGTAATAAACTAAGAGTCCAGGACCTAATATCTCGGGTGCGGGGGGGCAAGGGGAGGGGGGGCACCTCTGGGAGGAAGCACAGACAAATATATACAGACGGGAAACCTCCGTAAGGGCCCGGTCCTACGCTCAGAGGTGCGGGGCGAGGGGTGCTGAAGCAGTTCCGTAAGTTGTCCCATAATGGCGCTGTTTCGGTCACAAGCAACCCATTAAACTGACCAGAGCAGGCGGCAGGTAGCGGCTGCCCCACAACCACCGTCTCTCAAAAGCCAGCAAGCCGCACACGGCCGTGGTCTCGTGGCAGGCTGCACGAGCTCTTCCCTCAGCCTCCCCTCCACGCTACCATCACATGTGCGAGAGGCACCCTCAGAAGTGCCTCTAGTGTGGTCTACCGATACTAAGCCAGGGAACCGCCTGACACCTGCTAGCATCTTACGCAACTACGAGGGGAGCGTAGAACAGTGGTTTAGGGGGGGGGGAGCTTATCCTTTGTTTATATTATTCTGTGGAGGAAGTGACAGTGTACGCAAAGTAGCCTCCGCCAAACACCGTGAGGTGTCTTCCGGAGTATGGATGAAGATGTAGGTGTAGATGAACATCTCGCTAGCGGATTTTCTGCCACCTCATTTATGGATTTACATAACTATACAGAATTCCAATCACGTTTTCTCATTCTATTGCCTAATCCCTTAAAGGGCAAAGCTGCTCTTAAGCAACATCTCACCGCTCAATGTTTCCTGCAATGTGTGTCGTTTCCTCCTCAGAGGGGGAACACTCCTTCCAACCAACATTTAAAGGGACCCGGACGTCAAACTGAGTGAAAAATCGAAAAAGACCATTTTGCCTCCATCTGGAAGACAGATTTCTCCAATCCAACAAATATCTACACATTGGTCACGCTGATGCTTCACGCAAGACTAATCACCATAAACGTTCCATGCCTGCCACATCATGAAAACAATAAAGCCAATATACTGGGACCTTGCATTTAAAAAATTACTTAGCAAATGTCTACATGGTCATACACAAAATCCTGATGAGAGTTTCAACAGCTGTGTGTGGCAACGAATACCGAAAACAGTGTTTGTTGGGTGGCCAGTAATCAAAATAGGTTTGATGGATGCTGTTATCTATTTCATTGATGGTGTAATTAGCGGGACAAAAGTAATGGACAAATTAGGCATACAACCAGGAAATAATAGCTGCTCTGTCTGCCACAGACTAGTGGAAGCTGAAAGGGCTGTGGAGTCCAGAGTAAGGAAAAACTCTTGAAAAAGTCTGCAGAGGATAAAGAAGCAGCTGTCCAGCAAGATTGCACCACTGGAATGTTCTGAAAGAGGCATACGGTGAGTTAAAAACAGTGTGAAAATTCTCATTTTCTCGAAACTACATTTACAGAACATTTGGTACATAAATGTTCATAATGTTTTTAGCTATGTTCACCAAATTTCTCCCAAACGAATAATCGGACAGTATCTTTTTATTATGTTTAATACATTGCAGAAATGATCTATGTTTGTCATTCTGTATAAAATTTTAACGGTAATTTTTAGACAAAATAGGACTGATGTATAATAAGGGTTTTTCTATTTCCTCAGATATACTCCAAACTATAGAACAAGCGGCATAGTGTGTTCCTAGGAATGTTGACAGCAGCCTGCCACAGTCTAAATGCTATTACAGTGACGATGCACCAGAAAATGGTTCCAGAAAGCTAACGTGCATTATAAAAACATCTGTTAGGCAAAATATTGTAATTCTTAAACTATAACAGATATTTGAATAAATTTCCAATTACAGCTTGAGTTAATGTCATTCAATGTTGGTACAGAATCGGTACTTACTCCGCATTGTAGATCAAGAAAGCAAGGTATAACAATGTAGCCCGTTCACGGCCAGGTCCCCTGAAGCTCTCATATAATGCGATGTTCCATTCTCTTTTGGAAAAAGTTTTGTAATAGACCCAAGCTTTAGCAGACACTGCAAGCGTACCTTACAGGCGTACTAGTTATTTTTTCGATTTTTGTGGCACTATTTTGTTCTCATATAAGAAAAAATGTTTATAAATGGTAACAGGAAGCTTTGAAGATGAGTTATTACGGAAAGGTGCTAGCGCAGTATTGCAAATTGGTTGATGTATGCTGGGAGAGGCAGGTGACTTGGAATAGACAACCAGTACAGAAGAAGAAAACAGCATCTTCTGTGACAGTGAATGATGTAAAATATGACAGATTTGGTCCCTAGCCTATCATGGTCCGAAAGGAAAATGTACGGTACTTGGGTGTAAAAAGCGAAAATTGTGGGATTGTTTCGGGCTTTGTATCAAAATGTACTTATTTTCATACATTTCACATGAAATAATGCAAAATATAACAGTTTATATATATACATGTGGCGTCTATTCCGAAAGCACAGACGTCACTTCTGATCCTGCATTTGTTATTGTTTTCATATTCACAGAATATTCAGTGAATACAATAACAATTTTTACTTTGACAGGAACAATACTGTAGTATTTATATTGTAGCATACATGCGCCTTTATGATCAATGTTACTTACAATGTAAAATTGTTCACATGACATACACGTGTAATTTAGATAACATTGTTTTTTTTTTTTCTTCGCGCGACTTCTATGTGTGCCCAGTAAAGGGAAAACAAGACAAGTGCGTCACACACAAGACATACTCCGTTATTTCTATAGCTTCGTACAAGTACAGACTATCAGCGTGTCTGTGAATGATTCGAGCTGTAAATTGCTGGCAACCCAAAACGCGACATCCTGAATGAAGCAACGAAATCAGGTCGAATTTGCATGAATCGTTTACGGCAACGAAAGATGATCAGCATTTCAGTACAGGTGCACATGACGCGGGAGGAGGGGGTGGGGGAGCGGATGTACTACCGCCAAAAAAAAAAAAAAAAAAAAAAAAAAAAAAAAAAAAAAAAAAAAAAAAAAAAAGTTCAAATGTTTGCAGAGTTATGAGACTTAACTACGGGGTCATCAGTCCCTAAACGTACAAACTACTTATGAACTTGCTACAACTGAGGACGGCACAAATATCAATGCCCGACGGGGGATTCGAACCCCCGACCATAGTGGCCGTGCAGACCGTGACTGAAGACTAGCGCCACCTGCAATCGCTGTATAAAGGGGGACAGGTGGTCGGTTGACGTATGCGGTGGTTTTACACAACCAGCTTCAGTATCCTCCGTGTAAGGCAAGAAGCGCCTTTTGAGCCGCGCGGGAGTAGCCGAGCGGTCTGGAGCGCCCCGTTAGGGATCCTCCCTCGGACATGAATGTGTGTGTTGTACTTAGGTTAGTTTAACTTAGTTTAAGTAGTTTATAAGTCTAGGGACTGATGCCCAACGTAGTTTGGTCCCATAGAATTACAAACATTTGAATACTTGAATGGTTCACTGGAGTACCGTCGGATACTATTGTAATAATCGCACAATACTTCTGCGAGACAGCTGCTCGCCATCTTCAGGTGAACTGCCGCTGTTGCTGCTCTGCTCGCAATATATATGGTGGCTTGTTACCACGGCGCAGGCGCCGCTGCTGTGACGTCATGGCAGACCAGAGCGTCGACTGCGTAAACATGGAGAGCCCACTGCCCTACCGTGGGCCGTTGAGCGGGCCGCTGGTGGTCCGCGCAGGCGCGGCGCGGGCAAGAGCGGCCGCTGGCGGTGGACCCCTTGTGCGCGCGCCTACCGGGGGAAAAAGTGCGTGTTTTACGCGTCTTGACTTCGATGACTCATCGCCGTCGATTGGTGACCATCGTCTGTCTGCGGCTGATGCTGCCTCAGTACTGCCAAGGCCGGTTCCCATGCTTTACTAAGTTGGAATCCCGTGTCTCTATTAATTAAATCTTTTGCACTGCGTATTTCGACGGCCTCTTTAATTATTGAATCCCAGTAGGTGGAAGCGGAAGAAATGATCTTGGTCTCTTCGTAATTCATGCAGTGTCCCGAATCAAGACTGTGTTCAGCCACAACCGATTTTTCTGGTTGACACAATCTTGTGTGGCGTTTATGTTCGTCGCATCTGTCTTTCACAGTGCGACACGTCTGTCCAATATAAGACATTCCACACTGACACGGGATTTTGTATATTCCCGGTCTCCTGAGGCCGAGATTGTCTTTAACGTAGCCTAGCATTGTCTGCACTCTCGCTGGAGGGCGGAAGACACACTTTATATTATGTTTTTTAAACAGTCTGCCAATCTTGAAGGACACACCACCGACGTAGGGAAGAGAAACCATCTTAGTGGATCTCTCCGTTTCTTCTAGTTCCTCTTCAGGTTTCGAGCGAGCTGGTCGAAATGCAGCACGAATCTGTTTCTCAGTGTAGCCGTTCTGGGCAAACACAGAGCGAAGATGGTTGAATTCTGCTTGTATACAATCTGCATCTGAGATCGCTCTTGCTCTGTGTACGAGTGTTCGTAGTACACCGCTGCGTTGAGATGGATGATGACAGCTCGTAGCTTTCAGGTACAGGTCGGTGTGTGTAGGTTTACGAAACACACAACCGTCTTCATTTCGGCGAACCATGACGTCTAGAAACGGGAGCTTACCATTTTCTTCCAATTCCATGGTAAAACAGATGTTCGGGGGAGTGAGTTGAGATGGTCTAAGAACGAAGGCAGTGTGGCAGACCCATGTGGCCATACAACGAATGTATCGTCCACATACCTCCAAAAGCATTTAGGTTTCAATGGCGCCGTCCGAAGGGCCTTGTCCTCGAAATCTTCCATAAAAAGATTAGCTACTACGGGAGACAGAGGGCTGCCCATAGCAACACCGTCAGTCTGCTCAAAATATTCGTTGTTAAATAAAAAGTAGGTCGAGGTGAGCACATGTTTAAAAAGATGTAAAATGTCCTCTTCCAGCGCGGCCCCAATGAGTTGTAAGGAGTCCCTTAGAGGCACCCTTGTGAACAGGGAGACCACGTCGAAGCTCACCAATAGGTCTGTAGGTTCCAGGCGTAAGTTCTTGAGACGCCGTATAAACTCTTCCGAGTTTCGAATGTGGTGTTCACATTTTCCGACCAAAGGGCTGAGGAGAGATGCCAGATGCGTAGCCAGATGATAGGTTGGGGCTCCAATATTGCTTACAATCGGTCTTAGCGGAACTCCACTTTTGTGCACCTTTGGTAAACCGTAAAGGCGAGGTGGGACAGGCGCTCGTTCTCTTAAACCCTTCTTCAGATGTTCCGGAAAGTCGCTGGATTTGAGGAGAGCGGTTGTCTTCCGTTGTACTGCATCCGTCGGATCTTTCTGAAGGCGACGATACGCTGAGTCCTGTAGTAAGTTCATCATCTTGTCAGTGTAAGACGTCGCAGGCAGGAGAACAGTAGCGTTGCCCTTGTCAGCTGGTAAAATCACGATCTCTGTGTCTTCTCTTAAAGAGCGGAGTGCTTTCCTTTCTTCAAAGCTGATGTTTTGCTTGGGTGCAGGCATCCTTGTTATGGCCCTGCAGGCCTCTCGACTTATTTCTTCAGCAGTATCAGTCGGAAGTTTGGAGACACGTTGCTCAACCGCACTGATGAAGTCCTTGATAGGTAAGGTATTGGGAGTGGGCGCAAAATTAAGTCCCTTTTCCAACACTGACATCGCGGGTTCGCTCAGTGGTTTATCTGTGAAATTCAACACCGTCCGTCCATTAAATGTGTTTTCTTGCGATGATCGACGTGTAAGAAGCTAGAACTTGGAAGTTTGACGCGCCGTGGTTTGCTGCCGCGTCCAGGCCGAAAGCGCCCATGAGGCGGTGTCCACCCACTCCCAGGAATCCACAGACAGACAAGACGAGATCTTCAAATGGAGTGAAAGCAGATTTTTGGACACTGTCTAATTTACGCCTGGTGTAACGGATTCTTTCTCTCACCAGTGCCTTCCTAGCACGTTGTTTAATCCTCTTGGAAGCCGTCGAGTCGACATAGTGAGTAAACTTAGCAAATGTCGGGATAATTTGCTGGTCCCGACATCTTAATAAGAATGCGAGAGAGCACAACAATCGGTTCTTCTTGTTTCGAAGTTTATCGAACTCACGTATACTGCTGACCATCTCCTCCCCGTAGAGGTACCAGATGTGCTGTTTCAGGCTTTCCCGACGTAACATATTCTTGAATGATTCACGGGAGTACCGTCGGATACTATTGTAATTAATTAATAGAGACACGGGATTCCAACTTAGTAAAACAAGGGAACCGGCCTTGGCAGTACTGAGGCAGCATCAGCCGCAGACAGACGATGGTCACCAATCGACGGCGATGGGTCATCGAAGTCAAGACGCGTAAAACACGCACTTTTTCCCCCGGTAGGCGCGCGCACAAGGGGTCCACCGCCAGCGGCCGCTCTTGCCCGTGCCGCGCCTGCGCAGACCACCAGCGGCCCGCTCAACGGCCCTCCGGTAGGGCAGTGGGCTCTCCATGTTTACGCCGTCGACGCTCTGGTCTGCCATGACGTCACAGCAGCGGCGCCTGCGCCGTGGTAACAAGCCACCACATATATTGCGAGCAGAGCAGCAACAGCGGCAGTTCACCTGAAGATGGCGAGCAGCTGTCTCGCAGAAATATTGTGCGATTATTACAATAGTATCCGACGGTACTCCCGTGAACCATTCAAGAATATGTTACGTCGGGAAAGCCTGAAACAGCACAACATTTGAATATTTGGCGCCTTTTGATAACAACGTTTTGGAGCTCGACCGAGGAAGGATAGTTGCCTGTAGGGACTGCGTATGAGTTTTCCGATAAATTAGTGTTCCTCTCGGATATAACCAATCAACTCTGATGCGGATCTGTAATCGCTGGATGCAGGAGGCAACGACGAACTAAGGGGACCTATTGCACCTACTTCGTTGCACTACAGGCATTTTGTGAGTGCGACACAGCAGACCACACGTCACAACACATTCCCTCTGTTGCCCAACAAGCAGTGAACCATTCGACGTCATTTGCAGAAGAGTGGACTTCGCTAAGAGGTTGATTTGATTTGATTTTTCCAGGAAAGCCAAAACAGTCTTGGTCGAACCCTCCACTGCCCGCACCGAAACTAAGTTTATTGTGTTGTATCGCTCCCTGTATATCTAGTAAAGCCAACCAATGCCCTTGAACGGTACAAGGAGTCCCTTTACCAGTTCTTTATTAGACACAATTTCTTCGGGTCTGGTTGTCCCAAATGTTCTGTGCCTTTCACTCTCCAATGCAATGCATTCGAAGATTAGATGTGATGCAGTTTCATCACCGTCATCACAGATCCTACATTTAGGGTCCATTTCTGTTATTCCCATTGTATGTAGGTGTTTTTGAAATTCCCATGGCCTGTCAGCAATCCAACCATGAGTCTAATCTCTCTCCTGTTCAGGCCCAGGATTGCAGAGCTTCTTTTAAAACATGGCTTTGGCATCATTACCTTGCCATGTTTTTGTTGGTAGACTTTCAAATGTTTGTATAGCTTATGAGACTGAACTACGGGGTCATCAGTCCCTAAACTTACTTACAAACTACTGACCAACTAGCTAATAATAAGGACGGCACAAACATCCATGCCGAGGGGGCATTCGAACCCCCGACCGTAGTGCCCGTGCGGACCGTGACTGAAGCACCTCTGTCCCCTTGGCCACCGCGGCCGGCTGGTAGACTTTTGTCCAATATTCTACGTGCTGTCTTCTAAGCCAGTTACGTAGTTCCAATTTTATCATTGCCATGGAGATTGTCAGGACAGGTTCCGGTCCAATAAATGGAGTCTCTGACCCCATCCTGGATAATCTGTCGGCATGTTTGTTGCCACTGATCCCCGAGTGGCCAGGGACCCACAATAGGTTTACTCTATTGCTTTCCCCTAGCTCCACCACAACCCTGTGATATTTTGCAACAATTTCAGACCTTGTTGCAGGAGCTGCAAGTGATCTCAGGTCTGGCTGGCTGTCTGAATAGATATAGATGCTACGGTCTTTGTAGCACCTTCGCAAATTCTCCTCCACACATGCCCTGATGGCAGTGTCGCTAAGAGGTTAAAGAGTCGGTAGACGATGCGCAGAGACGAGTTTTCGTCCGAGGCGCCGGGCGAGTTCATTCCATCGTGCGGAAGGGGAGGCCGCGTCAGTCCACGTCTGCTTGCCGGCCAGTGCACATCGAGTGAGTGCACCGGTAATGTTAATAAAATGATGGAAATAATGAAATATTAATAACATTGGGTCAAGTATTTAGAAAAAGGTATTTTTGATGGTTTGGTTAGGTACTGAAGAGAGAATTTATGAAACTCCGGCAGGTAGTGGAGCGTTCAGTTTAGGGAGGCACTTTCCCCTCCATCACTGATCACTTCCCTTCAGTGCTCCGGAAGCTACCCCCACCAGTACCACTATCTCCACGCTTGCCCGGCCATCTGTGCACCTACCGGCTAATTTATCCTGCTTGCACTCTACCAACGAATCAACGCCATAGGCGTCTTGCATCGGCATTGGTGCGATGAACGACCCAGATGGACAACCGAATTGTTTTTACTGACGAATCGCAATCTGCCTAAGTCACCACGATAGATTACAGTATGGAAGCACCATTCTGGTGGCATTCTGGATTGGTACTCGATTCCACTCCTCCACCCGCCCCTCTCCCCCCCCCCCCCCCAAAGTTGGCATTGCAATTGCATGTACACTTCAAAGCCAATCTCTGAAGTGCTTAAGCCTTATGTGTCTTCGGAGCTAGCCGACGGCCACATGAAACAGAATAATGCGCGCCCATATGAGACACGCAATGTTCACCACTACCAACGGATTGCATTGCTGCCTTGGCCTACCTGTTTTCCTGATCTCTTGCCTATAGGAATCGTCTGGTTGATAACTGCAGAACGATTGACCTGGGATACGCCACAGACTGCTACACCAGATCAATTTTGGTAGTATGCGGTAGCAACGTGGCCTGATATACCACACCACTACCTCTCTTTCATTCAGTTCCAGAGGTTGTAGCAGCGGTTAACGGCAGCAATAATGGCAATACTCAGTACGTATTTTATCATCTTCCTCAGTTCACAAGCGGCTGTATTTTCAGTCATGTGGTCTGTGAATGACGCGTTAATTTATCTATGCTACCTCCGATCATTCCTAAGTTGTCTTTTTGGATGGTCTTTTCGTTATAAGCTTGTTCAAGGCCCATTGTGAGGTACCCTCCGCCAGGCACCGTACGGTGGCTTACGAAAGGCAGCCAATCAAATAGCTCTTCACGTCAAACCTCTTATGGATTTTTTAAATATCATAATATCATTAAATCTTCAATGTTTTTAGACTGAAATTCTTTAGGAGCAACACGTGGGAGTCAGAATTCGTACGCTGTCGATTCATTACAGCAAATAAATCATCCTCAGATACAGAATCTGAATATTCTGCAACACTTCCCTTTAGAATGCGTGATATATCTTTATCACTTAGCACATGAGCTGCCAAAATATGGTACGTTATGAAGTACAGAGCTGCCAAAATATGGTACGTTATGAAGTAAAGAGCTATTGTAAAAGTGCACATTAAGAACCAAGGTACACAAATGTGTACTATGAAAACATCGGCATTTATTCCCCAGGAAAATTGAAATAATTCACATCTGCTGTATTTCACATGATTCTTCAAACTTCACTTATCACTCACTACAACAAAGATAAACACATAAAGCTTTATGTATTATTTATTTGTTACTTGCTGTCATAACGACGCTGCCCGGCGACCAGCTTCAGTAACACCAAACTTTTGATTCGTGTAGCTCCAGAAGTACTGCTGCAAGGGCTATGCAAGTGGCGTCATTTGAAAGCAAAAACGTACACGATTGTGCACTCGCGGTCTGAGCACTTAAAATACGCCAAAGACAAAGAAAACAGTTTACGAACCAAGGTGCACATATGTGCACTTATAGACTGAAGAGGCTATAGTTAAAATCTATATTTCGCATGCGTTATGAGTTTATGGTTCGGCCTCCCTGACATCCGACCGCACTGGAGTAGCCGTATGATCGAAGGCACCATGCTGCGGACTGGGTGGCCGTTTCCGCCGGAGGTGTGTGTGTGTGTTGTCCTTACTGTAAGTTAGTTTAAGTGAAGTATAGGGACTGATGACCACAGCAGTTCGGTCCAATAGATTTACGAACATTTGAACATTTTTGACGTTGGGCTAACTATTCTGCGTTACTCGTTCGGAGCTGTGTCCTGACCTGTCAAATGTTTGTAAACCTGTAGGACCAAGCTGCCACGGTCACTAGTTGGTTAGTCGTAAAAACTACTTAAACCAACTTAAAGTAACCCTAAGACAACATACGCACACCCCCATGCTCCAGGGAGGACTCTAACCTCAGCCGGCGATCAACCGCGCGCTCTGCAGCAAGGCGCCTTAGAGCACTCGGCCACTCCACCGCTGCGTCCCATCACTTCTCCACACCCCTCGGTCACTTACAGCTCCGTCTTCGACCACCGAGCATTACACCTTCAGAATCCACTGCTTTTGATTAGATAAGGCATATAAAGGAAGTCTTGATTGAGACCAGTAATTTACGAGAGAAAGTTCTTTCCAAACCGAACCTCTCTATAATAATGTTGGTCATTCCCTCATTTAATTTCCTCTGTGGATTTTTTCGCGAGAAACAGACTGTAAGATGGTTTCGTCCAACATTAGTCTTCCTATTCTTCCAATGGAAGCGACGTCCTTGTTCCTACAAAAGTTCGCCTCTTTGGTATTGGCCTCAACGCGACGGACCGCTGTGGTAGTTGCCATTAAACACATTATATCATCGATTGATCGATGAAAGGAGAAAATATAAAAATGCAGTAAATGAAACAGGCAAAATGGAGTACAGACGACTAAGAAATGAGATTGACAGGAAGTGCAAAATGGCTAAGCAGGAGTGGCTAGAAGGCAAATGCAAGGATGTAGAAGAATGTATAAATAGGGGAAAAATAGATACAGCCTACAGGAAAATAAAAGAAACATTTGGAGATAAGAAAAACAGCTCTATGAATATCAAGGACACTGATGGAAAACCAGTTGTCAGCAAAGAAGGGAAAGCTGAAAGGTGGAAAGAGTATATAGAGGGGCTCTACAAAGGAAATGAACTTCGAGACAATATTGTAGGAAGGGAAGAGGATGTAGATGAAGATGAAATAGGAGATACTGTACTGAGAGAAGAATTTGACAGAGCCCTGAAAGACCTAAGTCGAAACAAGGCCCCTGGAGTAGATGATATTCCCTCAGAGCTACTGAAGTCTCTGGGAGAACCAGCCATGACAAAATTGTTTCACATTGTGTGTAAGATGTATGAGACAGGTGAAATACCCTCTGACTTTAAGAAAAATGTTATAATCCCCATCCCTAAGAAAGCAGGTGCAGACAGGTGTGAAAACTACAGAACCATCAGTTTAATAAGTCATGGTTGCAAAATATTAACGCGAATTATCTACAGGAGAATGGAAAAGCTGGTAGAAGCTGACCTCGGAGAAGATCAGTTTGGGTTTAGGAGAAATGTAGGAACTCGGGAGGCAATACTCGCTTTACGGCTTATCCTAGAAGATAGATTAAGAAAAGGCAAACCTACATTTCTAGCTTTTGTAGATTTGGAGAAGGCTTTTGACAATGTTGATTGGAATAAACTCTTTCAAGTTCTGAAGCAAGCAGGAGTAAAATATAGGGAGTGTAAGGTTATTTACAACTTGTACAAAAACCAGACAGCGGTTGTCAGAGTTGAAGGGCATGAAAGGGATGCAGTGGTTGGAAAGGGAGTAAGACAGGGTTGTAGCCTTTCTCCGATGTTATTCAATTTGTACATTGAGCAAGCTATAAAGGAAAGCAAGGAGAAATTTGGAGAAGGAATTAAAGTTCAGGGGGAAGAATTAAAAACATTGCGTTTTGCCGACGACATTGTAATTCTGTCAGATACAGCAAAGGACCTGGAAGAGCAATTGAACGGAATGGACAGTGTGCTGAAAGGTGCATATAAGATGAACATTAACAAGAGCAAAACTAGGGTAATGGAGTGCAGTGTAAGAAAATCAGGTGATGCTGAAGGAATTAGATTGGGAAATGAGGCAATAAAGGAGGTAGATGAGTTTTGTTACTTGGGCAGTAAAATAACAAATGATGGTCGCAGTACAGAGGATATAAAATGCAGAATGGCAATGGGTAGAAAAGCGTTCTTGAAAAAGAGAAATTTGTTAACATCGAATATTGATTTAAGTCTAAGGAAGTCCTTTCTGAAGGCATTTGTATGGAGTGTTGCCTTGTATGGGAGTGAGACGTGGACGATAAACAGTGCGGACGGGAAGAGGATTGAGGCTTTTGAAATATGGTGCTACAGAAGAATGCTGAAGATTAGATGGGTGGATCACGTAACTAATGAGGAGGTACTGAACAGAATTGGGGAGAAAAGGAATTTCTGGCATACCTTGACTAAAAGAAGGGATAGATTGGTAGGACACATTCTTAGACATCAAGGAATTGTGAATTTAGCGTTGGAGGGAAGTGTATGGGGAAAAAATCGCAGGGGAAGACCAAGAGATGGATACAGTAAGCAGATTCAGACAGATGTAGGTTGTCGCTCTTATGTGGAGATGAAGAGGCTTGCTCAGGATAGGGTATTGTGGAGAGCTGCATCAAACCAGTCTCCGGACTGAAGACCACAACAACAACAACAACAATCATCGATTGATCTGTTGACGTGGACACTGACTTTTCTTGTAAGAACGATGGAGCCCACTATTCCATGAGAAGATTCTCTTGCGTCTCGATTTCCCCTTCTTTCCGAAAATGAAGATGAATACTATTATGTGGCTCGTCGGGCAGTTCTCAGCAAAGAAGGGAAAGCTGGAAGGTGGAAAGGGGAGCTCTACAAAGTAATTGAACTTAGAGACAATGTTGTAGGAAGCGAAGAGGATGTAGATCAAAATGAAATAGGAGATACTATACTGAGAGGTGAATTTGACAGAGCCCTGAAAGACCTAGGTCGAAACAAGGCCCCGGGAGTAGATGACATTCCCTCAGAGCTGCTATAGTCTCTGGAAGAGCCAGTCATGACAAAACTATTTCAGCTGGTGTGTAAGATTTATGAGACAGGCGAAATACCCTCAGACTTGAAGAGAAATGTAATAATCCCCATTCCAAAGAAATCACGCGCAGACAGGTGTGAAAATTACAGAGCCATCAGTTTGGTAAGTCATGGCTGCAAAATGGTAACACGAATTATCTATAGGAGAATGGAAAAGCTGGTAGAAGCTGACCTCGGGGAAGATCACTTTGGATTCAGGAGGAACGTAGGAACTCAGGAGGCAATACTCACTTTACGACTTATCTTAGAAGATAGATTAAGAAAAGGCAAACCTACATTGTTAGCTTTTGTACATTTGGAGAAAGCTTTTGACAATGTTGAGTGGAATACACTCTTTCAAGTTCTGAAGTCAGCAGGGGTAAAATACAGGGAAAGGAGAGTTATTTACAACTTGTACAAAAGCCAGACCGCAGTTATTAGACTCGAAGGGCATGAAAGGAAAGCATTAGTTGGGAAGGGTCTAAGGCAGGGTTGTAGCCTTTCTCCTATGTTATTCAATTTGACATCGAGCAGCCGGTGAAGGAAAGCAAGGAAAAATTTGGAATAGGGATTAAAGTTCAGGGTGAAGAAATAAAAACACTGCGTTTTGCTGATGACACTGTAATTCTATCAGAGACAGCAAAGGACCTGAAAGAGCAGTTTAATGGAATGGGTAGTGTGTTGAAGAAATGAACATTAACAAGAACAAAACAATGATAATGTAATGCAGTCTTAGAAAATCAGGCGATGCTGAAGGAATTAGATAACGAAACAATGAAGGTGCTAGATGACTTTTGTTATTTGGGTAGTAAAATAACATATGACGGTCGCAGTACAGAGGATATAAAATGTAGAATGGCAATGGGAAGGAAAACATTTTTGAAAAAGAGAAATTTGCTAACATCAAATATTAATTTATGTGTAAGGAAGTCTTTTCTGAAGGCATTTGTGTGGAGTGTTGCCTTGTACGGGCGTGAAACATGGACGATTCACAGTGTGGACAGGAAGAGAATAGAGGCTTTTGAAATGTGGTGCTACAGAAGAATGCTGAAGATTAGGTGGGTAGATCGCGTAACTAATGAGTAGTACTGAACGCAATTGATGAGACAAGCAATTTTTGGCATATCTTGACTAAAAGTAGGGATCACTTGGTAGGACACATTCTTAGACATTGAGGAATCGTTAATTTAGCATTGGAGGGAAGTGTGTGGGGTAAAAATCGCAGAGGGAGACCAAGAGACGCATATAGTAAGGAGATTCAAAAGGATGTGGTTGCCGTTCTAATGAGGAGATGAAAAGGCTTGCTCAGGATAGAATAGAGTGGAGAGCTGCATCAAACCAGTCTCCGGACTGAAGATCATAACAACAACAACAACAAGATGGAAAATAAAACAAAATAAGCCTAAATGCAATTGATACAAATGACTATTATGTGGTAGAGGGGGAGAATCTCCATTTAACTTAGGTTAGATACTGTGGATTGGATCATGCACCTTAGAAGAAAATACACATAATATAAGGTACTCCTATGGATTAGAATCATACAAATACCTGTATATCCTATGACGAATTTCTGTATCAATGTAAACCTATAATATCTAAGTAACATAGTTATTTTATCATTGATGTTCTGTATAGTACAGTTTATATGCATTCTGATAATACAGTTAATTACATAAGCTATTCTTTATTGCTGGACTATATGCAGTTTTATTAATAAAAAAAAACTTTAAGAATTTTTTTTTTAAATAATAAAAAGAATTATAGAACGCTAATCTGTTCCTATGGTTTGTGTATAGACTCATATAAACTGAAATGATTATATTGTATTACACATTACTAAATTTTATATTGTTAACAATCCAGATAAAATGGCACTGATGGCCAATGCAGCATTTTATATTCATTAATTCCACTTCCAAGTTATGAAGTTTCAATTTTTATCTGTATAAAGTTTTATGTACTTCACAATAAATATTTAACTTTCAATTTTTATCAGTATAATGTTTTATGGAAAACACAAAACAAATGTACTATCATGTTATACTTCTATCATTTATTTGTATATGAGAAGGCACCTACAGTGGTTTTGGTACAGTATGAGTAGTATACCATACCATAATGTTAATGATATTTAGAACATTTGTATATGCACCTTTTTCAATTATGCCTTATCTACTGTTCCACCCCAACCAGCTTTCACTGCTTGAGCTACTTGCATCATCTTCCATTTAACTTTGTAAACGTGCATACAACTTCCAGGCCCTCCCCTTCGCCCCTCCCAAAAAAATTCATATATGAACCTGACATGCACTTTATTGCACTTTGATGTTCTATTTTATCAATGGAATTACTGATCCACTATCAATTATTTCATTGATGATGCTTGTAATAAAACTATATAAATTGTAAGACATATGAATAGGTGTTATTTCAACAATAAGTTTAGACTTATTATACTGATGTTCTGTCGTTTAAACCAAACTATGACATACTGACTGATAATTTTGGTGTACATAACTTCCACAATTATATGAATGGATCCGACCCACTTCACCTATCCTACTTGCATGCCACCATAGATTTATATCATTTAGCATTGTACCAATATACTCCAAGAGGTTACCAATGAAGACACCCCCCCTACTTCATTACCCTATGTACAGTCTAAATGAATATTTGTCCATCCTACATTAGTTTTATATCTAGCTGTTGCATGGTCGTATGCATCACTTCATAATGATATTGTAAGAGAATACATATGATAGATTTACTCTTCAACAATTGCCTCCGTGTAAAGATGAAACTTTTCCATTTCACCTTTAGTAATTCACTGAAATTTTATAGTAATCCACAAATTTTTATTGTAATCTGCTTAAAATTTTTTAAACATTATGTTGCCTTCACCATAAAAAGTGATGGTGGGCCTCTCCCCACACGTTAAACCACTTCCTCAGAGCCCCCGCCCCCCCCCCCCCCCCCCCGCTCCACCACATATAATAGTCACTGGTACCACTTGCATGTAGACTTATTTTGTTTTATGTCCCTTCTTAATTATGTATATATTCAATATCATGACCAACCCCACCCCCCCTTGCCCCCACCCACCCCACTTTCCTGCCTGAGGGATTGGTTCCGTTTGGCACATTTAATCAGTACAGACGTAATTTGTGATGATACACTGTAATGTTTATTTATTATTTAGACAGTATTTCATAGTGTGTATTGCTTCCCAATGTATATATATATATGCTTTTTCTCTATGATTGTATTGTGATAGCATGACTTACAACTTTGTGGATTGTAGGTGACCAAAACATGATAATCCATCTGTTCACTGTAAACAACAACACTGTACTCATCCCCCAAAGATAATCCATCTATCCAGCAATACATTTCCACAGATACCACTCCAAATACGAATGTAATGGTATATTTTTGCAGTTGGTTTTGTGATAATCTTTGATGTATCCTTTGTCCTCATCAACCAGTTGCCTTTGTGATCTTATGGTGAACACTTAGCTATTTCATTATTTTAAGTTAAGATGCGGGGACAAATGTGTCACCCATTTTATAACTCCGACATGGACTCAACCGCGAATATTTTATTGTTTTTATTATTATAGCCATGACCTAAGGAAACCTATCTGACAACTTTAATGTATGTAACTAACTTATATCACTGTAATGTAGTTTATATTTATATTTCATATTACTTTATATTAATTCTAATAATGTTTTTAAAATGATAGCACAGCACTTTAAAATGGCCTAAGGCCGAAATCAGGTAGTGAAAATAAACAAAACTTTCAGTCAAAGGACTGAAACTCCTGACGCCTACAAAATCATAAATTCTAACTCTATTCACATATACACAACAACAAATCGATATATTAAATTAACAAACCGAGCTAAAACATAAAAAAACTCATCGAAAAATTTATTCAGATTATAAACAGAGAAGAGAATGAATAAACACCGAAGATTCATAACATCCAAATCCATAGCAAATACTCCATATACAAAGACAATGAATAAACCAAAGATATTTGTATATAAATTATTGGTGACTATGTAAACTT
This sequence comes from Locusta migratoria, assembly GCA_026315105.1. NCBI lineage: Eukaryota > Metazoa > Arthropoda > Insecta > Orthoptera > Acrididae > Locusta > Locusta migratoria. Next base: position 726,531,511 of record CM048744.1, on the reverse strand, counting down.
ATAATAATCGTTAAAAAAACTGCCACCATAGTCCATTCTAGACTGCACTGCCACTACAAAAATCGCTTAATATAACCAGTGCATCTACACATATGTGGATAACCACCAATAAACAAGCGTAACATGAGCTTTAAAGGAAATCAATTGGCAGCAAGTACATGGCAACGATATTATAAGTACCGTAAGTAAAATATTTGAAAATGTATATTGCGTGATTATGTGGTAAGAATGTATGTAACAACCCATCTACATTACTCTTTGTAATTACAGAACACCTGAAGATGGCCTGAGGCCGAAATAAGCTTATTGTGAAGCAATGAAAAGTTGAAAAGCAGTTTAAAAATAATTTATAATTATTGTGTTATAATAACAAATGTGTATTACATAAAAGAACGTAGTAACTGTTGTATTATTAACAATAGCAGAATATCTGACACATTCATACAGTTTTAGTTTATTATCATTATTTTCCAAAATTAAATTCTCAACAACGTATGTTGAAAACTTTGTGCAGTTGTTTGGAATTAAAGAAAAAATTGGGCCAACTTGTTAATAAATTACAAATTTTCCCAAATTACTTCTGTGCGTCTCTGGAATTTCTAGAAAACTACTGCAGATATAGGTCTGTCAGATGTTTTATTAGATTCAACAGATCAGTAACAAAAAGTAATTGGAATTCTTACTTTACTATAACCTCATACAGTTATACGATGGCTACATATTAGCGAGGTTGCTAAACTTCAGGCAAAATCTTTTAATAGCCGTAACTCCGTACAGTAACTAAACATTTCCGGACCTACATTTATATTTACTTTTTTCTTTAGTTTTACTTGTAGAATAACGTATTAAAATATTTGCATGTTCCTATGCCCATACCAGGAGATGTATTCACACCATTACAAAAAATGGTTTTATACGTCGTGGACATAAATTTACTACTTCTGCATCGGAATGGGAGGAAATTACTGAGGTCTGAAAAATTGATCTTTCCAATTGCACAGCCATACAGCAATTAGCGTCATGTACCACATGTACGAAAGTCATGAATCAAACTGGACCGCCATGTAATCGATAAAAAGAAATTACGTGTAGTAGCAAAAAAAAAAAAAAAAAAAAAAAAAAAAAAAAAAAAAACAGTTTGATTGTCGCTTAAGACATAAGTAATGGCCGGTTGGTGCAATAAAAAACACACACAGTAGTTCTCGTTTCAAATCGTTTCAAAAGAGATCATTCCAAGTAGTAGATTATTTACATCACTTTTAGGAACAGAACAAGAATGGTGACGAGAGGTGGAGTACAGGTTACGGCAATTGACAACAATTCAAGGATTTTTAACTCTTTATGCACAGGGATACCAGAAAAATTTTGACCTTGTTAGACAATCATTTTATTTGTTGAACAGTTTTATAGACGGTGAAATATTATAGAATTACATTATAATCAGAGCATTAATAGCGTTTATGATATTTTTCAAAAACAAACATCTTTCAAGTTAAGTGACGATACTGGATGCAGAATTGGTTTCTGCACAAACACAGGGATCCACTCCCTGACACCTCAAGCAGAATGGTAGTCCTTGAAGCAAGACTTAACTTTTCCTTAAACACAGAGGTATCTCACAAACGCTACACACAGACCTGCTTCTCGGGATTGGGAGCGGGGTCTGAGGCCTCATGTCACGCATTGCACCGCTGCTCCCGTCGGATTTACGAATCCTTCCTCGGGCATGGGGTGTGTGTATTGTTAGTTCGCGTAGTTTGTAAATCTAGCGACCGATGATTTCATCGGTTGGGTCTGTAGTTATACAAATATTTGAACATTTCAACATCCAGTCATTTACCCTCAGAAGTAATTATACTGCATAAACAATGCAGACGATGGTGCGCGCAGTATCTTAGTGTAAGATAGTTGATACTGGGTGGTACAAATTTTGCTCTATGAATTACTCATGAGATAGTCATCTCGTACAGTATACATATCCAAGAACCGTGAAGTCTACAGTCAATCTCAATAATCTATAGACATCATCATCTTACTTGTAATCTATATCTATAAATGTGAATGTGTGCGTTAATCACGTCTGAACCACAAGACATAAAGAGCTATAAATTTGTACAGTTATTAATGTCTACCCGAGGAAGGCTTTAGGCACGGTTTTATGGCGATCGGATAGCTATTTATCTATATATATATCAATGTGAATGTCTGTTCGGTGTAGGCTTATCACGTCCGAACGACAGTACGCGGAGACTTCAATATTTATACAGTTAATAATATATACCTGAGGAAGGTTTTAGGTACGGTTTTACAGCGATCGGATAGATATTTAGTAATTTGAAGAATATAACGCGAAATGCGGAACAATAAATCCTCTTTGAAAATTATATTTACTCTTTGAAAATGGTTTTATTGGTTGCATTGTTGCTTGAGGGTTGATAGTGATAAAAGGGCGGAGTATATTGGGATGGAAAGTTATCGGTGTGTATAAAATTCTACGTGTGTGTTTTTTAATATTTAGCTCTGCAGCGAAAACTACAGAACGCAGACGAATGGTCTGTGTGTAATTATTGTCCGAAGTCTTCCGTTGTACATCATAGCAATTCCATGCCGATAGCTATAAGGGGCGGAAGATATGGTGGTTGAAAGTAGTCAAATTATAAAAAAAAAATTCGGACTGAGGCCAACGATGACTTTGCGACTCTATAGCAAGGAGGTTACATACAGCGAAACGTGATGCCACGGATCATATCTTTGGTCTATGCGTGCTACAATGGCTACAGCTCTTTCTCTGTAACGATAAGCACACGAAGAGGAAATATAAGATTAAATAAATAAAGCAGTAAAAAAGAAATTTCTTTTAATAAATCTCTACAAAAAAATCGATTTGACGTTTCGCGCATTACATCAAGTGATCGATCTATGGTATTATTACAATCATTATTGATGAATTTCGTGATTGGATTCTTCGAAACGAGTGCGTTTTTACGTGTGACTTGATCTACACTACTTACTTTGCTGATAAACCAACCGCGGTGGAGTAGCCGAGCGGTCTAAGGCACCTCGCTCTGCGGAGCGCGCGGTTGCTCGCCGTCGGAGGTTCGAGTTCTCCCTGGGGCATGGGTGTGTGTTTGTTCTTAGGTTAGTTTACCTTAGTTTAAGTAGTTTGTGAGCTACGGACTGATGACCACGCAGTTTGGTCCGATAGATTTACAAGCATTTGAACATTTTTTGATAAACGGTAAGTGCATAGACTTCTGCAATATGATAGGACTATTTATCAGTTGATTAAAAATGTTCGTTTCTAAAGAAGATATTGTATTTCATTTCATCCTTCAAAACCAGTCCCATAGCATACTACTGAAAGGTAGCTTATCTATCATAATCAACAAACACGCGAGCGGAGCCGCGGGTTTAAGCTAGTAATGAAATAAATAAAATATATATCACATAAAGACAGAAACAATTACCCACTCGGCCACAGATGGGCAGGGACAGGAAAGAGGTAGAGATGCACAGGAAGAGGGGGGGGGGACCGCATCAATTAAGAGCGAGGATCGAGGGATGGGTAAAGGGACAGTGAGAGGGAGAGGAAGATATGGCCAAAGAAACGAGAACAAGTACGAGGGAAGGGAGAAAGGGTCAGAGAAAAGAAAGGGATCTAGGATCTATATCAAATGCCCATTCACAATGCACTATGAATTTCACATCATAGCAAGTGTGCTCTCTCTTTTCATTGTAAGAAGGCATAGCAAGGCTCGGCCCGCTACAGTTTGTGTTTTGTAAATTCTTTCGTATTTTAATTAGCTGTTTCTTTGAATGCAGCTGGCACCTAATAATGTTTCTTTCATGAGATGACGCCGATTGTGTGGTTACAATAATCCATTTTATATAGCCGTCGGCAGAATGTCCTTAATCATGACGATCCTTGATAGCTGGATGCTGATTCCAGAATAAACTTCCGAGGAGCAGACCACCCCTGCTCTTTCTGATCTTGCTGTCCACTGAAGTGCCTCGATATCATGCAGAAAACTCATAGATAGAAAGGCTATGTGTAGTATTATGCCGTTGAAAACCGTCTCCACGATACAGTCAATCGTGAGATAACACATGAAGACGCTGTGCCGCGATACCTTACTCACACCCCAGTCTCCTCACAGAACTGCGACATAAGTAGAACGGCTGTGCATTTCCAAAATATTCGACGAATGGAATATCTTCCCCGGTTATGGCTATTCTCACTGACTGCGTTATCCGGGCAAAGACATCACTGAATACGATTGCGACGCTATTCATCACCTCTCCTAGCTTCCCACTCATGGCACTAGAACAAGAACGTACTATACAGCTTCGCAGGAGGTGACACTACACATCTTTGTCAGCAGTCAGCTTCCCATTAATGTAACACACTCTTCAAAAATGTGTTCTACATCTACATACACTACTGGGCATTAAAATTGCTACACCAAGAGGAAATGCAAATGATAAACGGGTATTCATTGGACAAATATATTATACTAGAACTGACATGTGATTATATTTTCACACAATTTGGGTGCATAGATACTGAAAAATCAGTACCCATAACAACCACCTCTCGCCGTAATAACGGCCTCGATACGCCTGGGCATTGAGTCAAACAGACGTTGGATGGCGTGTACAAGTACAGTATGTAGCTTCAACACGATACCACAGTTCATCAAGAGTAGTGACTGGCGTATTGGACGAGCCAGTTGCTCGGCCACCATTGACCAGACGTTTTCAATTGGTGAGGGGTCTGGAGAAAGTGCTGGCCAGGGCAGCAGTCGAACATTTTCCGTATCCAGAATGGCCCGTACAGGACCTGCAACATGCAGTCGTGCATTATCCTGCTGAAATGTAGGGTTTCGCAGGGATCGAATGAAGGGTGGAGCCACGGGTCGTAACACATCTGAAATGTAACAGCCACTGTTCAAAGTGCCGTCGATGTGAACAAGAGGTGACCGAGACATGTAACCAATGGTACCCCATACCATCACGTCGGATGATACGCCAGTATGGCGATGACGAATACACGCTTCCAATGTGCGTTCACCGCGATGTCGCCTAACACGGATGCGACCATCATGATGATGAAAACAGAAGCAGAATACATCCGAAAAAATGACTTTTTCCATTCATACATCCAGGTTCGTCGTTGCGTACACCTTCGCAGGCGCTCCTCTCTGTGAGGTAACCGCAGGCAGACATGACCTACGAGCTGATAGTCCATGCTGCTGCAAACGTCGTAGAACTGTTCGTGCAGATGTTTGTTGTCTTGCAAACGTCCCTATCTGTTGACTCAGGGATCCGTTACAGCCATGCTTATAAGCAGAATACATCCGAAAAAATGACTTTTTCCATTCATACATCCAGGTTCGTCGTTGCGTACACCTTCGCAGGCGCTCCTCTCTGTGAGGTAACCGCAGGCAGACATGACCTACGAGCTGATAGTCCATGCTGCTGCAAACGTCGTAGAACTGTTCGTGCAGATGTTTGTTGTCTTGCAAACGTCCCTATCTGTTGACTCAGGGATCCGTTACAGCCATGCTTATAAGATGCCTGTCATCTCGACTGCTAGTGATATCAGGCTATTGGCATCCAGCACGGCGTTCCGTATTGCCCTCATGAACTCACCGATTCCATATTCTGCTAACAGTCATTGGACCGCGACCAACGTGAGCAGAAATGTCGCGTTACGATAAACCGCAGTCGCGATAGGCTACAATACGACCTTTATCAAACTCTGAAACGTGATGCTACGCATTTCTCGAGGCATCACAACAACGTTTCACCAGGCATTGCCGGTCAATAGCTGTTTGTGTATGAGAAATCGATTGGAAACTTTCCTGATGTCAGCGCGTTGTAGGTGTTGCCACTTTATGTGAATGTTTTGAAAAGCTGATCATTAGCATATAACATCATCTTCTTCTTGTGGTTTAAATTTCGTGTCTGTAGCACGTTAGCTTCGTGGTGTAGCAATTGTAATGGCCAGGAGTGTATATACTCCGCAATCCACCGCAAGATGCGTGACGGAGGGGTCACTGTACCATTACTAGGCATTTACGTTCCTACTTCACACCCAAATGGAAGGAGAGAGAATAAAATGTCTATATGCCTCTGTATGAGCCCTAATTTCTTCTATCTTGTCATTGTGATCTTTACGGGAAATGTAATTAGGTGGCAGGAAGATCGTTCTACACTCAGCTTCAAATTCCGGCCCTCTATATTTCCTCAACAGAATTTCTCGAAAAGAACGTCTTCTTTCGTCCAGCGATCCACATTTGAGTTCTCGGAGCATTTCCGTGCCACTCGTGCATTGATCGAACCAGTAACGAAACTAGCTGCTTGTCTTTGAACTGCTTCAAATTCAAATGTTTGTAAATCTATCGGACCAAACTGCGTGGTCATCAGTCGGTAGCTTTCAAACTACTTAACTAAGGTAAACTTACCCAAGGCCAACACACACCCCCATGACCTAGGGAGGACTCGAACCTCCGACGGCGAGACACCGCACGCTCTGCAGCGAGGCGCCTTAGACCGCCCAGCTACTCCACCGCTGCGAACTGCTTCCAGGAGTTCCTTTGTACTGATCTGCTGCAGGTCCCAAACACTAGAGCTATACTCAAGATGTGGTCGTACAAGCGTTTTATACGCGGTCTCCTTTACAGGTGAAGTACATCTTTCCAACATTTTCCCAATACACCGAATTCGGCTATCTGCCTTACAATTGTTGTTCCATTTCATATCGCTCTGCAACGTTACTCCTAAGTATTTGAATGGTGGTACTGTACGAAAAAGATCACTACTGATTGATTGATTGGTGATATAGAGCGCTCAACATCGAGGTAATTAGCGAAGATCACTACTAATGCTGCATTCGAACAGTATGAGATTGTTTTTCCCTCTCATCCGTATCACCTTACATTTTTTACATTTATAGCTAGCTGCCATTCTTCACACCAAGTAGGTATTTTGACCAAATTATCTTGTATGCTGTTAGAGTCAATTAACGACGACACCTTCCCATACAACACAGTATCATCAGAAAACAGCCGCAAATTACAAGTTACAGATCATTTATATAGATTAGAAAATAAAAGCGGCCCTATTATACTCCCCTGGGGCACACGTGACGATATACTCAACTCTGATGAACACTCGTCGTCTAGAACAACGTTCTGCGTTCTATTACTTATGAAGTCCTCCGGCCAAACCTGTGAACCTATTCCGTATGCTCGTATCTCCGTTAGCAGTCTCATGTGCAATCGCGTCAAATGCCTTTTTGAAATCGAGAAAAAGACGATATGCTTGTTGTCCTTCATCCATGGCTCGTAACATGTCATGTGAGAAACGGGCGAGCGGAGTTTCACATGAACGCCTGTTCTGATTCGTAGAATGAAGCTTATCCGTCTCAAGGAAATTTACTATATTCGAGCTATGCTCCAAACTTCTGTAGTAAACTGATGTCAACGATATTGACCTACAATTATGTGGGTCAGTTGTTTTACCCTTCTTAAAAAGTGGGAGTCACCTGCGCTTTTTTCCATTCACTAGGAACTTTGTGTTGAATTAAAGATTCCGGATACAGTGAAGCTAAGTAAGGGGCCAATGCTGCAGAATACTTTTTGTAAAACCGAACTGGTATTCCATCCGGACCAGGAGATTTTTGTATTCAGCTCTCTCAGCTGGTTCTCTACATCGGAAGTACCTACTACTATGTCCTGCATTTGGGAATTAATGCGTGCAATAAATGATGGCATGTTTGTTCGGTCATCCTGCGTGAATGATTTCTTAAAAATTGAATTTAGAACTTCAGCTTTCCGTTTCCTTTCTTCTTCTTGTTGTTGTTGTTGATGATGATCGTGTGACATTCATGGCCGTTACACCTCAACTAGAGTCGTGTTCAACCGGTCTGGTGAATGTCTTTTTTATTTGACGTCACTTCGGCGGCTTGCTTGACAATGAAGACGAAATAATGACGACACAACTCCCAATCTACGAGGGGAGAAAATCTCCGTGTGGACCGTGTATCGAACCTGGGCGCTCTTCGTGGCAACCCACCACGCTGTCACTAGACTACGGAGGCGAAAAAAAACGTGTTGGCACCAAGGTCTCCTGAACACCGACGTTACATGTGTATATTGCATCAAGAACACAGTTCCTTAGACTGTCTATAGATGTCACTCAATCCACACAAACCAGACATCAGGAGTGCCAATGTGACGGAGTAAGACAGCCGATTAGTTCTAGTCACCCCACTAAGTTGGAAGTAACCTGCATCTGTTGACAGTGGTGCTGCCATACCTAGAAGGTCGACTGCGAAGTTTGATGGTATCCGCATTGTGACTTGTGGCAGGAGGGTCTCTCGTCAATGGAAGTTTCTAGGCCTCCCGGAGTAAACCAAAGCGAACTGTCGATGACTTGCCTCGCTCTGGCCAACCAAAGACTATCATAGCGGCCGATGACCACTACTTACGAAATTCACGGAATTTGAGAAGAACCCCTCCTTGTTAAATGGATTCCATGCAGCCAGATGTATTTTTAAAAAATTTAAGATGTAAAAATATTTGGCGACTGTACTTTCTTATTTAAACTTTCTTTTACACATCACAATTTGCATTGTACTAGTTACTTACACTTTACTCAACACAGTGCGCCTGAACGATTAGGACTACGCACGTATTAGGACAGAATGTTATTTCCCGATACATTTAGCTATCCGAATTTCCTTGCAAAAACTGTATAGTCGCACTCACCACTTGATTGAAAGCGGTAATGAAAAAAAGAATTCGTATCATTCACAGCATGTATTTCCAGTCAACTATAAAAGTCGACCACTGTACGAAACAAGACCCTTGCTTTGTCACTAAAATTAGTAAATGAGGTCCGTGTGAACTACTGGTTACTCCCTGCTATGAAGCCTTGTTCCCTGGCCCAATCTGAGAACTGACTCGTTTCAGATTACTTCAATAACAGGAAGTTAATACTACAATGGTCAATATACATAGCAGCTCACACGTTATTACATACAGACATTAATAAGCAAGCCATCACAACTAAAGTTATCTTAGAAAGGTAGCCAAGAAAACATTTATGGCACAACGGAATTTAGACATAAAAATTGCATCTGGGCTAGTTCTCAGCACTTGTGAAGAACAAAATCAAATGTTCAAATGTTTGTTAAGCTTATGGGACTTAACTACGGGGTCATCAGTCCCTAAACTTACAAACTACTTATGAACTACTTACGAACTAGGACGGCACAAATATCCATGCCCGAGGGGGGATTCGAACCCCAGACCGTAGTGGCCGTGCAGACCGTGACTGAAGCGCCTCAGTCCCCTCGGCCACCGCGGCCGGCCAGTGAAGAACAATATTAAATAAAAGAGGAAAGGTGCTCTAAAACTGCAATTTATAGGCAACTTACGGAATATGCTGAACTTAAACTTGTTTATTCAGATAGAAAACAAGCGAAATGGGGAACCAATTTCGGTAACACAATAAAAATGCATTTCTTACATGGATTAATGCGGACGTTGCCCAGCCTAAATTATACATGATTTAACGTTACTGAGGGGAAGGATTCACAAACAACAATCATTCTCTAACACACACGCAATGCCACAGCGAAGCTCACCAAAATAATCGTGCTGAGACGAGGCAGAAGCAGGCGCCGCTATCGTGGGCGAAATTCAGCAAGTCAGAGGTAGCACAAAACACAATATACAGAAACACTTTGAAGCTAGCTCTGGTCTATCGTGTCTATTTTGAGATGGTGCGTGTGTATAGCCAAGTTAAATTACATCTGAATTGTACCGCGAGCAAACACGCTAACGGCGACACACGGCTACATTACATGAACGCACTCCACTGAAGGTGAAGTGGTTGAAAGTCGGATTCATTATACAAAATTAAGTCTGTTAGAAATCGATCTAGGTACTGGTTTTATATGAGAAATGGCGTGAATTCAGGGGACAAGCTTCAAACCCCGGAAGTCGGAGCTCGATAAAATTGAATAAATTCAGTTCCCGAAAAATAAAGAAAATTAACTACAGCATGCAACCCATAGAAATGCTTAGAATTATATAAGGAAATGAAATACAGTTACACGCGATAGGAGGCGATTACAGAGACGATTGAGGTCCTATCTCAGAAAAACCACAAAAATGAAGTAATTACAAAGTCGGAAAAATAACAGTAATAATTACGGCATGCAAACCATAGAAATGTTTAGAATTACATGAAGAAGCGAAAGAAATGCAGCTACACGCGATAGGGAGCGATTACAGAGACAGATGAAGTCCAGTCTCCAAAACTCGTAAAAGTGAAATAATCACAAAGTTGGAAAAATGAAATTAAGAATTAGAGCATGAAACCCATAGAAATGTTTAGAATTACATAAAGAAGCTATTGAAGGAGGTTGTACAAGGCAGAATTACTGACACAGACAGAGTGCGTACTACCAGTCGGAGAAGAGACAGCAAAATTAAAATAGGCGGCGAGAGATGATCGCGAAATATTAGTGAAAATCAGAAAGATACCCACGTAGTTACTTGCCTGATGGGCATGAAACAAACAAGAGTGGAAGCTGAAGGCCTTGTTCTATGAACCAACCACGTGGAACACATATCACTCACGGAAGGAAAGGATGAGAAGATTTTTACATGCACTGTACAAAAATGAACATATCACCTATTAGAAATCGGGCCGCACAAAGCTAGAAAGTATTTACACAAAATTCTTACACCGCTGCATGATTACAAAATACTTTAACATATCAGGTCGTTACCAAACTGCAACTAGAATTACACACATCGAGTTTATATATTGGAAATCACTGAATTGAAAAACGAGAACACATTTCCGCACACGATCGGAGAAAAAATATTCCAAAGAAATAATTCTAAGTTCACGAATCTAAGTTAAACGTGCTAGTCATTGAAACGCTTCCATCTCCAGAAACAAGAGCAGAACCAACCTTACCTCACCAGACGAACAGCCCAGAATGGTCAGACGAGCGGCCACGGGGGGGGGGGGGGGGGGGCGGGAAGCGACTGGAAGCCGGAAAATCCAAGAAACAACGGTGGTGGGGACGGAGAGTGAGTACACTAGCACTGGAGTAGGTTTGCCGACTAGACTGTAACCAAAGGGTGTAGAAACCTCTTTGGTAACCTCAGCAGCTATCGACACTGAGCCAGAGAGAAAGATGCAAAGCGAGCTATCACTTCTCACATTCAAACGGCCATAGATTCTCGCACACACTTAAAAGTAAAACAACTGCACATTTTCACAAGGACAGTGGCGTAGCGGAGAAGCCGTACTTATACCACATTAATTAATATAATAATAAATTATTAACATAACAAAATAAGAAAAACCTAGCAATGTTAATTAATATTTTAACACATGAATCAAAATGCTATTCCTGAAGCCTTGAAAAGAGTGGCGTTCAATTTTTAACAAAATGATAATCTAGGTACATTAAATAAATTATAACTTTATAGAGATTTACAAGAAATATATGGAAGACGACAGACGGTTGTCTTTCAACTATCAATTTTGCCTTTATTGGGTTCCGGTGCCAATTAAAGTGTAGGATGCTGCAATCACACAGTACATTCAGTCACATGCACCACACATGAGATTTAATTTCACTTAGACCATTAGAGGCTAGTGTGACTTTTTACCTGACTTCTCCTGTTTTCATTGGGAGTGACGAGGTTGAGGAACGCCTCGTAGCGTCACGGCCCTCCTTACTGGACTAGAAGGCAGCTTCATTGCTTGTAATGGTGGACGCTCTCAGTATCAACAATTAATAAAAGTATGGGGATGCGTATACAATCAACGTAAAAGGTTAGCTTTCACAGCTGTTTCAGTTGTTTCATTGCCTTCCATTAGTCAATTTAATAACTGTTTCATATTGATCTCAAAAGGGCGGTAACTGTTCACAAATTTACTCTTAACTCCGTGTCTAATCAACATAACTGAAAACATTGTTCCGAAACTGACGGAGTGACAACTTAAACGGACTGTTTTTGGAGCAGGTTTAGCGTCCATGACGGGTTTTCTACAGTTTGATGCTCTATGATTTGCAGCGTGCTGTGTAGCCTAATCTAAGGCAAAGAATTTTGTAAGGGGATACTAAACGTCAAGTTTCAAAGCTACACTTTATGTCACCGACGTCGCGGTTTATACGCTAAACAGATACTGGAAATATATACTTCCATGTCAGTAACAGTCAACGACGTTAAAGAGTAAATTGCAGGTGATATGAATCCGGCTGTGTTAAAAAGACTCAAATATGATTAAGTAAATTTCAGCATAATATAAAAGTTAAACTTTTTGTTTTAATTAAGCCAAAAAATCAAATTTGTTTCTCTTTCTTATATTTCTACAGTAATTGAGTCAACTCCAATGGATTAAAAAGGCAAAGTACATTCATGGCCTTCGTTCACTTTTCTTGTAAAATTCTCTAAAACAGTGCTTTCCAAAATTTTTAATATGCATGTAATGAGAATCAGTCATGCTTGATTACTAGATGACCTTTACGTCAACTATCAACAGAAGTTATTTTTATCCAATAATGTAATGAACCGTGAAATAATTTACTACAGGAGATATGTAGATGACGTTCTCTGAGCAAATTGTCTCTGTAATCGCCTCCTATCGCGTGTAACTGTATTTCATTCGCTTCCTTATATAATTCTAAGCATTTTATGGGTTGCATGCTGTAGTTAATTTTCTTTATTTTTCGGAATCTGAATTTATTCAATTTTATCGGTTTTCGGAACCACGTGGGTCCGAGCTCCGACTTTCGGGGTTTGCAGCTAGTCGCCCGAATTCACGCCACTTCTCATATAAAACCAGTATCTATTTCTAACAGACTGCAACTTAAGAATCCATCGTGATTTTGTATAATGAATCCGATTTTCAACCACTTCACCTTCAGTGGAGTGCGTTCATGTAACGTAGCCGTGTGTCGCCGTTAGCGTGTTTACTCGCGGTCCAATTCAGATGTAATTTAACTTGGCTATACACACGCACCATCTCAAAACAGGTACGATAGACCAGAGCCAGCTTCAAAGTGTTTGTGTATATTGTGTTTTGTGCTACCTCTGACTTGCTGAATTTCGACCACGATAGCGGCGCCTGCTTCCGCCTCGTATCAGCACGATGATTTTGGTGAACTTCGCTGTGGCATTGCGTGTATGTGAGAGGATGATTGTTGTTTGTGAATCCTTCCCCCCAGTAATGTTAAATCATGTTTAATTTAGGCTGTGCAACGTTTGTATTAATCCATGTAAGAAGTCCATTTTTATTGTATTAACGAAATTGGTTTCCCATTTCGCTTGTTTTCTATCTGAATAAAGAAGTTTAAGTTCAGCATATTCCGTAAGTTGCCTATTAATTGTAGTTTTAGAGCACCTTCCCTCTTTTATTTAATGTTGTTCTTCACAAGTGCTGAGAACTAGCCCAGATGCAATTAACACGAAAGTCACTATTTAACTCGAAATAAGCAAGAGCATCAGACTTTTAGACCTTACAATATACAACAAATATAACAAACATCACTCTGTCATATTTCGGTAGAAAACAGCTGGAAATACATCATGTCACTCGAAGCAGCACAAGATGGCTAATTTCACCTCAATGCTCCATTGCATACATAACGTACTGCACAGTCATTGTGAACAAGAAAAAGGAGCCAGTGTAATTACATCAGATACCTTTAACCATGAACCTGTTGAATCAGTAATACGTAAGCTCTCTCAGACACTGAACAAGAAATGCTGATAATAAATCTCAGCAGCAAACAGCAACATAATCTTCAGTAATACCAGATATGGGCCCACTATCATTTACAATTTCTTCCCTTTTCATAAATAAGAACGTCAGTATCAGCTATGAACTAGTAATAAATTCAGGAGAGAGTCTTACACACGCTTCCACACGTTAATAACCCCCAGGAAAGATAAGGAGTCTATAAACTAAATGCGACAACTGTCCCAAATTCTATACTTCCCATACGAGCAAAATCTTTGAAACAAGATTTAAGGAACACCTCGATTCCGTACGCCTGAACAACTTAAGCAAATCAACATTTGCCACAGATATGGCTGAAAATAATAATGCAATGGGTAATACAGGAAACCTCTGCAGAACTCTCACATCTCAGACAATGATTCTTGTTGAAGCCACCGAGATCCGTATTCATAAGAATACAAATACTGATCTCATTCGAAATAAACAGCTTTATCCGACAAAGTAACCTTCCGATCGGTCTTTATTATTATTTAATTCCGCATGACAATCCCACAGTCATAGTCCTGAAAAGTTTATTGTCCCATATTATCACGCGAGGCCGCCGACATGATACGTAAAATTTTACACCCTGTGACCATTGTAAACACAATGGTTCGATTTTCGAGCACAGGCAATACTAGTATTGACAGAATGAGGTAATGTTTGCGCTCGTGCACGGGACCGCGGGGCCAGGCGAGGCGTGGCGTTGGCACGGCTGGAATCGATGGCGGTGTGCGCACGCAGCCGCGCGCAGCCGGACCGGGACAGCCGCCGCCACCGCCACTGCCACTCCCACGAGCCCGGGACAAAGGCTCCACAATCTTTTGTCTGCGTGTGTCGCCTCTCTCTCTCACTCTCTCATTATTATTTCGAAACTCCGTCTTCACAATATCCTTTGTACTACACAAGTCGTTTCCGACTGCTTGAACTTGGCTCACTTTTACTTCAACGGTACCTTTCCAAAGATGTTGCTGGACCCCTATGCTTCTTACGCTGCAGTTCAGTTTGTATACTGGTTGAAAGCCTACCCTCCTTTTCCTTTGTTATATCTTTTACCCGTTTGCAGAGTGCCTCTGCTATTCCAGAATCTACATAAATACTCTGCAAGTCATACTGAAGTGGTTCATCGAATTTCAAATTCAAATATTTGTAAAGCTTATGGGACTTAACTGCGGGGTCACCTAAACTTACAAACTACTTCTTGCTCCCGGTTTCACAATTCCAGTCACTTGAATCTCAGAGATGTCTTTATTGCACCTGATAGCTTCCTGCCGTGGCTGTCCGCTAGAAGAGGCATGTTACAATTTTATTTATTATTTTTTTTTAAATGGAAATTTCTTCATTTTATGACGGAAACGCTGTTTATACTGTTTGTCATCGCCGGAAGTTTGTGTGCAGAGTTCGTTACTGCTTTCTGCGTCAATACAAAGGACATCAAATTTGTCGTAATTTTCCGGTATCAACATATTTACAGCTTTTGCCTCAATTTTTTCGCGTGACACTCTTGTTTTGTTAGCAGTCTTCGAATGGCGTGTTTCCAGGAGAGTCTTGTACAACTTTGCAAGAGTTTTGTTTTGAATGCGAAATTACGCGCGTATTCAGTTTCGAACGTAAATCGCGGCTTTCACATTTAACGTTTGTAATTTCACTTCTTAAACCACTGATAATTGTTTGTAGGCTAGTCACTCTTCCACCTAACTTTGAAATTTCATTGCTGCAATTAACAGAAGTACCCTTTTTAATTACATTACTAAAGTTTTCTTTCACTTTTCATATCACTCACGTTTATTTGAGATGTCCTTTCTTGATTCAGTACTGATGATTTTGCTCTTAGAGTGTTAATGTCACTCTGTAACATCTTAATAATTTCTTATTGTGAACTTACTGTGGATTCATGTTTCCTTTCTTCGTCATCCAAGCAATTTCGGCACGACCAGTGAAGCGGGTCCATCCATATTCACGTATGAACCAATTCTCTTCTTACATAATTAAAAGGCATACTTGCTTCCGGAAGGGAACTTCGTTCTTTAAGTACCTGCGAATTGAGTAGATAAGAGCGCGTATTTTTCTTGGCTATTATCAATTGTTTGTGCAATTATGTATCAACACATACACGCAAGAGTGGGTAAAAAAGTATATTTTTCCCCCTTACGAAACGCAAATCGCAAATCGATTCGGTATTTCTTGATTTCCAGAAAGTTTTTGACACCGTACCTCACAAACGGCTTTTATCAAATTGCGTGGTTATGGTAATCGCCCCAAATTTGCGATTGGATAGGGGATTTCTTCTCAGAGAGGACACAGTTCGTAGTAATCGGTGGTAAGGCATCGACTGAAACAGAGGTGATATCGGGCGTTCCACAGGGTAGTGTTATTGGTCCTCCGCTGTTCCTTATTTACATAAACGATTTAGGACAAAATCTAAGTAGCTCTCTTAGGTTGTTTGCAGATGATGCCGTCATTTACCGTCTATTAAAATCATCTGACGATCAAAACCAACTGCAGAACGATCTGAATAAGATATCAGTTGTTGTTGTTATGGTCTTCAGTCCGGAGACTGGTTTGATGCAGCTCTCCACCCTACTCTATCCTGAGCAAGCCTTTTCATCTCTTCATAAGAACGGCAACCCACATCCACTTGAATCTGCTTACTATACGCTTCTCTTGGTCTCCCTCTGCGATTTGTACCCCACACACTTCCCTCCAATGCTAAATTTACGATTCCTCGATGTCTAAGAATGTGTCCTACCAAGCGATCCCTTCTTTTAGTTAGGGTATGCCAAAAATTCCTTTTCTCGCCAATTCTGTTCAGTACCTCTTCATTAGTTATGTGATCTACCCACCTAATTTTCAGCATTCTTCTGTAACACCACATTTCAAAAGCCTCTATTCTCTTCCTGTCCGCACTGCTTATCATCCATGTTTCACTCCCGTACAAGGCAACACTCCACACAAATGCCTTCAGAAAAGACTTCCTTACACTTAAATTAATATTCGATGTTAGCAAATTTATCTTTTTCAAAAACGCTTTTCTTCCCATTGCCATTCTGCATTTTATATCCTCTGTACTGCGACCATCGCATGTTATTTTACTACCCAAGTAACAAAACTCATCTACCACCTTCATTGTTTCGTTACCTAATCTAATTCCTTCAGCATCGCCTGATTTTCTAAGACCGCATTCCATTATTTTTGTTTTGCTCTTGTTAATGTTCATTTTGTACGCTCTCTTCAACACACTGTCCATTCCATTCAACTGCTCTTACAGGTCGTTCGCTGTCTCTGACAGAATTACAATGTCATCAGCAAAACGCAATGTTTTTATTTCTTCCCCCTGAACTTTGATCCCTATTCCAAAATTTTCCTTGCTTTCCTTAACCGCCTGCTCAATGTAGAAATTGAATAACATCGGAGAAAGGCTACAACCCTGTCTTACTCCCTTCCCAACTGATGCTTCCCTTTCATGCCCTTCGAGTCTAATAACTGCAGTCTGCCTTTTGTACAAGTTGTAAATAACTCTCCTTTCCCTGTATTTTACCCCTGCTGACTTCAGAATTTGAAAGAGTGTATTCCAGTCAACATTGTCAAACGCTTTCTTCAAATCTACAAAGGCTAAAAATGTAGGTTTGCCTTTCCTTAATCTATCTTCTAAGATAAGACGTAAAGTGAGTATTGCCTCCCGGGTTCCTACGTTCCTCCTGAATCCAAACTGATCTTCCCGTAGGTCAGCTTCTACCAGGTTTTCCATTCTCCTGTAGATAATTCGTGTTAAAATTTTGCAACCATGACATATCAAATTGATGGTTCTGTAATTTTCACACCTGTCTGCACCTGATTTTTTTGGAATGGGGATTATTACATTTTTGTTAAAGTCTGAGGGTATTTCGCCTGTCTCATATATCCTACACACCAGTTCAAATAGTTTTGTCATGGCTGGCTCTCCCATGGTGTAAAAATTGGTAATTCACTCTAAATAATGAGTACGAAAAGAAATCCGTTAAACTTTGTTTACAAGATAAATCAATCAAATGTGAAGGCGGCAAACTCCAGAAAATACCTAGGAATTACTATTACTTCAGACTTAAATTGGAAATAACACGTGGATAATATCGTGGGAAAGCGAACCAGATACTCCGTTTTATTGGCAGAACCCTTAAAACATGCATCAGAGCTACAAAAGAAACTGCATACACTACGCTTGTCCGTCCATTTTTGGAGTATTGCAGCCCAGTGTGGGATCCTTATCAGGTGGGTTTGGCGGAGGACAACGAAAGAGTCCAAAGAAGGGCAGCTCGTTTCGTATTGTCACGATACTAGGGAGACAGCGTTACGGAAATGATACAGGATTTGGGATGGGAATCATTACAACGGCACTTATCGCTGCAGCGTGGCCACTTGCGAAACTCCAATCGGCCAACATTCTCCTCCAAATGCGAAAATATATTGTTGACTCACACTTACATAGGTAGAAATGATCATCAGAATAAAATACGAGAAATCAGAGCTCTAATAGAGAGATTCAGGTGTTCTTTCTTCCAGCGCGCTATTCGAAAATGAAATGGGAGATAAATAGTATAATTGTGGTTTGATGAACCCTCTGCCAGTCACTTAAATGTGATTTGCAGAGTATCCCATGTAGATGTAGCGCGTTAAGGTGCCTGTTGTCATTAGAAGAAATATGAAATTCAACCCCTTACTGCCCAAATTAATTTTACGTGACACAGAAAATAAAAAATCTTATTTTGTTACCAGTGAACATATGCTAGAAATTATATAATGTCAAATATGTGATGTTGTTCACTGAACTGGTGTAGTTAGGTGCGTCGCGACAACGGGCATTCGAGAATGTAAACACATATAAGACTTCATCCGGTACAACATTTCATTTAACTTTTTAAAGGTACAGTGTGTGATATTAGGTTAGTACAAATTGAATTTCTATAACTAAAAATCGAAATTACATTGCTGCTTTCAATTTGACTATACATATTGCATGTAACCCTAGTCATGAAATTCGCCGAAACAGTTTTTTTCTCTTTTTAAAACAGATATTTACGTTATATTTGCTACACATAAACACTGCCTGCCTTCTACAGTTTTTACATCTTTGCCTTGTTCCTGTATCTTGAGGCCAATGACCTATTGCATCAGTGCGGGTAGTCCTAACTGGAAAAGATGTAGCTGGACCCCGATGATTCTTAAGCTGCAATTCAGTTTGTATACTGGTTGAAGGCCTACCTCCCTATTTCTTTGTTATATCTTTTCCCTGTTTGCAGAGTGCCTCTGATATTCTACAATTGAATTTCAGAAGGACATTTTGTTCATTATGGGGAATTTTGAGATCCTCAATGTCCCGCCATGTAACAACCAGCAACTGACAATTAAAATGTACATAATTTGCAACTGAAGAAGTTTGGCAATGTACATCGAAAGAACTATCCATTTACACTTTGTTACACAGGCACACAAAATTACCCAAATGCCCAATGATGCATGTTTTACACAAACCGTATTTTGAAATTTACTTGTATTTTCAACACCATTATTACATCAAAATGTGATTTACGTAACGCCACAACTCCTGTTGTGCCCACAAGCACGTTACCGAGTATCTGAACGCTACTTAGTAGTGTTTTACCGTACTTTTCCGTACAAACTGAGTATTTATTACTTACAGAAAACACTTTTACAACGTTTATGTTAAAATAGAAAGGAATTTTGTGAAGTTAGATAATGGAAATCATACAAATTAGTAGCAGTGGAAATAACTGATAATCATTCAGCAAAGAAGTCAATGGAAACAAAGTCCGACATGTCGTGTAAACGTTGTGGTCTAGCGGTTAAGGCGACGAGCTCTTACGCTATGTGTTTTAGGTTCGAATCCTCCATGGTTCAAGTCACCAGTCATCTTGTTTGGAACACTTTTCTAGTCGTTTAACAGAAGCATCATCTGCAATATTCTTTAACATGTAAGACCGAGCGCCAGCAGTAATTTCTTAGACATCGGGGTTCACTCTTATTATAAACCAAAAGATGAAATTTCTGTGAGTGAAACAAACGTAGACTTTTATTTTTATTTTTGTTCATTTACGTTTTTAGTCTTGTTACAAATAATTCATGTGTGACTACTCTCAATGCTTGAAACGCAGTTTGACACAAAGAAAAGTTTTCAGCCGGCATGTTGACGATCACATTATCTTCAATATAAAGACTAAACATTTTTGTACGGTTCAAACTATGTTTTAAGCACTGATGAGAGTCTGACCAAAATCAAATTTTGCGACAGTAAAGAAATATTTGCGACTACTGTTCATCATCCGTATATATTAACAGCCAATGAGCACTTGGATTCAAGGTGGAATCAAACGTGAGGTTTCAGGTTTTGTTCAGTTAACGACAGAAAATACTAAAACTGGTTATGAGTGAATGTAAAAAATTCTTTAACTTTCCCGCATCGTCAAACAACTGTTTTGTTATTAAAATATTGTATGCTCTTTCTTCAGTACAAAAACAGACTAATTTGCACTTCTAAGAGCTTTCTCGACTAATATATAATTCTTTTCCTTTCCCGCAACTTCCATGTACTTCCGTAGTGCCAAAATAAGATTTTCACTGCTAGCACTTCGCTCTCTCTGCTGCTAACGCCGCGTCTTCCCTCCCAGCGTGTTGGACTCGCGCCGCGCCAATGGACCGCACAATTCTGCTCTCGTCTAGGACAAACGGTAGCACCTAACGCCTTCCAACAAACGGCAAAAATAAATTCAAACCTTTCCGAAACTTTTTCTCGCTTACACCCCCACAAAAAAATGTAAAGGGAAAAAGTTTGTCGCTTACTACATTTTGGACGTTGGTTTGGTAAAAGTTCTGCGTCAGACGTGGGATTTTAATTTATTACTTCCTATCACTGAATATATTGGCCGGAAAGTTTGCAGACATCGACAACATATAACACTGAAGGCAATTATAAAATTATTTTGCTGTGCCTCGCTTAGTGTAGGAGATACGGTGTGATAAACATAAAGTAGCGCAAATAAACAACTTTTCATAAAAGTTTAAATATTCTCTCTTTCAGTGCAAAAACTTTTAATTAAATAAAAAAAAGTTTCAGTAGGTAGTTCTCGGAACACACTGTCGTGTTATGTCGCCAAATTATAAAATACACGATTTTCATTTTTTACATTTTGATGGGCTGTCTCGCATGGTAGGAAACGCAGTGAACGCCGGCCACTGCTGCCGTCCCCGCTGCTCACCAGCAGTGCGCATGGGCGGAGAAGCAGTCAGGCACTTCTGATTGGCTGATGCGAGCAGATCTGGCATCAGCGCCACCGTGAGCTTCGGCGTCCACGAAGACGGACCGCAATCCCACGGAAAGGCATACAGAATAAATTAACGGAGCTGCTTCGATAACTCGACCCCTCGGTGCGCTCTCTGACCGAACCGAACTTCGGGGCGCCGAAAAGACACAGAATAGGGCCCCTGGTTCGGCTCCTTGGCTGCGCGTCGTCCACTGCTCCCGTCTGCTCCTGTTGTTGATAGTAAGTCTACACGGGTATTCTGTTACAGATCGCGCTACACTTGCAGTAACATGATAAAATTTTCTCTGTCGCCGAAGAAACGTAATCCAATGGCCACGAACAAGAGAACAGCACAATTCGACGTAACTTGCGTTGACAGAAGGTAGCCACAAGCCACCACTTCAATACTATAAAATTATTATCAGTTCGCGCCTTCGAGCCACAGTTCAATTATCATTCATTTGTGAACCTCTTTATTATTTCTATTGTAGCAATGGGGCAGTTCATGTTCATTACATTTCCAATGTGCCACAGTTAAAAAAAATTTCACTATAACTTCAAACCTCACTTTTCCAAAGAAAAAGAATTTTCTCCAAAGCACTCACACTTCAAAGATGTTTCCCACCAGGGATGCCATGTACAGCAGGCATGGAGATAGAAAAAATTAATTTAAATATTTAAATGTTATGGTTAAAGTTTATGTTATCAAGTCCACTTGTGACAGTTTCCTTGACAGTTTCCTATCTTCCCTTTAGTTCACTCACGTTACCGCGAGCAGCGTGGTAACTCGTCTAGTTGTAATAGACCAAACATTGCATGTGGGGCCGGAGGCAGTTGTCACTTAATATTTGACTAACCTGGTGTCTTCCCTCTCGTAGATGTTCCCAGCGCAGAAGCAGCACACAGGTTGTAGACTCGACGTTTTCTGACGTGAGGCTGAAATTGAAAGCGGTGTATACTGTGGCTTTCTAACTACCATTAACGAAGTCGATGAATTCCTTCAGAGATGCCAGTCGCTCTTTTATTTTTTACCAATCACACGAATACAGAAGCCACAAATTGCATGTTGACGTCAATATTAGTTTACAAAATTTACAAAATCAAAAGTCATAACACTTTGACATATATTGCAAGCACTTTACAAATATTTTTAGCTCCATTATCGACCGATTAATAAATGACTGGTTATCGCAAATGCCGCTAAATGTTTAACGTGTCGGGGCTCGCAGTGAACTCACTAGCAGTGTAGATGGGCTCCACGCTAGCGCCTAGAGTTTTGGTGCCAACCGACACTTCTAGAACGCCACACTCACTCTTTATCTAAAACACTTAATCTAATAAATCTACCAAACAATAGTGTTACAACAAACAATTCGTTAACACACATTATGGCATTAAAATTAATAACCGAATTTGTATTTATTAAACAATTAATAAAATAGCTGGTAGGTTGTGGCGCTTATAGTATAGCAACAACCAATCAGATCACTTTCAGAGAAAGAGGCGGAGTTTTCCAGTGGGACCCTACTTACAGTACCATCTGGCTACTATCAAGCTCACGCTGCTTTCTACTATTCCCTACAAGTAAATGAAATTATGAAATAAAATTTAAAAAAAGGCTGCTGGCTTACAAGCCAGTACCGCCACACAGAACATAGCTCTCTTAATAAGAGTGCCCGAAATCCTTTTAGTAAAAAAGGCGAAAAAAGTTTTGGTTGTGGCAACTTTCGAATCACCGGCCACGCACCTTACACTTATAACCTAACATGCTGCCCACTATCCTACGACTAACAACTACGAAAGTATTCCTTAATTCTCTTACTAATGATGGCTTTTGTTACCTGATGCTAAAATGACATTTGTATACTTTAAAAAAAATGTTCAAATGTTTGTGAAGCTTATGGGACTTAACTACGTGGTCATCAGTCCCTAAACTTACAACTACTTATGAACTAGCTTATGATAAAGACGGCACAAACATTCATACCCGAGGTGGGATTCGGACCCCCGACGGCAGCGGCCGTGCAGACCGTGACTGGCACGCCGCAGACCGCTCCGCCAATGCCAATACTTTAAACTATCATTTATCGTACGAAGAGAAACGTGTTTTTGTTAATTCCTCAGTGCGGCATTGCTTTGAAATTAGAGCGCGTAAGTTATAATAAGAAAATCATAAAATACAGGAAGCAAGATGGCGTATGCCAGAGAGAGTTCTTGGCGAGGAGTGTCAAGTGACATTTAAAATCTCCTGGTTTACGCAAAATCAAGAGAAGATGTCAAATCGCCGTTATTTTTGCAAATATCTCTGAAACGGTGCGAGATATAGGGAAAAAAGAAACAACAGAGACAGTTGTAGAACATTAACTCCTCTAAAAATTTGTTTATTCAGTTTTTGAGTCAGATGAAGCGTAAGGCTTTCTTTTCATTCCAAGCTATTACTGCTATTACTGTAATCTAAAGTGGGCCAATTAAATTAATTTACTTCGAACTTTTTAACTTGAAAGACGACCGTCTGCCGTCTTCCATATATTTTTTGTATACTTCTGTAAAGTTATAATTTATTTAATGAAGCTAGATTACCATTTTGTTAATACTTGAACCCCCACTCGTTTCAAGGTGTGAGGAATAGCATTTTTATTTCATGTGTTAAAATATTAGTTGATATTGCTAGGTTTTTCTTATTTTGTTATGTTAATTATTTATTATTATATTAATTAATGTGACATAAGTACGGCTTATCCGCAACGCCACTGTCCCTGTGAGAATGTGCAGTTCTTGTACTTTTAAGTGTGTGCAAGAATCTATGGCTGCTTGAATGTGGGAAGTGATAGCTCGCTTTGCATCGTTCTCTCTGGCTCAGAGGCGATAGTTGCAGAGGTTACCAAAGAGGTTTCTACACCCTTTGGTTACAATCCAGTTAGCGAGCCTTCCCTCCAGCGCGAGTAACACTATCCATCAAATGTTCAAATGTTTGTTAAGCTTATGGGACTTAACTACGGGGTCATCAGTCCCTAAACTTACAAACTACTTATGAACTACTAACGAACTAGGATGGCACAAATATCCATGCCCGAGGGGGGATTCGAACCCCCGACCGTAGTGGCCGTGCATACCGTGAGTGGAGCGCCTCAGTCCCCTCGGCCACCGCGGCCGGCCGCTATCCATCCCCACCACCGCTGTTTTCTTGGATTTTCATGCTTCCGGTGGCTTCCCTCGTCTTCCCGCGCCCCGGTGGCCGCTCGGCTGATCATTTTGCTCTGCTCTGCTGGTTCTGCTCTTGTTGCTGGAGATGGTAGCGTTTCATTGACTACGTTTAGATTCGTGAACTTAGAATCCTTTTTTTTTTTTTTTCCTCCGATTGTGTGTGGAAATGTGTTTTCGTTTTTCAGTTCAGTGATTTCCAATACATAAATGCGGTGTGTGTGATTCTAGTTGCAGTTTGATAACGGCCTTTTGTGATCATGTGGCGGTGTATGAACTCTGTGTAAATACTTTCTAGCTTTGTGGGGCCCGATTTCTAATAGGTGATATTGCCGCGAGAGACCAAGTACACCGACTGTCGGCATAGCGCAGGGATAGCGTCACAGACTGCAGTGCTGAAGGTCGCCGGTTCAATCCCGCCCAACAGCAAAAATGTATTTCTTTGTAATTAACAATTCCAGAATGCTATACATCTTTCTTATGTTCACTTATAAATTCTACTTGTTTCTTATGTTAACCGTTCTTCTAATTTCTGGTAAATTCTGTCTGTGTATAAATAGCAGAGCACTCTGCCCGAGAGGCAGTTAGTGCTACGTGTATGTTGAGTTCGTAATAATCCAGCTTCCAGTATAAGTGCTGTGTTCAGTTGCCTTCGTAGTCAAGCCTTCTTCCATTTCAACGCGATATTGTTTGGTGGAGGCGCCGGGTATCCTGTACAACAGCTGACCGTGGTTCCGATTAGGCAACGTAAAAGCCGTCGCTTACACGAACTAGAACAAGGGATATACCGAGTACATCCTTCCAAAACTCCGTATCATCAGAAGAACAATGGACACGAAACTATCGGTAAGCCAGCTGCACATCAGACACCCGTCGGTTTTCTCTGGATTCGCTGGACAGGGTCCCAACAAATGGCTTAAAGGGTTCGACCGAGTCGCCAAGTATAACAGATGGTATGATACAATGTGCTTGGCCAACGTTTATTTCTACCTGGACGGAACAGCCCAGCAATGGTTTGAGAACAACGAAGACAAGCCTAATGACTGGGAAACGTTCCAGACGGAAGTTAAGAAGACGTTTGGAGACCGCCAGCGACAAATCCGTTCGGCGGAAGAACAACTGTAGAATCGGGCCCAACGACATGGTGAGCCGACACAATCGTACATACAGAATGTTTTGGCTCTGTGTAATATAGTCAATCCGAACATGACTGAGGCGGACAAAATCACGCACCTGATGGAGGGTATTGCAGAAGACATGTACCAAGCTGTTCTGATAAAAGACGTCGCTACGACAGAAGAGTTCATCAAGTGGTGCCAGCGTATTGAAGAGATGCAAGAAAGGAGTGATGAATGCAAGAAGTATGACAGACTCCCCAATGTAGTTAGTCCCTATGGCCGTTGTGGAAGACCAGCATGACTTCGCTTCTCTCATACGACAAATTGTGAGAGATGAATTACAACAATTTATGGTAACCGGGACTGTTAGACCGAGCGAGCATCAGATTGTGGCCATGGATGTAAGCCCTGTAAGTCACGAGAGAGCCGACGTCGCTGAGGAAGAGGTTTTTCAGACATTAGCTCCTGTCTGCCCAGTCAATCGCACCCGACGTGAAGAATGGCGTCGCTTTGCTATGACTTACGCTGTAGCCGCCAAACGACAGCCCATGGACCGGCGACCTTCAGCACCGCAGTCCGTGACGCTATCCCTTGCGCCAAGCCGACAGTCGGTGTACGTGGTCTCTCGCGGCATTGCTAGACGAGGTCGCTCCCCGACGCGCCGCAGCCGTTCACCGTTGCCGCTCCCCTAGCCGCCGCGCCCAGGAAAACTAAGCGAGGCGACCATCTACGGAGGTGAGGCCGCCGCAGATGAAAATCCTCCATGCACGACAGTCGCTAAGATGTCGGGAAATCTCATCGACGTCGTAATCGACGGCCAACCCGTCCGGGCACTTGTTGATTCAGGAGCGTCTTTCTCTGTATTGTCGGATAATTACGTCCGCAAACTAAAGAAGACCAGCTTCTATGATACGGGAACATCTGTGCTGAAGGTCGAAAATGGAAAAAGTCCAGCCAGCAGGAACTTGTGTCGTAAGAATAACCATCAACAACAGGACCCAGCCGTTTGAATTTGTTGTTTTAACAGAATGTAGTCATAATGTCATCCTCGGATGGGACTTCCTTCAAGCATCCCAAGCTATCATTGACTGTGGAAGATCGGATACACGTAATACAGAATTTTCTGGGAAATTATTTATCATTGACAATGTGACAATACCGCCGTTGACAATGAGAAGAATTGCAGTCACAAACACAGATGACCGGCTAAACTGTGAAGTTCTTGTTGGTAGTAAAAAGTTTATCAGGCTCACAAAAGAAATTTACATACCTGCGGCTATCATAAGCATTACTGGTGGTCAAGGAGAGATTTTTATCACAAATTGTCACGAGCAGTCACAAATTATCCCCAAGGCAATGTGTATCGGGACAGCTGAACCAATCCAGGACGGTGAGCTCTACGTCATCAATGAAGACCCATGCCCTGCTGTTAGTACAGACAACACGCTGGAGGAAACAAACGTGGAACTGCCAATAGGGCCAGGACTGACCAAGGAACAAGGCCAGCGAGTATTAGCTATACTACACCAATTTTCGGGTGCATTCACACCTCAGCAGAAGAAAGTCAGGCGAAACGGCCCACGATAAAGCACCGTATCAATACTGGAGATCATCCACCAATTAGCCAGCGTTCGTATAGAGTGTCGCCAGCTGAAAGACGGATAATTCGGGAGGAAGTGGAGAAGATGTTGCGAGATAACATTATTCAACCTTCGGAGAGTCCTTGGTCGTCTCCGGTGGTCCTCGTAAAGAAGAAGGATGGCACCTGGCGATTTTATGTCGACTATCGGCGGTTAAACAGTATCACAAAGAAAGATGTCTACCCATTGCCGCGTATTGATGACACCTTAGACTGCTTGAAAGGAGCTACATACTTCTCAACTATGGACATGCAGACAGGTTACTGACAAATCGAGGTTGACGAAGCTGACAGGCAGAAGACGGCTTTTAGTACACCTAACGGCCTCTATGAATTTAAAGTAATGCCATTTGGATTATGCAATGTTCCAGCCGCATTCGAACGCATGATGGACAACTTGCTTAAGTGGACGACGTGCCTTTCTACTTAGATGACATTGTCGTTTTCTCGAAAACATTTGAAGAACATCTGAGTCGCCTGTCAACTGTGTTGAAGTGTGTTCAGACTGCAGGCCTCCGCCTCAATCCAAAGAAGTGCCTCTTCGTCGCCAAAGAGAGAAAAATCCTGGGGCACCTAGTCAACGGAGATGGTGTCCGTCCTGATCCAGATAAAGTAAGGGCAGTCACAGAATTTCCAACTCCTCAGCACATTCGTGATGTGAGACGTTTTCTCGGACTGTTCTCATACTACCAACGTTTCATAAAAGGATTTTGTAACAAGGCACGTCCATTACAAGAACTTCTGCACGGAGACGCCAAGTTTTACTGGGATGAGACAAAAGAAAGAGCTTGCCGGCTTTAAGGAAGCTCTAACTTCCGTACCAGTGCTAGCCTTGTACGACGAGAATGCAGAAACGGAACTTCACACATACTCCAGTGGTTATGGAATTGGTGCAGTGCTTGTACAAGCTCAAGGTGATGAAAAAGTGATGGCCTATGCGTCAAGAGTTCTCTCAAAGTCCGAGGTAAACTACTCTACAACTGAAAAAGAATGTCTCGCAGTTATCTGAATATATAAATTTTTGGCTGTATGTCCTCTATGTGTTCATAAACCATTCATTCGATTGCAATAAAACATTGGTGAACCGTTCACCGTACACCTACGAAGGATTCTGATCCAAAAACAAAGGAGCACATATCTCAGGAGCTATCTATATATATAAAAGAAAGTCGGGTTAGTTACACTATTTATAACTAAAGAACGTCTGAACCGATTTGGCTCAAAATTGGTGGGGAGGTAGCTTAGAATCAGGAGACGGACATAGGATACTTTTCGTCCCGTTCGTCACGTTCCCGTGTTACGTGACATAAAACTAGAAGTATGCTTCCAGATCGGATAATTTCTAGATTCCCCAAGAATCAGCTTATTCATTCGTTACTCGCCTACCGACAAAACACGCTGAATCGGAGCAAACAAATACGCCAAGGAGTTAGATTAAAGGGAGATGGCATTATCAATGCTGAGAATACATGAGAAACATCATCTTCCTCAGTAAGTTTAATGTGTCTGAAAGTAAATTATTATGCGGCTTATCAAAATAATATTATTTACTATGATGAGAAAACTGTTGCCATCTAAAATTTCATTGTCTATCTCATGCTTTGCTGCGATTGGTCGGCTTCATTCCCACTATCCAGCAGCTGTTGCCAATATAGCTATACCACACCTGTGTCGCGGATTGCAAAATTTTACCGGTATATAGCAATGTTGTTAATAGTGTTTCAATTAGATTTCCAAGAAGAGTTCATTATTCACTTACAGGTTAGGAAACAAACAGACGAATATTGCTGCCAATTACAAGAACCATAGTATCTGGTTCAGCGAACTAGCCATTTTGTCAGCGAAAAATAAGGACGTAGACGATTTGAACATAAAAATTCAAAGCCAAATCGCTGGTCACTAACATACATTTATTAATATTATGTCAAAGAAATGTATTATTGTTGATATTTGCATTCATTTACTTCGATGGTTTCCATTTCCGATCCTGTTGAGTCGTCAATTATCCAACAAAATTCCTGAATTCATTGGTTTTGCTAGGAATGCCACCGCACGATTTGCAAATCAAGTTTGGTCTGTGATAATCATATTACGCAATCTAAGCCAATCGAAACTATGCAATGGAACACGATTCTCTGTGAAGAAGCTGATGAACAGTGTGATTGAAAGCAACGATAATCACAGGAAAGTTCAAAGGAGAGGATGTCCTGATTCCAAGAATACCACTGATTCCAACCGACTTGCCGTTTCACCGCGGTGGAGTAGTCGGGCGGTCTAAAGCGCCTCGCTGCGGAGCGCGCGGTTGCTCTCCGTGGAGGTTCGAGTCCTCCCTGGGGCATGGGTGAGTGTGTGTTGTCTTTAGGTTAGTTTACCTAGTTTTAAGTAGTTTGTAAGCTACGGACTGATGACCACGCTGTATGGTCCGATAGATTTACAAACATTTGAACATTTCGACTTGCCGTTTCAATGTGCCGTTTCAGTTTTTCCGTCCGCTTTGCATTCGCAGTGACGATTAATAAAGCGCATGACCAGTCGTTCGAAGTTTGTGGATTAAATCTTGAATCGCCGTGTTTTTCACATGGGCATTAAAGCTACTAATCTCACAGATAGAGCAACTCGAAAGGTTTCTCTAATAACCCGTTTCAAATTGATTTACCCACCCATTTTGTCTTATATTACCAATCAGGGGCCCAGTAACAATGAATAAGATCAGAGGGAGGTGGAGGAGGAGATTGAGATTAGGAATGAAATGGATTTAGAAAGGGGGAATGATATAGACGCAGAGAGGAAATGGAGGATGTGGATATGGTGTGGCATAAGAGGGAGTGGTTTGAAGGTGATGGAAAAAAGACAGGGGGAGTAGGCGATGTGAAAATAGAGGAGGGAGGAAGGGATAGACATAGGGAGAAGAAGAGGAGAGATTGGGGTATATAATCCATACCCATTAGCTACTGCGAAACGTTGCCGGGTTTGCAAGGCCTACGAAACAGAGAGGCTCCAGCGCAGTCGGCATGCCACGTAAGAAAGGTAGCTCCGAACCGGCACGATCGCTAGCCGATTGACGGGCCGCTGGGCGTGACGAATGAGCTGGGGCTTGTCTTTCTCGTAGGCCACGCCGGGTTTGCTAGTGACATCATAAATAATGAGTGGCCACCGCGTGAGAATACCCAGGTTAATGTGTCAATTATTGGAAAATGGGAGTAGTTATGGACCTGCAACAAAGTCTGCATGCAATTTCCGACGTTTATGAAGCGTTTTTTTAACTGACCCCCACGCCTGCCTTCCCCCCCCCCCCCTCCCCACACACACAAAATGATAAAAATGGTGATACGAAAAAAAGTCTACCGCTCACAACAGTTTCGCTGTAGATGCCATAAAACTATCTTATCAGGCATGACCTTGTATCAAATACAGCTAGGATTACAGATTTTCATGTTGCTATTTATTTTTGTCTTTAAGTCTTCCTTAATTCCCTTTCATCCAAAATTAAGCAATCTGTTTTCTTAATCTCTATTTACATAAAAGTGAAAGGACAGTCACTCACTGACTAAACACGAAATCTCGAAAACTGCTTCACCCATGAAGCTGAAATTTGGCAGAAATGTAGTTTATAGGTAGAAAAAATCAGCTAGAAAGTATTTTGTGATAGGAACATGGCGGAGC
Source organism: Locusta migratoria (assembly GCA_026315105.1). Taxonomy (NCBI): domain Eukaryota; kingdom Metazoa; phylum Arthropoda; class Insecta; order Orthoptera; family Acrididae; genus Locusta; species Locusta migratoria. The sequence goes on along the minus strand of CM048744.1, from coordinate 726,500,774 downwards.
ATACTTCTCCTACAGAGTCACGAAATCTACAGTTTCACTTCGCTCTTCACGAAATTTCGCACGCTTGACCTTCAAAACAAGAGGAAGGTCAGCGTCTACCGTACGTTTCATATGGTCTTTGGGGGTGGGTACTTTACAACATAAAAATGGATCCCTAAATACGTTAGTCGCGCCATAACTTGAGAACGGCTCGACCTATTTCACAGGTCCTTTTTCTGTTGTTTTCGTTATTCTCAGAACAGGGGTTGTATGAAATAAAACTAGAATATTTGAGAACAACAAAGTGCATTTTTCAATGCATTGCTATTGCATAGGAATCGACAGTTTTGTTCCGATATTGATGAAATTTTGCACACTCTACCTTAAAACAAGAGGAATGTCACTGTCTGTATAAAATTTAGTTCGGTGCATGGTGGAGGGTACATAACTTATGGAATTTTATAAAATGCATGGGTTTTGCTCCAGTCTTAATTAATTTTTGCACACATGACCTTTAAACCAAGAGTAAGATTACTGGATAATTAAATGTTTGTATGGTACATGACAGATGGTACCTTGAAGAAAACTTTGACGAAAGAAGGAAAGGTGGAAACGAACAGAGAGAGATGAGAGACAAAGAGGTGGATGCAGAGAGAGGGGAGGATAAATAAACGCCCGGGAAACGCCGGGTTTACAGCTAGTACTTTATAAAGGACTTTATATTTGATGTCTTACGCCACCCAAGTTGACGACAATAATTACGCAAAACAATCCAAATACTGGCTATTTACATTAAACTAATGTGATGCAGAAAAACATGTTGGGTGCACTTGACAACTTTAACTCATTTTATAGGAATAATGAACAGTCTATATTCATCTTTACTTAAGAAAAACGCTGTTACAAGCAGATTTGTACTGGAAATGACTTGCTTTCTGACAAATTCATCTACATCAAGACTCTCTGCCGATAGTCACATTCATCAGTTGAAAACAAATAATTATTCATAGTGGAACAGAAACACTGGCGATATGTAGTTCTGCTGCTTGTGAAAAGAAATGTCAACCTATGTCTACTCGTTACATGTAAAAACGACGGTTATCACATTTATATTAGCAATTTAGGCGAAATTAGGTTACCTTCACTACTACATGTGTAATAGGAATACGGGAGCTCGTTTATTATTAATTCAATGCTGGATTTAAGCTATAAATGAGAAAACTGTTTCTCGTAATGTCGAAAATTCTATCGTGACGAGAGGCAAAAACATTAGATGTTGATTTCAAAATGTGATCTCTATACAACCTGTATATATAACTCTGATGTCTGAGCTAAGGTTCCTATAATCCGAGCTGAACTATCCGCCATTTTTGCCCCAGTGTGCAGGACAGTTGTATGTGGGTATATACGAGTCGCGACCGGAAAGGGAGTTTATAATCGAATTTACTAAAGAATTTGTGGAAAATATGGGTGGCTGCTCAGCTATGAACTGCACAAATCACTGCAGCAAACGAGTGCGCATGTTCAAATTTCCCAGCAATCGAGAACGAAGAAAAAGATCAGCTATAAATTGTCGCAGAAGCAACTGGGAACCATGAACTGGCGCTCAACTATGTGTTGTAAATATATGTAATAAATGTAGCTATAAACATGTCGGTTATGTACAGTTGCATTATTTCTCCCTGTTAATGATGCTGGAGCAGTTTGTTGCAGAATGTTTGTGACTTAATGAAGTTTTTCCCAGCTTTCAAAGTGGATAGGAATATTTATTGTGGTGCATTTATACGTAGTTTTCAACATATTGAATAATACTTTACACAATTACTTATATATAAGGTCGAAGCATCTCTTACGGTCGTATAACACACTCCAAAATACGGCACTGGGTAAAATTTTACGACGCTTCTTGCCGTGCTCCAGTGCTTATGTTGCCAACAGATGAACAGATGCGTTAATATTTTTCACGAGCTACAGAGTAAATGTTATTGCTGCTCGTTTCACTCGCAGCAAAATTAATACTGTACCTGCTCTATGGTTGACAGGTCTTTGTCCGTTCAGAAAAAAATAATTTTCGTTTTGATTGAAGTTGCCACGAAAAAACCTTTATTGGTCATCTTAGTTGCCGTGATTACCATTGGTGCCAACATAACCACTGCAACACGGCGAGAAGCTATGTTACATTACCGGTACATTCCGATTTTCTGTTGTATTAAAAGCGCATTCTAAATCTTTATAGGCCCATACACATTAGTTACTGTTCGGTACATTTAATGTGTGCAATATTCAATACATTTCATTAGAAATATTGTTGAAAACTGCGTGAATAGGTCAACCATCGCCAATATGAACATTGTCAGATGCGCCCATGTTGGGGAAAAATGGCGGACGATTCAGCATGGGTTTTTAGGAGCTCTAGTCTGAGCACAGAACAACTGCAGTGTGCCTGCACATTCATATGTTTTTTCACAGGATTTCGCGTTGTCCGCCATATTTGAATGTGGCAAACGAATTTCCATCTTGAATTTGGCAATAAACTAAATATGAACATTATGGCTGGGACGCACAAGGAGCTGAAGTTCAACATCCATGTTGTATCAAGGAGGTTAGAATAAAGGGAGGTGGCCTTACCTACGGTTGTAGCCAGGGGGGGGGGGGTAGGTTTTGTGCCCAGAATGAAGATTTCTAGTTTAAGAGCTGCGTAAATATTGCCCTCTTTAGGCAAAACATCGGAGTGTATGACGTTAATTTCAACGACTAGAACTCCTACACACACACACACTACGACCAATGTTTTGGGCACAAAAAAATGCCGGAGTGCGCAGTTTGCTGGCTTCACTGTTTCAGTCCCATATAGAACTAGAGAAAGATGAGTGGTTGTATGCGTCCGTATGGGCCCTGATCTCTCTGATCTTCGTGGTCTTTACGCGAAATGTAGATTAGCGGCAGTAGAATCGTTCTGCAGTCCGCTTCAAATTCCGGCCCTATACATTTCTTCAACATTCCTAAAAAGCACGTCCCCTTCCCACCAGCGACTCCCATTTGAGTTCCCGAAGCACTTCAGTACGCACTTATCGCATCTACCAGTGACAGATATAGCCGCCCGCGTCTGAACTTCCTCTACGTTATCCTTTAAAGCGATCGGGTAGGAATGCAAAACACTTGAGCAATACAGAAGACGGGGTCGTACAGCTGTTTTATATGCGGTCTTCTTAACAGACTAAGCACACCTTCCCAAAATTCTTCCAATAAAGCCGACGTCAACCATTCGTCTTTCCCATGACTATCCTTAAATGCTCGTTACATTTTAAATTGCTGTGCAGCGTTACGCTAGATATTTAATTGACGTAACTCTGTCAAACAGCACACTACTAATACTGTATTCGAACATCACGAGCTTGTTTCTCCTACTCATCGGCATCACGTTACATTTTCTACATTTAGCGCTAGCTGCCATTCCTCGCATCAGTTAGAACTTTGGTCGAAGTCATCCTGCATCCTAATACAGTCTTTTAATGGCGGCACCATCCTGTACACCACAGCATCAGCAGCAAACAATCGCAGATTGCAACTCACTCTGTCCGTCAGATCATTTATATAGATAGAAAATAAAAGCGGTTCCATCACACTTGCCTGGGGCACCCCTGACAATACCCGAGCCTCTGATGAACACTCGCCATCGAGGACAACGTACTGGTTTCTATTACTTAAGTAGTCTTCGAGCCACTCACACATTTGGATACCTATTCCATAAGCTCGTACCTTCGTTGTCTGTAGTGCGGTACCGAGTCAAATGCGTTTCGGAAATCGAAAAGTATGCAGTCTGCCTGTTGCCCTTCATCCATAGACGTCATGAGAGAAAAGAGAAAGCTGGGTTTCGCACGATCGATGCTTCCTAAAGTCGTGCTGAAGCATGGAGAGAAGCTTTTCCGTCTGAAGGATATTTGCTATATTAGCATAAGTTAGAGAGTTCTAGAACCAACTGATGTTAATGATACAGGTCTGGTACTTTATTTTGCCTTTTTTATATATATGAGAGTTACCTGTGCTTTTTCCCAGTCGCTTGGAACTTTGCGCTGGATCAAAGATTCGCGACAAATGCAAGCTAAGTAAGGGGCCAATACCGCTGAGTTCCCTTTGTAAAAACATGACGCGGTACTGTAGGTACGCCTCATGCACCTTAACCAACTCTTACGTACTACAAACAGCAGCTCAAGGCGCTGCAAAGCTACTTTTAACGCTCATTTAGGAATTCTACAAGCTTGCCTTGTGTAGTTATTAAGGTTACCAATTATTGGACATCGAAAGTGGCAACTGTGTGCCATTTCTTTATCACTTGTTTGTATTTTTATCGGCGGGTGCGTGTAGTGTGGCTGTGGTGTGGTTTATTAATATACTAGCTGAAAACCCGGCTTTGTCCGGGTGTTTAGTTATTTATTCATGCTTTGATTTAGTACTTCTCCTATCCTTTCTCTGACAATCTCCTTTTTTCTAAAAAAACATTCTATATTTATCGGAGAATAAATAAGAAATAAGGCTGTCTCGCATAATGTATAAAATTATAAGTACCCAAAGAAAGATAGTAGTCAAAACACAAATGACATATAAAATGCGTACGATCTCATATTTATTGAGTTATATGTTGTACAATTGTATAATTTTGCAGGTATGTATTCATTTGTAAAAATGTGTATATGTCAGTATTAAAAGAAATTTATTTTTTACTGCTTTATTTATTTATTCTTATATTTTCCTATTCGTATGCTTATCCTTACAGAGAAAGAGCTGAAGACATTGTAGCACGTATAGACGAAAGATATGGTCTGTGGCATCACGTTTCGCTGTATGTAACCTCCTTGCTCCATCGCTGGCCTTCACTCGAAATTTTTTTATAATTTGACGACTTTCAACCACCATATCTTCCACCCCCTTATAGTTGTCGGCATGGAACTGCTATGGTGTACAACGGGAGACTTCGGACAACAATTTCACAGAGACCATTCGTTTGGGTTCTGTAGTTTTCGCTGCAGAGCGAAATATTAACACACACACACGTAGAATTTTATATACACCGATAACTTTCCACCCCAATATACTCCACTCTTTTATCATTATCAACCCTCAAACAACAATGCAACCAATAAAACCATTTTCAAAGAGTAGATATAATTTTCAAAAAGTAATTATTGTTTCGCATTTCGCGTTATATTCTTCATATTACTAAATATCTACCATATCTCTATAAAACCGTGCCTAAAACCTTCCTCAGGTATAAATTAGTAACTGTACAAATATTTAAGTCTCTGCGTCTTGTCGTTCGGTCGTGATAAGAGTACACCGAACAGACATTCACACACACACACACACACACACACACACACACACATATATATATATATATATATATATATATATATATATATATATATAGCTATCTAATCGCCATAAAACCGTGCCTAAAATCTTAGTAACTGTAGAAATTTTTAGCTCTTTATGTCTTGTGGTTCAGACGTGATAAACGTACACCGAACAGACATTCACATTTATAGATATAGATTGGTAGGACAGAGCAGAGATGCTTGGGTAGTAGCTGTCAGGGTACTTCAAAGCTGCTTATGCAGTGAAGTAGTATCTCAAGGGAGGAAGGTGAGGGCGTTGCCACAGGATTGGCTGACGAACTCTTGCGGGGGTGGATTCGCAAGGTAGAAAGGGCGGAGGCCACCGCCTCAGCCAATCAGGACAGAGCGATTCAAGTGAAAGCCGTTGGGATCAACGGAAAGAAAGTTGCGGTGACTTCTGGCGGGGTGACTAAGGCGACAGGACGTGAAGCATGAGGCTATGAGGTGACGGTTCAAAATGTTCAAATGTTTGTAGAGCTTATGGGACCTAACTACGGGGTCATCAGTCCCTAAACTTACAAACTACTTATCAACTAGCTTATCCTAAGGACGGCTCAAATATCCATGCCCGAGGGGGGATTCGATCTCCGACCGTAGTGGCCGTGCAGACCGTGACTGGAGCGCCTCAGTCCCCTCGGCCACCGCGGCCGGCGAGGTGACGGTAAAAGCGTGCTTGCAACGCTATGCGCTTTGGCATATTTTCTTATGCGATCATTTCATTGGGAGTACAGTGGTTGTAATAACGCGGTAATGTAATTTTTTTGTGGACTAAATTGCTTGATTTCAATAGCTTTTTTGTACTTTGCAATTGGAGTACTTGCCTCGTAGCTGGTGAACCTTGTTTTCTATAAGTACCGCTCATGAGGTCGTTTACTTGTTAATTTAGTTCGAACTGTTTGCTAAAGTCATGGTAAAGTCTTAATTTGGTGGCGCAAAGTTGTTTCAAGCTAACGATTTCTTTGTGTTTCGTACTTGTGCACGTGGTTGCGTCTTGGTTACTTTAAGCAAGGTTAAAAATGAATGGAGAGTGTTTTACTAGCAGATTATTTTGCGAGGTTGGTGTGTGTGAATACTGGCTGCTTCTCAGTCGGTACCACGCGGCCTGATAATTAACTATTACTGTCTGATATGACACGCCAAGCTCTGCCTTGTGATGTTTCTATTATTTGTATGATTGCTTGCACGCTTATTTTATATGTTTCTTGTGTTGATTATGTTCAGTCTTTGTAACGGCATTTGTGCGTGGCCTGGTGGTGCACCATGGCACAGACAAATATATACAGACGGGAAACCTCCGTAGCCGGCCGCGGTGGCCGAGGAGACTGAGGCGCTTCAGTCACGGTCTGCACGGCCACTACGGTCGGGGGTTCGAAACCCCCCTCGGGCATGGATATTTGTGCCGTCTTTCGTATAAGGTAGTTGATAAGTAGTTAGTAAGTTTAGGGACTGATGACCCCGTAGTTAAGTCCCATAAGCTTAACAAACATTTGAACATTTTTTGAAACCTCCGTAAGGGTCCAGTCTCACGCTCAGGGGTGCGGGGGTGGGGGGGGGTGATGAAGCAGTTCCGAAAGATGTCCCGTGATGGCGCTGCGGTCAGAAGCAGCCCTTTAAACTGGCCAGAGCAGGCGGCAAGTAGCGGCTGTCCCCACCACCACATCCCCTCGAACGCCAGCAAGCTGGACACAGCCGTGGCCTCGTGGCAGGCGGCACGTGCTCTCCCCTCAGCCTCCCCTCCACGCTACCCTCTGACGTGCGAGAGGCACCATCAGAAGTGCCTCTAGTGTGGTCTACCGGTACTAAGCCAGGGAAACTACAATGAGAGCATAGGACAGTGGTTTAGGGGGGGGGGGGGGGGCTGCTTATCTGTATATGTTACTCTGTGACCATAGTCTACGAGCCTTGGCGGATTAGCCGTGAGCACTGGGGCGCCGTGCTGCGATGCGCGCGGCCGTTCGCCGTCTGGAGTTCGAGTGCCCCCTCGGGCAAGGGTGTTTGTTTGTCTTTACGTTAGTTTACCTTAGTTAAGTAGTTTGTAAGCTACAGATTAATGACCAAGCAGTTGAGTCCGATTGATTTACAAACATTTGATTTGATAGCCTACCAGTCAGGAGGGGCTTAGTGGCATAATTTATCAGCTCCATCTGAGCACAATTTAGCAAGTGATTTGGACGGTGATCATCATTTTCTGGTTTTTAAGAATTTTCGAGATTCGCTGCATGAGCGACAATGTTTCATCCTTAGTTCGGGCATTCCTGTGGCTAGCTTTCTTAGCTTTCACCTGAGCTACACGTAGGCAATAGTTGGTCTTCCTTAGTTGTTTTCAATTTTCGCATGGTTCTGCATGAGAATACTGAGTGGGATCCAAGCGTAATTCTTCCCCTCGTTTCCATACAATGTGGCCACCAAAGCGTTATTTCGAAGGTGACCAAAAGGACCATCATTTGTGTTTTCTTTTACTGCTATAATCGTGAAATTCATGGCGTTTCAACGATTTGTAATAAATGAGTTTGTCGCCGGCACTTTTTAGTGTATTTACCCCAGGCTACCCCTGTACCGAAATAATAGGGCTGTAATCCATGATAAAATATACACAAGTTTCCAGTCAAGATCGCGTTATTTATTTATGGATGACCGGTTTCGACGTTCACAGACGTCATCTTCTGATCTCCTACATTTTATAATGTCAGGACATTATAAAACATAGGAGATCTGTGAAAGTCGAAACCGGTCGTCCACAAATAAATAACGCGATCTTGGCTGGAAACTTGTATTACTTGATTCAGATCGCCCCAAAGAACAATGAGTTCTATACATGATAAAATAATAGTTAGGCTATTAGAATGTTTTCTGTCTTGTTTGGCTTGAACATAGAAAGCGGTTACCAATCCGAGTCTTTATTATCCGTAGCGCATAAGAATGTTGGTTGTGGTTTGGGCCTAAAACTCATAGTACATACGAATGTACAACCGGAAACGCGCACTTAGCCTCTTAGCATGTAGCAATGGCAGATATAATTGACCACTTTTATGGCTTTTGTTGAGTTTAGAGGAGATTTGTAGCGTAAAAAATATGTTTTCCCATCCCATGCAAGATAAAGCCTACTGGAATTAGATCAACTGTTTACACCACTTAGTAACAACGAGAACCGTAATTAAATAATCAGATTCGCATACGCCTGATATAAAAATAAATTTACAACGTTAACCGTGCAACCGGACTGGTACCCCATCTGGACCTGGCGACATGTTTGTATTAAACTCTCTCAGCTGCTCCTCTACACCAGCTATGCCTATTACTATTTCCTCCATTTGACAGTTTGTGCGACTGTCAAATGAAGGTATTTTTGCTTGGTCCTCCTACACGAATGATTTCTTAAATGTTAAAATTAAAACTTCTGCCTTCATTTTTCATTTGCCGGATTGTTCAACGAGTGATCGGTGAAAAGTTCTCGAAGGTTAAATGTCGAGCACTGCACGAAAAAAGAGCTTCGTTTTATGACTAAAACTAGCAAATAAGGTCCTGTGAACTACTGGTTACTCTCTGCTGCAAAGCCTTGTTCCCTGGCCCAAACTGAGAACTGACTCGTTTCAAATTGCTTCAATAACAGGAAGTTAATACTACAGTGGTCAATATACATAGCAGCTCACACGTTATTAAACACAGACACTAATAAGCAAGCCACCACAATTAAAGTTTCCTTGAAAGGTAGCTATGAAAACAGTTATGGCGCAACGGAATTCAGACATAAGGAAAATTGCATCTGAGCTTGTTCTCAGCACTTTTGAAGAACAATATTAAATAAAAGAGGGAAGGTGCTCTAAAACTACAATCTGTAGGCAACTTACGGATTATGCTGAACTTAAACTTGTTTATTCAGATAGAAATCAAGCAAAATGGGGAACCAATTGTGTTAATACAATAAAAATGCATCTATTACATGGATTAATGCGGACGGTGCCCAGCCTGAATTATACATGATTTAACGCTACTGGGGGGAACGATTCACAAACAACATTCATTCGCTCACACATACGCAATGCCACAGCGAAACTCACCAAAAACAGCGTGCTGAGACGAGGCGGAAGCAGGCGCCGCTATCGTAGGCGAAATTTAGCAAGTCGGAGGTAGCACAAAACAAAATATACAAAAACACTTTTAAGCTGGCTCTGGTTTGTCGTGGCTGTTTTGAAATGCTGCGTGTGCATAGCAAGTTAAATCATCTCTGATTTGGATTGCGAGCAAACACGCTAACGGCGACACACGGGTAGTTACATGAATGCAGTCCACTGAAGGAGAAGTGGTTCGAAATCGGATTCATTATACAAAATCACGGTGGATTCTTAAGTTGCAGTCTGTTAGAAATCGATCTAGGTAGTGGTTTTATATGAGAAGTGGCGTGAATTTAGGCGACTAGCTGCAAACCCCAGAAGTCGGAACTCTGACCCATGTGGTTCCGAAAACCGATAAAACTGAATAAATTCAGTTTCCGAAAAATAAAGAAAATTAACTACAGCACGCAACCCATAGAAATGCTTAAAATTATATAAGGAAGGGAATGAAATACATCCACACGCTATAGGAGGCGATTACAGAGACGGGTGAAGTCCTGTCTCAGAAAAACCACAAAAATGAAATAATTACAAAGTCGGAAAAATAAGAATAAGAAGTACGGCATGCAACCCATAGAAATGCTTAGAATTACATAAGGAAGCTATTGAAGGAGGTTGTACAAGGCTCAGAGAGAATTACTGACAAGACAGAGTGCGTACTACAAGTCGGAGAAGAAACAGCAAAATTAAAATAGGCGGGGAGAGAAGATCGCGAAATATTAGTAGAAATCAGAAGGATACTCGCTTAGTTACTTGCCTGATGGGCATGGAACGAACAAGAATGGAAGCTGAAGGCTTTGTTCTGTGAACCAACCACGTGGAACACATATCACTCACGGAAGGAAACGATGAGAAGATTTTTACATGCACTATACAAAAATGAACATATCAGTTATTAGAAATCGGGCCCCACAAAGCTAGAAAGTATTTACACAGAGTTCATACACCGCCACATGATCACAAAAAGCTTAAACATACCAGATCGTTATCAACCTGCAACTAGAATCACACACACCGCGATTATCTATTGGAAATCACTGAATTGAAAAACGAGAACACATTTCCGCATTCGATCGGAGAAAATATTGAAAAAAAGGATTCTAAGTTCAAGAGTCTAAATTAATTGTGCTAGACAATGAAACGTTACCATCTCGAAACACCAGAGCAGAACCAACCTTACTTCACCAGAAGACCAACACAGAATGAACCGTCGAGCGGCCACGGTGGCGCGAGAAGTTACCGGAAGCCGGAAAACCCAAGAAACAGCGGTGGTGGGGATGGAGAGCGAGTAGACTCTTGCTGGAGAGGGCTCGCCGACTAGGTTGTAACCAAAGGGTGTAGAAACCTCTTTAGTAGTATCAGCAGCTATCGACACTGAGCCAGAGAGGACGATGCAAAGTGAGCTACCACTCCCCACATTCAGTCAGCCATATGTTCTCGCACATCCACTTAAAAGGAAAACAACTCCACTTTCTCGCAGTGGCAGTGGCGTAGCGGAGAAGCCGTACTTATGCCACATTAATTAATATAATAATAAATAATTAAAATTACAAAATAAGAAAAACCTAGCAATATTTTAACACATGAAATCAAAATGCTATTCCTGAAGCCTTGAAAAGAGTGGGGTTCAAGTTTTAACAAAATGATAATCTAGTGGCATTAAATAAATTATAACTTTACAGAAATATACAAAAAATATATGGAAGACAACAGACGGCCGTCTTTCAAGGTCCCTCAGCCATGCACGTTATTCATATTTATTATGTATACAGTGATGTTCGTAATACTTTAAAGGTGAAACGTGCAAAATTTCATCAAGAACGGAATAAAATTTTCTATTCGACTCGACGTGTGATGTAAGATGCCCTCCTCCATGCACCGTATGGAATCTTACATCGACTGTGATGCTTCTCTTGTCTTGAAGTTCAAATGTGCAGAAGTACATGAAGACAGAAATAACACTAAAATGCTGTCCAATATGTAAGTAAAGTACCCTTCGCCCCATAGCATACGGAATTTTATGTAGGAAGTCACCGTCCTATTGCTTTAAAGGTGATGCGTGAAAAATTTTATGAAAAGTAGAACAACTCGATGGATTTATATGGAATACAAAGCATATACACTATCAAATACACGGACTGTCTGCTTTACATATAAACGCAAAGACTGAAGTGCTTAACATTAATGCATGTAAAAAACTGTAAGTCACGCGTGAAATGATTTGACATACGTACGTTAAAATGTCTACATACTCCAGTTATGATTAGACGCTTCGACAGTACACGTGAATTGCATAATGGCGAATTTAGTGTATATATTTTAATTTATTTTGTGTGGGACTTACTATTTGTATATGTATTAAGCATAATGCCGAATACTTAAATACATAAAACACACTATCAGACATCAGAAGATGGTACCTTTGTGTCTTGAAACCGATTGTCACTGAGTAAAAAAATACTGTTGTGATCTTGGCAAAATAATCTTTTTCTTTCAGTAAGTATTTGCTTCCAGATACGCATGTGGAATGTGTTTTCCTGTTTCTACATGTTATATCGGATCTAGCTACCCACTTCTTTTCCGTTAGCCTTTATTGCGCCCTCGCATAGAAACGACATTATTGCCAGGTATTTGGCGTCTTCATGAAAGGGTGACCGAATGCCCTTCCTGCCGCCATCTCATTATCCCATGAGAGGACATATGTGTACCCCAAATATATGTGTATGATGTATGTGAGTGTGCGAAAGTCTCTCTAAATGTTTGCGAGCCGTGTAAATGTTGGCATGGGGTACCAGCCCTGTATTCACATAGTTGGATGTGGAAAACCGCCTAAAACCACATCCAGGCAGGCGGCACGCCGACCTACTCCGTTAATCCGCCGGGCTAATTCGAACCTGCGCCCACATGCCTCCCCCTCCCGGAAAGCGGCGCCTGAAATCGAGCGGCTACTTTGGCTGCTTCCGTCGTCTGTAGCTCTGTACAATTCCATACTCTAAACAAATACACATTTGAATAAATATTTCCTTTAACATTACCTTTTTTTTTTTTTTTTTTTTTTTTTTTTTTTTTTTTTTTTGAATTGAGGTTCCCTAGAAGTTCATGGTATTGTCCTGTAATGCCCCTATAGGGATACAACTGCATATGGCCAACAAGTATGACTCTGTACTGGTAAACAGGTAGTGAAGCGAAATTCTGCGGCGTCTTACTATACTAAGTTATCACACATGTCTTTTAGAGTGCGTGACGTCCTGTCTCAGCAAAAAGGACCAAATTATCTTTTCTGTCACTGATTGGCCGCAATTGCTTACAACCAGACAAATAATTCGCGCTACGGTCCCATAAAAGGTATTAGCCGTAGGTAATCAGTAGACACTGATGCATTAGGCCCTACTGCTCGTTAGCGTTTACTGCCATGACTTACCAGTCGTATTCAAAACATTCCATTAAGCTGCTATCTCTGTCGATCTTCAACGTGCACTTTCGACATTCCCCATGTCGTCATCCATCACTACTCCCTCCACACAACGTAATGAACTTGAAATATGTTTAAGCTATTAAGTCATTTGATTTAGACATTCTGGCGACAATAAACGTATTTACTTTTTTACTTAAACTCATCCATGCGTTATGGAGTGATTTTCTAGGGTTGCGACTATGCTGGAAAATTTTACGAAATAATTTGTACTGTAATCGGCAGTTTACCTAATATTTAAGCAACAGAATCAGTTTCGACAGAATTTTGTCATCATGAGTTGTGTTTACTGTTACTTATTCATTGCAATAAACTGAAGTGTGGTTGCGTCCTTTTGCCTATGCAGGGAAAAAGATGGCTGCGCAGGAAGATACATATGTTACATTAGTATATTTTGTGAGAAGAATATTAGATCATTTCGTTGTTGCAATTACTTACATCTTCAATGGTAATTTCCTGATTTGGCACAAAAAAGAAAATAGCATACGTCACAAATTACCAGTTTCACAATCATTCCAAAGACCCTTAAATATTAAGATGAACCAGTTACAATAATTAAGGTAGTAATACACAGCAAAGATGAAAACTTTATATACTGGAAATGACCAGTGATCGAAAACGGTAGTTACAATGGGAAGAAGATAGAGCTGGCGGAGGCTTCAAGTAAGATGGCGTTAAATGTTTTAGCTGTTAGTGACGTTAGAGTAAGGGGAGATAAAGAGGACGAAGTCGGAGAATACAAGGTGTACCTGTCAGGAGTCAAAGTAGGAAGAGCACAGCGGGGTGTAGGATTTTACATCAGGAAAGCAATCGAACCCAGCATAATTGCAATAAGGTATGTAAATGAACGACTGATGTGGATAGATTTGGCCATCTCCAGCAAGAAAATTAGGATTGTGGCAGTGTATTCACCATGTGAAGGGACAGATCAAGATGAGATGGACAGATTTTACAACGCACTTAGTGATTTAGTTGTTAGAGTGAAGGATAACGATGGCGTTTTTCTTTTGGGTGATTTCAACGCCAGGATAGGAAATCGAACAGAAGGTTATGAAAAGGTTACGGGTAAGTATGGAGAGGATATGGAGGCCAACAGGAACAGAAAACAGCTCTTGGATTTCTGTTCCAGTATGGGCTTAGTAATCACAAACTCCTTCTTTAAGCATAAGGACATTCACCGTTATACTTGGGAGGAAGGGAAACCAGATTTATCATCGACTATATAATAACAGTCCAGGAATTCAGGAAGACAGTAAAGGACACTCGTGTTTTCAGAGGGTTCTTTGATGATACATATCATTATTTAATCTGCAGTGAAATTGGTTTTGTGAGGCCAAAAGAGCAGAAGTCAGGTCCATGTGTAGAAGGATAAGAGTGGAGAAGCTTCAAGACAAGGAAATTAGGCACGAATACATAACAATTATCTCGAAAAGGTACCAGTTAGTTGAATGTAATCATTTACAGTCACTGGAGGAGGAATGGTCAAGGTACAGGGGCACACTACTGGAAGAAGCTAGAGAATGTCTTGGAACAGTAGTGCGTAAAGGCAGGAAGAAGCAGACAGCTTTGTAGAATGACACAGTCAAGGCAGCCCGTAAAAAGAAATAGAAATCATTCCAAAAATGGCTCCATACTAGAAATCAGACAGACAGAGAAAGTTATGTCGAAGAAAGAAACAAATCCAAACGGATAAATGCAGACTCCAAGCAGAAACCATGGGAAGACTTTGGAAACAAGCTAGAAACTCTGGGTCAAGCCGCGGGAAAATAATTTTGGAGCGTAATTGGCAATCTTTGAAAGGGAGGAAAGAAGGAATTAACAAGTGTTTTGGGCAGGTCAGGAAAGCTGCTAGTCAATCCTGTGGATTCCTTGAGTATATGGAGGGAATATTTTGAAGAATTGCTCAATGTAGATGAAACGTTCAATGATGTCTCAGATTTTCAGGTCGAGTGGGATAGGAACGACGATGGAAACAGGATCTCATTTGAGAAAGTGGAGAAAATGGTCAGTAGATTACAGTGCAGTAAAGTGGCTGGGGTGGATGAAATTGAGCCGGAACTCGTCAAATACAGTGGAATATCAGGTCTTAAATGGTTACACAGAATCATTGAAAAGGCGTGGGAATCGGCACAGGTCCCGTCTGACAGGACGAAAGCGTTAATCACGCCAATTTTCAAAGATGGAAACAGAAAAGATTGCAACGACTATCGAGGAATCTCTTTAACTAGCGTTGTAGGCAAAATATTTTCAGGTATTGTTGAAAGGAGAGTGTGAGTATTAATTGACGACAAGTTAGATGAAAACCAGTGTGGGTTTAGGCCTCTTAGAGGCTGTCAAGACCAGATCTTTAGCCTACGGCAGGTAATGGAAAAGTGCTATGAATGGAACAGGAAATTGTATCTATGTTTCATAGACCTGGAAAAGGCAGCAGTAGATGGCAAATTAAGCTCATGGTTCAGGGTAGTTTCAGGGGTAAGACAAGGCTGTAACCTGTCACCATTGTTGTCATACTATTCATGGATCATATGTTGAAAACAGTAGACTGGCAGGGCGGGATTAAAATAGGTGAAAACAAAATTAGCAGTCTTGCACATGCGGATGACATAGTTGTAATGGCCGATTCGATTGAAAAGTTGCAAACTAATATTTCACAGCTCGATCAGAGGTGCAGGTATTGTGATATAAAGATCAGCTTCTCCAAAACGAAAGTAATGTCTGTGAGAAAGAGATTCAAACAGATTGAGTGCCAAATAGGAGGAACAAAGTTAGAACAGGTAGACAGTTTCAAGTACCTGGGATGTATTTTCTCACAGGATGGCAACATAGTGAAAGAACTGTAATCGAGGTACAGAAAAGCTAATGCAGTGAGTGCTCAGCTAAGATCTACTCTCTTTTGCAAGAAGAAAGTAAGTACCAAGACTAAGTTAGCAGTGCACCGTTCTATCTTTCGACCAAATTTGTTGTATGGAAGTGAAAGTTGGGTGGATACAGGTTACCTTATTCATAAGATATGAAAGGAGCAAGAATTATTGGAGGTACTAATAGATGGGAACAATGGCAGGAGGGTGTCCATAATGAGGTAATCAAAGAAAAACTGGGAATGAACACCATAGATGAAGCAGTTAGAGCGAACAGACTGAGATGGTGGGGTCATGTTACACGCATGGGAGAAGCAAGTTTACCTAAGAGACTCATGAGCTCAGCAGCGGAGGGTAAGAGAATTCGAGGCAGACCAAGAAGAAAGTACTTAGATTCGGTGCAGAATGATTTTGAAGTAAAAGGCATAACATCAGACGAGGCATCAATGTTAGCATTGAATGGGGGATCATGGAAGAATTTTATTAGGGGTACTATGCTCCAGACTGAACGCTGAAAGGCATAATCAGTCTCTAATGATGATGATGATCTAATGTCACAGGAACCTTGCCTAAACAGAGGAATGTCGTGTGATGGGGTCGGAATATCGTTCCCTGTTCCAAATTAATTGCCATGATAAACACACCGGATGTAATGAGCCGTTAACGGCCAATGCTGCTCACTACATCTGGTGTGTTCATCATTGTGTGGTCGTTGAGCACCATCTTGAAAATGCCATTATAAATTCGCAATATGGTGAACAGCCAGAAGACTGTAAAGAATGGACACGGCGTCTCCCGGCGGAGGGACACCTTGGCACCATAAACGACGATAATGTTTCAATATTGCTACTTTTTTACCACAATGAACAAATTTGTCACATATCGATTTTTTCTATAATTATATTAATGTATGTGAAGTAATGTTCTGTGAACACAGATATCCCTTTGTACACACAAACTCTTCGAGTACAGTGCAAACCTGTGAAATTTTTATTGATGTATTTTAAAAAGTCCATTTTAATCCTATATAAATTGTAATATAAATGATGTAATTATGGTAATAGCTTAGTAGAGTATCTGGCATAGGGATTTTGTAACTATCGGTGTAATGTAAAAGCATGTGGAAAGAACTGAAAACGGAAAGAGCGTGCGTGAATGGAAAAGGTGAGAAAGCGCGCCAAAGCAGCGTTGTTGCGCGCTACGAAAGTTGTAGTTGAACTGGAGTAACTGAGCTTTTGACGGGTTAGCAGCGTGCAGCGGAGGTAGTGTTACATCAAGGCAAATATTGCAGGAGTTTATGGAAATGGCCGTGGATGGTGAATGCTGCATACTGTGGGAAATGGCGCAGATATTGCTGGCTTAATTGTTTTGAATTTCCGACGCCAAGAAGATTGCAAAAGTCACAGCACTGTGTGACCACGCACTTGTAGGACTGCACAACGGCGAACCACGCACCTGCTCTTCTCTGTAAACTTTATTACAGCCAGAGACTCACATTTGTGTGTGTTATAAATAACAATCTAATTTCATTATAACCTGTGTTTCACCAGTCATTTTCGTAAGTCACTGACCCATGTAGGGTCCCACGTTATACGTGCAAAAGACTACCCGAGTCAGAGTGTCCTAAACTTTTGGTAATTCGGTGAAGTTCAAAGCAACATGTTTAATCTTCAAAGCTATATATATATAAATAACACGTGTGAAGTTTCTTAGACTAGGTAGAAGTTTACGTTATCAGATTTTGATTCAAATTGTAAAACCTGGCGATAGCTAGATCCAATGTGTTTTTTTTTTTTATATGTATAATAATATTGCTACATAAAGTATTCAAAGAGACTTTTAGATTTGTGCCCACTAAGTAACTTAGATGTACAGTGCAATTTATACTGTTTAAGGATTCAGAAGATAGTTCAGTCAGTTCACACTATTTAAAACGGAAAGGGAACAACAGAATAATTGATGTACTTCAAGCTCTGTTCAGATTTTGTGTATCAGTGTAAACGTTTCTTGTTCTTCAAATTAATTACACTCCTGGCCATTAAAATGGCTACACCACGAAGACAGAAAGAAGATGCTGTGATATGCAAATGATTAGCTTTTCAGAGCATTCACCTAAGGTTGGCACCGGTGGCGACACCTACATCGTGCTGGCATGAGGACAGTTTCCAACAGATTTCTCATACACAAGCAACAGTTGACCGGCGTTGCCTGGTGAAACGTTGTTGTAATGCCTCGTGTAAGGAGGAGAAATGTGTACCATCACGTTTCCGACTTTGATAAAGGTCGGATTGTAACCTATCGCTATTGCGGTTTATCGTATCGCGACATTGCTGCTCACGTTGGTCGCGATCCAATGACTGTTAGCAGAATATGAAATATGTAGGTTCAGGAGGGCAATACGGAACGCCGTGCTGGATCCCAACGGCCTCGTATCACTAACAGTCGAGATGACTGGCATCTTGTCCGCTTGGCTGTAACGGATCGTACAGCCACGTCTCGATCCCTAAGTCAACAGATAGGGACGTTTGCAAGACAACAACTATCGAATAGTTCGACGACGTCTGCAGCAGCATGATTACCTTTGACGCTGCATCACAGACAGGAGCGCCTGCGATGGTGTACGCAACGACGAAACTGGGTGCACGAATGGCAAAACGTCATTTTTTTCGGATGAATCCAGGTTCTGTTTACAGCATCAAAAATGGTCGCATCCGTGTTTGGCGACATCGCGGTGAACGCACATTGGAAGCGTGTATTCGTCATCGCCATTCTGGCCACCCGGCGTGATGGTATGGGACGTCATTGGTTACACGTCTCGGTCACCTCTTGTTCGCATCGACGGCACTCTGAATAGTGGCCATTACATTTAAGATGTGTTACGACCTGTGGCTTTACCCTTCATTCGATCCTTGCGAAACCCTACATTTCAGCAGGATAATGCACGATCGCATGTTTCAGGTCCTGTGGGGGCCTTTCTGGATTCGGAAAATGTTCGACTGCTGCCCTGGCCAGCACATTCTTCAGATCTCTCACCAATTGAAAACGTCTGGTCAATAGTGGTGGAGCAACTGGCTCGTCACAATACGCCAGTCACTACTCTTGATGAACTGTGGTATCGTGTTTTAGCTGCATGGGCATCTGTACCTGTACACGCCATCCAAGCTCTGTTTGACTCAATGCCTAGGCGTATCAAGGCCGTTATTATGGTCATAGGTGGTTGTTTTGGGTACTTATTTCTCAGGATCTATGCATCCAAATTGCGCGCAAATGTAATCACATGTCAGTTCTTCTATATTTGTCCAATGAATACCGTTTATCATTGTATTTCTTCTTGGTGTAGCAATTTTAATGGCCAGTAGTGTATTATACATTAATTATATTTGAGTTTACTGAATGGTAATAGTAATAATAGTTAAAGATAACTACCGTTTCATACTGCGAACAACTATTTAGCTTGGAAATCAATTTATTTGAATGAAATGAAAAGGTTTGTTCGTTGTAAGTACAAACTGTTGTACAGAGTATACTACACAGGGAATTTTTTCAATTTCTGATTATAAAATTTACAATATAAATTAATTATTTTCAAACTTACTTTCATAATAGAGTGCATGCTTGGGTACTGAAACACTTTGCTCTTTTATATGCCTATTCCAAAGTTACAAAATTATTCACATAGTTGATACTACTGCTTACGCAATTGTTTGAAGCATTAATTTTACTATATAGTCTGGCGACCGTAATTATTTCTAAATTTCTTGGTATTTCAGTACAAGTAAACGTTAATTTTCACACCAGTATTGCAATAGTTTATAAAGTTTCCCGAAGTATGAACCCTTGGAGGATGTCATTACCCATTGGTAAGCACACGGTAATTCACTCGGAGGGGCGTGTTACTGTTCAGGAGCCGCGTGTAATTCTGGGTAGCGGTTGGGAAATTTTTGGTACTTGCCGTTTTCTATAGATTATTTCAGTGTATACCAGATAGCAGGAGCGTTGCAACACCACCTGACTGCACTTTCCTCTGAGGTTTTCCACCTCTGCAAGACAGCAACCTAAGAAGCGTGAAAAGAGACTGCACAGGCCGGAACCAATGTTAGCGGTTCCTTGTGACACTGCAGCCCCTGGATTAGCTTTTATTTTTATAGACATACACGCTGAGCGCGATCACTGCAAGCCACGTGCGACCGCATTGTCAGTAGCTGATCACGCATGTGGTTGTAGGTTCTGGGTGATGTGACGTAAAACTACCGGTGACTTGATATGAACCAGACCTGTAGCTGGAATGCTATGGCGGATAGCGAGGACTCTGCAAAATATCAGGAACATATTAATTCAAAAATGTTCAAATGTCTGTAAATATATCGGACCAAACTGCGTGGTCATCAGTCCGTAGCTTTCAAACTACTTAAACCTAGGTAAACTAACCTAAGGACAAACACACACACCCATGCCCCAGGGAGGACTCGAACCTCCACGGCGATCAACCGCGCGCTCCGCAGCGAGACGCTTTAGACCGCTCGGTTTCTCCACCTTGGCACACATTAATTACTCGCAATCCATGCTCACTACTGGTAAGGTAGGTCCGTCAGATTAGAGATAATGTTGATACGAAAAAGTAGCTACGGTGGAACGGCCGAGCGCTCTAAGGCGACTTGCTGCGGAGCGCGCGGTTGCTTCCCGTCGGGGGTTCGAGCCCTTCCTCGGACATGTGTGTGCATGGGTATGTGTGTGTGTGTGTGCGTGTGTGTGTGTTTTCCTTAAGTTAGTTTAAGTAGTTTGCAAACCTAGAGACTGATAACCTCAGTAGTTAAGTTCCATAGATTTACAAACATTTGATTATTTTTGAACGAATAAAGCAATGTGACATCTATGGAGTCATCCTTAGGTTTCGAACTATTTAACAATAAATAATCTTGTAACAACTTTAAAAATTTATAACTAGAGGTCCAGGAACCGATTTGAATCAATGAAACAACAATGAATAGATCTCACAGAGCTCTATCGGACTCTCCTCATAAAATATTTTTCGCTTTTACTACTTACTTATTATTCAATAACAATTTTTGTGACCAACTTTATTTTTTTAAGGAATATAATTTTTTTAAATGCATACAGTAACGACAGTATTTCTGTGAGTAGTTGTGATATCTGTAAAGTAGCTAAATTAATCGTTTATCTTTATTTAACAAACTCGGTGATGACAGTTACGAACTTACATCTAAATACTTTAAGTTTTTGTCTATTTCAAAGTATTCTGTAGAATTCTATAAATATAATCTTGGTCAGTCAGCGTTCGATACTTCTAGATCAAGATTTGTGTCAGTTGGTGGCGCGGCTCACAGTGTGAAAATCCACTAAGATGTGCTTGGTGGACTTAGAATTTTCTTGTCTGGCGGTTAAGATAAGGGACTAAGGAATTTCGTGTGAAACTCGTATCACACCAGACGGAGTAATAATTTTATTTATTTATTTATTTATTTATTTTTTTTTTTTTTATGAAGTGTGCGATTTTATTTTAGAGTACGAGAAAGCTGTATACTCGTTTTCGAAAGCTGAATTTATATTAATCCTTTATTTGGCACACACAGATATCATGCGAAGCAAAATTATTAAGTTAATTAAATTAGTCGTTTAGCACGTTGTGACCAATTTTATATGAATTTTTTGAAAATATAATTTCCTGGCTTTAAGTAACACTGCTCAAAAAATCGCGTGGGTAATACAATCACTCGCTGTTGTTCTTGTGGCTGTAGAAATGATTGTATTTTGAACTATTTCATTTGAAAAGTCTAATAACAAGTCTTTTTTGGTACAAGAGTACTGAACAATCCCACAATTTCCACGTTTCATAGTCAAGTGCCAATGTTGACAAAACATGCGTGTTCATTTTAGGACATAATCTGGCAAGTGACAATAATTGTTATATCTATCACATTGTATATCATTCACTGGCACAGGAGATGCTGTTTCTTTCTTCATGTGGACTGGTTGTGAATTTAGCAATGGTCTACCAGGCCTCCTCCTCTTGCCTATAAACATCAGCCCATTTGCAGTGTCCAAGATAAAAATTCGACAACACTTTTCCATAAGAAGTCACCTTCAAAGCTTTCTTTTTGTAAGTAGTCTTCCGTGTATCAGTAACTAATGCTTGCAGTGTCGTCTAAAAATTCAGATTATACCGAAACTTTTGGCAAAAGACAATAAAGCATCGCCGTATTCGAAAGCTAAAATGTTGGTTTCAAGTACTACTGCCCATCCAAGGGCGACAATTGCAAAAGTTGCAAAAAACACGCTCAATTTTGATGTTGCTTGAGAGCAAAATTGCCAAATAAAGGGTTAAGTGATAACTTCGAACTTGCTATATTTTCTCGAAAGAGATATTTGAACAATTAAATCACGTAAACTGTGAACTTAATTTCGGATTTTTAACCAAAGTGCTCGTTGTTTATAACGCATTCACTCAACTGGGTCAGTACTTGTGTCTGTGTAAAGAAACTGAGTGAATAAATTCAAGCATTTTATCCGTGAGTGTGTCGGCTATTTTTAGACATATAATTCTGGAGGTTGAAGGGAGGAGTGAACAATTGGTCCTAGACTTCAAACGAGGCTAAAAACGTACTTGGAAATCCTGCAGTATTACTTTCGCCGTGTTGGTGTAATGCAGCCTGGACAAACTGTTATTCATTGACACAGTGCGCTGGTATAGCAGAGGTATGTAAATATATGGAGAATACGGTGAAAGGTGGCAACACTATACTTTGTCATTGTCACTCTCTGGTCAGAGAGGTTGTCTGCTGTGAACTGTGAGTGTAGACAGCAGCAGTCTGAGAGTGGAAGTGGTGACAGACGGAGTCAGGAGTCGGTGGAAAGCAATAGCCTGAAAGAGTTGTTGTAGGCAGTTAGGATTGTTGATAACTTTTATTTTAAGTATTTTTAATGTAATTTTGATGTATGATAAGTAATAATAATAATAATAACCGTAAATTATAATTTTGTTTCACTTCAAGTTAGATTATAGCTTCATTTCCCCCTTTGTTTAAAGTGAAAGATTTTATTATTACTAGCAAGTAATCTTTTACTCTAAGTTTTAATAGTAACGGTAGATAGATACAAGTTTCAACTTTATTTATATTTCACCATTAATGTACTGCAAGTGGCCAAGCTACTGTCTACGGAAAAGAGGTGAGTGAATTTAAATTTATTCACGATTCGTATTCCGAGTAGGGAGGCAAGTTGTTGAGTGTTTTCAGACATACTTAGTACCTCGATTTTCTATGCTCTTACATTGTTGATAAGAGAATCGTATGCAACTAGTTTACAGGTAGCTACCAATATTTCTTGCCAATTGTACCAAATTAATTACACCACTTGCTTATTGTTCACTTTTGTTATCACATTCAGTCTACACTGTGCTCCATTGTACAAGTTCCTTTTGTTGCTATCAACTACTGTTATAGATTGTCATTTTACACTTGAGCACATTTACATTCTTGGTTTGCACCCTACTTAGCTAATGAACTATTTTGACAATACCACGTTTTGTTTGTTAATGAGGTAGATCTTGTTCACAGCACGTAACGTTACATATAAAAATCACTACTAAGGTCGCAATACAACCAATGCTCAATCTGTGTTACAGTAGTAATCTAAACTTTAATCTTTAATTAATTAACGGATATAGAATTGTCAAGTTTAGTGTTTTCACTGTGCCATACCCTTACGTGTTATACTGCTGCTATCACTCGCTGTTACAAATTGTCAGTTACTCCATCCTTGATCTAATTTATTTTCAGCATCGAATTTGTATCAAATATATAGAAATATTAAAGCAGCGATTTGGAATTAATACAAGTTATGTCGTTAAGTGACATATTTAACGCTGCATGACCCAGATATTACAAACTATTTGTATGACTAATTAACGATTCGGACCTTGAGCTACAACCGGACTTGTCAATAATTATTTAACTAGACTCATGTTCTGGATAATGAAGCGCACTAACATGACCGTACTCATTGCAATCATTATCTTTGATGGAAGAAGACTGTTATCCTGGTGGATATGAAGAAAAGTTGGAAAGATAAGGTGCAAGAGAACTTGAAAGTGACGAATCAGATACTGAAGATCTTCCTAGAAGACGTAAACTTATTTGTTTCAACAAAGCGACTCTGGCCTGCAGCTAGAAGAGAGGTTTTAATGAGCTGCAAAGAGTTTATCTTAAAACAGCTTCCCGAAGTCCTAAAGGAAATCTGCAGTAGGATTAATAGATTATTAAATTCTAAAAATCCTATTGAGCTTGTGAACGCAGTTCGTGCAGACGTTGAAGACCTGTTTGGTAGATACTAAGTATCAGATTTTACTGATGACGTTGTAGGGTTGTTTGCAGCAGAAAAACACCCTGCTCCGTTTAGTATGACATCTACTTGAAAGCTGTACCACTGTTTGAAAGTATCTCAACCTCACTCAATCCTAAGAAAGTTGGTGCAGATGTATATTTCTCTGAAACCGCACAGTGCAGGTCCTGAAAGAGCAGTGTCACTACATTCGACTTTAAAATCAAACAAACAATCTGGCCTCTCAGCTCTAGAATGCGCATCGCTCTCAACGGTGTTGGGACAGTCTTTTTCGACCCAAGGCCTTCAGTGGCGAAGTTCCTAGAGAAGAAGGAAGCTGCCCTATTTTGAACTGTATCAAGACCAAGAGTTTGTAAAACAGCTTTTTGCAAATGACAGTAACATTTAAATTTGATATTCTGCGATTCTTTTAGTTAGGGACTTTGTAACTTCTTTTATCAAAATATTTTGTAAACCCAGTAATTTCATTATCCTTTAAAATTTTGTTGTAGGCCTATTTTAAAATATTTCTTGAAAATTGTTCCTTGTGTACATTAAAAAATTTATAAAGCCGGCAAAATAATTGTTTTTACCTACAATGTTACAAGTGAGGGTATAAAATTACTGTTCAATACTCTTTGAAAGAAAACTGTTACACTAGAACTTTACGTTTTTTAAAGACGTTTTTAGCACCAGCATCTCATGACTCATTTTCCTCAGAATTAAGTACTTTTGTTAGATAGCTTAAAATTGTAATTGTGTTTCTTTCCCGCTGGTGTACAGAATTCTCTAGAGCAAAAATACAAATTGAGGGGCTATAACGTAATATGAGCTTTTAAGACAAATAATGATATATTAACTTTTACAGAAAGTGCACAGGAAGGTATTTTAAGTAATCATAGTACTGATATTAGTTTAATACTATTTACATTTAATAGCCATATCGAATTAAAGTGAACTTATATCAGGTACTGTATTCTACTTAACTACTTAACAAATAAAAGGCAACAAAAACAATTGAAAAATTGTTTAACAAAATTAGGAGACATAAATGATTGCTTCTAAGTCCAAATTTAGTATTGTTCCACAAACATTTTTTATCATTAAAACATATATGAATAAAATCTTTTAACGAAAAAGGAAGCAGCTTTGATTTTAATTTAAAAAATGGCTTCAAAATACTGTTTTAGGCATCAATATTTTGAAATTTTTCTGGGGGAGGGCCCCCGGAACTCCCGGATCATTCTTCCATTGTCGCCCAGTGAAAATCCCTTAAAATATGCTCTGTGTAGACCTGTACATTTCGTAGTTTTTTCCTCTAAGTGTTCCGTCTTTTTTTCCGCCTTTGACAGTTAACTCTTCGTTCGAAACAGGGGACTTAGGACCGAGCTGTTTAGTCCCTTACAACTCCTAACAACAACACCAACTTAAGCGCCGGCCGCGGTGGCCGAGGGGACTGAGGCGCTCCAGTCACGGTCTGCACGGCCACTACGGTCGGGGGTTCGAATCCTCCCTCGGGCATGGATATTTGTGCCGTCCTTAGTCTTAGCTAGTTCATAAGTAGTTTGTAAGCTTAGGGACTGATGACCCCGTAGTTAAGTCCCATAAGTTCTACAAACATTTGAACATTTGAACCAATTTAAGCCACTGAACGTTAACGTTCCACGGCGCATGCGCCACCGATCCTGGTATCTACGCTCCCTGCTTCTCATAAGGAGGCGTCAATGGCTTCATATCCGCTGCGCTGACGTATCTCTGTGTTAAATCAATTCCCTAGATCATAGTGATGTTCAACAACTGTGATATGGAAGTATAGTAATAACAATTTTATTCTGATCCTGTATTTCACGATGTTTTAGATAATAGGCTTAGTATGACGCATATATCAGACATAACGATTATAAATTTGTAATTTAAGATGTTACATTGTCTATAGTTCTCACATGCATTTCTGGAGAAGACTAGTTTATATCTCTCGAAACCGTGGTCAAGTTTATTAAACTACTATTATTGCAACTGGTTGGGTGATTATTAATTTGCGAAAATCAACTTTCATAGAATGACTGGAGAAAAGTTTTTAAATGATGTTTTTGGCAATCTAACTTTTATCCATTGTAAAATAGTTATATATTAAATATTGATATTCATTACGTCTGACATAATTATTCTGATTTAAATGTCTCTTTACAAGTCTCTGGTCAGTTTCTGATAAGATGCTGCGAAACTCCTGAAAAGGAACAATTTTATTTATTTCTTACCACCACATGCTAGACTTTGTGGTGTCGATGCAGCTCGTAGTTTCTTGCTTCATGGTCTGCAATGATGTGTGAACCTGTAAACTTTTTAATTTAATTTCTTGGATAACAGGTCTCTATGTACCAAATGTAGAATTCAGTACCCAATCTGGAATTGCCAGGAGTATCTGTGTCTAATATAACAGTCAATTTTATAATTAGCTTCAAATAAAGTCCCGTGTGTAAAATGTGCAGGTTCGTAATTCCAGGTGAGGTAGCTCACGTAGACTCTCTTTCTACTACACCAAAATTACATGTTGAAGAGGTTAAAGAATTGTAGACAAAAGCAGAACTTACTTTAAGTTGAAATATATGTATTGAGCGTACGTAATACATTGATTCACTTTCCATAACATTCCAATAATAATGACATACTCTTATAGAACACTGTAAACTCTATCAGCAAAGAACATCCATTTTTCTGTTCTTAGCAATTACATGGACATTCTATATGTTCTGAAAAATACTTTACGGTAAATTTTGATATATATTAAATACAGCAAACATACTAATTAGCCTTTAAATTAATTTATAACAAAACAAAATCCTTTATACACAATTACATCGTTAACAATATGTGACAGATAATACTAACAGATATCTTACACCATCCATTGACTGTGGTTTTAAAATGACTGAAACGTCGAAAATAACCCCCAAATTAAAAAAATTTTACTTCTGCAGTCTAGGCCTTTCAAGAATTTTATATCATACAATTTGAAAATTATAATTTCGTTCTTTATATGTTGATTGCAGTAAGTTTTTATTAAAATAACCGTTAAGAGTGTGTTTGTTTAAATTTTCGTGAATAAAATTTGATAACTTTGTATTTTAAGACTCCTTGCCGACTACAACAGCTAATCAACTGTTGTTTTTGTGGTCTTTAGTCCGCAGACTGGTTGTATGCAGCTCTCTACGCTACACTGTCCTGTGCAAGTCTGTTCATCTGAGAATACGTTCGTCAACATACATCCTTTTGAATCTGCTTACTGTATTCGTCCCTCAGTCTCCCTCTGCGATTCTTACCCCACACATTGCCTAGAAGGCAGAATGCTACACCCCAGACAAATGCTTTAATAAAGGACTTCCTAACATTTAAATTAATATTGCAGTCAAGAAATTTCGCTTCTTCAGAAACACTTTTCTTCCCATAGCCATTCTGCATTTTTTATCTTCTTTACTTCGGCTATGTTGACGATTTCTTGATGTGTCAAAATGTCCCCCTTCTCTTAGGGTGCGTTTATGCTGCCACCTCGCTGCTCGCTGTGTCTTCTCCTGCAGCTGTTACATTTCAGCTGAATGCACAACTGCAGTGGCGGGAAGCGTCAAAGATGTTCTCCACATCGTCTGACGAGAGTTACAGTGATTAGTTCGCTACAGAAATGTTGTTATTGAATAGGAGAAAAAAAAGGGTAGGTATGGAGTGCGTCCTTTGAATGCTGAACGTCCTGACTACAGATACTTTCACAAGTACTACCAACACTTCATAAACTATCCAGGTCGCTTTAACAGGCATAATAATCTTCTGCTTCAGATCCTCACTCATTGCTGCCTGTACTGAAACTAATAAGCAATATTGTGCGCCATGGGCATGAAAGTTCCACGCGCATAACAGTCAAACGCTGCTCTGCTAGTGTGACCTTGAAGCAACCAATCACAGTGCAAGTTTCAGGCCGGGCGGCGATGGTCGTAGCGCGAAACACAAACCAGTTAGACATCATCGCCTGGCGAGGATCGTAGCTAGCGGCGATCAGCGAGCTAGGCGAGCTGAATTGGTGCACGCTAAATGAGCCGGTAAGACTCTGTGGGTTTGATTCATCATCGCCGTGCAATGTTGGCGAGCAGCGAGTAGCGACGTGGCAGCATAAACGCTCCCTTAGTCAGGATATGGGAGAAACTCCTTTTCTCCCCATTTCCACTAAGCACCTCCTCATTAGTTACGTGATCTACCCATCTAATCTTCGCCATTCGTCTGTAGCACCACATTTCAAAAGCTTCTATCATCTTTTTGTCTGAACTCCTTATCGTCCACGTTTCACTCCCATACAATGCTACACCCTAACATATAAATTAATATTGAATGGCAAGAAATTTCGCTTCTTCAGAAACACTTTTCTTCCTGTAGCCATTCTGCATTTTGTATCTTCTTTACTTCGGCCGTCAGAAGTTATCTTGCTACCCAAATAACAAAACTCATCTACTACTTTTAGTGCCTCATTACCTAATCTAATTCCTTCGGCATCGCCTGACTTTCTGAGGCTACATTCCACTGTTCTTGTTTTACTCTTTTGATGTTCATCTTATACCCTCTTTTCAAGACAATGTCCTCTCCATTCGATTGCTCTTCAAGATCCTTTGCGGTTTCTTCTCCCTGAACTTTAATTCCCTCTCCAAATTTCTCCTTGCATTTCTTCACAGCTTGCTCAATGTACAGATTGAACAACATTGGGGAAAGGCTACAACCCTGTCTTACTCCCTTCCCAACCACTGCGACCCTTTCATGCCATTCAACTAATATCCGCTGTCTGGTTTTTGTATAAGTTGAATATAACTCTTCGCTCCGTAAATTTTATCCCTGTTACCTTGAGAATTTGAAAGAGTTTATTCCAGTTGACATTGTCAAAAGCTTTCTCCAAATCTACAAATACTAAAAACACATGTTTGTCTTTCCTTAGCCTATCTTCTAAGATAAGTCGTAATCCGTGCATTGCCTCCCGTGTTCCTACATTTCTCCTAAATTCAAACTGATCTTCCCCAAAGTTGGATTCCACAAGTTTTTCTATTCGTCTATAAATAATTTGTATTAGTATTTTGCAACTATGACTTATTAAACTGATAGGTCTGTAATTTTCACATTTGTCTGCACTTGTTTTCTTTGGAGTTGGAATTATTATATTCTTCTTGAATTCGGAGGGTATTTCCCCTGTCTCAATACATCTTGCATACCAGGTGGAACAATTTCTTCATGACTGGTTCTCCTAACGATATCAGCAGTTCAGACGAAATATCATCTATTCCAGGGGTCTTGTTTCGACTCAAATCTTTCAGTGATCTGTCAACTTCTTTTCGCAGTATGGTATCTCCTATCTCCTCTTCCTCCACTTCGTCTTCCATTTCTACAATACTGCCTTGAAATGTATTTCGTTTGTAAAAGCCCTCTATATATTCCTTCTACATTTCAGCTTTTCCCTCTTGCCACTCCTGCTTAGCCAGTCTGCACTTCCTGTCAATCTCATTTTTCAGACGTTTGTAATCCCTTTTGCCTCCTTCACTTGATGCATTTTCACATTTTCTCCTCACACCAATTAAGTCCAGCATATCATGTGTTATCCAGGGATTTCTATTAGGCCTTGTCCTTTTGCGTAAATGATCCTCTGCTGCTTTCACTATGTCTCAGAGCTACCCATTCTTCTTCTACTGTATTACTTTCCCCTGTTTCAGCCAATCCTTGCCTAATGCTCCTTCTGAAACCCTCAACCTTCAGTTTGTCCATGTTCCATCTCCTAACTTTGCTACCTTTCTGCAGTCTCTTTCTGCAGTCTGCACTTCCTGTCAATCTCATTTTTCAGACGTTTGTAATCCCTTTTGCCTCCTTCACTTGATGCATTTTCACATTTTCTCCTCACACCAATTAAGTCCAGCATATCATGTGTTATCCAGGGATTTCTATTAGGCCTTGTCCTTTTGCGTAAATGATCCTCTGCTGCTTTCACTATGTCTCAGAGCTACCCATTCTTCTTCTACTGTATTACTTTCCCCTGTTTCAGCCAATCCTTGCCTAATGCTCCTTCTGAAACCCTCAACCTTCAGTTTGTCCATGTTCCATCTCCTAACTTTGCTACCTTTCTGCAGTCTCTTAAGTTTTACCTTCAGTTCATTACGTTATGGTCAGAGTCTATTTCTGCCCCTGGGTATGTCTTATAGTTTAAAACCTGGTTCCTAAATCTATTCATTACCATTATAAAGTCAATCTGGTACCGTTCAGTGTCTCCTGGTCTCTTCCACGTATACAGCCTTCTTTCATGATGATTAAACCAAGTGTTGGCGATCATTAAATTGTGCTCTGCACAAAATTCTACGACGCGATTTCCTCTTTTATTTCTTTTCCCCAGTTCATATTCACCTACAACATTTCCTTCTCTTCCTTTTGCTGCTACCGTGGAGAGGAGGCTGAGGGGAGAGCTCGTGACGCCTGCCAAGAGGACACGGACATGTCCGTAGTGCCGGCGTTTGACGGGAAGTGGTGGTGGGACAGCTGCTACCTGCCGCCGGTCTAGCCATCATGGGACATCTTACGGAACTGATGGACATCCTCCCTCGCACCACAACCGCGCGTGTGACCAGGCCCTTACGGAGGTTTCCCGTCTGTATATATTACTTCTGGAATATTTTACCCAAGATGACGTCATCATCATATTCATACAAGACCAGCTCAGTCAATCATCCAGACTGTTGCCCCTGTGACTACTGAAAAGTCTGCTGCCCCTCTTCAGGAACTACGCGTTTGTCTGGCCTCTCCACAGATTTTTGTCTGTCGTTGAGGCACGCAAGCCACCGCATCTCGACAATGTCTGTGGTTCATGTGGATGGGCTAATCAACTCCACATATACCCTCCCCTCTGTGGTTGCACCTACGGTAAGGCTATCTGTAGTGTTGAGGTGTGCAAGGTTATTGATAATGTACATTCATATCTTCGTTTTTGAAGGTGAAAAATCGCCTTTTGTTTTCTGTAACTGATTTTTTTTTCTCCCGGATGCGTTTCGCCTTTTATTTTAAAGGCATCTTCAGTGGGATCTAGAAATAATTTTTTGTGAGATGTATTGTTTCCAGATTATAAACAGTGCACATATTTTTTTACGTAGAAGAAGAAGTTTTTATACTTACATTCTCGTTGTCTCTTCAACTGACTTCTGCTGTTTCCTCCATCTGATCAAGGCCACATGTTACACATTTTACAACTAACATAATTTCGCATATTTGTACACATTTTAGATGTGTTTTGCAACACCTCCAAAGTGTGTACAAATATGTTAGTTATAAAACATGCAACATGTGTTTAGCAACACCTCCAAAATGTGTACAAATGTGCGAAATTATGTTAGTTATAAAATGTGTAACATTTGGCCTAGACTAGATGTAGTAAACACCTCCAAAATGTGTACAGATATGCGAAATTATGTTAGTTACAAAATGTGCAACATGTGTCCTTGACCAGTAGGCGCATCATGCGTACAGTAATAGTGACAACGCCAAGACATTTCATACAGCTAACCTTAAACTATAGCTACTTTGAGTTACCCTTACCTGTGATCGGTCACAAAGGAGTAACACCTGGAGATTCATCGCTCTACAGGGGCTTAGTGGGGACGCGTTAGGGGAAGGATGACAGTAAAACGATCCTTCGTACAGTGCTCAGCCAAAGCAGCCTTTGTAGTTTGAGACATAACTCTCAGAGGGGTGACAAGTTTGACACACTGACACTCTTGGTGATAGGTGGGAGACAATGCTTTGCTGAAATGTATTAGTAAAATTATCCATGATTCAACAAAAACTAGAAGTAGAAATCTGGGATCTTTGGAGAAAGCCTGCTCACAGGTTTTCATCAAGTCCAGAACGTCAGTAGGAACCAAAAGACCAGGCTCGGTGACATCGTTCAACTCTCATATGTGGCAAAAGGCGAGTGTAAATAACTTCCGAATTGGCTGAGTACTCCGGAGTGAAGAGAGATTACTAGGCTAGTTCAGTTGGTTATAACGTTTGAAATAGTCCGAGATGTGAAGGACGTAGCGGTGCATTATACAGAATTACGAATTATATCTTTTCATAATACAGTGTTACTTTTTCATCTTTGATATAAGCAAATGTCCTTGTTTGATGGCAAGTGGCTTATTATTCATTTTATGTGTAGCTATAGCGAATATTCTTTTTACGACTAAACTGCTCATTGATTTTAATAAAATTTGGTAGGTACATAACTCGAACGTTTAGGAGAAACAATGACTTCTTAGAAAGTATGTACCATAAAATATTTTAAACGATATAATATCATAATATCGTTGTATGCTGCCACTACAGACTGCCACTATAAAAACTGATAAAAAAATCTAATCATATAACCAGTGCTGCTGCACATATACAGATAAGCATTACATCAGCTTCTGCAATCAATTGGGCAGCAAATAAACAACAACAATATTATAAGTAATAACACCTGATGATGGCCTAAGGCCGAAATAAGCTTATAGTGAGTTAATAAAGTTTAAAGCAGTGTTAAAATAATTTATAATTATTGTGGTATTGAATATGTCAATCAAAGACATACTCCACGCTGCGGCCCCAGAGAACGAAAAAAATATAAATAAATAAATAAACAAAATTTTTACTGACCAGAAGAAGCACGAAAGTTCATAGTTACGAAAATGGTTTTATTGGTTTGGTGTATGAATAGCAGTGGTTTAATATATATTTCAATATTATTTTTAAAATGCAGCTAAAACGCTTAACTATGTAGATGAAATTTGGTATGAAGACAGCTTGAACACCATGAGAAAGACCAGAGCATGGCCTACATTGGACGGATAAAAACTATCATATTTTTTACATTAATAAATATAATCAAGTTAAAAATAATTCAATGGCTTGACGCATGCTTACGTGAACAAGCTGGTTTGTGAGGCCGGCTGACGCTACAACAGCTTGCTTACTCAACATTACTTACCATAACAAAACTACTGGTACACGTCCCCAGCTGCTGCTTAACAACTGCTATGTAATTGTTTCATTACCTTTGAAGCCGATTATGTGGTTAATGCTACATTTTGTGTGTTTAGAGCTGAGAGTTGAGTCTTTCATGAAATTGCACTAACGAAACATTCAACATATAATATTTACTCCATATTGCACATTAGTAGTAATAGCAAATAGTGTTTGAAGTGTTTCTCGTTTGTTTGCAAATTCAAAATGTTCAAATGTTTGTATAGTCTATGGGACTTAACTACGGGGTCATCAGTCCCTAAACTTACGAACTACTTATGAACTACTTACGAACTAGGACGGCACAAATATCCATGCCCGAGGGGGGATTCGAGCCCCCGACCGTAGTGGCCGTGCAGACCGTGATTGGAGCGCCTCAGTCCCCTCGGCAAACGCGGCCGGCGTTTGCAAATTGTATCACCATAAATTTTATTATTATTGTGGTTCTTCAATTTCTCCAGGTGTATTTCATGACGAAATAGTTCTCGGGTGAACAGCCTGGCAGTGGCGGAGTGACCGAGCGCATTGAGGCACTATGCTCTGATGCGCGAGAACGTTTCCCGTCTGGTGTTCAAATCCTCCATCTGGCATGGATGTCTGTGCTGTCTTTCGTATAAGTTAGTTTATAAGTAGTTTGTAAGTTTAGGGTTGAAGACGCCGCAGTTAAGTCCCATAAGCTTAACAAACAGTTGAACTTCTTTTGAACAGCCTGGTGTCTGTGTTCATAGGACAAAATATTTCGGCAATCGACGTGTTGCTATCATGAGGTGTACTAATGTACTGCCATGGAGGAGTCCTGCGTGAAGTAAATATCAATTTCCCCCTTCTTCTTCGGGCGTCCCACCTGAGCCCATCGCGGACAGCAGTTCCCCACAAAACGGGATGAATGCCATAGCCGTATTTTCCTCAGGTTACACGAAAGGGCAAATTCGGAAAAGTTCTACGTCCCACAGCACAACGATCGGAAATTGATGAGCCTGAGGAAAAGACGGCCATGGCATTCATTCCGTTTTGTGGGACCTTATCGGGAAAAATTGGACGCATTTTATGCAGATACCAAGTTAAAACCATCTTCTGCCCTCCCGTAAAAACCAGAGCACTTCTTGGCAGTGTTAAGGACGACCTTGGTCTGTGTAAATCAGGGGTTTACAAGATACCGTGCCAATAATGCAGTGAGGAATACCTAGGACAGACTATTCGCACCACTGAAGAACGATGCTGCGATCACGAAAGCCACATGAGATTGCAACAGCCAAATAATCCGGCAATGCCGGCGAACCTCTACGGCATGGATTATGACCAGACCAAGGTCTTAACAGAAAATACTGGGACTGTATCGTCAAAGAAGCTATAGAGATCAGAATAAGGAAACTGAATCGAGACAACGGCTGTTTTCTCAGGAAATCCTGGGAACTCACAATCACCCTCATTAAGACGAAGCATGAAATATCTTATAGTGTACTGACATTGAGGGCGGAGGGAGAAACAGATGTAACGCCACCGCCGGCGGACCCTCCTGGGCGCGGACCTGGAGATCTAGGACTGAACACTCAGACGGCGGGCGAGAGAAGGCGGGACCTGAACTGAACCTTGGACCGGGAGCGGACCGCGATGGCCACAGACGGGGCGCACGAAGAAGGGGGAATCTGATATATACCTCACGCAGGACTCCACCATTGCAGTACATCAGCACACCTGATGATGTCTACACGATCGATTCCCGAAATATTTATGCTATTAACACCTCCACCAGGCTGTTCGCCAGAGAACTATTTCGTCGTTATCACTGTTGTTGTGGTCTTCAGTCCTGACACTCTTTTGATGCAATTCTCCACCCTACCCTGTCCTCTGGATGCCTCTTCATCTCTGAATAAGAAGGTAGCCCACATCTTTTTTGAACTTGCTTACTGTAATCGTCTCTTGCTCTCCCTCTGCGATTTTTCGAATGATCCAATGTTAGTAATTCTTTGAAACATTTTAAAAGACGTAAAACGTGTTACTACTTACTAAATGTTGAATATACTCGATATGGTGATCCGTCCGTCGGATGTGGACCTTAAGATCGGCAGCCCCCTTTGTCCTGTTCGAGAGGAGTAGGCTACGTGCCATCACTGAGTATCACCCTCTCCTCCCATCCTCACCAACGCGAACGCTACACTACACACGCACCCGTTACAGTCACCTAAAATTAACATAGACACTTCAGCGCATAGTTCTCACATTTCGCGAAGGAAAGGTGCCTGTGGGCGTGAAGGATAGGGAAAACTTTCCAATTAAGTGGCTGAATCTGCCCTTGGAGGTCTCCTAGCCATTTATGCCATACGACTTTACACTACACGTTTCATTCCCATACAATGCTCCATTCCAGACAAATACTTTCAGATAGGACTTCCTAAAATTTAAACTAATATTGGATGTCAACAAGTTCCGCTCCTTCACAAATGCTTTCCTTCCTATAGCCATTCTGCATCTCATATCTACTTTCCTTCAGCCATCAGAAGTTATTTTTCTACGCAAATAAGAAAACTCATCTACTACTTTTATTGTCTCATTACCTTATCTAATTCCTTGAACAATGCCTGATTTTCTTATACTACATACCATTATCCTGTTTTAAATTTGTTAATGTTCCTCTGATCATAACTTGTTGGTTATGATCTGTAGGCTGAAACTGAAGAAACTACAAAACGGTAGCAAAATAAGGAGATGGGATCTGGTTAAATTGAAGGAACCTGAAGTTCTTACGAATTTCAGAGGGAGCTTTAGGCAACAATTGACAGAAACGGGGAAAAATAAAACAGTAGAGGGGGAATGGGTAGCATTGAGAGATGAAATAGTGAAGGCAGCAGAGGACAAAATAGGTAGGAAGGCAAGACCTACAAAAAATCCTTGGATATCACAGGAGATACTAAATTTAATCGATGAAAGGAGAAAATATAAAAATGCAGTAAATGAAACAGGCAAAATGGAGTACAGAAGACTAAGAAATGAGATTGACAGGAAGAGCAAAGTGGCTAAGTAGGAGTGGTTAGAAGGCAAATGCAAGGATGTTGAACAATGTATAAATAGGGGAAAAATAGATACAGCCTACAGGAAAAAAAAGAAACATTTGGAGATAAGAAAAACAGCTCTATATCATGAATATCAAGGACTCTGATGGAAACCCAGTTCTCAACAAAGAAGGGAAAGCTGAAAGGTGGAAAGAGTATATAGAGAGGCTCTATGAAGGAAATGAACTTAGCGGCAATATTGTAGAAAGGGGAGAAGAAGTAGATGAGGATGAAGCAGGAGATACTATACTGAGAGATGAATTTGACAGAGCACTGAAAGACCTAAGTCGAAACAAGGCCCCTGGAGTAGATGATATTCCCTCAGAGCTACTGAAGTCTCTGGGAAAACCAGCCATGACAAAATTGTTTAACCTGGTGTGTAAGATGTATGAGACAGGTGAAGTACCCTCAGACTTTAAGAAAAATGTTATAATCCCCATTCCAAAGAAAGCAAGTGCAGTCAGTTGTGAAAACTACAGAACCATCTGTTTAATAAGTCATGGTTGCAAAATATTAACACGAATTATTTACAGAAAGATGGAAAAGCTTGCACAAAAACCAGACAGCGGTTGTCAGAGTTGAAGGGCATGAAAGGGATGCAGTGGTTGGAAAGGGAGTAAGACGGGGTTGTAGCCTTTCTCCAATGTTATTCAATTTGTACATTGAGCAAGCTATAAAGGAAAGCAAGGAGAAATTTGGTGAAGGTATTAAAGTTCAGGGGAAAGAATTAAAACATTGCGTTTTGCCGACGACATAGTAATTCTGTCAGATACAGCAAAGGACCTGGAGGAGCAATTGAACGGAATGGACAGTGTGCTGAAAGGTGCATATAAGATGAACATTAACAAGAGCAAAACTAGGGTAATGGAGTGCAGTCTAAGAAAATCAGGTGATGCTGAAGGAATTAGATTAGGTAACGAAGCAATAAAGGAGGTAGATGAGTTTTGTTACTTGGGCAGCAAAATAACAAATGATGGTCGCAGTACAGAGGATATAAAATGCAGAATGGTAATGGGTAGAAAAGCGTTCTTGAAAAAGAGTAATTTGTTAATATCGAATATTGATTTAAGCCTAAGGCAGTCCTTTCTCAAGGCATTTGTATGGAGTGTTGCGTTGTATGGGAGTGAAACATGGACGATAAACAATGCGGACAGGAAGAGGATTGAGACTTTTGAAATGTGGTGCTACAGAAGAATGTTGAAGATTAGGTGGGTGGATCGCGTAACTAATGAGGAGGTACTGAACAGAATTGGGGAGAAAAGAAATTTCTGGCATACCTTGATTAAAAGAAGGGATAGATTGGTAGGGTACATTCTTAGACATCGAGGAATTGTGAATTTAGTGTTGGAGGGAAGCGTGTGGGGTAAAAACCGCAGAGGAAGACCAAGAAATGGATACAGTAAGCAGATTCAGACAGATGTAGGTTGCCTTTCTTATGTGGAGATGAAGAGGCTTGCTCAGAATAGGGTATTGTGGAGAGCTGCATCAAACCAGTCTCCAGACTGAAGACCACAACAACGTTCCTCTTATAACCTCCTTTCAAGACACAGTCCATTCCTTTCAGTTGCTCTTCCAGGTCCTCTGTTGTCTCTGAAATAATTACTGTGTCATGAGCAAACCGCAAAGTTTTTATTTCTTCTCTCTGAACTTTAATTCCTTCTTCAAATTTCTCCTAGCATTCCTTCACATCTTAATCAGTGCACTGATTCAATAACATTGGTGAAAGGCTACAACCCTGTCTTACTCCCTTTCCAACCTCTGCAACTCTTGCATGCCCTTCGACTCTTACAACTACTGTTTGGTTTCTTTACAAGTTGTGTATAACTTGTTGTTCCCTGTATCTTACCCCTGCTATCTTCAGAGTTTGAAAGAGTGTATTTTAGTCTACACTGTGAAAACCTTTCTCCAAATCTACAAAAGCTAAGAACACAGGTTTGCTTTTCCTTAAGCTATCTTCTAAGATCAGTCGTGATCTGAGTATTGCCTCATGTTTTCCAATATTTCTCCTAAATCCAAATTGATCTTCCCCAGAGCCAGATTCTATCACGTTTTACATTCGTCTGTAAATAATTCGTGTTAGTATTTTGCAACCATGACTTATTAAACTGATAGTTCGGCAATTTTCACGCTTTTTTTCACTTCCTTTCTTTGCAGTTAAATCTATCATATGCTTCTTGAAGTCTGAGGGTACTTCCCCTGTCTCATACATTATGTATGACTGGTCCTCCCAACCATTTCAGCAGTTCAGACGTAATATCATCTACTCCAGGGGACTTGTTTCAACTCAAATCTTTCAGTGCTCTGTCAAATTCTCCCAGTATCGTATCTGATACATCATCTTCCATTTATAGAAGAGTGCTTGATGTACATTTTCTTTGT
Organism: Locusta migratoria; assembly: GCA_026315105.1. Lineage (NCBI taxonomy): Eukaryota > Metazoa > Arthropoda > Insecta > Orthoptera > Acrididae > Locusta > Locusta migratoria. Next base: position 726,462,143 of record CM048744.1, on the reverse strand, counting down.
ATGGGCCCTCTAGATATTCCTTTCACCTTTCAAATTTCCCTTCTTTACCTAGTACTGGCTTTCCATCTTAGCTCTTCACATTCATGCAGCTACGTTTCTTGTCTACAAATGCCTCTCTTTGTATTTTCCTGTGGGCTCAAAACAAATGTTCAAATGTTTGTAGAGCTTATGGGACTTATCTACGGGGTCATCAGTCCCCAAACTTACAAACTACTTATGAACTAGCTAATACTAAGGACGGCAAAAATATCCATGCCCGAGGGGGGATTCGAACCCCCGACCGTAGTGACCGTGAAGAACGTGACTGGCGCGCCGCAGACTGCTCGGCCACCGAGGCCTGCTTCCCGTAGGCTATCTCTATATTTCCCCTAGTTATATATTCTTCTTCACTTGCTGCTTTTTTATATTTTTTCCTTCCATCAGTTAAGTTCAGTATCTCCTGTGTTATCCAAGGATCTCTGTAATACTTCGTCCTTCTACCTACCAGCCACCTTCACTGCAGGGTACCTCAGTGTATTCTTCTTCTGCTGTATTACTTTCCTTCGTTTCGGTCAATACTTGCCTAATGCTCCCGCTGAAACTCTCAACAGCCGCGGCGGATAGGCCAAGCGCATTACGTTCCCCGTCGGGGGTTCGGACATGGATGTTTGTGCCATCTTTAGTATAAGCTAGTTCATAAGTAGTTTGTAAGTTTAGGGACTGATGACCCCGCAGTTACGTCCCATAACCATTAGAACATTTTTATTTTGAAGCTCTCAACAATTCTGGTTACTTCAATTTATCCAGGTTCCGTCTCCTTACTTTTCTACCTTTGTCCAGTATCTTAAATTTTAATCAACAGTTATAACCAATAAGTTATTGTCAGAGCCTATTATCTGCCGCTGGATATGTCTTACAGTTTAAAACCTGTGTTTGAAATCTATGTCTTACCATTATAAAGACAATCTGGTACCTTCCGGTGTCTCCTGGTCTCTTTCATGTATACCACCTTCTTGCGTGGTGCTTAAACCATGTACCTGTGATGATTAAACTTTGCTTTGTGCAAAATTCTACCATACGACCTCCTCTTTCATTCCTTTTTCCCAGTCTATCTTCACCTACTATTTCTCCTTCACTTCCTTCGCCAACTACGAGTTCCAGTCCCCTATGACCCTTAAGCTCTCTTCCCCCTTAAATGCCTGCATAACTTCTTTTATCTTTTCATACACTATTTCAATCTCTTCATCATCGCCAAAGATAGTTAGCATATAAACGTCTACAATTGTGGTCGGTGTTGGCTTCGTAACTATCTTTGCTACGATAATGCGTTCACTGCGTTGTTCATAGTAAATTATCCGAATTCCTATTTTCTTATTCATTATTAGACCAACACCTTCACCAGCCGATGACCTATTGGGTAACTCCTGGCTACCGCTTGGTTAACTGTTCCTGCATTTGTTATTAATTAATTTGTATTTGTGTATGTCTTATATATGTTGTTGGTCGATTTTTAAAACCTTTCTGAGCAGGTCCGGCCACCTAGTGGTACCCCTCCTGTGTAGTATTTTATTTCGCAGGTTTGAGACCAGTCTATTTTGTGATCGTTGGGCCTTTCCGTAGAATTGCCGTGCAGTGCTCCTCGTCCTGTCTTTGATCAGTGGCACCCCCGTTATTTCATGCAGCTCCTTGTTTGGGAAGTCCCTCGATAGATGCAATGCCAACCGTAGTACCCTACCTTGTAGGCCTTTCAACACCACATTCCCAGAACTCATTTTGTATTTATAACCCTGTACTCACCCGATTTCTCCTTTCAAATTTTCTAATGCATCTACCCGATTAAGGGATAGAACATTCCACGCCACGATGCAAAGAATGCCTGTTTTGTATTGTTGACAGCCTCCTGAGTAGTCCCTGCCCGGAGATCCGAATGGAAGACTTCACCTCCGGAATATTTCACCCGAGAAGATGTCATCATCATATGTTCATACAGTAGAGCAGCATGTTCTCAGGGAAAGTAACGTCTGTAGTTTTCTCTCGCCTTCAAACCGTAAGTAGCAGCTGCATGGAAAGCCATGTTAGCTGATGTTACAACGCAAGCGCAGTCAATCATCCAGACTGTTGCCCCTGTAACTACTGAAAAGGCTGCTGTCCCTCTTCAGGAACCACACGTTTGTCTGGTCTCCCCACACATATCCCTCCGCTGTGGTTGAGGCTACGATACGTCTATCTGTGCCGTTGTGATATACAAGCCTAAGGTAAAAATAGGTAAAGCAGTCAACAATCCGAAGATTGGTTTGAACACCACAGTGCTTTACTAGGCATGGCCCTATTTGGAGGTGGTATGCCGTTGCCTTTCTCCGACCTTCGAACTGACTTACCCAGCCAGTTATAGGGGACCTACAGTTTAACGTGAGTTCCGAACCACGGTGCTACTCGGTATTTTTCGCATGAGCAATACTGCCAGAGGTGAAAGAAGTGGAAAGTGACATAAACATCCTAGGACCTGGCGGGGATCGAACCCGTGACCTCTGGATTTGTAGTCTGGCACTCTACCACTGTGCAGCCGAGGCGCACTACTTAAATAGATTTCTATTACTTTAACAGCTTTTATCTTGTTCTGAATGGCCTTTATCAGCTATTTCTCAGCATATCATTGTAAGTCACATATTTTAGTCTGGTGTTTCCCTCAACTATATGTATACATTGCACTTTAACCTTTTAGAATGCTGTAACTTTGCATTCCCTTGTAGGTGTTACAATTAACTCATCGTAATTTGAAGACGGCAACAAACGTACCTACAAAAGGTGAAAAAAATATGTCCATTGTTACTCAATATGAAAGTATCAATGTCTCAGATAAGAATTCAACATTCACCCCAATATCTTTGATTTGCCCAATCACGTAAAATATCTAGCAGATCGCAAACAAAATTTAAAATTTTAAATTACTGTTTCCACATAATTCCTCATATAGTATAGACGAATATTTCATTGATACTGGTAGCATATATAGCATAGTAAAAGATATGTTTACTTTGATGTTAAATTCAATTGTAATGGCAGTAATAACAGCTTTATTAATTAGATCTGCCATACTCCTTTATACATACACTCCAGTGTGTAAATAAATAAGCTAAAAAGAGAAACAGGGCTTAATGTGCATTTATCAATATTTCTGTGAATTAAGTTTTTGTTACTACCAAAGTTATGGAATTTTATCAACGAAGAGCTACAGCATGTTGTCGAAACATGTGTAAAACTTGAACTATAACATTGATAGACTAAAGAGTACCCAGTTTAAACTGTTTTTCGTGTTAATTTCCTCAATTTATATCAACCAATGAAAATGACGCTTTAAGTAGTAATACGGTAATACCTACGTTACAAGAAACAAATGGAAAAAAAAGAAAAGCACCTTAGACTAACTGAAAGGAAAATATTCTGTCATATATCTTTATTATTTTATTTTCCTCCATACAATATACAAATTAATAGATCCTTAAACACTTAATATGCATAAATAAATACTTTACAAGCAGTCAAAAATTAATTCATTACACATGCAACAACAGCATTTTTGCCCAAGGTTTTGGAATTATTTGCATAGTCAATTTTAATAGGAAAGTTATTATTTGTGCATTATGATATGTTCGAAGTAACAGAGTGATAGACAAATTGTTCTTTAGATAAAGACAAATGGTTTTAGTTAATTGATGAAGTTGCAGCACAAGATAACAGTAAATAGGTACATTAAAATATGTTAACTGATATTTGTTTTTCATAAGCAACAGTGAATTGATAAATGACCAGAACACCATAAGTGCTACAGTATGGAGTAGATAAAGTTGAAGCGTTTTAGGCAGCACAAAAAGAGCCGTAAAAGTAAGGTCCGACATTAATAAGGCAGCCAGTTCACAGTGTGGAAAAAATCTTCGCGTGCACTGGTTGATAGTGTGCTCCGCTAAATCTGAAATCAGCCGGTTCAAAAGTAAAAGGTCTTCAAATGTGTATTTTTACCCGGATACATTTCAGAACAATTTGTTAATCAGTGGCTTCAGAACATCATTGTCTTGTAGTTACATGATACACACTCTTTACATAACGCATTTGCTTCCATTTTACACAAGCGAAGAACTTTTGTGAAGTGGCGGCTTTAGTATAAAAAAATACAAAAATGTACTTAGAAAGAAGTGCATGATAGTAAAGTATTGGATGTTAATTTGGTGAATAATGATAAAGAATTAGTTGAAAAATGTTCTCGTAGAAGAATTTTTTTATCATAAATCATGAGAAGGATTTTTGTTACTTACGTTGAAATAGAATGTGAAATAAATATTGTGAGTTTTCATGAGAGTAAATGGACAATAGTTAGTGACAGTTGCGAAATTTATTTTCAGCTTATTTTGTATTCTCGTCGTTGTGTGGTTCCTAAATCTTAAAAGAGAGCTATTGTCCCGTGCCTTTTGTGATAAAGAGAAGACGTTGTACCACTGAATGTACTTCCAAGACGAGTTCTCATCTTACAGACTAAATTTAGTAAACAAAATTCAGTGGCAGGATTGTTTTCCAATTTCTGAAGTTTAATATCATTGTAGCATACTTTGCTTTGTTTAAGATTAAATACAAATTTATTCATTACTTTTCTTACCAATTCACGTTTACAAATTCTGCACCTAAATACCTAGCTTCTCTATAAAATATGCTACGGTGTAAGATTTCTTTATTGTTGAGTTTTGAAAGCGCTGTCCTACCGTAATTATCATTCTTACATCGTAACCCGGAACCTTTGCGGCTACCGTCCACTAAGTCCAAATACTAAACTAACTTTGACTGTGGTGTTCTCATGGCGTTGTTGATAATACATGTTGAATACTACTTAGCAGTTGCCATTTGATATTCTCAATATGGGTATGCATTTTTAATTTAGACTCTATGTGCCTAATAAGCTTTCTAAACATTCCATTCTGCTAGTCGGCAGGAATCTTCACAACCGTACGCGGAGAAACGTACAAAAAAGGAAGGGTTCTCAAGCGAAATGTCAGTTTTGTATTAAATCTGCTCTTGATACGTCTTATAATTTGACGACAGCTCATTCGAGGTTTATAATTGACTAATGGATGGGTTATGGATACGGGAGTTCATAGCTCACCTCACCAGCTCTCCCAATGGCAAAAATCTCCCGATCAATGGGAATCGATCATATAATTCTTTACTGTGAAATATGAGGCATCTGACATCCAAATTATGACATGACGATGGAAATGTGTGATGAACAGTGCGGAATTAGATACAGCTGTCTTTGGTCGAAAAGTTTTATTACAAAAAGAAATAGTCACTGTATTTTTCTAGTAACAGAGGTGCGTAACAATACAGCTCCAGATAACTGTAGTGTAAAAACTCTCTTGTAGTGGAAATAGATAACCTGAACTCATTCTAAACAGCAAATGATGCGTTCAAAGCGTACTTACGAAAATGTCACGCTGGACAATATTTTTTACAGATTAATATACCGATAGTATGTAAATAACAGATAAAATGTTTCGAATATTTATAACTAAAACTAGTAGACACGTAAGAACCGATTTCAGTCCTGATGACTGTTGACTCTTAATCTGGCATTATCATGTTAGATATGCACATCATTTCATCTGTGGCCGATGGCCGATATTTGGATTCAACTAAATTCTGAGATCTTGTCGATATAGTTTTTGGTGAAAACGAAAAAACGATGTTCGTTACAGCTGAATACATTTACAAACAGTATCAAAGAAGTGCCTTGGAAACAACAGTGAGAAGTTCAAAATTTGTGCTTAGAAATTAACGTGTAGCCGAACAACATGTGCGCCGTTTAGTGTCCACTTACACAACTCCATTTTCAGTCTTTGAAGTTAATTACAATGAAATTGTCAATGTCCTTATATTATCTTAATAAGGATTACAATAATCAAAATTGATCCAATCAAAGACATTATTTTATCCCAAAAATGCAAATTATGACTTTCAAGATTAGAACAAAAGTTATAATCAACAGTACTATCAACTTTTTTTTATATTTTAGTTTTACAGCGAGAGTGTTGTCTTTATCATAATACAAATTATGAATCCCAGGAACAATTGTGTTATTTTTTGTGATAATACTTGAGGTGACATAAATTTGTTGTATCTTTTGCACCAAATTCAATCTTCTAGAATGTTTTACATAGCCGCAGTTCCTCGCTCTAGGTTGTGTATTCAGTCTAAAGCAGTACATAAAAATTATTTAATTTATATGTTCGACGTACCATGGGGGTCTTACATTGCTTCCTGGTAGGTATAGTTTGTGCAAGAAGACTTTATATACTTATTCCCAGGAAAAATATCATTATGACTGGGAGTTTCTCAACGATGAGCACTAAACGTCATACACATATTTATACTCAAACAACTTTACAGACAGAAAATACAAATAAAAATAATCACAATTTTCTAAAGGGGGTGAAGTAGTATGGTAGAATAGAAACTAAGTGGAGCATCACAAAGACGCCGACTGTGGCGCCGGCTGGTGTCGACCGCCGACATCTCACTTTGGCCTCGAATCTGCAACAAGAAACGTACGTAACGTTTTACATTTTGAAGACTCACAGTAAGTTAATTTCCACTATAATATTGTGGTAATATTGCAATATACGTTCATTAGAACATCATGAGAACAGGAACACAAATATTCTGTGAAGTCTACAGTGTTTGACGACTACCATAAACCAGCGTGAAATGATACAATGTGGTGAACTGAGATAAAATGCAGTGCTTGTACAATTATGTCTCCATACTGATATTTCAAACTAAATATTAGTGACGTTTCCTTAATATCTATTCAAGACCTCTGAACCAGACAATTGCTTTTTTTCCTGACAAGTCTGCTGCTCCTTGTATTGTTTACTTTGAGAGTTTGTATCGAGCATTTTAATGTTGTTTTATTCATTAAATACATATACTACATACGAGTAAAGTTGTTTTGCTTGTAAAAGGTAATAAATAATTATATTTCAAATCTGAAAAATCTTTTCTTAAAATATAAAAATTAAACATTGATTTTTCCCTCGGATAAATCTATTATTTCACTCCACTGAACCAAAATTCTACTGAATCTACTTAGGTTGAGCATACAATTGCGAAATCTTGTGAGTTCTCCTTATTTAGTTCTCGATATCCATTCTGGACTGACGACAGGAGGCGTTAAAACGGGTAACAGGGAATTTTTGAAATTGATAGGCCTGCACTGGGTATTTTTCGTGGCCAAACCCATGATGTGATATGCAGAGAACGTTGTTCCAAGAGAAAAGATTAACAATTAATGACACATGTGCGACATATCAGGGCCCGCTTTTCGATTTCCTGTTTAACGGATTTAGCCCTAGAGAACCCATTTGCCTTGTTTAATGAAGTATTCGATACCATTTATATATGTAAAAGTAAAAGGTCCACTAATGTGTAAATATTTTCTATATCCATAAGCGACAGATACTATAATTTTGTGTATACCATATCACTAAGACAATGCTTTATCTCTCATTACTTTACTTTCATTCGAAACTTGCCGCAAATGTAGATAATAATACAGTAATTAAGCAGCTTACTTTTCACAATATTAATGGAGTAAGCATTTCGAAACTCATTTTTCAGAACTAAAAGCCTTCTGCATAATTATATTATAATGTAAATAATGTTATAAAAATACTTCAACACACCTTAAGCTAGGCCGTCTTGACCACTCTCTGCCAAATTACTTTCGTTTAGTTACAATTTATAAAAATCTTGTAATAATGATAACATTGTTGACTGGTAACATAATGCAATTATTCGAATTATTACAAGAATATAATTACTAGCATTTTCTGCAGTTTTGTGATGTTTCCTAAACAATTTGACATAATAAGTTTGTAACGAAACTATATGGCTGTTTAATTATTTAACAATTTCAATTATATAAATAAATCAACACTGCTCTAATCATACATAGTACTTTTTAGTAGTATAATTATATTCGATCTATAAATATTTGTAAAATTGTCTGCTGTTTGTGTTGATTAATCTGATCTATGTCTTGTCTCCGAAAAACACCTACTTAATTCCTGGAACATAATTCAGAAATGTTATTGTACCATTCTGGAACTTTCTAGAACCTAGCATTACCTATAAATACGAATGTGCACCACAGTCAGGATTTTAGTTTGGTTCAGTCTCAGTTTGCAGTTTGGATGTAGTGTCTGTTACATATATATACAGGGTGTCCCGGCTATCTTGACCACCCAAAATATCTAAAATGAAAGCAAATGTGTTTTAACACAAACTTATGTTTTTTTAAACGGACACCCTATATTTTTCTTCAGCAATACGTAGCATGACAAATCACATTAACAATGGCGTTGATTGCATTCACCGGTATCAATGTATGGCTGGGGCCCATGAATGTACATATTTGTAAACATTCTAAAACGAAAGCAAATATGTTTTTTAACACAAACTTATATCTTTTTAAATGGACACCCTATATTTTTTCTTCAGCAATCCATAGCATGACAATTCACATAAACAATGGCGTTGATTGCATCACAATATTTCAATTACATCCCGAGATATTGCGACGCGAAGTTGACGCTTGAAATACGCGAAACGCGCGTCTAGCGCATGTCCTGAGACTCAGGCGAAAACCCCATGCTGCTCAGGAAGTGCGCTAGCCGCGCGTTTTGCGTATTTCAAGCGTCAACTTCGCGTCGCAATATCTCGGGATGTAATTGAAATATTGCGATGCAATCAACGCCATTGTTTATGTGAATTGTCATGCTATGGATTGCTGAAGAAAAATATAGGGTGTCCATTTAAAAAAATATAAGTTTGTGTTAAAAAAACATATTTGCTTTCGTTTTAGAATGTTTCCAAATATGTACATTCATGGGCCCCAGCCGTACATTGATACCGGTGAAAGTCGTTTTCCGATATCTGTTATTGTTCCAGAGATATTTTGGGTGGACAAGATAGCTGGGACACCCTGTATATGCCGCACAAAAAAGTGAGGAATAAACTGAAGCAATTGAGAGAATTCAAAAACTTGATTATATGACCCTCAACGTAGCAAAGTTTTTGATTGTGAAACTAAACGACCAGTTGCATTGTTAGAAAGTGTCATGAGTGACGGAAACCAGCAATGTTTGTAATACGGCAATGGAAGTAAGTTTTCTAAAACAATGCAGATGCCATACTTTTGTATCACCAAAAATCAAGACCATGACGTTACTCCCAATCTTCCAAAATCAACGAGTCTTCTCTACGATCGACTGAGATATTTTTAAAAAATGATTTATAAATTTTGCGTGAACAGATAATTTTTAAGAGACATACTATGCATCTGAGTTCACTACAACATTATTAGTACATGATATAACAGCCATTTCATATTTTGTATCACTTCACCTGGGGCGATTTAAAAGAATAAAGTTGTGATATTTCTGCCCCTTATTCGATCCAGTCAGAGTATGAATTTAATTTCGCAACTTTGTTCAAATATTATCGGAAAGGAGGGATGATTCAATAGGTTGAGTGAAAGAGAGACGGCAGATGTTGCACAGTTTATCATTCCTTTGGGACAACTCCGGCACAATACTAAGGGTATCATTTGATTGGCTGGCACTCCGAAAGGGCCAAACCTTCTGACTTCATTTATCAATATTTAAGAAACCAGGATTCAGAGAGTGCTTTTCGTTATTATTATTAACCTCTCATTAACAAGCTATCTTACTGTTGTTTGCAGAGTTATTTCATTAGAAAGCAAATTATCAAATGACAGTCGAAGCGATCCAGAAAGTTCGCTTTGCTTCAAATTGCGCTATCAACGCACAATGCCACAGCCACTTGAGTGTGGGCAAAGAGACAATGTAACAGTAGTGAGTTCGCTCAAGGCGCTAGCATGAAGTCGAGTGCATGCAGTTGTACGATGTAAACGTATAAACAGTGGGTTAAGAGCAGGATAGAACTGAATAAAAGTAGTGTATCATTTTATTAAGATATGTTTTTAATTTCATGTGAAGTTAGGTTTTTTCGAGGAGCTTAGTGTTTTATCTCCGATTTTAAGTGATTAACCTTAAAAACGAGAAAAACAACTCGCATCCAGAACTGGACTTACGAATTCGATCAAGTCTCAAAAGCTTTGAGACCACTACCAATTATAATTTTCAGCCTCACTTCAAGTATACCAGACATATAGCTTGAGTACTACTTATGTACTGGCATAACGCCATCTAACAAAGATCTCAGGTTAGTGAAAATTAATAGTGCTACTTTGTTACGCCCTGTCGAAGTACAACACAATTTGGCCCCCCAAATGTCGTGCATTCCTAGTATAACTATCACGGTAATGGACGCTCATAGTAATAAGGGTGAAGGTGAAGGAACTGAAAACCAGAATAAATCCAGGAATTCTGAGGGACTAATGTCAGAAAATCAGGCGATTCTGAAGGAATTAGATTAGGTAATAATAAGAATAGTAGGGAATTTTGTTATTTGGGTAGCAAAATAACTTCTGATGGCCGAAGTAGAGAAGATATAAAATGCAGAATTGCTATGGGAAGAAAAGTATTTCTGAAGAAGCGAAAATTGTTAACATCCAATACTAATGTAAATTTTAGGAAGCTCTATCTGAAAGCATTTGTCTGGAGTGTAGCATTGTATGGGAGTGAAACGTGAACGATATGGAGTTCAGACAAAAAGATGACAGAAGCTTTTGTAATGTGGTTCTACAGACGAATGATGAAAATAAGATAGGTAGATACGTAACTAATGAGGAAATGGGGAGAAAAGGAGTTTCTGGCATATCCTGACTAAGAGCAGGGAAAGGTTGGTGGGACACATTCTGAGACATCAAGGAATCGTCAACTTAGCATTAGAAGGAAGTGTGTGGGATAAAAATCGTTGAGGGAGACCGAGGGACGAATACTGTAAACAGATTCAAAGGGATGTAGGTTGCCAAACGTATTCTAAGATGAAGAGACTTGCACATGACAGGGTAGCGTGGAGAGCTGCATCAAACCAGTCTGCGGAGTGAAGACCACAACAACAACGAGGGACTAAAGTTACTTAAAGACCACCAGTAGTACGATTAACGTTTAACTGTCCTGTTATTTACCACCTCGCCACCTCACATTTTTATCAATCTTCAGACATCATTCTCCAGGACAGACTGTAAACTTATGCTACCATAGTTCATATTATCCCTTTTCCCCTTTTCCCACTATAAAGTAAAATATGATTATATGGATAAATTCTCCTAAGTCAGATCGAATCAACTATTTTGTAAAGATCTAATATTTTAATATGTGTCAATATGTTTTGAATGCGTTAATTATATCACTTCAGCATGTGGTGCGGTAACTCCAAACTTCGTAGGCGGTGATAATTTTGAGAATCTCAGTAAATGACGTCAGTTTCGTTAAACCGAGGCTTCCTGAACTTGGTTCTGGTAAACGCTTCCAGACTTCGTAAACCTGAACTCCCGAGACAGTGTTTCAACTGTATGATTCGTATTTTAGTGAAACCCATTTATCAAGCTTAATTAAGAACCACCTCTCACGTAAATGCCTAGCTTTCATGTTATAAAGATAGATCAATGTAAAACCCGGACGAGAGAGACGACGAGGAGCTGGTTCCATTCACAGGCGGCAGACTTCTACGTCACAGGAATACGAAAACTGTTCCACGATATGACAAGTACCTCAACTCTTCTGGTGGCTATGTCGAAAACTTTTCCAATCATTACTGTATCTGTTTCCAGGGAAGTTTTTCATGGTCTTTGTTAAAAAAAAAAAAAAGAGAGAGAAAGTCACTTTCTGGATGAGAGTCGTATGTGTATATAATGTCAGCAAACTGTGTTGCAAAACAGTTAGTAGTTAAAAAGAAATCAATTAAAACGTAATTGCAGGTACTGAATTTTGACCGCATGAAAAGCGAAAATGAAGTAATCAATAACCTTTTTTCTAATTTTTCCATTTCATAAGGCCGTCAGAGAGAAAAAGTTCCATTAACGTTTGAAATTGTATGTGAAGCTTCCTGGAGGCCCCTAACGCTATATCGCCGTCATCTTAAATACAAACAAATGGTTTGTAATTGAAATACACTACTGGCCATTAACACTGCTACACCAAGAATAAATGCAGATGATAAACGGGTATTCATTAGACAAATATATTATGCTAGAACTGACATTTTTACGCAATTTGGGTGCACAGATCCTGAGAAATCAGTATCCAGAACAACCACCTCTGGCCGTAATAACGGCCTTGAGTCAGAACTGGGCACTGAGTTCGAATGGTGTGTACAGGTACAGATTCCCAAGCATCTTCAAAACGATACCACAGTTCATCAAGAGTAGTGACTGGCGTATTGTGACGAGCCAGTTGCTCTGCCACCCTTGACCAGACGTTTTCAATTGGCGAGAGATCTGGAGAATGTGCCGGCCAGGGCAGCAGTCGAACATTTTCCGAATCCAGAAAGGCCCTACAGGACCTAAAACATGCGATCCTGCATTATCTTGCTGAAATGTAGGGTTTCGCAGGGATCGAATGGAGGGTAAAGCCACAGGTCGTAACTTATCTGAAATGTAATAGCCACTGTTCAGAGTGCCGCCGATGCGAACAAGATGTGACCGAGACATGTAACCAATGCCACCCCATACCATCACTCCGGGTGACACGCAAGTATGGCGATGACGAATACACGCTTCCAATGTGCGTTCACCGCGATGTCGCCAAACACGGATGCGACCATCTTGATGCTGTAAACATAACCAAGATTCACCCGAAAAAATGGCGTTTTTACATTCGTGCACCCAGGTTCGTCGTTGTGTACACCATCGCAGGCGCTCCTGTCTATGATGCAGCATAAAGGGTAACCGCAGCCATGGTCTCCGAGCTGATAGTCAATGCTGCTGCAAACTTCGTCGAACTGTTCGTGCAAATGGTTGTTGTATTGCAAACGCCCTTATCTGTTGACTCAGGGATCGAGACGTGGCTGCACGATCCGTTACAGCCATACGGATAAGATGCCTGTCAACTCGACGTCTAGTGATACGAAGCCGTTGGGATCCAGCACGGCGTTCCATATTGCCCTCCTGAACCCACCGATTCCATATTATACTAACAGTCATGGGATCGCGACCAACGCGAGCTGCAATGTCGCGATACGATTAACCGCAATCGCGATTTGCTACAATCCGATCTTTATCAATGTCGGGAACGTGATGGTACGCATTTCTCCTCCTTACACGAGGCATCACAACAACGTTTCAGCGGGCAAGTCAACTGCTGTTTGTGTATGAGATATCGGTTGGAAGTGTTCGTCGTGTCAGTACGTTGTAGGTGTCGCCACCGGTGCCAACCTTGTGTGAATGCTCTGAAAAGCATCTTTTTCCTGTCGGTTAAATTTCGCGTCTGTAGCACGTCCTCTTCGTGGTGTAGCAATTTTAATGGCCTGGAGTGTACTTGCCTTAAGCTCTCAGCTATGCATCTTACAACAAAAAGTCCAGGACACTATAATCAGGTATCACATGATACGTTCATCACTGTAGTGCTTATTGTTATAGAAGCATTTACGGTTGTTCAATCAGGCATCGTTGCCTGAAATAACTAATCGTAATGCATATCCTAGATAATTCTCTCTTCGTGTTACTGAATATTCAATTAAATTTTAACAGGGACGTATTTATAATCGTATTTCTAGCATATTACTATTCTTTAACATAAAAATGAGACACTTTTATTTTTCAGTTAAGTTGTGTCATATCAACTGTTTTAGTAGACTTTTTATGAAGCTACGTAGTACTGTCATCAGTGTATGAGAATCTTATAGCTGGAAGTGAAGGTCTGTTTTTGCAAATAGACTATTTGAACTCATTAATAAGTACTTTTTTTCGTAAAAATTTTCATTAATCAGTCAAAAAATGTTATTGATTTATTGGCAGCTCTAGATTTCGATCACTGTGTGGCATTATCAATGCTTAAACAACGATTAAAATACTTAAAACATCTCGTCCTCCGTGTTGGAGGTCGTTGAGCACAAGTTCCACCGTGGTATCAAGTCTGATCAGTTCTTTGCTGATACAAATCTGTCTGTAAATAATTATTGATGAAGAGAGTACCTTTGAGGATGTATATGTTTATAGAGCCACAGCAACTGAAAGAAGAAATGAGGACTATTCTACAAGGAGTATGGACTATCATAGAGAGTGATAAACTTAACAAAAACCACTACATAGATAATGTAGGATGACAATTATTATTCCGCCGCACGGGAGTAGCCGCGTAGTCTAAGGCATCATGCTACACACTGGTTGGCCGCTCCCGCCGGTGGTGCGAGTCCTTCCTCAGCCATGGGTGTGTGTGTGTGTGTGTGTGTGTGTGTGTGTGTGTGTGTGTGTGTTGTCCTTAGTGTAAGTTAGATTAAGTAGTTTGTAAGTCTAGGGACAGTTTGATCATAGCAGTTTGATCCAATAGGTTTACAAACATTTGAACTATTATTGAAACTCTTATGTATGGGCGTACAAAAAAGGATGTCACAAGAAAGATTACAACAGAGAATCATGGAATGGGAGCCACCAGGATGAAATAGGAATACCACCAACTACATGGATTCAAGGAATTCAAAGCATCTATCCAAAGAAGGAATATAGAAGAAAATTTTTGAGCAGACAGACAAAAATGGAGAATGAAAATAAAATGATGTTTAATAACTAACTAGCAAACCCGGCAACGCTTCGCAGTCGCTAATGTGTATGGTATATATACCCTAATCTCTTCTCTTCTTCTTCCGATGTCTATCCCTTCTCTACTTCTCCATCGCCTCCTCCCACCTTCCTTTATCCATCTCCTCCTCCCTCTTACCCCACACCATATCCATCTCCTCCCCCCTTTTTAAATACATTTGATTCCTCCATTCTCTGTCTTCTCTTCTCCATCTCTCTGATCTTATTTATTATTATTGCAATAGGGACCCGGATTGGAAATAGAAGTGAAAAAGGATGGGTAAAACAATTGGAAACGGGTTATTAGAGAAAACTTTCGAGCTGCTCTATGTGTGAGGTTAGTAGCTTTAATGTCCGTACTCTTAATGGTTTTATTGCACGAACATACATATCAACGGCGAACTGATGAAACAATCTGCGGCATTTCAGTATGTGATTGTCCTCGTTTCGGTGAATCATCAAACGGTAGGCATAAAAATTCATAGAGTTGACCTTCCTGTTAGTTACTTTACCTGTAAGTGAATAATGAACTCTTCTTAGGAATCTAATTGAAACACAATTAACAACATTGCTATATACCGGTACAATTTTACATTCTGCGACACAGCTGTTGGATCGTGGGAAAGAAGCCAACCAATCGTGGCAAAGGTTGAGACAGCCAATGAAATTTCAGTTGGCGACGATATTATAATGAGAATCTGCTTAATAATTTAGTTTCAGACACATTAAATTTACTGAGGAAAATGATGTTTTTCATGTATAAGAGTGAAATGGACTTCCATTATGGAAACAGTCCTACAAATGCTAATCACTTATAACCATGAGAACAGTTAATAGTGTTTCCATGAACGAAAAACGTAGTACTGGTAAGAAATCGGCAAATCTCATTGGATATTTATTGTATACTATCACCCGATTGGCTAACAGCGACGTAACGCAATTTCTCGGAATCAACGGCTGTTGCCAACATTGCCCGCTAGGTCTGTGTAACGCATTTAAAATTAAGCCCTACATACCAATTAAACCCTGGCTTCAAGCAATGCCCTCCCTTTCTTTTAACCTCCTTAGTGTATTTGTTTGCTCCATTACAGCGTATTTGGTTGCTAGGCGAGTAGCGAATGAATAAGCTGATTGTTGGAGAATCTAGAAAATGAGCTGAGCGTACATTCGGTTATTCCCAATGCTATTATTATCCAGTAGATTTTCCAAAAATTTTCCTTCAAACAAACCGTGTCCTGACAATTACGAATAGAACAAAGAAAAGATCAGCCAAATTGATGAAGCCATTCTCAAATGATACGCTTTCATAATGCGGCCATTCATTTTTATTAATATAGATAGATCTGTCATACATAAAAATTAAATAAATAGGTATCTAAAACCCTTCCTACGTCCGTCTCCTGTTTCTACCTCTCCACCAATTTTGAGCCAAATCGGTTCAGACTTTTAGTTATAAATAGTGTAACTAACACGACTTTCTTTTATATATAAAGATAATGTAATGATATTAATGTAAAATATTGTAATGAATAATCTTGGGGTACCAGAAAATGTAAAGTGCATTGTGAAACCGGATAATAATAATAATATTGAACAATATGAAATAAAATCGTCACAACTCCTGAATGGCTTGTGTTAGGACGTTCAAACTGCTCGGGTGGCCGCGGGACATGATGGGAATTAGTATGCCCATGTACGGGTGCTCACATTCATTTGGATTGTTTGTCAGTAAGCAAAACTGGCAAATTTAGGGGACGGAAAAATCCACGTTTCGCGATTGAGATGTCTCTTTACCGTCAATGAATGTCTGGTGTTGCGGGTGCTGTAAGATGACTTCATCTCCACTGTCCAAAGTGACCCTGATTTCGACAAGATGTGGTCCATGCAAGACGGATCTCGACTCCGTCGAAGCAGGAGAGTGTTTGACGTCCTGGAGGAGACCTTTTGGAACCGCATTCTCTGTAGTATCCAGAGGTCACTGGCCTCCATTGGCCGCTGTATTCTTAGGATCTGAACACATGCGACTCCTTTCTGTTGATCTATATTTAAAGACAAGGTTTACAGAAATAGCCCTAAAACCACTGCTGAGCTGGGAACAACCGTTCAGGATATCATATACAGCATCAATGTTCCGGCAGTTCAGTGGGTCGTGCCAATTTTCGCTATTCGTTTGCGCCGCATCGTTACCACGGCAGGCAGGCATATCGAAATATCGAACATGCCATAACCTAATTCCGAATTTCTTCAGTGACGTTTAAATGTTGAATAAAATGTATTCACGCCGTAGATTGTAACTAACTTACGGTTTGTTTCGTAAAGTTCAATAATTGTCACCTTGTAGAAAAAAGGCATTATAAAAAACTACTCACTACTAGTTGTAAAATTCTAAAATACCCCTCCAAAATCCTATCAATAGTACTTAATGAAAAAGTAAATGCCTATTAAATTTGAAGACTGCAGCGGTGCATGATTGCAGTTGAGCCATGGCGCGTCAGACTGACGGCCAATCTACTGTTTCGATATATCGCACGTAGTTTGCGTGTACCGCCACAAAAACTAGTTTACAGCAAGGTACGACTAGTGCTATTATTCGTACTGCCTAGATCGAAATCTAAATTGTCACAGCCGTTCTGCCCGTTTTGTTTATTCGTACCTTGGGGCCATACTCTGTTGAACTAAAGATTATTGTCGTAGACAAGTATATGAACTCAGGTAAGACTTGATATTAATTCAGGAATTGTCTCGGGGACTGAGACAATATAATGAGAATAATGAAGAGCGGGTTTAGTTTGCATTACGATTTCCATTAAGCTGGAGAGGGAACTTGGTCGTGTCTTTGTTATTGTAATGGAATTGTGCACTATTAACAAAGAACTAATTTTGTTTGTGAATCAGAGAAACGTGATGCAGATTCTTAAGGTTTTTTTTTTCTGCAACGAGCGTACGAATAAAGAAAAACAAATGCATATTGCAGTTTGAAAAGTAAAACTAGTAAGAAAGATGCAAAAGCGTAAAAAATAAAATTCGCGTTCTCGATCCGCTTCTAAAAGAAAACGGCGCTAAAAAGTGAATCTACAGACGATAGAAACTTGAAATTTGTAGACGTTGTTTATCTTACACTATTGGCATCAGCGATTTTTCGATATTGCCATCCCTGAGCGGGTGAAATAGGGGATGAACGGTTTTTTGAAAATTCGGTTGCTATTAAGACAATTTTGAAGCCAGAAAAAACTTCGGATTTAGATTTTTTGACTGAAATTTTAAAAACACGTACTTCGATATTTTTGCAAAATCAACCATTAAGCGGGTGAAATAATGGAAAATCTTTTAAGGGTGCTACTGAGACTATTTTTATGCTAGAAATGCGACAATTTGGATTTGGAACCAGTGTCAATTTTTATAAATGTGTTTAGAGATGTTTTGAATTCTGCCATCAATGGTGCAATAGGGGGTGGAAAGTTGTATCAAAATACTTGATTAGGAAAGCCTTTTTAAAGCTAAATCTATGAAAATTTATATTTAGAAGTATAGACCATCCAGTCTGTGCGTGTGAAGTAGTGGGAATTAAGATTGTGTAGAGGATAAAAATACTGCACAGTTGAGAGCAAACTTCCATTCATCAGGCTTGATCCCAACGATTATTTCGATTTGTAGAGAATTGTCAGCAATCAGTCGTAAATATTTAGTTTATTCAGATCTAGCTTTCGATCACTGTATGATCATTATCAATGCTTAAACAGTTAAAACGTATAAAAGTATGAACGTAACCTCCAACATGGTGGTCGAAAAGTTTTATATGTTTTCACTGTTTGTTTTAAGCATGGATAATGATCACACAGTAATCGAAATCTAGATATGAATAAACAAAATATTTAAGACTGATTCCTGACATTTTTCTACAGACTTCCATTCAATTTAATTAGTGTAAACATCAAGCCGCGGCGAAGTTGCCAAGCTCGTTGAGGCTCTATGCTACGATGCGCAAGGCTCCTCCCCGTCGGGGGTTCGAATCCCCTCTCGGGCATGGATGTTTGTGTCGTCTTTAGTATAAAGTAGTTCATAAGTAGTTTGTAAGGTTAGGAACTGATGACCCCGCAGTTAAGTCCCTTACGTTTAACAAACATTTGAACATTTGTAAACACCAATCCATTACTACTCAAAGAAAACTCATCAATGTTTTTCAAGTAGATACCGACTTAGACTTATCTGGGAGGGAGAAAAGATATGAAGCCACCACAATACCAACAAACAAAAATTTGGCGCCCACGTTGGTAATCCTGCACAACACCATTACCTATCTGAGACAGTGACGGTAACTTGCCACCACACCACCCCTTTCCCCCATATGTTCCATGAATACGTATAGAAAGTCCGAAGTCCACGATCCTTACCTCAGAGCCCAAATTTGAACCGTATCGAGCACATCTGGGATGTTTTGAAATGCCAGATCCGTACCATGAAAATCAGGGACTCATGGACTCACTTTCTTGGCGTCTAAGTCTCCAGTGTTAGAGGGGGTCACAATTCTTGAACTGTAAGATATAAAATGGTCATAATCCTTTAACGATTTGCGTTCAAACTGTACGATTCGCAGTGGGGCAGTGTGGGAAACAGTATGCACATGGTCGCTCACGATGTAATTGTCGGACATTTGCACGTGAAAAAAATGTCAAGGTAAAAATGTCACGGTAGAGTACGACTAAGCGTATAGGGCTCGTGAAGGCCAACTATGCGAGTAATAACAGCCCAAATTCGGCTTCAAGGAAGCTTACGACTAAGTTCAATTGCGCTAACAATCAAGAATTTGACATAAAAGTTTTCTGGGTGTTGTAAAATGTTCAAATGTTTGTATAGCTTATGGGACTTAACTACGGGGTCATCAGTCCCTCGACTTATGAACTAACTAAGACTAAGGACGACACAAATATCCATGTCCGAGGGGGGATTCGAACCCCCGACCGTAGTGGCCGTGCAGACCGTGACTGGACCGCCTCACTCTGGGTGTTGTACCGCGTCATAATGTAAGATGGCTATTACTTTGATAACCGACGTTTCGACCAACCTTACAGTGGCGTCCTTCTGGGTTTACTGATGTGAATTTGTTGTTACATGTCACTGTACTTTTTTCACTACTGTTTACTGTGACATTACGTCATAATTTTTAAAAATCGTCGATATTATAGATGATTTTTTTGGCAGAAGAGTGGAAACTTTATTAGGATAGGATACTGAGCTGGAAGGAGCGAGGATCAGCCGCTGTCTATTGCTTCTTGCATAGTGAGACAAGAACAAGGCATGGCACACTTGGGCACAGGGTACATCGGGAGCCGACACACAGTGACAGGTATCTGCACGCCCAATCCAACACCACCCGGCACAGAAGAACTCTGTCATCCGCTCACTGGGAATTAACGTACAGCGCCTGAATGATTAAACAACAACAAAACAGCTGAGCTCAAAAAACTACGAACAACATTTATGGCCATTGGCTACAACCACAAAGTGATTCACACCGCTATGAATACCAATAAAATAAACCACGATAGGTAGGAAATCGATAAAAAGCAGCCTGAAGCATGCTTACCGTATGTAAAAAAAAGTCGCAGATTGGATTGCTAAACATTGTTCTAGCGGCGAAGACAGTTTCATAAGCGATATTGGTGCATTAGAGGGACCGGGAATTTGCGTTTCGCTATCGTGAAATCTCGTCACCCTCAACAGGCGACCGCACGGTGTACAATGTGCAGTCACGGAATAATGGATGCGATTTCGTCCCCATTGTCCAAAGTGACCCTGATTTAGACAAGATGTGGTTCATGCAAGACGGAGCTAGACCCTATCGAAGATGGAGAGTGTTTGTTGTCCTGGAGGAACACTCCTGGCTCTGGGGCATGGGCCTAGATTGGCCGCCATATTCACTGGATCTGAATACATGCGACTGTTTTTTGAGAACTATATTATACAACGTTATCTACATAAATACTTTGCACATCACATTAAGTGTACGTCAGAGGGTTCATCGAACCGCTTTTATATTTCTCTGCCGTTAAATTCTCTAATGGCGCGCTGGAAAAGGAAAACCTGAATCTTTCTGTTTTCGATCCTATTTGTCTTATTTTTATTATAATGATCATGTCTTCCTATGTAGGTGGCTGCCAACGAAATATATTCGCATACGGAAGAGAAAGTTGGAGAAAGAATTTTCGCAAATAGATCTCGCCGCATCAAATAACTTTCCCTACATCCTCCGTCAGTCCTACTTGGTGGGGATCGCACAATGCGCAGAAATGCTCCAAATTAGGTCACACAAGTGTTCAAGTGTTTGTAAAGTTATGGGCCCTAACTGCAGTGGTCATCATTCCTTAAACTTAGAAACAAAACAAGGAGACCACATGGGTATCGGAATTTAAAATTTCTTTATATTTATGGTTCGTGAAGTTCAGAACTTAAATAACAATCAGCCAAAGCCATTCGACGCAATTCTCAAAAATTCTTGAGAAAATCGAGATTGAAGTTTCGCAACTTCACGTAAGTACCAGTAATTAAAAAAGTTGTAGCATCTGTCGGTATATCTCAGGCGCCGGGCGCTGTGGCTCAATGCACCTGGTCAGGGGGCTAAACGCCCTCTGCAATAAAAAATCTGAGCTAAATATTCAATGAACAACCAAGAACGAACCGCAAAGCATTGATCTACCTAAAAAAAGTAACTTTTACAAACTGAACACTCACACTACCGTCATCAACTAATAGTCAACTGATAACGTAATAAACTGTAACTCATGTTTTTTATTGAAACTACCATTATTAATAACATTTTATAAAATATAAAAACTTACGAATGTATTAAGACACGTGCATTTTCGTAAAAATTTGCATTAGATTTTAAAATTCTGTAAGTATTCGAACACAACGATAAAAAACCTGTCACGACAGGATTCGAAGCAACGACCCTGTAGTTGCGATGCCATAACGCTACTACCTGAGCTACACTGATATATGTTGGAATTCACTTAATTATTGATACTTACGGGTACTTGCAAAACTTCATTGCTGGAAGTCAGTTAATTACTGATACTTAGCCGGCCGCGGTGGCCGAGGGGACTGAGGCGCTTCAGTCACGGTCTGCACGGCCACTACGGTCAGGGGTTCGAATGCCCCCTCGGGCATGGATATTTGTGCCGTCCTTAGTCTTAGGTAGTTCATAAGTAGTTTGTAAGTTTAGGGACTGATGACCCCGTAGTTAAGTCCCATAAGCTTAACAAACATTTGAACATTTGAACTGATACTTAGGGGTACTTGCAAAAGTTCAAAGTCGATTTCCTCGCGAATTTTTGAGAGTTGTGTCGAATGGCTTAGGCTGAATGTTATTTCAGTTCTGAACTTCACGTACAATAAGGATAAAAAAATTGATACCCATGTGGCGTCCTTGTAAGAACACCACACACACACACACACACACACACACACAAACACACACACACACACACACACACACACAGAGAGAGAGAGAGAGAGAGAGAGAGAGAGAGAGAGAGAGAGAGAGAGAGAGAGAGAGAGAGAGAGAGAGAGACAAAATACCGAGCGAGGACTCGAACCTCCAACGACAAACGGCCGCGCGCACTGCAGCAAGGCGCCTAGTGTACTATTGCGCCGCGACGCACACGCACAAGTGTAGTGTAGGCAATTTCTTTAGTAGAACTGTTACATCTTCTATATATTCTGCCAATGAAACATGGCTTTGGTTTGCCTTCCCTGCAATGTTTGTAATTTTATTGTTCATAATTGCAATTCCTGGGTATTTAATTGAATTTAAGGCCTGACAAGGTGAACAGCAATAACACGAAAAACCGCTTCTGAACTGAAATTAGCCATTCAGGAGGTCATCGACAGCACCGATGTTCCGACACTTGAGGGGGTCATGCAGAATTTCGCTATTCCTCTGCGCCACATGCATGCCACAGAAGGGAGGCATATAAAACATGTCGCAACCGATATGCGACTATCTGTAGTGGCGTTAACATGTACACTAGGGGTGTGCACCCTGTACTTTGTAACCAATTTACTTTTTTTTCGTATTGTTCGGTAATTTTCAACCTCTACCTATTCCATCACCAGTGGCGTAACTATGGGGGGATGAGGGGGACAGAACCCCCCCCCCCCCCAGAACCCAAAAAAAAAGAAAAATAAAAATAAAAATAAAAAAAGAAATCGTATAACAGCAATCTGGTGAAGGTAAAGATTGTAAACTTGGGGTGTTTTAGCATAATCTTTTATTGGATTGGAGTGGTTTCTTCAACGGGAGTGGTAGATGGTAGTCTGTCTGGAAGCTGACTAAAATTTTGCACGTCAAGCAGATCTACCCCCCCCCCCCCAAAGTCCTAGTTACGCCACTGCCCATGACGTTAGCTAAGTCAGTGTGCCAGACAACAAAGGTTCTTTAGTTTTGAATCTTCCCCGCGTGGATGGAAAACCTACAAGGTATTCGGACAGTTACGCAGTTGAGAAATATCACACGACAGTCTGTGAGGTATACGCGCGCGACAGTCACCTGTCCGAGCAGGAAGACCGCCGCCACCGCCTCCGCTGCCGCCACCACTGCCGCCGCTATCTGCATTCTTGGAGTGTCGCGACTGCTGTTGCTTCTGTTGCTGCTGCTGCTGCTGCTGCTGCTGTTGTTGTTGTTGATGATGTTGTTGCTGCTGCTGTTGTTGGTGGTGGTGCTGTTGTTGTTGTTGGTGCTGTTGCTGCTGGTGGTCAGGAGGGTCGGGGCTGTCTTTACTGTCCGCTTTGCCTGTAACATGAAACAACACTGTCAGCTTACATCCGTACTAGCAACGTTATGCGGCGTTGCGCAGGCCGAAATACGTGCAACTCTCAATACTAAGAGAATCAGGTTTTCTAAATATTAGTCACGTACAGATTATTATAATATTTAACGTACGTTACATATACCGTATAGGAAGTTAATTTGTTTATTAGTTCATTAAAATATTCATAATTCAAATTCAAAATGAGCTTGTTTCGTTAGGAAAATTTTAATTTATAGAATCTGTACATATTTACAAATACAATAATACGCTACATTCTCAGTTTCATTGTTTGGACTGCAATTAAAAAAAATTGAGGTGACCCAACTCGTCAGGTCTGGGGAGGTTCGAGGAGGGTCTAGGGGGGCTGCAGTCCGACAACTCCCTCCCCACCCCCTCTCGATACGCCACTGTGCCACAATAGTGGCATGTTTCACCCTATCATAATGGTCATACTATAACTTGTAGTCGCTTAAAACTAAAGGGTAATCCATTAAGTATTCGTGATATAAATACTGTTTGCCCGTTTTCTTTACCTGTCATTATACGGGCTTTGATGATATTATTGTGTAGTTGTTCGACACAGTGTCTTCTAGTGAAACAACTTTTAGTTTGAGGATTGTAAAGGAATTTCTGAAATACTGAACGAATTCGAAACTTCAGTGGGGAAACTGACGCTTTCAAAATCGCAGTCATTGTATCAATCGACGTATAAATTCTCTCTTACCCGGATTTATTTCTTGAACGGTACTGTTGATATTGTTGACTATTTCGTTTTCGCCGCTAATAGAATCCGGTCGCGTAACCATTCTGGATTAGTATAATAATCAACAACAAATGGGTATACACATGTGCCAAATGTCATGGTGATAATTCAAAATGTGTCGCAGTCTATCGAAAAATAACTCATGACGTTCACCATACTAAAGTGTTCAAACCATTGTCAGAGACATCGTTGCATTGTTAGACACCAATTGTTTCTGATGTCAAATGCTCACTCGGTACCGCTCATCGAGATCAAACGCCCTTACACAAAAATGCAGAACAAGGACTATCTACCACTACAACCATGAGGGGGTGGCAGTGGGTGGTTACAGAGAAAAGGCTGGACAAACCCACAGACATGTAATTCTTCAGGTTTTCCCGGCGAGGAGTTGTCATCTTGCACCAGTGTTGCCAGATCTCCTGAAATTTCCGGAGATCTCCGGAATTTTTTATCTTCAATGAAAAAATATTGAAATCTCCGGATTTTTAAATTTAGGATTTTTTATTTTATTTTAGAAAAACCAGTTTCTCTAGGTGAAAATTATATAGTTTATTTCACTACTAATGCTTCCCTAAATATAAAATGTAACACATAAAAACGAACATATCTGGTCTGGAGAAACGTTTCGGTACCGATATATTCACTGTATTCTTCCCACGGACGAGCCCTGGAAGATACTGACTGGTTAAATTTTACTTACGGTAGCGGTGTATTTTGCTAATGTTGGCAATGAAACGTTTGCTTTACGATGATAATTAATTTACAGACCGTCAATTGTACGTGCCTGAACCTGTCAACCATAGCGCAGCAACAGCTTTAATTATTTCATGGATAACACAAAAGGTTAATCTCACTCTACATGATTGGGTTTGCAAAGAGAATTTAACGATCGTTACGAACATGACTACACAACGCCGCCGCTGCCGTAAATAAAATTTTACACTGACTCCATTATTTTTCCGATCTGGCTACATAGTCTTGCACAATCGGGTATTCTGCCGGTTATTCGCGTCTTTTCTTGCACGACATTTCAACTGCGTACCTCGCAGTCTTCTTCAGCTGCTTCCTGATACTGTTTCCACAGTGGAACGTGTCCGCTATTTACGCCTGTAAGGTGCTATTCTAGGCGCTCCGTATGCCGTCCGCGCCGCGTCGTGTCCGCCGGCGCGGCGGTGACATGCGCCGACCAATGGCAGCGCCAGTGGCGTCTTCTGCTGGCCGCGGCTGTGCGCCTATTTTGTGGTTAGTATCCATTACCGCTCCTTCAATGTTCTGAAAGACCTCCAAGTTGTTGAGAACATTTTCTCTTTTGCTGGGCATCAATTAATTTCTCTTTCGCTGTGGGGCGGTCTGCTACCGAAGTGCGCCGTATGGGGAGTTCCTTCCGGAGTGCTCGCCCGCCAGGAGCAGCTGCAATGTTATTTCCAGGACGCTGGTGTTCCAATTGTACCGACACATACAGATCCCTCGTTGTGCTTGTGTCCCATGGGGGTCTTGATGTAGCTTTCTCTGATCCAGCGCCGGGATTCATGCTGAACTCAGTTGGTATCCTGTGTCACGGTTGATAAGACTCTTTGTAATCGTCATCTTGATCGATTCATTGATGACACTATCCCAGTATCTCGGTGTTTGTGTTATAATCTTGGCGTTCTCATATTTCGTAGAATGACCTAGTTCTCAACAGAGCTCGGCAATAGCTGAATTTTTTGCCTGTCTGTCTTGTATGCCATTGGTATTCCTTGCACCTGATGTCAACGGACCTAGTCGTCTAGCCGATATATGCCATACCACATACCTTGTGGTATGCCCTTCGACTGCTGTCTGGTTTTTGTACAAGTTTTTAAATAATCCCTATATTTTACCCCTTCTGAATGAGCTTCCTCTAGGTCAGCTACTACCACATTTTCCATTCTTCGTCTTCAGTCCAGAGACTGGTTTCATGCAGCTATCTACCCTTTTGTATCCTGTGCAAGCTTCTTCATCTCCTCATAAGAACAGCAACCCACATCCATATGGACGTGTTTTCAGTATTCGTCACACACTTGCCTGTGACGCTAAATTGACGATTTTTTTTATGCATCAGAATCTGTCATACCAATCCAGACATTGTCAAGATATCCCAGGTATTTCTTTTCGTATCAATTCTGTTCAC
The DNA here is from genome assembly GCA_026315105.1 of Locusta migratoria. NCBI lineage: Eukaryota > Metazoa > Arthropoda > Insecta > Orthoptera > Acrididae > Locusta > Locusta migratoria. The sequence goes on along the minus strand of CM048744.1, from coordinate 726,435,672 downwards.
TACCTCCTCATTAGTTACGCGATCTATCCATCTAATCTTCAATATCCTTATCGTCCGCGTTTCACTTCTACAGAAGTTCTTTTGCTACCGAAATAACAAAACTCATCATCTACTTTTACTGTCTTGTTACCTAGTCTAATTTCTGTTTCTCTTAGATTCCTTGTTTTGCGCTTATTAATGTGGATTTTATAACCTTTCAAGACACTATACATTCCGTTCAACTGCTCTTCCAGGTCCCTTGTTGCATCTGATAAAATGACATAGGAAAACAGCGAAGTTTTTATTTCTTTTTCTGCTGCAAATTTCTCCTTGTTCTTCACAAAGTGCTCAATGCACTAATTGAACATTTTGGAAACGCTACAACTCTGTCTTGTTCCCTCCTGAACAACCATGGGTTCTTATAACTGCTGTCTACTATTTTTTTTTTTTTTTTTTTTTTTTTTTTTTTTTTTTTTGAGACTATTTTCACTATAACTTTCGTAGATTTTGTCTGGTTTCATTGTTTTTTACGGAAGTGGTGGGATGTATGTATAACCAATAAAATATCCTAGGAAGAGAACGCCCATGTGCATCTACTTTTGCTTGAAATAGACGAATAAGGTGTCCGAAATCACTCCATGGACTGGAGTGATTTCGAACACATGTGTATTTTCAATCTATGTCCGGAATTTCGAAGTGTATGGGATGCTCTTGGACACAAAGTGACTTATTTTATTCTTCTTTCTTTTTGCATGATTTTAGTGACTTATAACATATTTTAAGGGCGTTCGTCATTAAAATAAAGGATACGGACTGAGATAAGGAATTTTTTTATCAAAGGCTTTTCTATACTTTAATTTGCCACACTGAATATCTCGAACTGTTTTCTATAAAATTTTCGGGCTATAATTAAACCGATCTTTAACACCTTTCTTACTTTTATACATTCTTGGTATTGTCCGAAATCACCCAACAAACTTCCATTACTTAGAAACTCTAGACAAATGGTAGAAAACCTCTCACAGTGCCGCAACCTACTGACCTCCTTGGCAATTGACTCTACAATACTTTTCCTCCAGTCGCAACAACAGAAAGTTTACGCTCCATAACACAGCGAGAACTTTCGACAATGAGACTGTCCGACTGATTATTGCGTTGGTAAATAATCGATCCAAACGTGGGAGCGACGGATGCGGGCAATACAATCTCGTGCATAAAATAAGCAACGCGCTGAGGTGGAAATTAACGCTAATTTATTGCTATGCAGCGGGAAAGAGAAGATAAAACATAGCATCCGAAATCACCCCGGTGTACAAAATAACTCCGTTTGACGGTATATTCCCTATATTTTACCCCTACACCTTAAAACTTCGAATGTATTGCCGTCAAAATTGTGAAAGCCTCCTCCGAATCCACAAAACTATAAAGGTATCCACTAAAATACGTCGTATGGGAGTATTTCTCCAATATTCCTAAATTTCTCCTAAATCCCAATGGATCTTATCCTAGGTCGGATATTATCAGTTTCTTCAATCGTCTGTAAAAATCTGGTGTTAGAATTTTGCAACCATGGGTTATCAAAGTTCTAGTAATGTAATTTTCACACTTTTCTGCAGTTGCTTTTTTTGAAATTTGGATTATTACATTCTTTTTGAAGTCTGAATGTTTTTGTCTTGTCACACACATCATGTACGCCAAGTGGAGCATTTTCTTAATGACTGGCTTTCGACACGTTATCAGCAGTTCGGAGGGAATGTTATATATTCCAGAGGCCTTGTTGCGACACAAAAATTCTTTTGGCAGTATCATTCATCTCATCTTCGTATACTTAATTTCTACATTACTACCTTTAAGTTAATTTCCGTTGCATAGATCCTCTAATATATCCTTCTATGTTCCTCGCTTAGTACTGGTTTTCCATCTAAGCTCTTGATACTCTTTCAGCTGCTTTTCTTGTGTCCAAAAGTCTACTGTTGGCGGTGTCTATCCCTAGTTATACATTCTTGCACGGACTTGCAATTGTCCTCCACCTACTCCTGCTTAGCCAACCTGTGCTTTCTGTCAACATCATTTTGTACCCTTCAGTACTTCCTTTTGTTAGTTCATTTGCTGCACTTTTCTATTTTCTTCTTTCGTGAATTAAGGAGAATACTGAAGATTAGGTGGGTAGATCGTGTTAATAACAAGGAGGTATACTGAACAGGACTGGAAAGAAAAGAAATTTCTGGAATATCGTCGATTGATGGAACACGTTCTGAAACATCAAAGAAGTGTTAGTTTAGTAATAGAGGGAGCTGTATGCATTAAAAATTGCAGAGCGGGACCGAGAGACGAATATGGTAAGCAGGTTCAAAAGCTTGTAGGTTGCCTCTTTTATGGGAGATGAATGGTATTGCACAGGACATGGAGAGCTGCATCAAACCGGTCTTTGGACTGAAGACTGCAAAATCAACATCATTTAAGTTCAGTATCTCTATTGCCACCCAAAGATTTCTGAGGCTTTGTCTTCAATAACTATGATTGCCTTCATCAGAAAATATAAATGAAACCTATAACATGAGATTGCAAAATTTATAAAAAGTACATTTTTATGTAGAGTATTGAAGCAGTACTTAGAAGTCACATAATAAAAGTTACAAATCAGCTGTAAAGGTTACGTCACAAATTTTTTAAAAGAAATATAAGAAGAGTTAGCCACTTGAGGCTTCATGCCTGCACGGAGGCATCAGACTGGCGTGTGCTAAGTGAAGTTGTGAACAAGTAGACGTTACCTCGGTGGTGCCATCTAGTAGCTGCTAGGCTGCTGGGCTGCTGTACAGATTAAATTATTGAGAAAAAATGTTACAAGAAGCTATTTTCACTTGAGAGATGGCAGAGCCGTCATTTTGGCAATACGACATTAATTCACAGCATTAACCAGTAACAAAATTGTAATAAGTGAGACACTTGAAACAGGCTTTTTGAAAAACAAATTTTGAATTAAATCGGAAGAAATATTTCGGACACTGCACGAAGTACAATATCAAGGACCGAGTAACGTCTAAATACCATTGAACTGTGGCCTTTCTTCTCAGTGTGCAAAACGTTCAGATCATGAATGGCTTTAGGTGCGTGACCTGTAATTAGAAGATCGTCAGCAAAAAACGAATTCTGTGGGCTAGTGCCATTCTTTCTCAAAAGATGTTCTTAGAACCCGATTTTAAATGCACGTCCCGTTTGACCTATGTCGTAGGAAGGGCAAGTATCGCAAATAATTTTGTAAACGAACTTTTATCCTTTGTCGTTACAACGATCGCTGACAATTAGCAGCTATGTTTAAAATTTTAACTGAAACCCATCCTACGTACAACATGTACGAGTGAGGACTCGAACCTCCGGTGGGAGCGGCCGCGCAATCCCTGACATGGCGCCTAGAACCGCATGGCAATTCCAGCGTGGCCCCGCAACCGTAAAACACGTACGCTTCAATTGAAACCCGGAACAACTCTGCCAGTTTTCATGATTCGATTCGAAATATATATGGTACTTAGAAGTAACGAATTAGTTACTACTTCACGAATGGTAGTTGCTTGACGTTAGATATGAAAGCTATGGTTGATGAAATACTTGAAAGACAGCACAGTAATAACTTAAGAATTTATGTGTAGCAATAATTTATTAAAGTGACTTCTAATTAATAAATATACAATTTTATACTTATATTAAATAAAAGTGTGCAGTTATTGAGTCACTCGCTTCTTAATTACTGCTGTAAGTTTTCCTCGTTACTTTTTCACGGTATAGTACTACATTTTTTCTATGTATAAGCAGTAAACAAAAGCTGATTGCTCACACATTTTCGTATTTCATTGTAATTAATTTTTTAGTTGTATGGTAATAAAGGTCCAAGAATGTAGCCCAAGAGCGAGAACAACAACACGGAACGTTTCTTCATTTCACAAAAGTCTGCATTAGTCGGTCGGAGTAACTCTGAAAAAAAAAGAATGTTCAAATGTTTGTAAAGCTTATGGGACTTAACTGCGGGGTCATCAGTCCCTAACTTTACCTATGAACTACCTTACATTAAAGACGGCACAAACACCCATGCTAGAAGGGGGATTCGAACCCCCGACGGGAAACGGCCTCGTGCATCGCAGCATAGCACCTCAATGCGCTCGGCCACTCCGCCGCGGCTTAAAAATGTCCATTGCGAGCTTTAGCAGTACGCTCCAGTCGTTTGGCGTTTACTCGGTTTCAGTACGGCATCGAGTGCAGCACTTGGCTGCAAGCAGATCGAAGAAGCCGCTCTTTGTCTTTCCTTTTCTCTTGGAGTCCGACCGAACATGATTTGCGGCCGTAACCGAATATTCGGCTCCTCTTCTAGTTTCGGCCGAAACAGAAACCGAAACTTGCGTAATTAAGTTAAAATTTCATGTAAATTTACATTACACCACAAATCACTAGTTTTTCCACATTTCGCAAGATCCCCTCTGTATTAAGCCTACTTGAGGCTGTGTAAACCTAACCAGGAGTCCGTAAGAGATGACATGGGAGGCGAACGGGTTCAGACAAATCGACGGAACTTTTATTAAAGTACTTCGAAATTGAATTCTAATGTGCTCATTGTGACATTTTCTATCTAAAAAAAAAAAAAAACAAGTTAGAGGAGAAGTAAACTGAACTCTAGACTGTGGAGTCTCAGGATTACGAGCGTCCCCTAAATCCGAATATCATAAAACAAAACAAAAACCACGGGTAATTCCGTCTTCACCAAAAAGACACTCCACCATTACATCGCGAAGTATACAGTTCAAAGGCTTTAAAACATTTAGGCTGCCAATGTTAATGCCTGTTTAAACACTTTGTTTTAAAAAAAATCCATATTTTTACACATGTATACTTTTCAAGGTCGATTTACTTCTTTTTCGCACATAAATTTCAGTAGTTCGAGATGGTACCGGTCCCGTTCACTTCGAATTAATGAGACTCTACTGTATACCCACCACAAATAATTCCACACACCTGCATATAGTCTTGTGGGATGATACTCCTTCGGTACACAACACACATGACAAGTAGATACTACGAAATTCTAGAGCCTGGACATGACTACCACAATACAAAATACACAGAAAGTAATAATTTGTTAGCTTCTATAAGCAGCCTCTTGGGAACGCTAGCTTTCTACTGCCATCTTCCGTTTTTACAATCGACAAACAACTTTACGTACCTCCTTTTTTGGCATTGCTAAACACATGTGTGTTACAGTCAGTAAATGAGCTCCAATCAGTGCTGCAGAAACTATTTCGAAAAGTAAGGTTACAGTTCTGACTAACGATATGATTATTGTCAGTATAAATTTACACATAAAACTCCTCGCTTTCAGCATAACAATAGGATAACCCGTTCCATTACGTACAATACTGAATGAGTTAATCTGTAAATAACTTATTCTAAGAATATCACTATAAGAGATGATTGCATTATATTATGATTAACAACAAAATGCCCAATTTTTACGCACGAAGAGAGACTCCGTAAAGAGTTATTGTTGACGGAATCCACCCTGAACGCTATCCGACTTCATCAGTAAATTCAAGAAACCTAGTTTCGGCAAAGCCGAAACCGTATATTCGGTCGGTCCTTAGTTTCAATTGTGTGTCCCGTTGCACCTTGTCACACCCACACCAAGCCACAATGGGGCGCGGGCTTTCCCCAGCCATCTCACAGACTTCTAGAAAACCAAGTGATACATTTCTCAGTACTTTTCCTTGTGAAGGGACTGGTCATTGGCGGATCAGAGAAGTTACTTTATGATATAGATCCATAGCCCAAAACTCGTAAAACATAGCGGGTTGACGACCCTGCTTTGAACACAGAGTAAAACAGCAAATTAACAAATATGCTATCTGACCAATTTCTCTATAAATAACCGTCAAAGACGCAGAGAAGTTACATTATTATTATTATTGACAACAGAATACGAAAACGTTTTTGTCCATTTTAAAATGAAACTGTTCGGACAGAGGAAACAATTTCAGACTACAGGTAAGCTTTTACGTTACAATAAGTCCTACAATACCAAAGTATATAACTTTTCGATATATTATTTTGACTTGTGGGTTGACAGGTCTCTACACTCTAAAACATACAACAAACTACGACTGATTGAAACGGACTCGAGTTTAGGACAACTGAAATGAAGAAAACTGTCATCACTGCATCACAGGGAACGTATTTCTATTTTTATTTTGAAACTCCAATTAACTACTGCTCATACGTATTTTTGATAAATAGAAAACGTATAAAATAAGCTAAATGAATAGAGATGTTTAAAAAAAATAAACTTCATTACTAGTAGCGCCATAACAGTAAGTCATTGTATTAAAAGAAGCGGAATTGCAAATAGATGTAAATCTTAAACTGCTTCATGCAGAGGATTAAAATGTGAAATCTATCTACCATTTCTCAATCGAGTCTTGTCTACCAAGTTAACTAATGACAAATCTATGCTCGTCTATGCGGTCTACAAATAATAACGATAAATTAAATACTTTTCTTACAAACGAGGTGGTCTTTTTCATATTCAACGATCTATGATCTATGGTTTTGCCAATTAATAATTTTTTTTGTGCTGACTTTACGTTCCGACATTTGAGTAAATGAGCATCAAAATTATCATTAGAACTTGTTACATTGCATGCGTCCAGCCACGAAACGAAATCAGCAAATACATAAATAGTGAAAATTACTTGGTATATTTCTTACATGGCAGCGTTATAAAGCACATTAAAATAAAAACTAAAAGTCATGGTCATACAAGCCATTTAATGTTCAAATGTTTGTAGAACTTATGGGGCTTAACTACGGGGTCATCAGTCCCTAAGCTTACAAACTACTTATGAACTAGCTAAGACTAAGGACGGCACAAATATCCATGCCCGAGGGGGGATTCGAACCCCCGACCGTAGTGGCTGTGCAGACCGCGGCCGGCAAGCCATTTAATATGAGCGCAGCCACCTAGATACGAATAAATAGCATTTAAATGTTTAATTATCGTTTATTATTTATAAAATGCGAAGATAAGCATTGGAAAATGGTTTCTTAACTTCTTAGATACGACTCGCTGGAAGAGCTCTCGTATCATTTCGGAATCCAAAATTGCGGACCTTATGACAGTGCGAATGGTTGCCATATCTTTTGTGCCACTAGCCCAGTTGTGCTATCTTTAAAACAGAGGAAAATCCAAAAATTCAGTTCTCCTGTGTTTAGTTCCTCTGTAGAGTCAAAGGGCATGAAATTGAATCACTGATTGTAAAAATAGTAAGAAAAGGTTGAAAGTCAATGTTGTAAAATCTGCACATTGAGAAAGCTCTGAAGGAAAGCAAGGACAAATAATATACAATGGAAATTCAAGATCAGAGAGAATAAATAAAAACTTTGTGGGTTGACGATGACATTGTAATTCTGTCAGTGACAGCAAAGGACCTGGCAGAGCAACGTAATGGAATAGACCTTGAGGAGGTTTTAAGATGAACATTAATAAGAGTAAGACGAGAATAATGGAATGTAGTCTAAGTAATTCAGGCAATGTGGAAGGAATTAAATAAAGAGACAATAATCGTAGATTATTGCAGAACGGCTGTGAGAAGAAAAGCATTTCTGAAGAAGAGAAAATTGTTAACATAGTTTATTAATTTATAAATTAGGAAGCACTTTCAGAAGGCATTTCTCTGGAGTGTAGACTTGTACCGGAGTGAAACGTGGACGATAAATAATTCGACCAAGGAGAGGTTTGAATCGTTTGAAATGTAATGCTGCAGGCATTGAACAGAGTTAACAAGGGAAAAAATGTTATCAAAGTGTATGGTGTGAGTTCACATTTCTGTACAATGATGGTGATAAATTGTACTCAAAAAATGGCAATCAGAATAGCAGCAAAAGTAAGGAAGTTATCAAAGGTAAGTGTGTTCGCAAAAGTTTGTAAAAAGTACATCACTGCTACAATCACGGTTTGGACACAATATTAAATTGAACTCCACCAACATGCTACACATGTAATTTCTGAATGTTTTAAGCACCTGAAGATGGGCACAAGCTCGAAACCGGTCGTGTCATAAATACATAATACCATCTTTAATGTGACTAGTAGCGGATTTGTATTAGGAACAGTCACGGAGTTCAAACACATCCAACATAGATAAAACCCACAAAGAAATTTCTGGCTTATCTTAACTGAAAAACGGGATCGATTGGTAGGACAAATTTTGAGGAATCAAAGAGTCTACTTAGGATTCAGGGAGGTGTGTGTGTGGGGCGGAGGGGTTAGAAGGGGTAAAAATCGGGGACGGAGACCAAGAGACGAATTCAGTAGGAGTTTCAAAATAATGTGGGTTGCCGTTCTTATGGTGAGTTGAGGACGCTTGCACAGGATAGAGTAGCATGGAGCTTCAAAGGACTGTGACCACAACAAAATTTGATCCAGCCCAGCTGCCCATACACTACTGCTATTTAAATATTTATGATGGGAGAGATCTGGAACAAACGCATCGTTCTTTTTACAAAATCGCTTTCTGCAAAGGCAATTCTTCCAACACTACAGATGCTCTTCCTGGCTAGGCACAGCCATAAAGCTCTAACATGTTGTAACTTGAAAATTGGGAGAAATTCAAATTATGAGACAGTGGAACTAACGCACTGGACCCCCTCCTCTGTACCTTCCCTCCCCCCCCCCCTCCTCCTCCTCCGGCACTACCATCTTCTCTCCTGCAGACCTCGTATGCTGAGCCTGAAGTTTAGAACAAAACAAAAACAAAAACAAAACAAAACAAAAAAGCGGTATATTCAAAATGCACTAAGTTTAAATTGAGATCAATGGAGCAACAGCCCTTACATCTCATCATAATATGATATTCTTTTCAGTGGCTGACTAAACGTGTGGGAAACCCGGCGCGACACTTAGGGATGCAAACGATACATCGATGATTTAAACCGCGATATATCGACGACAGAAGTCCACAACTATCGACAGCTCGCCCTTTATTCACATGAAGTGATAAGTGCCATCGACAAGGAATCTCAAATCAATTCCATATTTCTGGATTTCCGAAAGGCTTTTGACACCGTACCTCACAATTCACGATTTCCTATCAGAAACAACACAGTTCGCAGTAATTGACGTTAAGTCATCGAGTAAAACAGTATCTTGCGATCCCCAGGGATTTAGGAGACAATCTGAATAGCTCTCTTAAGCTGTTCGCGGACGATGCTGTCGTTTATCGGTCAGTGAAGTCAACAGAGTATCAAAAGCAACTGCAAAGCGATTTAGTCAAAATTTCTACATGGTGCGAAAATTGGAAGTTAACACTAAATAATGAAAAGTGTGAAGTAATACACATGACCACTAAAAGAAATCCGCTGAAGTTCAATTACACGATAAATCAATCAAACCGAAAAAAATGTTCAAATGTTTGTTAAGCTTATGGGACTTAACTACGGGGTCATCAGTCCCTAAACTTACAAACTACTTATGAACTACTTACGAACTAGGACGGCACAAATATCCATGCCCGAGGGGGGATTCGAACCCCCGACCGTAGTGGCCGTGCTGACCGTGACTGAAGCGCCTCAGTCACCTCCGCCACCGCGGCCGGCCAGTCAAACCGACCAAATACCTAGGAGTTACAATTACGAACAACTTAGACTGGAGAGAACATACAGAAAATGTGGGGAAGGCGAACCAAAGGTTACGTTTCATTGGCAAAACGCTTCGAAGATGCTACAGCTTCACCAAAGAGACTGCCTACATCACACTTGTGCGTCCTCTCCTGGATTATTGTTGCCCAGTGTGTGACCCTCACCAAGTGGGACTGACAGATGACATAGAGAAGGTTCAGAGAAGGGCAGCTCGTTTTGTTTTATCACGTTACAGGGGGGACATCGTCACGGAATTGTTGCACGATTTGAGGTGGAAATCATTAAAAGAACGACATTATTCGTTGCAGCGAGATCTATTTGCGAAATTTCAATCACCGACTTCTGAATGTGAAAATATTTTGCTAGCACCCACCTAGATAGGGAAACATGACCATCCCAATAAAATAAGATAAATCAAATCGAAAACGGAATGATTTAGATGTTCTTTTTTCCCGCACGGTATTAGAGAATGGAACGGTAGAGCAAGGTTATGAAAGTGGTTAATGAACCCTCTGCCAAGCACTTAAATGTGATTTGCAGAGTATCTATGTAGACATCGTTCAACAATGGATTGGTAACTGTTATTAGGCGCTCAGTCAGTGACGGATAGAATGTAGTGATATTACAGTTGTCGTCGCTATTTTCATCCTTCTCTGGCGTCTGTCTTTTATTTATGTCGACGTTTGATGATTTATCATATGTTTCGCTCAGCAGGAGCGTCGGACATTGCCAAAGTTTCATCCTCCCTACAGCAGCGGAATCTACACTTTGACATTGTTACCCAATTAGACTCCAATGTCGCACCGTCAAAAGTAAAACTTCAAACAAAAGTCAGCCGAAAAATCTGAGAGAGAAGCCAACAAGCCTAAAGTATAAAATAGATTTTCATTTCAGCTAGGTACATAGTTTGATAAACGTCTTCGATGAATATTCATTAAAAAATACATGATTAAATAATAACTGAAATATATGTAAAATTTGTTTAATTTTCTTTACGTCGACAGCTAAGAAGAAAGGCAATACAAAAAAAAAAAAAAAAAAAAAAAAAAAAAAAAAAAAAAAAAAAAAAAAAAAAAAAAAACAAAAAAAACGCAATTTATTTCGCATATAATCAACAGATTTATGTAAATCCCATATCAAATCAGCATAGTATGTTGGGAAGCCTCATTCCCAACTTCGTTTCCATTCCATTCTGCCATTTTGCTGTCTATTCGTAGCCTAGTCAAAGAACATATAGAGGTAAATACTTCACATGTTAATACCAAATTACAGACATCCCCGTATTTTTCCGCCGCTAACGTTATGAGTATGTAGGGTTTTGTGAAGAAACAGGTGTCGTTTGTGTTTCAAAAGTCTCTGATAACACAGCTTACGATTAGTTATTACGATACTGAAAAATGAAATCATTTCAGTGTTTTTATCGCAATTATTCTAAAACACAAGAAAACATCGATGTATCGTATTTCAGAGAGATGTTTTTATAACATCGATGCTTTTTCGATTGAACATCGATATCTGAACAAAGATGTTTTTTGTCAGTGATTTTGCATCCTTATTGACAATACTAAATAACACCCACCTTTACTCCCCTCCCCCTCCAACCAGTCATTGTGCCTGTCGCCGACAATAATAAAACCTAGTTGTCGACAATAGTCACGGTTTGTGGCTTCCGAGAAAAAAGAAAAAGAAAAAAGTGTTTGTAAATTATATGTTGAAGGAAGAACTGATGGCTATCGTCCAGAAAAAAATTCTGTACAAAACAGTTTTAAGACTGACACTATACCACTATATACCGAACACGAACTTGTCTGGGCACAGATTAAGAATCGGTGAGATCTATTTGCGAAATTTCTGTCGCCCACTGTCTCTTCCGAATGCGAACATATTTTGTTAGCTCCCACCTACCTAGGGAGATATGATCATAATAATAAAATAAGAGGAATGAAATTGAGAAATTAAATATTTAGGTGTTCCTTTTTCACGCGCGGTATTATAGAATGGAACGGTAGAGAAATATCAAAAAACCGATTCGATGAACCCTCTGCTGTACACTGAAATGTGATTTGCAAAGTAATTACGTAGATGTAGAATTAAAGGAAGTCACCGAAGGACCAACGGATATATGGCAGAAATTGCGTGGAATTATCATTAAAAAATGTAAAATCAGTGTGGGACATGGATAAAACTGGGAAACTGTGGAAGCTTACGAAGAGAGTTTATTTATTAGCATAAATAGTAGTAACAACAGCAGTTCATCTGACTCATCAATGGTTGGTTGTTTTGCCTTTGCTGGAAAAAATAATAACTTTATCCGACAACATTATTAGTGAGAAGTTTTGTTTATTTGTTTCAGTTTTTCTTCAAATCCAACTAAAGCGCTTCGGTCACAGGAAGCACGAAAGAATGAAAGCATAACTAAATATTTTATTTATTATTTTGGTGTGGTATCTGTTCTTTCGGACATATTGCATTTGCAAATCAATTATAAAGGAGAGGAAGGAAAGGATTGACACAGGATGCTTTAGGGCACTGAAATGAAACAATAGCGACAAGTGAAAATGTGAGCCGGGCCGGGAATCGAACCAGGGTCTCCCGCTTTGGGCCAGCGGTCGCCTTAACCATTTGGCTTGCAAATGCAATTTTGCTGCGAAACAGGTGTGATCTGTCCGAAAGAACAAACACTACATCAAAATAATATTTAGACGCGAAGACGGCGTCAGCTTCAATTACTTCACTGCAGATGCGGTCATATTTGCAAAGATTAGATTCTCATTTTATTCTCATTAATCATCCTCATTAGAGGTAATAACTGCTAAACAAGTATCTGTTATTTGCCGATTCCCAGAGCCATTAAAAATGCTGGGACTTGGTTACTCCGGTCATGTCAACGATGTCCAAACAATGTGTAAGGCAATTCTTGACCATCAAACATGATACAAACATACGTGAAAGAGTGACATGTAATGAGAATACACCCAAAAACCTAAAAAGCATACCAAATCTAGAAGAACGCAAAATCCACAAGATTGTCTAGGTAAACTTCAGTTTGAAATTTAGCGCCAACGTTTACTCATTTGTACATTGAAACTGTCTCAATTAATAGAAAATCGAAATTCTGGTCGTATATAAAATACACCAGCTGTAAGGCACGGTAAATTTCTTCACTATGCGGGAAATTTGGTAATTTCACCTATGACAATGCCTCTATACTGTTACTGAATACGGTTTCCCTAAATTCCTTCAAAGTAATCGAAGTAAATATTTCAGATTTCGACAAAAGAGCAGTAGTTATTGTGAATAACAAAGAAGTAGATATTCTAGGTGTTGGAAAGCAAGTAATATCATTTATTACACGGAGCGCAGTCTAACATTTCGATTTTTGCGTTTATCCCTCCTGCAATTTTCATTTATTACCGCATTTGGCTTGTGTATTCTGAAAGTAAATGAAACACATATTTGGCGAGTACTGAAAAAATACGCTCTGAGGTGCGAAAAGTAATGTTTTATCTTAGTGTAATAATCTGTGTATCATTCAAAGTCTAGAAAAATTGCTGCAATTCAGAGTGTAATGTCGATAAACGAAAACTAATATATCACATTGTGTAGCGGAAAACGCATAATGTTATCCACATTTTTGAAATGTACAAATTAATATAAAGCTGACCTATGGGGCAAAAATTAATAGTTTACTGAAGGGTACAGTGCGAGGAAGTTGCTGGTGACACAGAAAAACAAGAGATTTCTGTTTTTCAAAGAATATGACTTTCCTGTAACAGTGAAAAGACAAAATCTATGATCCCCTAGATTAATTAGGCAATAAAGATACTAAAGTGCAAAATAAGGGCAGAGATGAAAGCATTAGACCAGCTGTTGAGTCGATTAGGCAAGAACTCATATCACTAAATTGAAAAAGTAATTGTTGATAAGGGTGCTGATGGTGCCTATAGAGTGATATTCACCACAAGGGGGCCAAAATCCAAATGTGTTCTTTATCCACACTTAGACGATACAAAAAATATGCTAAAAAGTTTAGCATTAGTGTTTCTAAAAATATTCACGACTTTTATGCCTTGATGAGATTAATTCCCTGTCGTTAGTCTTCAACAAGAATTTCATCTGACCATAGCACATTGTAGTAAGTGTTACAGTTTCAGCTGTGACATTTTCAATTTTATTGACGTTTTTGCGAAAACCTATTTGTTTGGGGCAAAACAGCACTGCCACAGTGTGGCCTTAAATTAGATATCAATTGCATATTCTTAATGTTGCAAAAAAAAGTGTAAGCGAAAAATGAAATTACTTTCTTACGTAAATCATAGGAAATACTAAATTTAATTGATGAAGGGAGAATATATAAAAATGCAGTAAATAAAACAGGCAAATTGGAATACAGACGACTAAGAGACGACAGGAAGTGAAAACTAGCTAAGCAAGAGTAGCTAGAAGGCGAATACAAGTGTGCAGAAGAACGTATAAATAGGGGCAAAATAGATACCACCTACAGGAAAATAAGAGACATTTGGAGACAACAAAAACATCTGTATGAATATAAAGAGCTCTGATGGAAAACCAGTTCTCAGCAAAGAAGAATAGGCTGAGGAGCTCTACAAACGAAATGAACTTCGAGACAATATTGTAGGTAGCGAAGAGGAAATACATGAAGAAAAATAGGAGATACTTTACACCGAGACAACAAATCTGACAGAGCACTGAAAGATCTAATTCGAAACAAGGCCTCTGGAGTGGACGAAATTCCCTCGGAACTATTGAAGTCTCTGGGAGAGCTAGCCATTGCAAAACTACTTCACCTGGTGAATAAGATGTCTGAGACAGAGGACATACCCTTAGACTTTAGGAAAAATGTAATAATTCCAATTCCAAAGAAAGCAGGCGCAGACAGGTGTGAAAATTACAGCATCATTAGTTTAATAAGTCATGGTTGCAAAATTTTAACAGGTATTATTTACAGAAGGATGAAAAAGCTGGTAAAGCCGACCTCGGGGAAGATCAGTTTGGATTCAGGTGAAATGTAGGAACACGGCAGGCAATACTCACTTTACTACTTATCTCAGAAGATAGATTAAGAATAGGTAAACTTACATTTCTAGCTTTTGTAGATTTGGGGCAAGCTTTTGACAATGTTGATTGGAATACACTCTTTCAAATTCTTAAACAAGCAGGAGTAAAATATAGGGAAATGAAGGTTATTTAGAACTTTTACAAAACTAGACAGTAGTTTAAGGGCATGAAAGGGATGCAGACGTTGGGAAGGGTGTAAGACAGGGTTCTAGCCTTTCTCAAATGTTGTTCAATTTGTACATTGAGCAAGCTATAAAGAAAAGCAAGGAGAAATTTGGAGAAGGAATTAAAGTTCAGGGTGAAGAAATAAAAACCTTGCGTTTGGTTATGACACTAATTCTGTCAGAGACAGCGAAGGACTTGGAGGAGCAATTGAATGGAATGGACGGTGTGTTGAAAGGAGCATATAATATGAACATTAACAAGAGAAAAGCAAGGGTAATGGAATGAGGTCTTAAAAATCAGACGAGTCTGAAGGAAATAGAATAGGTAATGAAGCAATATAGGTGGTAGGTGAGTTTTTTACTTAGGCAGTAAAATAACATATGATGGTCGTAGTACAGAGGATATAAAATGCAGAAAGGCAATGGGAGGAAAACATTTTTGAAAAAGAGAAATTTGTTAACATCGAATATTAATTTAAGTGTAAGGATGTCGTTACTGAACGCATTTCTGATCAGAATTGGGGAGAAAAGGAATTTATGGCATCCCTGACCAAAACAAGGGTTCTATTGCTAGGACACATTCTTAGACATCAAGGGCTTGTGAATTTTGCATTGGAGGGAAATAAGCGGGGTAAAAACCGCAGAGGGAGACCAAGAGATGAATATAGTAAGCAGATTAAAATGGATGTAGGTTGTCGTTCTTATGAGGAGATGAAGAGGCTTGCTCAGAATAGAGTAGGGTGGAGAGCTGCATCAAACCAGTCTCCGCAATGAAGACCATAACAACAACACAACACTTCTGCATGGTTTCTGCAGATCCTTCTTCTGATGTTATTCGCTTAATGGCACAGATAGGTAGCAATCACACTTCACCAACTATCTTTTTCGTATGCTATGTTTAGTGGATGAAGCTTCCATATGGCCTACATATGCTGCGTTTACTTTAGATACAGTATCTCAAGTAGATTTCTGATTATTTTCCTCTACTGATGATCAAAGTCTGTTATGCCTGATTTTGTGTTTATTAACAGCATCATAACATCTGCACATACACTGTGAGCCATATTGCCAAGTTTGTTTATAAGAGGTAATTAGAAGTTGAGGTACATGAAGAGTATTATCGTGTCCACTTTTCACTTTACTCCATGGAAATAATAATGTGTAGATCTTTCAGCTTTCTAGATATGGGTGATTCCGTAAAATTAACGGTGACAATCTATCAGCAGATTTTTTTTTAATTTCCTGACGTTTCACAGTTGAACTATTAACACATTTTAACAATTGAAAAGGTCCTAAAGTTCACCATATTGAGTTCTGTGTTCAGTACAAGTGGTCTCTCAACAATGCAGACAATCACAGAGTCCACCACCTTGGATTCTGACTTCACTGGAAACATACATCAGACAGACGACACGTACAGTCAATGAAGGTTACAAGAAGCACTAGAAGTACACATAGCTCTTACAGCCCAATAAACCGGAACACTGTATTGGTACTGGGCACTGTATAATGTACTAAAATGTCGAAAATATTATATTCGACTTCATCTTTCTGGGACTCAGTGGCGAAATACCCTTGGGTACGATTTAATAGAGAGAGGGGCTTCAGCTTGGATAAATCATGAAATCCTGCAGTTTCTTCAATAAACTTACAAATACGTCGCCACAGACAGATCACTTAACTCCGTGAAGGTTGACTGTACAGCCACATTCTTACGTATGTGTATGTCTTTGTCGCTCAACAAAGGCTCTGGCTATGAGATGCATGCGTAGTAGCGCCGTTCGTAGGTTTAAAAGGACAGAGCGAGTGTTGGAGCATCAGTCAACTAACTCTGAAGATGGCTGACGGTACGCAGTCGAAATATTACAAGAAACAAAATTTAAGTGGCTGCATGCTTGCAGTTTTATGCATTAATCGTTCTCGGTGTTGGTTTATCATAGAATCCGCTGCGATCAACCCTGTCGCTGAGGTACTCACTGCATTACTTTTCTATTGACAAAGAATCCTATCACCGTTCTACCATTTCCCAATGCAGTTGATGTTAGACTGTTTCATTCAGACCAAAAATCGCTATTTTTCTTTCCATTTGACTTCACTGTAATGTGAGAAGCACTTTAGGAAAAGTTGAGTGGTTGAGAGCAAGTGTATATAATAATTGAAAGTGTGTGGAAGACTGTCGAAGAGTTTAAGTGTAAATTATGTGTGAGAGTTTAAACAGAGTCAGTAAATGTAACACTAATGTACAGAAACATGTGAGAAACTGTATGAATGCATTGTATCACGGCGAGTTTTGCTGATAAAATTCTCTCGGGATTCCAGCCGCATGAAGTGGTTTGAAATCCAAGAACTCCGGAATGATTATCTCATCGTAGTCCTTCCAGCCGACAAGGGCAGTGCAGACGTCATTGTAGAACGAACCAACTACGGCACAAAAATTCGGGAGATGCTGGTGGAGGAGACATTTCAGAAATTGTCCATTAGAATGCAGCCGCGTAAAATCCACTTCTTCCGCTGATATTTCGGCCGCGTACCTTCCGGCCATCTTCAGAGTGAGTCGAAGACTGTCGACGAGGTGCCGGGCGCGGCCTTATAAGCCTGATCGCGGTGGCAATGCGCGTGAGCGTCATAGATGCTGGTTTACTGCATATCGAAGTACTCACACGCGTGCGACCCCCGTGGCGGAAGCGCTCCGGTGTTCACTTATCGATATATGCTCGGCGGCGGCAACACCTTCACGTCTTCTCTGTGATTTCAATGCTCCTAGTGCAGGGTTCCAAGCTTTGTCTAAATTAAAACCTTTATCTCTGTTTATTAAGTTGTTGGCCAGTCTAATTTCAACAGCATCCTTAAATATAGCATCCCAAAACGAAGATATGGGTGTCAAAATCTTCACATCACTACAGTTCATGGAATGACCAGTTTCTATGCAATGTTCAGCCACAGCTGACTTGTCTGGCTGTAATAGGCGAGTATATCTTCTGTGTTCAACGCATCTTTCGTGGACAGTGCTTGTTGTCTGGCCTATATATGAATTATCACAATTTCCGCAAGGGATCTGGTACACAACTGACTTACGAAGCGCTGCAATCTTCACAGGTGACCGGAAGATAACCTTAACATGTTTGTCGAGAATACGGCTTATCTTTGACGAAAGAGCGCCCACGTAAGGTAAGAAGGCTCTTGATCTGTAACTATTATTTTCGTCTTCTTCTTCCACGTCTCGTGCTTGCATTTTTGGAGTCACATCGAATGCACTGCGAATCTGTTGCTGCGAATATCCATTTGCTTTGAAAGTGCTCTTCAGGTGTGTGAGCTCTTCCTGCAAGTTGTCATCGTCTGATATACGCCGCGGTGGAGTAGCCGAGCGGTCTAAAGCGTCTAGCTGCGGAGCGCGCGGTTGCTCGCCGTGGAGGTTCGAGTCCTCCCTGGGGCATGGGTGTGTGTTTGTTTGTCCTTAGGTTACTTTAGCTAGGTTTAAGTAGTTTGTAAGCTACGGGCTGATGACCACGCAGTTTGGTCAGATAGATTTACAAACATTTGAACATTTGAATTCTGATATACAATGCGCTCTGTGCACCAATGTCTTAAGGACCCCTGCGGTTTGTGAGGGATGATGCCAGCTACTGGCATATAAATACAGATTCTTATGGGTTGGTTTTCGATATACTGCATGTCCTAATGTACCATCAGCTTTTCGTCGAACGAGTACATCGAAAACAGGAAGGCAGCCATCTTTTTTCCATTTCCATAGTAAATTTGATATAGCGTGGATGGAGTTCAGATAGTCAAGAAATCGATGTTAACTCATCCTTTCCGTGAGGCCATACTATAAACGTGTCATCCATGTATCTGCAGAAGACCGTTGGTTTAAAACTTGCCGAGTCCAGAGCCTTGTCCTTGAAGTCTTCCATGGAGAAGCTACCAGAGGGGTCTTCCCATAGCAACTCCGTCAATCTGCTCATAAAAGTCACCATTAAACTGGAAATAAGATGTCGTCAGTACATGTTCAAATAAGGCGGTGATATCCTTGTCAAAATATTGGCCAATTAGAGAACGAGAATCCCGTACAGGTACCTTGGTATATAATGATACCACGTCAGAACTCACCAGTACATCAGGCTTATAAGGCCGCGCCCGGCACCTCGTCGACAGTCTTTGACTCACTCTGAAAGATGGCCGGAACGTACGCGGCCAAAATATCAGCGTAGGAAGTGAATTTTACGCGGCTGCATTCCCAAAATCTAATGGACTATACATTACGACGTGAAAAGTTGAAAATGCATTTCAGAAATTACCGAAGGACCCAATATCGAAATTACTGAGGAAGACGTCAGAGCTTCTTAAACGGTCTTCACTGGAAAAACGTGTCATTAAAAGCCTCCTTCCACAGGCACGTAGACCACCTACCTTATGGACTCCCAAAGGTTCATAAAATGAACAACCCTCTTCATCCGATCGTATCAATGGCGCGCCGACTTATAGACTTGCAAAACATCTGGCCACCCTTCTTACTCCACACGTCGGTCACTGTTTGCATCATATCAAGAATACGGCCAACTTCATGAGCAGAATCAGATCCTTGCGTCTTGGAGATAGGATATCATGATCAGCTTTGAAGTGTTGTCATTATTCACATACGTTCCCACCAAAGACTCCATAGACCTGCTTACTCTGTTATTCGGCGACACCATTATGGATTTATTTAAGCATACTCTGATGTCAATGTATTTTTTATATGCGTGGAGAATATTTTAACCAAACTGGCGGTGTCGCAATGGGACGCATATTAGCTCGTGTTACTGCCAACCTGTTTATTGAGTGCTTTGAGACCATCGCCCTGGCCACAGCTCCTGCAGAGCCCAGCTGTTTTATCCTTATGTTGACGACACGTTCGTTGTATGGCCTCATGGACGGGAAAAACTGGGTGAATTTTTGGACCATATCATCAATATCCATGACAAAATCAATTTCGCAATGGTGCCTTGGCGTTCCTTGACGTACTTGTCAGGCGTAAAGAAAATGGATACCTGATTCATAGCGTTTACCGGAAAGCCACCCACACGGGCCGGTATCTGCACGCCAAGAGCCACCACTACTAACGCAAAAACGATCTGTTCTAAGGACGTTGGTGCACCGAGTAGAAGTAAACAACGAACATCTGCCGAAGGAACTGAGCCACTTATGGAAAGTGTTTAAGAAAAATGGCTACAGCAAACGCCACATTTCACAAGCCATCCATCCGAAGACACGAAAGCAGACGACATCCGAGGAGACAAAGCAGCTTGCATTTTTTGCCGTTTTGTGGCTCGGTAAAGAGAAAGATTAGCCGGCTCCTTAAGAGACACATGATCCACTCGGTCTTCAGGCCTCCTACAAAACTGCGAGAGCTGATAAGACCTGTGAAAGATGATATAGGCCTTGGAACGCCAGGTGTTTACAGACAATTTTACATCCACCAAACAGTGCGCAATATTGAACAGCGCTGTGTTGAACATAAAAGATGCTTCCGTTTACGTTATCCCAAGAAACCAGTAATTGTAGAGCACGCTGTGGAAAACAAACATCGCACTGCGTTTGATGAGATATCAGTCAATACCAGAACAAATACTTTCTGGGATGGCATAATAAAAGAGCCGATCGAAAGTGAAATATCTGGTAAAAAAAAACTCTTAATAAAGACGGCGGCTTGCAGGTTGAAGCGGGCGCGGTAGGCACGCGACCAAAACACTGCCATAAATGCCGGTGTGGCAATAACGTGACGTTACAGGAAGTCCCGCAGCTATATCAGGATGGCGGCAGCAATGACTCGACAGTCACCACTTGACAATTCCCGAGAAGATCTCGGTCGAAAGCTCGTGGATATGAAACTTGGCGCGGCTGAAATCCTGAGACAATAAGTATGAAACTGTACGACACGTGCACCTGCAGCAGCCAGCGGCGTAGTGTCGTAAATAAACGGCTGGTAATGCAGGCCAGGTGCCCGTGTTACGGGGACTGCATTACCATGTTACGTGACCAGAAGCACTTCCTCCGCCCCAGGACGTGATGAAGTGGAGACACAACCAGGCAAATTACATCAGCCTCTGAAGTATTGACCCGAGGGGGAAGATTTACTATGCTCCAGTAGCCAGTAAAAGTAGCAAAATCCCGCCGGACGAAGATGCACTGAATAACAACCGGACGGCAGTCATCGTTCGACGCAGCTGGGCGTATATATACCTAAGTCACTCGTCGTCAAAATCAGTTTAGAGTGCAGTGGTCATCGATAGTGGTTACAACCTGACTTGTCACTCTCAGACAACAGCCCTGAACCCTGCCCGCCAGAGGGCCACCTGGACAGCCAGCTCACCTGTCGCCAATGTAGCCAGCAGAGGTCATCCCGGCCTGTACAGACGGTTTGTCCCAGGGATGTTCTTTGGAGTGAATCACTGGCCACTTGTGTCGGCGACGTCAATCGCCACTGGCCACTGAACACTGGCCAGGTCCGCACCATAGGCATCCGCTACCAAACGTCACACCAGCGGAGGGTGCCGCACTTTGCAACAACAAATTGATTTATCAAAGGCATTTTATTATGTGGACCATAACATCCTTTTAAGTAAATTAGAATTCTATGGTGTCACGGGAATCGCTACAAAATGTTTCAAGTGGTACCTCGCTAACAGGAAACAAAGGGTGTCACTGCAAGGGACTAGTGAATTAAGACAACAGTCATCATCAGATTAGGAAGATATTACATGTGGTGTCCCACAAAGATACATCTTAGGTCCATTGCTTTTTCTTGTGTACATTAATGACCTCTCATCAGTTACACTACCAGGAGCAGAGTTCGTTTTGTTTGCAGATGATAGAAATGTTGCAATAACATGTCGAGCACAATTCTAGAAAGATCTGCTAATAATATTTTCATTAACATTAAAACTTAGAAAAGACTCGCTACATGCAGTTCAGAACATGTAAGAGATTCCCATCCAGTATATGCATAAAGTATTAAGAAGAGCAGATAGAAGAGGTTGACAGTATAAGATTCCTGGTATTACAGCTTCATAATAAATTCAATTGGGAGGAGCACGCCACAGAACTGCAGAAACGACTTAAAAAATCTGTATTTGCAATACGAGTGGTATCAGACATAGGAGAAATAAAAAAGCTTGCATACTTTGCTTACTTTCAATCCATAATGTCATATGGTATAATATTTTGGAGTAACTCTTCAAGTCAAGCAAACGTTTTCTGAGTCTAAAAGCGTGTAATCAGTATTACTTGGGGAGTAAATTCACGGACATCCTGCAGAGCTTCTTCAAAGAAATGGATATATTAACTACTGCCTCTCAGTATATTTATTCCTTAATTAAATTTGCCATAAATCATATACCCCTCTTTCCAACAAAATTCTCAGGTCATACCTACAATACTAGGAACAAAAATGATCTACACAAGGAATTAAAAGAACTTACTTCAGTTCAAACAATGGTCCACTTCTCAGGAACACATATTTTCGATGAATTCCCAGCAACCATGAAAAATGTAAGTACAAATAAAGGACTTTCTAGTGGCCAACTCCTCCTACTGCACTGACGAATTCTGGCCAACTCCTATCCACTGACGAATTCTTAAATAGAACCAAATGATACATGTATCTGTACTCATACTATTAGTATTACTATATTATCAGCTTGTCAACTTTATTTATTTTTTTTACAAGCTTCAGGTACATACATTTTTTACATGTTCCACATCCACGAGGATCTCCTGATCTACGGAACAAACAACTACTCAAATGTAACCAGATAGCGCCAGCGCTCACTCTGCTAACTCGCCAACATTCCTCTGCAGTTCCTCCACACTGTATCCAGCGTACCTCGCTGCGGAGCGCGCGGTTGCTCGCCGTGGAGGTTCGAGTCCTCCCTGGGGCACGGGTGTGTGTGTTTGTACGTAGGTTAGCTTAAGTACTTTGTAAGCTACGGACTGATGACCACGCAGTTTGGTCCGATAGATTTACAAACATATGAACATTTGTATACACCGTCGTCCGCCACGTTCGCGCCCTGAACATTACGTCAACAAGAATGCTCATTGCAAAGTCAACCTAATGTTATAGTGAATGTAAAATTATTGTATATATACTCCTCACGGAGCAGTGTGGCTCTTCCACCACAACAGAAAACGCACCGCACATACCCCCTAAATCACTCTTTCGTCATACTGGTGTCAGGGAAAAATGCTTGTACAGATGGATGTTATGATGAATCGTGAAGTAAATTAACACTTTCATATCACTACCGCTACTATGTCTATATTGAGCATGTGCACTCGCGGTAAAATGGCCGACCGCTCTAAGGCACCTTGTTGGAGAGCACACGATTGCTTCCCGTCGGAGGTTCGAGTCATCCCTCGGGCATAGGTGTGTGTGTTGTCCTTAGGTTACTGTAAGAAGTTTGTAAACCTATAAACAGATAACCTCAGTAGTCAAGTCCCACAGAATTACATATATTTGAATTTTGAGCCTGTGCATTTTCCTTTTCAGCTAATCTTCCCTACCATGACATTCTATGTTATCACGTCTTCAACGATTTTCTCACAGTCACCTCTCCCTTGGTGGTCCCCACCTAGAGATTCGATTTGAACACTATTCCGGAATCTTTTGCCAATAGGGAGATAAACAAGACACTTCTGTTTAAATACAATGTCCTGTGGATACACATTATGTGTCTTTAACACAGTGGCTACCAATGCATTTGCATTTTCATGCCTTTGACCCTTGTAATTTCCTCTACTTTTTTGTGAAATGAAACGGGTAAAGTGCCTTGGCTGATAGAGTAGAACTGGAAATCAGACCTAGCTTTCCAATCTGAAATAACAACGCACGTTAACAAAGTTGCCGTCGAAAGGCAAAGAGCATCTGAATTCAACAACCAAATCAGAGCATTCTTGGAAAAGTTTCGTCTGTTTGACAAGCAAATGAGTAAAGAAACTTCGTTGAAATTTTCTGAAGTTACAAGTTTGAGCGATCAACGATCCAAGATGAACCTCATATCTACTGAAACAGGATTTCGAGAACTCACCACTTGGGAAATGGAAATGCAACACTTTCTCGGTTTCACCCGCTGATTTGCCGTCATCACTCTATTGTTCGTAGGAATACGTTCTTTATTTAAGTTGAAGAAAGTTGAAAATTTGCGCCCATCCGAAACACGAATTGGGGTCCCTGCCTACAAGGCACCTACGCTGAACGTACGCCAACGGCGTACAGTGATCACTATGAAACAAGGGTTACAAATAAAATACCTTCATTAGCCTTCAGAGTAATAGCCAATGGCTGCAATACACTTCTAACATTCGTTGTGCAGATGTTCGAAACTGTCAGAAAACACCGCGAATCGCTTCAAGCACTGAGGTCATGTGGTTATTTGATCTCCGCAACCACTTCACACATACACACGTTTTACTCACAGCTTCAACGACATGCACTAACATGGGGCTCCGTCGGTGTTTTGCCTAATTTGAAATAAAATCGTTGGTTCGTTTTGCAGTGACTGGACATCGCACATTGGCCCTGTTAGCTGGGTCACAGCGTGTACCACCGCTTCGCTGCAGAGCTTTGCACAATAGGGGTGGAGGGGTCGCTTGTCGACATGTCCCTCAATGTTTATGTCGGGCACCTCATTCTCGCCAGCGCGGTTTGTAAACTATGGGTCCATTCACCTCACTTTTCAGATGCACCTTGCGCATGTATAAATAGGGTGACGCATTTCAAAATGTTCAAATGTTCGTTAAGCTTATGGGACTTAACTACGGGGTCATCAGTCCCTAAACTTACAAACTACTTATCAACTACCTTATACTAAAGACGGCACAAATATCCATGCCCGAGGGGGATTCGAACCCCCGACCGTAGTGGCCGTGCAGACCGTGACTGGAGCGCCTCAGTCTCCTCGGCCACCGCGGCCGGCGGTGACGCATTTAAGACTGTTTTTCGGAATCGGAATATTTCGATGAATGTAAGGTGAATTTAAAAAAAAAGAAGTTGTAATAAAAGTTGTTCACTTCGAAGATAGCCATCCTTTAACATAAAGCTCGACCCCCTGCATCACCACCGGAGACGGGAGGAGGGAAATCAGCAACCCCTATTTTTATTGGTGGTTTTGATTCTCCAGGAACAAAATTTGTAAGTTTTGTGTGATTTTTTTTTTCTTGTTAGATGGCACTGTAATCTGGAAAAATCAGTTGAAATGCATTGAAAAACGGCAATAACTCGAACACATAGACATCGCACCCTTTCTCTAGATTTTACACTTCCAGTTTCAGTAAACAGTAGGATAATACTGCGAAAAATCGTTACAGAAAGAATACTCCTATCAGGGAATGGATTATCATACCTTTGCCAAGCTTCTTCAACATTTCCGTGAGTCTCAAAATACAAGGAAATGATATCTACAGTCTGTACAATCGTTAACATTGTGGAACAATTGCCTAGAGATGTGTGCAGTTCGAATCACTGAAGTACAGTGACCAATCTGATCACGGAATGAGCAGCACGATCCCAGTGCTTCATTCGACTGTGGGAACAATCACATGATAGCATTGTCAAAGGCGTCAAAAACTACTTACAAAGTTTTGAAAAGTAAAACAATACTATATAGAGTGTACATAACTTTTTATATTTCTAAAAAGAACCTAATAAAAATAGTGTGACTACCTTTGTCAAGTGTTGCTCATCCAAAATCCACGAACCTGATTTTCGGGAGGGTACGAACTGTGATATAGGGCACCCACACTGATTTTTTCAGAAGCTGGCGCCTCTGGTTGGCGAACACTGTCCTGTTTCGCGTGAGGGGATGCTACCAATCACTACCAGTTTTGACCCAATGGGTCCCACGTCCTGACACAAGGAATAGCACCCTCTTCTAGAATTTGGAAGGTAAGGAGTTTTTACTAGGTCGCCACCGTGCTTAACGACATTAGTTATCCGAAGGAAAACACTACCCCTGAGGAGAAGGGGGCGGGGGTGGGAAGGGTGGGGGGCCGTAAGGATTCCACAGGAGAGGGTCGGGAGGAGGAAGCGAAGCGGGGTGGGAAGAGGGAAGGGGGGGAGTGAGATACCACGTCAATTATGGGGGAGGGGGAAGATCAGGGCTGGTAGGAGGGACTCATGTCAGGACAGAGAGGGTCATCCGGGTGGGGGAGGTGGTGAAAGTTACCCTCGCGCAGGATGTGGAGCGTGTGAAAGTGGAGGGAAGAAGGGAGGGATATGTTGGTATCGGGCCAGCGTCAGACACTCGTTGTCTTATATAGGCGTTGCCGATCGCAGCGCTATCCTTTGAGTGTTTACACATGTTTGTGTTTGCATACACATGCCTACACCACTTTCTTCGAGTCTTCAATCTTCCCTGTAGGAATTAAGTTCCTGCTTATTTCGCCTGTTACATTCACTAGGTGGTCATTAAGTAACTTACATTCATCCAACGTACTACCTTTTTTCTATGCACTGACATCATATCCCACACCTCATGCTGCTGAACCAGATAGTTCCTTCAGAACTGACCATGTGGTTTTAATTTTATCTTGAGATTACCTATTCTTTTTGTCTACCACATACATTTTGTCATCCTAAAGACCTTACGTACTTTTTGTACATCTACATCTACATCTACATACATACTCCGCAATTCACCGTAAGGTGCGTGGCGGAGGGTACACTGTACCACTACTAGGCATTTCCTTTCCTATTCCATTCCCAAATTGAACGAGGAAAAAAAGAATGCCTATATGCCTCCGTACGAGCCCTAATTTCCCTTATCTTGTCTTTGTGATCTTTACGCGAAATGTAAGTAGGCGGCAGCAAGATCGTACTACACTCAGCTTCAAATTCCGGCCCTCTAAATTTACTTAACAGAAATTCACGAAAAGAACGTCGTCTTTCTTCCAGCGATCCCCAATTGAGTTGCCGGAGCATTTCCGTGACACTCGCGCATTGGTCGAACCTACCGGTAACAAATCTAGCTGCTCGCCTCTGAACCGCCTCTATGTCTTCCTTCAAACCGATCTGCTGCGGGTCCCAAATACTTGAGCAATACTCAAGACGTGGTCGTACAAGCGTTTTATACGCGGTCTCCTTTACAGGTGAAGTACATCTTCCCAAAATTCTCCCAATAAAGCGAAGTCGGCTGTCTGCCTTACTCACAACTGTCCTTACATGCTCGTTCCATTTCATATCGCTCTGCAATGTTACGCCTAGATATTTGAACGACGCGACCGCATCAAGAAGCTCACTACTGATGCTGTATTCGAACATTATAGGATTGTTTTTTCTACTCATGCGCATCACCTTACATTTTTCTACATTGAGAGCTAGCTGCCATTCTTCGCACCAACTAGAAATTTTGTCTAAGTCAACCTGTATGCTATTACAGTCAGTTACAGACGACACCTTCCCATACACCACAGCATCATCAGCAAACAGCCGCAAATTACAACTTACTCTGTCCATCAGATCATTTATGTAGATAGAAAATAATAGCGGTCCTATCACACTCCCCTGGGGCACGCCTGACGATACACTCGTCTCTGATGAACACTCGCCGTCGAGAACAACGTACTGCGTTCTATTACTTAGGAAGTCTTCCAGCCAGTCACAAATCTGTGAACCTATTCCATAAGCTCGTATCTTCGTTAGCAGTCTGCAGTGTGGCACCGTGTCGAACGCCTTTTTGAAGTCGAGAAAAACACAATCCGCCTGTTGCCCTTCGTCCATGGCTCGCAAGATGTCATGTGAGAAAAGGGCAAGCTGAGTTTCACATGAACGATGTTTCCTAAACCCGTGCTGATTCATGGAAAGAAGCTTTTCCGTTTCAAGGAAATTTACTATATTCGAACTGAGAATATGCTCCAAAATTCTACATGAAACCGATGTCAACGATATTGGCCTGTAATTGTATGGGTCAGTTCTCTTTCCTTTCTTATACACGGGAGTCACCTGCGCTTTTTTCCAATCACTAGGAACTTTGCGCTGAATTAGAGATTCGCTGTAAATGCAAGCTAAGTAGGGGGCCAATGCCGCAGAATAGTCTTTGTAAAACCGAACTGGTATTCCATCCGGACCAGCAGACTTTTTCGTATTTAGCTCTCTCAGCTGCTTCTCTACACCGGAAATACCTATTGCTATGTCCCCCATTTCGGAATTAGTACGTTGATCAAATGATGGTATATTTGTGCGGTCCTCCTGCGTGAAAGATTTCTTAAAGGTTAAATTTAGAACTTCAGCTTTCCGTTTGCTTTCTTCTATTACTGCCCCGGAATGATCAACTAGTGACTGGACAGTGGGCTTTGACCCGCTTATCGATTTTACGTAGGACCAGAATTTTTTCGGGTTCTCGGAAAGATCTTTTGCTAAGGTATGGCTGTGATAATTATTGTATGCTTCACGCATCGATCTTTTTATAGACGCACGAATCTCTACTAACTTTTGCCTGTCATCATTTGCGTGTTCTTTTTTGAATCGAGAGTGCAACAGCCTTTGCTTTCTCAGCAGCTTTCTAACATTATTATTATACCACGGTGGATCTTTTCCATCCTTAATCGTCTTTACTGGCACATATTTCTCTAACCCTTCATTAACAATGCATTTAAATTTAGTCCACAATTCCTCTACATCCATAGTCGCAGAATTAAACGATGCCCATTCAGTTTCTAAGTGCGATCGTAACCTTTGCTTGTCGGCTTTTCCCAACAAAAACACGCTCCTAGCCTTCTTGACTGGTTTATGAACTTTGGTGACCATCGACGCTATGACGATATCATGATCACTAATTCCTGTCTCTACACAGACATCGTTAATAAGGTCAGGCCTGTTTGTGGCTATAAGGTCTAGAATATTTCCATTGCGCGTGGGTTGCCGGTTTAACTGCTCAAGACAGTTTTCGGAGAATGTGTCCAAAAGTAGCTCGCAAGACTGCTTGTCTGTACCGCCTGAAATGTAACTAGCGAGGTCCCAATCTATACTCTTAAGGTTGAAGTCACCTCCGACTAATATTGCATGGCCCGGATACCTATAAACTACCTGGTGTAGACTTTCCTTGAATGATTCTAAAACTGCTACAGCAGCACTGGAGGGCCGGTAAAAACACCCAACTATTAACTTTACTTCTTTTAGACCTGTTATGCGTGCCCAGATAACTTCACAGTTACTTTCAACCTCGATCTCAGTAGAAACAATATCTTTGTCCACAGCGATGAACACTCCTCCTCCAGTTGTATCAGATCTATCTTTCCGATATACATTCCACGCTTCGCTAAATATTTCCGAACTTGCCACATCATCATTTAGCCAGCTTTCGGTGCCTAAAACTATCTGAGCGCAATAACTTCCATGCAGCGCTGCAAATTCGGGAACTTTGTTTCTAATACTTTGTAAGTTCGCGGCTAATATTTTTATGTTCGAATTTTTGTTCCGAACGTGGCCTGAATTCGCTGTTTGAATGCTGACAGGCGAGTGCTCATCAGAGTTAGCGCCTAGCCTAAAAAAACCCCGTGTGCACTCCACAAGTACTCTGCTACCCGAGTAGCCGCTTCCTTAGTGTAGTGCACCCCTGATCTATCTAGGGGCACCCTACAATTCCCCACCCGATAACGCAGATCCAGAAATCTGCAGCCATGACTGTCACAGAGTCGGCGAAGCCTCTGGTTCAGACCCTCCACTCGGCTCCAAACCAAAGGACCCCGATCAACCCTGGGAACAATGCTGCAAATCGACAGCTCTGCTTGCACCCCACGTGCGAAGGCAGCAGCCTTCACCAATTCCGCCAGCCGCTCGTAGGACCTGAGGATGTCCTCAGAACCCAAGCGACAAGCGTCATTGGTGCCGACGTGAGCTACGACTTGCAGTCGACTGCACCCCGCACCCTCGATAGCCGCCGGCAAGGCCGCCTCCACATCTCGGATGAGGCCCCCCGGCAAACACACCGAGTGCACGTTGGAATTCCTTCCAGATCTGGACGCTATCTGCCTAAGGGGCTCCATCACGCGCCTGACATTGGAGCTCCCAATAACTAATAATCCCCTCCCCCCGTGCACCTGCTCGGACCCTGCTGAAGGAGTGGCCACACTTTCACCCACAGGACGAACGGGCGCGGACGGACGTCCAGCCTCCACATTGGCCTTCCGCCTCGAGCGACGCGAACGCCGTACAACCCGCCACTCCCCTTGCGGAGAAGGCGGCTCGACGACGTCCGGTACGCCTGAAGGTGCCTCGGTAGCAGGGACAGAGAGCGTAGCGTGAGACACCTGAGGTGTCCCACTCGACGAACCAGACTCCCCACCATCGCTGCACCCCGAGACGGCAGCCTGAAGACGGCTGACCGTAGCCAACAGCACGCTCAGCTGTTGGCGAACCGCGGCCAACTCCTCCTGCGTCCGCACACAGCAGGCACACATCCTATCCATCCTATCGATACAATTAACAGCAATTTACAACTTTAAAGAAGCCTAGTACTCTAATGAAGGCAGCTGGCTGCTGACTTAACTGTGGTCAGTGGTAACTACACTGTCGAATCAACAAAACTGAGTCCGGCAGCTTTAGCGCTGTTAACGCAGCGGCTCTCGTGGCAGCTGGCACTGGACTGACTGATAACGAGCTTAGTAACGGTCTCTGACTTGTTTTGAAATACACCGGTCAAAGACGAAGACTGAACACAACGGTATTTATCAAATACGATAGAATAAACAATTAAAACAGTAGTACAATCGAAATCTGCAAGTACGCGGGAATAAACCTCTTAAAACAGTACTACCAAAAATGAATTAGACTGGCAAATTAAATTTGCCACAAATTAAATTCAGATACTTAGCGCTGTAACGATGTGGCACTGGTGACAGCTGGCACTGGACTGACTGATAACGAGCTTACTAACGGTCTCTGACTTGTTTTGAAATACACCGGTCAAAGACGAAGACTAAACACAACGGTATTTATCAAATACGATAGAATAAACAATTAAAACAGTAGTACAAACGAAATCTGCAAGTACGCGGGAATAAACCTCTTAAAACAGTACTACCGAAAATGAATTAGACTGGCAAATTAAATTTGACACAAATTAAATTCAGATACTTAGCGCTGTAACGATGTGGCACTGGTGGCAGCTGGCACCAGTAATTTTGTAATAGGCTGTTGCAGCTCTATTGCGACAGGTTCTAACATTTTGACGTAATTCCCGTTTTTTTTACATGATACGAGGCGCTTCCAAAAAGTAAGTTCCGTAATAAAATGAAATTGTCACAGATACAGAAGAAATTTTTATTGCACAGAATTCTACAACTCTTAAACTACTTTTCCACATAACAGCCGAAAGTTTGCAGGCATTTGTCATAACGTGGCACCAGGTTTTGTATACCTTCATAGAAATCTGTCGCCTGTGTCTTCAACCAGTTGGAAACAGTTTCTTTCAGCTCGTCGTCATTGGTGAAGTGATGACCGGAACTGTCGGACCCATCTTCTCACCATCGAATCGAATCACTCATCGCGTTTGGTCCGTAAACATCTGGACGCGCCTCGTATTCTTATTTCCACTGCCAGCCGCCCTGGCTGCCTATTAGCGGTAGTGCCCTACTTTCAAAGTGCTAACGGAAAACAACTTAAAAAAAGCATTAGAAACGTGATGAGAAAAGCATTGTATTTCTCCTGCCACTGTCGTTCCTTAAATAGGTATAAATGCCTTTATTGTCACTGAATTAACTTTTCTGAATAGTTTATCAGTATTCATTAGCATGAAAGGCTATTCAGTAATATCCTCCTAGTAATGAAATATGGTTGTTCTGCTGTTCCCCTGCTCTCTCTACGTAAAGAATATTACACGTCGTTCAAACGATTGTTAAGCTTATCGGGGTCATCAGTTAAGCTTATCGGGGTCATCAGTTCCTAAACTTACAAACTACCTACGAACTAACTTATACTAAAGACAGCACAAACATCCATACCCGAGGGAGGATTCGAACCTCCGACAGGGAGCGGCCTCGCGCATCGGAGCATAGCGCCTCAATGCGCTTGGCCACTCCACCGCGACAATATTATTCGCATTTGGTAGTAAGAGTTAAGGAGATCTGCCACCATCCACTTTATTGCACAATCAGCTACATAAGTAATTTTGTACTTCATAATATTTATCTTAAGACAGTGAGCTGTTTATTAACACCTTAAAATCGACTAGTTTCGGTCGTAGACCATCAACATAGATAACAAGGTAGTCAAATGGATTAAGAAAATGCATTAAATACGATAAATGTAGCTGATACCAGTAGAAGTCAGTTTCACTAAAAATAAAAATGTCATATTGAACTATCCCATCAGTCAGGCATACATGCATTTTATAAATTACTAGCTGGTACCAGCGCGTTGCTACCTTCAAATACAATTACCGGTACGACACGCTCGCCACAAGCTGTAAGTTAACTGTACCATGTCCATAACCTTCGCGTAAGAGCAAAAAAGTAAGTTGAAGTTTTATCGCAATCAGATGAACATTACAGCCACGCATAAGATACAAACAAACGAACAAATATACATCACATACACGTGGTGTCTGTTCTGAAAGAACAGACGTCTTTTCTGATCCTGCAGTTGTGATTGTTTCATATTCACAGAATATATGACATCAACTGCGAATGGGTAAAGCTGAATATGTGCACCCGCCTGGTGCGAACCCGAGTCTCCAGCTTTCTAGGCAGTTGCGCTGACCACTACACCAATGCGGACACGGTGATCGCCGCACCTACAAGGACTGCCTAAGTACGCCCCCCGTCAGACACAAGTTCCCAGCTTTACTCTACCCACAGTACTCAAACTCGTAGTTCCAGAAACTAATTACCTTACTCTTACGTCAACACACGACAGGTCATCACAAACGTGTTCCATCATACAGTCCTGGCCATTAAAATTGCTACACCACAAAGATGACGTACTGTAGACGCAAAATTTAACCGACAGGCAGAAGATGCTGTGGTATGCAAATGATTAGCTTTTCAGAGCATTCACACAAGGTTGGTGGCGGTGGCGACACCTACAACGCCCTGGCATGAGAAAAGTTTCCAACCGATTTCACATACACAAACAGCAGTTAACCGGCGTTGCCTGGTGAAACGTTGCTGTGATGCCTCGTGTAAGAGGAGAAATGCGTACCATCACGTTTCCGACTTTGATAAAGATCAGATTGTAGCCTACCGCGATTGCGTTTTATCGTATCGCGACATTGCTGCTCGCGTTGGTTGCGATCCAATGGCTGTTAGCAGAATATGGAATAGGTGGGGTCAGGAGAGCAATACGGAACGCCATGGTGGATCCCAATGGCCTCGTATCACCAACAGTCGACATGGCTGAAACGGATCGTGCAGCCACGACTCGATCCCTGAGTCAACAGATAGGGACATTTGCAGGGCAACAACCATCTGTACGAACAGTTCGACGACGTTTGCAGCAGCATGGACTTTCAGCTCGGAGATCATGGCTGCGGTTACCCTTGACGCTCCACCATAGGAGCGCCTGCGATTGTGTACGCAACGATGAACCAGGGTGCACGAATGACAAAACGTCATTTTTTCGGATGAATCCAGGTTATGTTTACAGCATCATGATGGTCGCATCCGTGTTTGGCGACAACGCGGTGAACGCACATTGGAAGCGTGTATTCGTCATCGCCATACTGGCGTATCACCTGGCGTGATAGTATGGGGAGCCATTGGTTATATGTCTCGGTCACCTCTTGCTCACATCGACGGAACTTTGAACAGTGGCCGTTACATATCACATGTGTTACCACCCATGACTCTATCCTTCATTCGATCCATGCGATACCCTACATTTCAGCAGGATAATGCACGACCGCATGTTGCAGGTCCTGTTCGGGGCTTTCTGGATACGGAAAATGTTCGACAGCTGCGATGGCCAACGCATTCTCCACATCTCTCACCAACTGAAAACGTCTGGTCAATGGTGGCCAAGCAACTGGCTCGCCATAATACGCCAGTCACTACTCTTGATGAACTGTGGTATCGTGTTGAAGCTGCATACTGTACCTGTACACGCCATCCAAGCTATGTTTGACTCAATGCCCAGGAGTATCAAGGCCAGAGGTGGATGTTCTGGGTACTGATTTCTCAAGATCTATGCATGCATCCAAATTGCGTGAAAATGTAATCACATGTCAGTTCTAGTACAATATATTTGTCCAATGAATACCCGTCTATCATCTGCATTTTTTCTTGGTGGAGCAATTTTAATGGTCAGTAGTGCTTGTATCGTGTACTAATCTAGCTTAGTGTTTCTAGCTTCTGCTCTCCCATTGGCTGGTCACCTCAGACTCTGTACCCTACTTCCTCATGTCGGTCTCTCTCCACATGGCCACCGACACCCAGAACAACCGGCAGCAACTAGACACAAATACACACCATGCAGCGTATTACGTACAGTATCACGAAATTCGACATACTGTAGATGCACGAAAATCATTCTTGAGCATGGAGGCGTTCCTCTCTGGGATCCTCAGAGTTCGTGAGTAGTGGTCATCCGCTGCTGTGGTGGCCTTTCGGCGGCCGAAACAAGTCATCGACAGTTTCTGTATCTTATACCTCCTCCACGTCCGAACAACATCACTTTAGTTCACTCAGACACGTTTCGAAACTTACCTTGATGAGAGTCCTTCCTGACATAAAGTGACAGCGCGTATACGATCATACTTCGGAATTGACCTTCTAAGCGTTACAAAACTACAATCCACACAAACAGTATACTGCATTCCTACGCCATATGCCGTCCTATATTAACGGCCGTCTTAGCCACTCACACGCACTGTTCACGCGTTGCTGTTTACAACTTTGTGCGTATTAAGTGACATCTACGGACATCTTCGAAACTGTTGGCAGGCCACCTGGTTTGCCGGTTCCAAGCCTTGATATATATACGTTACTTGCAATGGTTTATTTCAAATAGTAACTTTTCCACCACTCATCCATGCTAACAGTGTTATCGTTACTGGACTGAAAGTAGTTCTTGATTAACACAGTACGAAAGGCAGAATTTTGTGAATCTTACCTCAAGATGAAAGTTACTTATGTATTTACCATGTTTACATATATGTTGAATTTAGAATTTATGTATGTAGATTTTTTCTGCAAATGATATTGATACTTTATGATTAAATAATATTGATTGTAAATTTTCTTGTTTTGTTATTTGTGTGCTCTCTCTGTCTGATAAACTCATGGTGTAAGTCAACATTGAAGTTCCAGACTGAAATGAATTCTTCCGGATCTATCATGATTTGGGAGATGTATCACCATCTTGACTCACCGAAATTCTACAGACGACTCTGCATAGTTAGAGTAACGATACTATAAATGTGATAGGTCGATTGATAATCTACACTGAATATCTTTCTGCTTCCTTCGTGGCATTGTAGTCATCACTAAAGGAGCCACAAACATCTTTCACTAAGACCTTTCTAACGCTTTGTGCTTCATTACATGACTCCACCAACAGCATTCAGTTGTCGGGGGATAATTCGTGCGTAACCCACTTATGCTCCTAGTAAAAGTCAGTTTTCCTCCTCCTTCCATTACTGTCACTGGTTTCTATAATCGTGCCATCCTTCTTCCGACAGCCACTTTCGCTTATTAAAAGCGTGGACTGCCCCCTTCATTCTATTCCTTATTCATGAGAACTGAGAAATACTACATCTTGCAGAAAAAGGATTAGATATGAATCTGTTAGAAGAATAGGGTCAATCCATGTCAAGTATCCTAGAAACGAAAATGGTCCCACTCCAGCATCTCAGATTCGGTTCAAAACTTGTATGTGTACACAAACACACACACACACTGTGTGTGTTAGGCCACTGTGCAAAATTTTCCGTCAATTGTTACAATAGTTCCTGAGCTAGGGCCACCCGTACCAGGTCACAAAGGGCACGGTGTGAATAACTTGGGTAACTTTGGTTTTAATTTCTTCTGTGATACGTATCAGCCTGAATTTTTGTATACTAGTACAACATATGGCACTAAATGCAGCTATAGCACTCTTTTTTTTATTACAATCCATTGTGCTACTTGATCCGAAAATGCCTTGTAAAATTTATGGCGAAACTTTTGTCAGACTTTAAATATTTTTACGATAAGTGAAAGCACCTATGACCTTGATGTTTCGTTTTCTAGACAACAAGCAGGTCCTCACTATACTACACCAGTATTACTATTTATTAGTACATAGTTCTGACTTTAACGACTCTTGCCTCAAGAGTCAAACTGAGTATTAGAAAATTAACAGCATTTATCAGTAACTATTTTAAATAAGGCTACTGCCTCTGATCTTCATTTTATCGGCACCACTGAAAAGAACACTTTTTTTGCTACAATTTACTTGACAAATTATGATGGTAATTTTCCATACGAGGCATTTACAAAAATAAATAGGGTTTACAGTGTGAGTTAGAGGTAAGAGGTATACAGTGAACCTAGGTATACAGTGACACATTCCATCTCAGTTTTTCTTATTAATTACCTAAAAGAAACCAAAGGGAATCTAGGTAGAAAGTTATTGTTATGGTGAATTTATCAGAAAAATATCGAGGCTTCCATTGGAGAAATAGCCAGGCCACATTACATCATTTGTTATTTATTAGAAGGATTTTACTGCAAACATCGAGTCTCTTAGATTATCCATCGTTAGTGATCACTCGCGACATGATACAGTTGCAGTTCATGTATTTTGCTCCAAGGTCACTGATCGTCTGCGAACTCACTTTCCAATGCTGAAGCACATCAGTTATTTAAGCAATGAGTCAGCAGCCCAATACAAAAATTTCAAGATCTTCATGAATCTATGTCAGAACTACAGTGACTTTGGTATCAGTGCAGAATGAAACTTCTTCACCACAAGCCATGGAAAGTCTCCAAATCATGGCACTGGGGCACAGCAAAGCCATTAGCATCCAGAACAAGTCTCCAACGGCCAAATTCAGTTCAAATTCTTACTCCAAGTGATCTATTAAGATTTTGTAACGAACAAGTTGACGAACTTCACAACAAACGAAAAAATGGATGCTGCAAGACCTTTGGAAGAAAGGGAGATTTGAAAATGGTCGCACAGGTACAGGGACCAAAGGCAACCATTGCTTCGGACCAATCGGTGAAAAACTAGTACAAATTTGCAGACATGCCAGTTATTTATTGCAGGTGTTGATCAATCATTATACTTCTCGAGTGTTCGAACTGACAGCATCCAATCTTGGAAATACCTTGCCTCCATTTATCAAAGCAGATGGTGGATTGGAAACATCTGCAACACGTAGATCTGTAGTTATGCACAGAATTATGCACTCATTTTTTTCTGTTCCCTGTGACACAAGCGCTTTGTTTGATTTCAAGTTTCACTGTTTTCCGGTGATTAGTTTGTACGACAAAAATTTGGGGGTGTTATAATGCGGATACATCTGTAGCACCATGTTTCCTGAAATTCATGACGCAGTATTTTTAAATAAGTACGAGAACGTTTATGAGGATTAAACATCACATTCAACAAGTAAAGTTGGTAGCCATGAATAAATGTGCCGCGAAGAGGAATGAGTTAGTGATTACACTGGCGTCTGGTAAACGACAGTAAAAACAGACTACATTAATATTTCCCTCTTCAAACGTAAACGCTTCGGACTCAGAGTGCCAATAGCAGTTTTATTCTGTTATGACGTTTTGTTATAATGTTCATTCCATTCCAATGTGGAAGACTTATTCTAGCGAACTGACGAAACTTTACAGCAGAATCGGATGGAGAAAAGAACTGAACAACAACGTAATTGATTACTTCCTATCTCATATGAACAAAGAAATAACATCCGTTTCTGTTTTCTAAAATTAATTGAGAAGTAGAGAAGGAATAACATAATGGCTTACAAAAAAAGTCGAAAAATTAATCCCAACAAATATTGAGTGTTATGGAGAAAAATAAATTTAAAATAAGCACTATTTGGAGCTTGTTACAAAACTGACATGGTGGGGGTCATCGAAATAAAAGGATATATATACTACCAGAAAATGGTATAACCAGAACAGAATTCTTTATGAATGCGAAAGCAGTACAGAAGTCAGCTACTGTGAACAGTTCAGTGATCGGTTTTTTCGCATCCCATTCGACAGCAAACCAACACCTACAACCTTAGTCCAGGTACAGGCCTATTTCCGGCGTCACAAGCAGATGATGAAGAGGTAAAGATTACAAATGCTATGTTTAAGCATCACAATAATATGCCGAAGCAATAGCTACATACATACCTAACTAGCTAGCAACCATATGCGACCGCTCGTTCAGGGAGAGTTCCATACCCAAAGACTGGAAACTTTCACAGGTCACTCAAACAAAACAGATGATTCAGAATGTATAGTTCTTGTGAAACACAGCTAGCCCCTTACTCGCATTAAGTGATGAGTGCTATCGAAATTAAAAAAATCTCAAATCGATTCCATATTTCTAGATTTACGGAATACAAGCGTCTTCTAATCAAATAGTATACTTCTGGAATATCGGCTCAGTTCTGCGAATGGATGCGCGAATTCCTGTCAAAAACGGACAGTACGCAGTAATTGAAGGAAAGTCATCGGTAAGCAAAAATTCATAAAGATTGGAGCAAAACTATGCATTTTGTTAAATTCCGTACCGTAAGTTAAGTACCCTCCACCATGCACAGAACGAAAATCAGGTTCGTGCATTTTGAATGAGCAACACTTGATAAAGGTAGAAATGTAAAAAGTTATTTACACTCTATATAGTATTGTTTTACTTTTCAAAACTTTGTAAGTAGTTTTTGATGGTTTTGACAATGCTATCATGAAATAACAGGTTTTAGCTTGGTAGGCGATGTGAGATGTTTCTTTTAACTTCAAAACATATCGATTTCGTCCCTATGATGGGACATCATCAGTGCTGTTAAAAACAAGGTACCTTGGTCAGACATTGAAATTACAATAAGATTACATACACCAAGAATGTTATAAAATAGAATTACATACCAGAATTGCAAGTCATGATGACCTATGTGCTCTGCTTAAAAACATTTAAAGGTCTTGCCGGTACAAGTCACAACAATAAAATCAGGTAGCCGCTTACGTACACCTATGCAGCTTAGCTTGTACATAGATGGTGCCTGTCGCCCTCTTTGTTTAAATCAGTTACATTGTAACATTTTTAAAAAGAAAATGGGTTCAAACATATTTTAACAATTGATGGTGACAAAATTTTAAATTTTAAGGATATGTTTTAATACCTACCCGCCTGAGGGCGCTGATAAATGGTTATTTTTATCATATAATGCATAATCTGTGTATGTTAGTTGTTAAACTTTAATTCACCTAGAATCAACATTTTTATCATTTTTATCTTTTTAAGCTTTTAATATGTTTGAACCCATTTTCTTTTTAAAAATGTTACAATGTAACTGATTTAAACAAAGAGGGCGACAGGCACCATCTATGTACAAGCTAAGCTGCGTAGGTGTACATAAGCGGCTACCTGATTTTATTGTTGTGACTTGTACCGGCAAGACCTTTAAATGTTTTTAAGCAGAGCACATAGGTCATCATGACTTGCAATTCTGGTATGTAATTCTATTTTATAACATTCTTGGTGTATGTAATCTTATTGTAATTTCAATGTCTGACCAAGGTACCTTGTTTTTAACAGCACTGATGATGTCCCATCATAGGGACGAAATCGATATGTTTTGAAGTTAAATAAAAGAAACATATCACATCGCCTACCAAGCTAAAACCTGTTATTTCATTATAATTCTGTGGTGGGCTGGCACACAAAATGGAATCTAGTTACACAATGCTATCATGTGATTGTTCCCACAGTCGAATAAAGCACAGACTGTGATCGTGTTCTCATTCCGTGGAGAGATTGGTCACTGTACTTCAGTGATTCGAACAGCACGAAATTTCGTGAAGATCTGAATGAAACCGTCGATTTCATAAGTCTGTAGGAGATGTATGTTCCGTCATGCACCTATCACAAAATACTTTCTTAACTACTTTTTCTGGGTAAAAACTACATTCCTGCCAAACTTCAGCTTCATAGGTGAAGTAGTTTGAGATTTCGTGTTTAGTCGGTGTGTGAGTAACTGACCT
Source organism: Locusta migratoria (assembly GCA_026315105.1). Lineage (NCBI taxonomy): Eukaryota > Metazoa > Arthropoda > Insecta > Orthoptera > Acrididae > Locusta > Locusta migratoria. The sequence goes on along the minus strand of CM048744.1, from coordinate 726,395,614 downwards.
TTCGCTTTTATATAGATAGAGATAAAAAAACAGATTGCTTAATTGTTTAAGAGAATTAAGGGAGAGTTGCAGACAAAAATAAATAGTAACATGTAAATCTGTGCTGCTTACTTTATTTGATACAAGGTCTTGCCTGATGCGAGAGTTTTACGGCATCTACAGCGAAACTGTTGTGAGCGGTAGACTTCTTTTCGTTTCATCATTTTGTGGGGAGGGAGGGGGGTTATTTACAAAACGCTTCATAAACGTCCGAAATTACATGCAAACTTGGTTGCAGGTCCCTAACTACTCCCATTTTGCAATAATTGACACATAAATATGAGTACTCTCACGCGGTGGCCTCTCATTATTTATGACGTCATATCTCCTGAACTGTGTGTCATGCTCTTTTGTTTTTGGGTCAGAAACCTTCGCGGGCGTATGGTGAACAGTTCACCAAAGGTTCATTTCAATCGAATGAATGCTTTATGAACACATAGAGCACATACAGACAAACATTCGTATATATTTAGGAGACAATCTAGGCAAATCTCTTAGACCGTTCGCGGATGATGCTGTTGTTTATCGGTTACTAAAGTAACTAGACACTCAAAAGCAGCAAAAGAATAATCTGGTTAAGATATCCACATAGTACAAAAACTGACAACTGATCCTAAATAATGCAAAGTGTGAAGTCATCCATATGAGCACTATCAGAAATCCGTTCAACTTAATCAGTCAAATCTACAGTCCATAAAATCAACTAAATACCAAGGAATTACAATTACATTTACGAGCCACCTTAAATGGAAAGGCAAACCAAAGGTTACGTTTCATTGTCAGAACACCTAGAAGATGCAACAGTTCTACTAAAGAAACTGCCTACACTATACTAATTTGGAGTATAGCTGCCCAGTGTGGGATCCTGTAGTGGGACAGATTATTGTTGCTGCTACTACCTTATGTTAGCTCAGTTCTGCAGGTTATTATACTTATACTTATTTATATATTTATATTCATTAATGATTTCAAACGTTAATACTTCATGTTATGTGATTCATAAGAAAGTTTTTGTGTGTTTCTTATGTTTCATGTACTGTTAAGGCGATTCATCCTATGAGAGCAACATCTTCACCGCCGAGCTCACGGAGTCATCAGGCCACTTCAAGTCGGGGTTCGACGGCCACTAGACACAAGAAGATGCTGTTCTCCGCCATTACCGCCGAAAATGTTTATAATTATTTATATTATTAACTGAGATGATTTGTAAAATGAAAAAGAACAAAAAGTAGTCTATGTTTAGCTCTTACTGCGTGAAGACTTGTATGTTGTGCAAACAACAAAATGTTATAACATCGTCGAGACTTTAAAGTTTTTTTTTTCTTCTTCTTTTTCTTTTCTTTTTATATGCATATTAATGGAAGTTAACATTCAGACAAAGGGAAGAAGACACTTGATGTTGATGATTTACAGATCTTTGAAAATCGATTCTTTATATAGATCGAGTATGAAGGAGAGCAACGTATAACATCTGTGCCGACAACAACACACATAATTACGATTTTTTTTAAAGAGAACTTGGAAATATTTTATTTAAAGTGTCAGTTTTATGAAAAGGTGATAGACTGAGTGCTTCTTCTCTCTGTGCAAGAATCTGACATTTAATTTTGAATAGTAATGCAAAAGTCAAGAAAATTAAAATTTTACTCTCGTTGCCGCTCGGACGACATTCGTGAGACTCATCCCGGCGCAATCCCCACCACGTGGGACTGACTGATAATATATAAAAAGGTCAGAGAAGGGCATTTCGTTTTGTTTCATCCTGATGTAAGGAAGAGAATGTCATAGAAATGATGCACAAGGGGTGAAAATCATTAAAAGAAAGGTGTTATTCGTTGTGGCGAGATTTATTTGCGAAATGTCTTTCACTAATTTTCTCTTTCGAATGCGAACATATTTTGTTAGCATCCTCCTACATAGGGAGATATGATCATCATAATAAAATAAGAGAAATCAGATCGCAAAGGGATATATTTAGATGTTCCTATTTCCTGCACGCTATTAGAGAATCGAACGGTAGAGAAATATCATAAAAGTGGTTCGATGAACTCTTTGCCATGCACTTAAATGTGCTTAGCGGGGTATTTATGTAGATGTAGATGAGGATAAGCTATACTCCATAAAGACCTGGAGACTACTCAGGTAAGGTTCCAATGCATTTACAACTCTGTCAGACAGAGATTCCGAAACCAGTTATTTAACTGTAAAGCGTAGACGGAAGCACAAACTCAAATCACAGTCCAGTAGTAATCATGGACAAAGTAAATTTTAAAAGAATATCCGAAAGAACCAGTGTGGAAGGAAATGGGTTACCAATGTACCCTGAAATTACGAGAAGCAACTGAAGTTCGGTAAAGAAGTAAATACTCTATGAGCAATATCGGAGTAAGCAGTTCAGTTTAAGAGGAAGGAACCTCCCTGAAACAGGCAGTCGCAAGTGATGGTGAAACAAATACAGGTAAAATGAAAGTAACTACGAAGAAACCGTGGGTAACAGAAGAAAAACATCAGCTGGTAGACGAAAGAAGAAAATAGAATCACATTAACGGAACAATATATGTTTCTTAAGAATGAAATAAATAGAAAGTGCAAGGAAGCCAAGACGAAATAAGTGCAGGAAAAATGTGAAGAAATCGAAATGCAAATGATATTGAAAGGACTGGTCCAGCAGATAGAGAAGTCTCAACGATCTTTAGTGCAAATACAGGGTCTTTAAAAATGTAATGGAAATTTCATTTTTAAAGGCAGAGGAGAGAATGGATAGATGGAAATATTATATTGAAGACCTCTATGAGGGGAAACTTTAGCTCATGATTGATAGTAGAAGAAATACAGAAGATATATGATAATCTGTACAAGAATTTAAACCGCTTGACACCAGAAAACAGAAGACATAGTAAATAATATAATGGCATTGGGGGAGGGGGTAATACTGGGAAACAAACGATATGTAGGACTTGGTGACTTCTGTCAGCTACACAGAAAAATATCATCAAGACATTGACGAATACAGCTAGACCCGATAAGTGTGAGAATGACCTAATTCCTCGTGCATCCTCATGTATAATCCAAGCATAAGAATAGACAAGAAAATAGGATGTGTTATGTGACGATTAGTTTGGGTTTGGAAATGCTAAAGTCTCCACAATGGAGGCCTAATATTGTGACTGATCATGGCTGAAAGAAAATTCAAGGAAGGGTCGTACGATTTATTGCCCTAGAAAAATTATTCAACAATATAAAATGGTGCATGCTGTTCGAGAGGCAGAATAGTGGGGCAATCTATATTGAAAGACAGGTAATATTCATTGTTTACAAGATGAAATAATAAGACTTCACACCTAGAACAAAGTGATCAGTTTTAAAAAGGAGTAAGAAAGTGGTATATCAGTCACTCCTACAGTTCACTCCATTCATTACAAAGCAATGACGCTTAGATAAGGCTCAGGGGAGGGATAAAAATTCTTGGTGAAAGACACCAGTTATAAGATTCGCTGATAACATTGTTATCCTCGGTGAAAGTGATGAGCTACTGAAAGCTTTAAATATAATTTAAATCCTAATGTGCATACAACATGAATTGAGATTAAACCGAAAAAAGAAAAAGTACGAACAAATAGAAGAAATTAAAATAGCGAGAAACTAAACATCAAAATATCTTTTCATGAAGTTGCAAAATAACCCAATAGCCCAAGCAAGGAATACATAAACAGTAGGCTAAAGCAATTTAAGATAATTTACATAGTGGAGAGAACACTACTGGTATTGAGCTTAGTTTGAGGCAGAAATTTCTGCAACTGCATGGACAACAGCATTGATGGTAGCGAATCATGGATAGTAAGAAAGTGGATTAAAAGAGAATCTAAATGTTTAAGATATGGTGCTAAACATAAAATTGAAAGATATAGGTATTGATAAGACAATGAAGAAAGACATTCTCTGCAGAATGGGAACATACAGAAAACACAAGAAGTGAGAGGATGACAGGACATGTGTTAAAACTACTAGATTAGATTAGATTAGATTAGATTAATACTTGTTCCATAGATCATATATATGACATTTTGTAATGATGTGGAACGTGTCAATTTAGTAAATGTTGTCTGCACTTGACAATCAATATTTTAAGGATTTTTATTACATTTTTTGTTGTTGTTTTTTTATTTTTTGTTATTTTTTAAGTTTTATCTAAAAGTTGCCATTAAGAAATTCCTTTAATTTCTTTATAAATACTAGTTGGCTGTTTGTCAGACTTTTGATGCTACTTGGTATGTGACCAAAGACTTTTGTGGCAGCATAATTCACCCCTTTCTGAGCTAAAGTTGGATTTAACCTTGAATAGTGAATATCATCCTTTCTCCTAGTGTTGTAGCTATGCACACTGCTATTACTTTTGAATTGGGTCGGATTGTTAATGACAAATTTCATGAGTGAGTGTATATATATTTTACTCAATGTTGAATTGTCCCAGAATATGATCCCATGTGAAAGCAATGAATGAAAATAGGCATAGTAAGCTAATTTACTGAGATGTATATCACCAAATCTTGCAATGACTCTGATAGCATAAGTAGCTGAACTCAAACGTTTCAGAAGATCTTCAATATGTTTCTTCCAATTCAATCCCTCGTCAATGCAAACATCTAAAAATTTTGAATATTCTACCTTAGCTACAGATTTCTGTTCAAAGTCTAAATTTATTAATGGTGTCATGCCATTTACTGTATGATACTGTATATACTAGGTTTTCTCAAAGTTTAATAAGAGTCCATTAGTAGAGAAACACTTCATAACTGTCTGAAAGATATCATTTACAAGTTCATCAATTAATTCCTTTTTGTCAGGGGTGATAGCTATACTTGTATCAGCAAAGAGTACTAGCTTAGCATCTTCATGAATGTAGAATGGCAAGTCATTAATATATATTAAGATCAGCAAAGGACCCAAGACCGAACCTTGTGGGACCCTATATTTGGTACCTTCCCAGTTAGAGGAATTACTTGATTCATATATATCATGTGAACTGTTTATTTCAGCTTTCTGCACTCTTTCACTTAAGTATGCTTTAAACCATTTGTGCACCGTCCCACTCATACCACAATACTTAAGCTTATCTAGAAGAACCCCATGATTTACACAATCAAAAGTCTTTGAGAGATCACAAAAAATCCCAACTGGTGATGTCCGATTAGTCAAAGCATTTAATATTTCATGAGTGAAGGTATATATAGCATTTTCAGTTGAAAAGCCTTTTTGAAAACCAAACTGACATTTTGTAAGAATTTTATTTTTACTAATATGTGAAGCAACTCGAGAACACACAACTCTTTCAAAAATTTTGGATAAAGCTGTCAGAAGTGAATGGGGCGGTAGTTGTTGACATCGGACGTATCCCCTTTTTTATGCAAATGTTTAACGATAGCATATTTCAGTCGATCTGGGAAAATACCCTTCTTTAAAGAGCTATTACAAATATGACTAAAAATCCTACTTATCTCCTGGGAACAAGCTTTTAATACCCTGCTGGAAATGCCTTCAATTCCATATGACCGTTTACTCCTGAGAGAGTTTATTATTTTCCTAATTTCTGAATGAGAGATGGGTGGAATTTCAAATGTATCAAATTGTGTGGGTATGGCCTCTTCCATTAATTGCCTTGCTCCTTATAATGAACTTTAGATCCTATTGTCTCTACAACATTTAAAAAGTAATCATTAAAAATGTTTTCAACTTCTGACTTTTTGTTAATAAAGTTTTCATTGATTTGATGATAATACCCTCTTCCTCTGCTCTTGGTTGCCCTGTCTCACTTTTAATAATATTCCAAATTGTTTTAATTTTATTATCACAGGAGCTAATGTCAGACATAATGCACATGCTTCTTGATTTTTTAATAACGTTTCTTAATGTAGCACAGTAGTTTTTATAATATTTCATTGTTTCTGGGTTATTACTCTTTCTTGCGGACAGATATAGCTCCCTTTTCCGGTTACAAGATATTTTTATTCCTTCAGTAAGCCAAGTTCTGTTTTTTTTTTTTTTTTTTTTTTTTTTTTTTTTTTTTGCTTGGTGTCTTACAATTTAATTTAACTAATTTCTTGGGGAAACTGTTATCAAATACCCTTACAAATGTATCGTGAAATAAGTTATATTTTAAAACATCATGTTCCTTATAAACCTCACAATTCTGGAGGACTGTTTCGAATTACTGAACGGATCTATGTCAAACTGTTACTAATTGTGCACCATTCTCAACGAGACAAGCTTTACGCTGTTAAACTTATCTTGGTCTATAAAAAAGTTATCTATCAATGTACTGCTGTCCTTTACTACCCGAGTAGGAAAATCTATAATGAATGTCAGATTGAATGAGCCAAGTAAGACTTTCTTCATATTACACTCTCTCAGTGAATCTACATTGAAATCACCACAAATAATTATTTGTTTCCCCCTATCTGACATAATAGCACAACAAGGCATCCAAGTTTCCCAGAAATAACTAAAAGTTTCCTGAAGAGGACCTATATACTCTTACAATTAACAGATAATAATCATTGAGTTTAAGCTGGCAGGCACATGCTTCAATAAGCTGCTCTATACAAACCTTTTTGTTTCTAAATTTTTTACCCTGTGATAGCTTTTGACATACATGGCAACTCCTCCTCTTATCTTATTATCTCTACTTACATTTGAAGCTAATTTATATCCAATGACATTCACATTTTCCATACCAGTGACGATATGATGCTCAGAGAGGCATAGTACATGTATTACATTTTCAGTTTCTATATCATCTACATAAACCAAAAGCTCATCTATTTTATTCTTTAGTCCCCCAGTATTCTGGTGAAAAATGGTAACATTATTTTTTACTTTACTTTTCTGAGAAACATTTGATTTTTCGACATTTTTAGCACCTGCCTGCCTGATCTCACTGGACACTAATCTCAGCTTAAAAAAGAAGTACTTCCATGAATTTCAGTGTCCCCCCTTAAGGATTTTGCTAGTTTCCCCTTCCCTTTCCTATTGATATGCAGGCCATGCCTAGTGAAATCCCACTTATCAATAACATCAACTGGAACCAAACCTATGTCCAACAGAGTAGCCGCCTTAAGCAGTTGATCAATCTCCATATTGACCCTCCTAAGAGCGGTTCAATTGGGGTAGATCACACTGCATGAAAGCAGGCAACAGTCCAACATTTGTCTGGGTCGTTGCAGAAACTATTTTAACCAGGTCGCACTCAATACTGTAGCCCTGATCCCTATCAATGCTATTTCCCACCCCACCCACTATCACAACATGATCCTCTTTTGTGAAACCCTTACACAAGAAACCTATATTCTCTACCACCTGGCTAAGACTTGCACTGGGCGTGAAAAAGTTTGTGAGCTGGTACGTGTCCCCTAGTTTTTCCTGCAAAATCTGGCCCACAACTCTTCTATGGCTACATCCTAACAACAGAACTTTTCTCCTACTATCTACTTTTTTTGAAACCGTTGGTTTCCTAGTGAAATTCTGTTGTTTAATAACTGCACCTACTTCTAAAGGAGCCTCTTCCTCAATTGTGGTAGCAAGGCAAATCTGTTCGTTGCGCAAATTGTGAAACTGTCAGATACTACACTCTCTCTGTGGCCCCTGTTCCCTGCTAGCACTTCCCACCCCTGCTCACCCTTCTACCCCCTTAACCTCGTAAATTCCTCCCTAGCACTATCCAGTTCAGCCTGAACGGCTCTGATCTTCCCTCCCTGTTCAACTACTTTTCTGTCCCTTGAACACACTTTGAAAAACAAAGGAAGAGACTCGTTTGTTTCCCCCTTTCCAACACCGCTACCTCCGTTCACCCCCAATGAAACCACTTGTCACAACAGCTGCATTGAAACCCAAAACGAACAAACCTACTGCAGCTCAAACACATAGCATTCATGACTGCTACTTACGTGATATCGACAATATATATTAACTACAGATACAAAGGGGTAACTAGATTTGTTTAGGACACTAAAATACGTGTAAGTTGTTAGTAAATGCACTTAAAATTGCGGCATAACGCTAAATCTGAACACGCACGAATTGGGCCTATGAATATAGACAAAACATCTTTACGAGATTACTAAGACAATGCGCGAAAAAAGAAAAAGAACCTTTAATGGTGAGCTTGAAGAGCACACTAATAAGCCTATTCAATTAGTTAACTGTTAAATTAACTTAAAATTACTGAGAAACTCTCGGAATTTAGGCCTAACAAGGACGAACTTTTAGTGATTACTGGATCAATACGTGAATAAAACAAAGACCTTTAATGGTAAGCTTTCAGAGAACACTAATAAATGTTTTTAGCTACTTATAGTGTTAAACTACGTTTTATTTCTACCTAAATTAGTTATCTTTCTGATCGCATTGACACTGCACGTCTGGCCTTGTGCAGGGCTACCAACCCAAAGTTTTTTTCTAAATGTACCGAATAATGTTTAAGAGTGCAACTTTTCTGGAGACTAAAAATTTACTCTGTAGGAATCAGCATAGGTTTTGAAAAAGGTGATCGTGTGAAACCCAGCTCGCGCTATTCGCCAACAGTGCTCAGAGAGCCATAGACACAGGTTCCCAGATAGATGCCGTGTTTCTTGAATTCCACAAGGCATTTGATACACTTTCCCATAGCCGTTTAATGTACAAAGTAAAAGCATGTTTACTATCAGACCAATTGTGTGATTTGATTAAAGTGTTCCTAGATAGCAGAACGCAGCACGTCATTCTCAACAGAGAGAAGTCTTCCAAAGTAAGAGTGATGTCAGATGTGCCTCAGAGAAATGTTATTCACAATATATATAAATTACCTTGTGGATAACATCAGAAGTTCACTGAAGCTTTTTCCGGATGACGCTGTAGTATATCGAGAGGTGGTAACAATGGGAAATTGTATTGAAATTGCAGGAGGATGTGCAACGAATTGACGCATGGTGCAGGGAATGGCAATTGAATCTCAATGTAGACAAGTATAATGTGCTACACTATAGCAGGTCAGCAACTGGAAGCTGTTAATTCCATAAATTATCTGGGAGTAGGCATTAGGAGTGATTTTAAATGGAAGGACCATATAAAATTAATCGTTGGTATGTCAGATGCCAGAATGAGATTCATTAGAAGAATCCTAAGGAAAAGCAGTCCGAAAACAAAGGAAGTAGGTTACAGGTGAGGTTGATAGAGGAGGTAGAAAAGATTCAAAGGAGAGCAGAACGCTTCATTACAGGATCATTTAGTAATAATGAAAGCATTAAAGAGATTATCGATAAATTCCAGTGGAAGACTTCGTAAGAGAGAGACGCTTTCTATCTTGGAACAGACTTTTGTCAAAGTTTCGAGAACATACCTTTACTGAGGAGGCTCGCAGTATATTGCTGCCTCCTACGTATATCATGCCAAGAGATCATGAGGATAAAATCAGAGAGATTAGAGCCTATGCAGAGGCACACTGGCAATCTCTCTTTCCACAAACAGTACTTGACTGGAAAAGGCACACCGTCAGGTGGCTTCCAGAGTATAGATATAGAAGTCTAAAGAAATACGTGACACCAAAAGTTTTGATGATGTCATTAAATGCTTACGGTATCTTCATTCTCCTGAAGTAATCTAGAAGATTTGGTACAGAATTTGGGTCTGAAATTGGTAACAAGAAGTCGAACAATTTGGTGTCATTTTGGTCATTCTCTATTTCTTGGAATCTAGCAAATAACTCTTTGACCATATAATACCAATTCTCTTGTTTTATCACTGCCCCCTCCATTTTCTTTTCATTGCAATTATATTAATTTCGTCCTCTCCAAACTGTTTTGTGGTCAATTTTATGTCTGCTGCCAGTCTAAACTGGTAATAAACACAGATGGTAAAAAATCCATTTGTGTCCCATCGGAAGATTAGTTCACCAAGCACTATCTACATAATCAGAAGCCATTTTTCAAGTTATCATATTCAACAGTCCTAAATGAAATTACTAATTAGATAGTTGCATGACTTCTGTACTAACTTTTTTTCCCTGATCTAAGTTGTAAATTATGTAAATCATATTATATGGCTTCTTTAGTTATTTTAAAACTACTGCCATGAAATTAATTTGTTCATAGATGGCTTTAGCTATAATAAAGTGTGTACTACAGTGTCATCTGAAAAATGAAGATCTTTATTGACATGTTTGCTCAGTTTAAGGATCTGATTTGTTCTCTTTCTCTTTTTTGCTCTTCAATTTGAATTTCCTCGCTGTCTTCATAAAGTACAGTGGAAGCTCTAAGATTCTTTTACCAATTATAGCATTCTAATGTACACTGATTGAAAGATTGTGACATTGAATACAAGTTGCACAGAGCCAGTTTTTCATACAAAAATCAGTAATTAGGAGTCACTGCTTCTTTCTATGAATTCATTCCCAATTTTCAATGTCCCAGGTTTCTATATCAGCTACTAAGAGCAATTTGTCATTTTGACAAATTCCATTATATTTTATATGGTCGGTTATAATAAATATCTTATAGATACTTCGTACCAGTTTGTTATCCGTTATATTTCCATTTGTGAAATACAGTAAGTGCATAAATTTATACATCTCTGTAGAATAGCATTTACTGCTGATATCTGATAAACAGTTTTGCAAATTCATTTTGTGTTACTGACACTGTAACAATGTTAATAATGTCTGATGAATTATCGTCATTTACCAGCCATTTTTTTACTTCATCTCACATTTATTATGCAATATCATTATTTTCATTGCTATCTGTATCTATGAGTAATCATTTTAAATTCAGTAAACATATAAACAGATCTTGACAGATATGGATGGTTTCATCTCCCTTGTTATTGTACTCTGATATTATGGAATGTTTTCTTTATCCCAGTCTCATTGTTTCCAACTCATCTGTCCTCATACATTTTCCTTCTATCTTTCATTTTTTGTAAAATGTTATTCTCAATACTTTATATAATTCAAGTAATTCATACAAAATACAATATTACATACATGTCTGAACCTCTGTGTAGTATACTAAATCAACATTACCATTCTCATTTTAAATTATTGTTCGATATAATTGATAATAATGAAATACACATTTGACTTTATTCAAAATGCTAGTTATAAAATGAAAATATGTTCACTTATAAGGAGAACATTATTTCTAATGGATAACTTCTTTGCAGTAAATTGACGTCAAACTCTGTACAGTAACTAAATTTAGATGGCAAATAAATGTTATGCTATAGAATCATTTACATCAAAATTGTATCAAATTCAAAATATTGACAAATTGAAGGAATTTCGTGTTGTGTTTGATTATTTATCATACTTTGCTTACTATTTAATCATTCAATGCACTTCAATATTCAGGATGCAGCGCACATAATAAGTGAAATATATTATTCATATTTTAATCATAAAAATTGTAAAATTAGTATCTAACTATCTAAAAGTATTTCATTTATTCTAAATGCATACAGAATGTATAAATGATGTAATTTTGTCTTAAAGAAGTGTATGTAAAAATGAATTGGGGATTTCCAGGAACTAGATTAGACCAAATACTGTATGAAAAATCTAAAATAATAATAATATTAATAATGGGTAAAACTATGCATAAACTACTTGGTATGGTATTGTACTTAAAAGTAAAGATGATAGATAGTGCGTTAAACCCAAATTGATATTGTAACTTTTTCTGTACCATAGGTGGTGTATACAAAAGTAACTACAAATGTAATAAGTGCCATTATTTTTATAGAACATGAATTATGAAATGAATATACATCATTCTACAGGATAAAACGTTATTGGTGCAAAAAGTGAAGACTGAAAACACAAATCAAACTGCTAAGGAGATGTTCATAACAGACAAAGCATTGCAGTGATTCCTTTTGTCAAACTCATGATGCTTCATGTGGGATTAACCTAAATGGCCAATTCTCTCTATCAAATAGTAAACTATTTGCTTATTTCAGCTCACGTGTTTCTCTACCTTCTTGTTACTGAAGCAGTCATGCCAGTTTCTTTCACATTCATTTTTCTCATCTCCCTCCAACTTTTCTCTCATATTCAGTACTATTATTGCCTTCAATTTAAATATGTCTGTAATTTGTCTTTATTGTTTTAATCAAGCAATGATATAAATTTAGGATTTTTATAGATGGATCTAAGAAAGATCATGATGACATTAATCTTGGTATGACAGATAAATCATTACAATAAAAAAATGTCCTGAAGAATAACTATTTCATTTCTCTCTCTCACTCTCTCTCTCTGTCTCTGTCCCATGCTATCAGAGTCTTTTGGACTATTGGCACATCTAGTGTTTATATATCATTTCGATTTTTGAGTCTAATTGAAATCCTTTTTAATTTTTTACTTCTTTTTGACAAACATGTAATACTTTATGGCATCGATAAAAAAGAGATCGTTAAGAGTATATGTACTGAAAATCAAAACGAGAAATAGGCGCAATTGTTGACTTTAAAATTACCAGGCACAATTACTAATTGTTTGAGATACAAAAGTAACCATAAAGAGGCATATTATGATAAAAATATTCTGTAAACTATTCATCAGAAATTGGTTACTTGAAGTGGCTAGTGTGAGTGGATTGAAAATATGTGTGTTCAATAAGGTGCAGCTTAGAATTCTCTGATGTGACATAACCATAACAAATAATGAAGAATAGATGGGAAGAAACCTGCACGGAATTAAACAGAAATCAGAAGTAACAGCCAGATATAGTTATTTAGAATGCTGTGGGCATTATGCAATGTGTTTGTAGTGAAACGTAAATAAAAGGAAGGAGAGTGCTGTTCAGTGTGGCGTATATAATATCACCACATTTCCTTCCATTGTAGCAAATCAATCAGAAGAAATGTCAACTTACAATCATCCAAAATTGAAATTTTCTTGCAAAAGTATATTCTGTAATGCTGAAAGTTAAGTTGATGGGACAACTTTAAAGTAGTTATTTGTTGGTGTTCCATAACTGATTTTTGTTCTAGGTTATTAGGCTATTAACAATATTAAATCTATTTAGAAGTAGGAACATAACAGTCATGTTTTTTTTTATTCATCTCTCATAAGGGAACTTGGTAGTGAAGACACGAGACCACTTTTTTTAAACAGGGACACGATTCAAATCCTAGTTTGTACAAATTTTTAGGGCCCTAATCTTTTTCCCTAAATCTGTTACTTCTAATGTGTAAGAGTATTGCTCTTCTCGACACGGCAGTGTCTTGAACACAGCTGTACTTTAGTAAATATGGTCTTTTTGTTTCAATCTGAAATTTCTATTGGCTTGTCCATTAAACATATTTAATGTTTATCTCGAGTCATGATGTTTAACAGACATTTTTCACTGATACAATTCATTTTCCCTGTCCCCGTATTTAGTTGGTACTAATGACCTAGCTGTCAACGTGACAAACTACAATCTTCCCTGCATCGTTTACAAAACTTACAGTTCATGAATATTTACACAGCTTCCTTTTGAACTTACATTTAATGAAGAAAATAGCGTATACCACAGATAATCACTCTTATTTTTCATTTACAGTTACTCGAAAGTTTCGTTATTCTCTTCGTTTACTTTCTTAAATTCTTTGATCCCAACAACGGTTGCCATTCCCTCGTATTTTCACTCTGGTGCTTTACTTTCTATTTACTGAGCCTTAACATATCTGGGAAATGGTGTGACTGCCTTTTTCTTCTAGAGTACGTCTTTTAATAACTAATCGTTTCTTCAATTCAACTGAACTTGGTACTAGTTCTATACGATTTCTAAATAGGAGGTCTCCCTATTACTTAACCTTTGCTCTGCCCATAATATTTATTTTTGCAATTGTGCTGTATGTAGTTCTTTTCTGAAATGCATCTCATTCCTCTTTAGCTTCATTTTCTGTACCATCTGCCAAAATGTTGCTAATTTAGCAATAATTTCACATAAATTTTCTGATTGACCATGATTCATCAGAAAAGACCTACATCTTTAAATATGTGTTATTTGATAGTTGTGAAAAACAACGTTATGGTCGTCACAACATTGGCAGGACGTTAACATTCCTTAACGTACCCCACATGAATGCAATACATATCGCTCGTTTATGTGGCATAACTGAGATCGTCGTACATGGACAGTCTCTTAAAACATGACTACTCTCATACGAAACAGGCATTGCTTTCCTATCCTATAAGCTCAAATCTTGCATTTGTAAATTAAACCTTATATTTCGACTATTGTCTAATGTTCCCACCTTTTTCAGCAATTTCAGTAAATCACTAATGCTTTACTGAAAAGGGAACCCTGATCTCATCGTCCTGAGATTTAGTGACAGCTGATCAGAAACTAAACACAGATAAAAGCATGAAAAAAGGAAAAAATTGCCTGAAGAAAGAAGCAAAACGGAAACGGTGAACGCTCCAAGCTAAACTAATGCAAGATCTTGCAAAATGGAAGAGCAACGGCGTCCGTTGTTGTGGTTATTGTGTTGGAGTGCTAAGTAGGTCATCAGCATTTACATCTCCTCGTGCCTTTATTTATTTATTTTTTCCACAAAATCATGAACTGTCGATCCAGTGTTTGACCTCTGATCTCTTTCTGTAGTCTAGTAATTGTAATACTATAAATTTGTTCTAGCTTATGAGGCATGTGGTAATAATATCTTCCAGATATATAAATCGTTATTGCTTACTTTATCGTATTTTCATTATCAAACTCCAAGATATCACAAATAATAATGAACTTCGATGTCCGAAATTCCAGGACATGTATAGATTTGCATGGACATGAGCAGGATTTGATGTAATACAAGTGTAAAACTCATAAATGCTAAAGACATTGACAGAGCACAGGTATACTGTGTGAGTGTGAAACTGTTGTTATTCCCATTCTATAGCCACTTCCTTTCGGCTGCTAATAGATTAGTTGCGTGTAATCATCTTCCATCGTATTCCCTTCCTTACAGCTCGCTGTTTCACACGTCTGTTATACCACAACACAGATACCAAATCGAATACAGCGAACAGACACACCTATGACTGGATGAACACTTCGTAGTTTCGTGGACAAAATGAAACACGAGGAAGGTTCTTTCTATTTTGGTATAGAGTTTCTCGTTGGCTCATTGTGTAAATTGACCTTCTGTTCTCTGAAGTTCCACTGTTCTCCTGAGACACTTTCGTTACTCCTGTTCTAGCTGCTTGGACACTCTGATTCTTAGTTCAGAGTTTCCTTGTATGCTAAATTAATTTTGTTTACGCAAGTTTTCATTGCTTCATTTTCTGTCAGTCCAGTGTCTATTCATTCTTCCAGGTTCACTGTTTCTGTTGCGTTTGTGTGTGTGTTTTTTAATTGTTCTGTAACCTTACTCTTGTTTCTATGCTTTATATGTTTGCAGGTTTTGTTAGACTATGTGCTGCGCCATCTTACCACTAAATATGAATGGGCAGTAGGCGGTGATGAGTCCTCATTACCTCTCCAACCTCACTTCGAAGAAGAATACTGTTTTAAAACTTTTACCCATTAAAGATATGGAACACTGCAATCGTGATTAATAAGGGTTTCTAGATATGACAGTCACTCGCCTTTTATGTAGAATGTTTTTATATCTCCATTATAAGTTTCAAATTCATCAACAGATGGTAAAACAAGTTTAGCTTGTACATTTCTTGCAGCGTTAGAATTATGTACCTGTGACAATTCAGGAACAAAACGAATAATTTTTACATGAGGCGAGACTTATTTAGAAAGTAATATGGACTTAAAGTCACTACTTACAATTGGTAGCATCCATAGTAGTGTTTACCATATAACATGCGCACATTTCTGTGGAAAATATGTTTTTTTTTCAATTACAGATAATAAATAAGCACAATTTTTCAGGTGTCACACACTATACAGGAAGTTAAAAATCCAAGGTCCTTCACCAGAGATATTCTACTAAGAATTTACCTGAGAGCAAAAATCTTTGGTTAACACATTTTTTTAAATTTATACAATTTATTGAAAATGTATCATCAAATTATGTTACATTATTGCAGGCAAGTTGTTGTTACTTCTTTATGGCACAATTTAAAGGTAAAGACATGCATGTATAGAAGATAAATAGGAAG
Organism: Locusta migratoria; assembly: GCA_026315105.1. Classification (NCBI taxonomy): domain Eukaryota; kingdom Metazoa; phylum Arthropoda; class Insecta; order Orthoptera; family Acrididae; genus Locusta; species Locusta migratoria. Next base: position 726,379,446 of record CM048744.1, on the reverse strand, counting down.
GATATTCTCTCTCTCTCTCTCTCTCTCTCTCTCTCTCTCTCTCTCTCTCTCTCTCTCTCTCTCTCTCTCTCCCTCTCTCTCTCTCTCCAGTGATTAAAACACAGACAAACGCCTCTTCTCCCCCCCTCCCCAATGTATAAAGCCTACAACAATTGATTTAAAATAAAATTTTGCTACTAAATTATACACATAATATCGAAATGGTCTACTAAATTAATAAGAAATGTCAGTAGCAGGATCAATTCTGCCACAAGGAATTAGTACCAGCTTGTCAAAAATAAGGTACTCTAATGATATAGTTAAAAAATGCGAGTTTTAACCAAACATTTCTGCACTAAATTAAAGTCTTTCACAATATCTTTGGTGAACATCTTTGGATTGTATACGTCCTGCACAGCGTGTGGGGCCTGTGGTGTGCTTATTTATTGTGTGTAAATGAAAAACAAACATGTCTTCCAGAGAAGTGAGTGCCACATGTATAGTATAACACTACTATGGACGCTACCAATGCAAGTATTGCCTGTAAGTTGACATTACTTCGTAAATGATTCTTGCCCCACGTAAAACTTATTCATTTCTTTCTTTGTCACAGTTACATCCACACTGCAAGAAATTACTTTTTTTTGCCATCTGATGATGAATCACAAAGTAATTTGTAACAGGTAATGGAGAAATAAAAACATTCTTCATAAAGACCACTGGTTGCCATTATTTCAAATAACCTTTAAGAACTACTGTTCCGAACCAAATGACTAACTGTTGTGAATTCGACATTAATACCGGTACATCTTATACACGGTGTTAAAGTGGTTCTGGTCGATTATAGGGACGAATAAAGAAATGTTGAGTCTATGGGTTAACTGCTTGGTGTCTGTTAGAGCTACGGAACTGACTAAACTGCATGGAAGCAAAGTGTGGCGTGCAGGAGTGGTGGTGCCGTGGGCTGGTGTGTGTAGCACTCACGCAGGCTGCCCCTCAGCTTGCGCTGGTGGCGCTCGTTGTACTCGTCCTGCGCCGTCATCCGCCCAGAGTCATGCCCGTGCAGCGCCAGCGTCGGGAACACGGCTGCAACAGCAGCGCCGTCAGTGCACAGCGGACACAGCAAGAAACACAGCAAGCGGCTGCCGCGAGCACTCTGCCAAGCTCCGCTGGGGTGCAAAGGGAAAGCTCTGGCCGCGGCAGGCAGTACAATGGAGCGGCGTACGTCTTTAAGAGGACAAAGGGAACAAAAGAAAGAAACCGAGGTGTGCGATAGCCGAGCTTGTAGTCTACCTTCGTATTCCAGTCGCCACCGGTCTGACAAGGCTTGATATACAGAAATTTTACCGCAGAGACACGTTCTGTACCTTATATAGCCCACTGACGGAGCTATACAACCGCATTATCAACAACAAATCTCTTCAATACATAAATAATGCAATTGTTGTTACCTGAAATTGTTGGTAACCAAAATTCTCGTTACATTCTGTGAATAAATTGTTCATTATATATACTGACATCTATCTAAGTCGTAATCTTCGGATCAATTTTATAACAATTTCATTACGCGATTCAGACAGTGTTTATGTAAAATGTCCCTTTTAATTTTTTCGTTGAAAATATCTCTGGAACTACAATAGATATTGAAAAACGTCCTTAACAGTCATGAACATACGACAGGAAGTCATTAAGTAAGTACTATCAGACAAAAATAGTATTTGGTTACATATTATACTAACACAAAAGTATGTTTCTTTAAATGGATACCCCACTTTTTCTTATGCCATCAATAGCACGAAAAAATCAACAAAAAGAATGGCGTTGGTTGTATGTCAATAACTCAATTAAAAGCGGAGAAAATGGGAAATGGAGTTAACGTTTGAAATCAATGTAGCACATAGCTAGCGTGTCCTGAGACTCAACCGCATCTATCACTTGCGTCTCGGAACGCACTACCTGTGTGCTTCATTTATTTCAAACCTTAACTCCGCTTCCCATTTTCTCCGCCTTTAATTAAGCTATTGACATGTAACCAACGCCATTCTTTCCGTTGATTTTTCATGCTATTGACTGCGTAAGAAGTAATATGGGGTACCCAATTAAAGAAAGATAAGTTGAAAATATTTGTTTACGTTTTATGCTGTCTGATAGTACTAACTTTCATAAGCCTTTGCTGTACGTTCACGACCGCAAAAGTCTATTTTCAGTATACATTGTAGTTCCAGAGATATTTTCGGTGAAAAAGTTGAGTGGAATACCTTCTATAACAAACAGTATATATACATTCTCAACGGCAAAAACTGAACATCACACTCTAAAGACGCTATAGATGGTACAATCTGGTTCCCTATTATCATGATCATGAAAGTCGCGGTAGTAAAATACGAGTGCTATTAGGGAAGAAACAGGCGTTTTCAAGTAAAAACTTAACAATTTTAAAAAAAAATTATTATGTACATTCCCGGGATTAGAAAGTGATATACAAACCTACAATTTCCCAATTCACTCGATATTTATTGGTGAAACAGAGCAGGTTGTTATTGTGAACTTCAGTCCTGAGACTGATTGGATTCAGCTCTGCACTCTAACCTGCCCTGTGCAAGCCTATTAATCTCTGAATGGCAACCTACATCCCTTTGAACCTGCTTACTGTATTCATCTTTACGCCCACCTGTGTGATTTTTAGCTCACACACCGTCCACCAACGCTAAATTCACGATTCCTTGAGGTGTCAGAATGTAACCCACCAATCGAACTCTTCTCTTAGTCAAGAGATGCCAGAAATTTCTTTTCTCCATAATTCTGATCCACAAATTTTCATTAGTTACATGATCTACCCACCAAATCCCAACATTCATATTTTAAATGCAAATCAAATGCAAGTCAGCACCACATTTCAAACAATTGTATCACTTTTTTGTTTGAGCTCCTTATCGTTCACGTTTCACTCCTGTACAATGCTACATTTCAGACAAATGCTTTCAGATAGGACTTCCTAATACTTACATTAATTTTGGATGTCAACAAATTTTGTTTCTTCAGAAATTCTGTTCCTTCCATAGCCATTCTACATTTTATCTCTTCTTATTTCTGCCATCAGAAGTTGTTTTGCTTCCCAAATAACAAAATTCTTCTAGTACTCTTATTGCCTCATTCTCTAACCTTATTCCTTCAGTATCGCCCGATTTTCTTATATTACTAACCTTGTTTCGCTTTTGTCAATGTTTACCCTATAATCTCCTTTCAGCTCACGGTCCACTCCATTCAATTTCTCCCCCAAGTCAGCTGCTGTCTCTGACAGAAATACGGTGGCAGCAGCAAATGTGAACAGGGAGATCAGAAACTGCGAGGAAGGTGATTAAGGTAGCAGGGTGTACGTGTACAAAGGAAAAAAATTTAAAAAAAGTGTTACAGTGTCAGAAACAACACGTGTACACATCTAAAAGTGATACATGCATGAACCACATGTATTCCACCCCCATGTGAGTTCGATGTTTTTGACAGTGAAATATGTGAACAGGTATCTAACATAACTGAGGTAATGTTCCTACAACAAAAACGCAAAATAAACATCCTATATGATCGTAGTGTAACAACAACCATAAAAAATTCTCAGAATGAGTAGTAAATTTATCAGATACAGTTCTTTTTACTAGTGAAATTAAAGGAAGAAGTTTCAAATATGCAGCACCTCTTGAACCATTCCAAAAATACAGTTAGATGTATTAAAAGTTGACATATAATACAGTGTAAAGAACGACATTACAACATTAAAATAATAAGTCGTTAAATACAAAAGTATTTTCAATTTGACATCCCTGCATGACAACCCACTAACCTGAAAATTTTGAAGAACTTGAAGAAGGAAATTACACAAAACAATAGCATTCTTAAAAAAGTATTTCTTTAGTTCTCATGGCCAAAAGTGATCATGTTGATAAAGTAAAATAATTCGTTTCAAATATTCACATAAACATGCAAAAGCATATCATAATACTGAGACAAGTATTTGGTCAAAATGAAACTGAGTGGACATCCTAAGACAGAGAATGAAGAACATTATTCACGACCTCTTGTGCCAGTACTCACTGCACAAGACTACAAAATAGCCATACAACATTGCCTCAGATCCAAAACAAAATTTAAATCCAAGTTTTGAATAGTAAATTCAGTGAACAAAATTAAAGACATGCCTATCTCACACAGTGCAAAACCTGTATCTTTGGTGTTAAAGCCTGTTTACAAACATACTAGTCAAAGAATGTCTTGATATTATGAGAGAATTATTTTACAGAACAGATGTCAGCCTTGTACAAGTTGAAGGCATTCTTTTAAGCAAAACTATTTACAGTTTCAGGGTCTAGTGTATAAATTGCTAAATGCATTGGCAATGGGATCTCCACTCAGCCCCCAGTCAACAGAAATTTTCATGGGCCATTGCAAAAAACTATTTATGTAATAAAACCCTCAGTTCGAATATCAAATAGTGGTACATATAAACTGATGATTTACTGTGTATATGGACCAGCCACCTAGAATATTTTAACTCACATCTCAAAAAGTACAGTTCACCATGTGCCTTTGTGACAAATCAAATTAACTACATAGACCTCAACAGAGGTATTACTACAAATAACAACATTTCGAAATTAACAGAAAACATACAACATACACTTAAATAGCATCCAGTTAACAACACCCAGTAACACACAAGTATGCTGCCTTCAATTCTATGTTACATCACCTTACACCCATATCAACATCAAAACACTATTTCCAAACTTAATTAGACTTTATTAAATTACATTGCAAGTAACAATGGCTATATTCCTGAACAAATTGACCACATAGTACAAAAAAAAGAAAAGAAAAATCCTACCCTAGTTTTATGCCCCTCCCCCCCTGCAGAAAAAAATCATAACAAAAACTAACTGGTATACATCCCCTTAGAAAAGATATGCAACAAACTAGTCAATACACTCAAATCTTGCAGTTACAAAACTTCATATTATGTAAGAAGCAACACAGCTCATAAATTATGAAACAATAAAGGTAAAAGAGATTTATTAAGGAACAGTTGGATTTATAAAATCATTTCCAGTTACTGCAACAAAGTATATATTGGTCAAACAGACAGAGCTATATAAACTAGATTAACTGAATATGGGTGTATCTGGAAATTTAAAACGTCAGCCTCTACTATTGCAGATAACATACTGAAGGAAGGATACACAGAAGTACTATGTATAGCTAGCAAACGTAAAAATCTAAATATGTTAAAAGTATCAGAAATAAACATCTAGCTAATAATAACCATCTGGTTCTAAACGACCAATTAGAGCTGAGCACATCCCTACTATTAAGCTTCACATGATGTAATTCAACCAAAGACCTACCACAGACTGTATTCATCATCACACTTTTATTTATTTTTGTATACTACTATAGATGACTTAAAACGGTCAAATATTGCTACAGCACTATACACAGTTCCTTTAGCTACCTTGTTTACCTCTCGAAACCTAGCGCATTAATAATATACAAATTGTAAAACCAGAATGTAATTTAATTAAGTATATCATATTCAAAAGCAATGCAATATGTAAACCATAATGTCTGATGCAGTGTATAAGTAAAGACTGCAGATTTTCGCAGTTCTAAACACAGGTCACAGCGCCACAAAATTTACCACAGTTTGTAAAACAATAATATAACATTTTTTATTCACCCTAAATAATGTGAATAATTTGGAGCCTTCATAAATTAAATGTTAATAAATAATAATAAGCAACTTTCTTGAACACCATATGTAATGTGAGATGAATTTGAACCAAGGTCATATGTTTATGTCTATCTTTTAGTATATGATATGGTGATGTAAGAATTAGCGTTCCTTGTCAATATTAGTCATTTGTTTCCTAGAATAATAAAAAGAAATAAAATTTCACGTAATGATTCATTATTAAAACTCAAAATAATAATTTTACTATATTAAAAAATATTCACTTGTATTAATTGTATAACTATGGTTGCTGGCACGATGCAATATGCCACATAATAAGTAAACAAAAATTAGCATATCAAAACAGTTTGTTTGTTTTAACACTTGCATATGGAATTGTTATACCAAGAAATGAGAGAAGAAGCTATAAAAAAAGGATGGAACACATTTTACAAACTAAATGTTATGTTCAAATATTGAATGATTTACCAGATAAGTTTGAGATATTCAAATTAAATGTCAGTTAATCAACACTCAAAAAAACGTCCTTGTATGCCAGGTGTAATCAGTTATACACAAAACAAATTGATGCACCAGTTGCTGGAAAGGAAAACAAATGTATGGCAAATATTGTTATTTCACATGAATCACTGGTAATACTGCATCTAAATATCATTATAGTTAATCGCTTTGCAATCCTAAAATTATAAACATAATTCTTTTTGTAAAGTTTTAAACATTCTACCTATAAACTGAGTAAAAATGGTGTATATTTGAGCTACCATTAAGTATTAAGTCATAATTAACATTATGCAGTAAATAAATTTAACACTGTTGTAGTAAGTAATGCTCTTAAGTATTTTGTTTTAAATTATTGTACTGAAGTGAAACACACTCTCACCATAATTTTGATATTTCGTCTTTTAAAAACATTGGCAAGTTCACACAATTTAGAGTTGTATAAGAAATATACTTTAACCTAAAATATTGAGGTATCGATGAAGAAACTGAATAAAACGAATGAACTGTATTTAAAGAATAGAATATTAGAAATACTTTATATATTTGAAAAATAATGTCATCATTCTATTTTTAAATCACTATGGTTGGTCAAAATTGTGGGCACATAAAATATTCTGTTCTAATGTCACAGAGATTTGATCAGCTGCTGTAAATTCATTATGGACTATTTTTGCTGACCATAAAAAATTTTAATAACATTAATTGTCATTTATTTCTTGCACTCTATATTTTCTCGTTAAGCAAATCCTCAGAAAGCATCCTAAAAGATGTAACATGTCATCAACATCATGTCCCCAAAATCAACAATGTTCAAGAAAGTCACATGCTTTGGATTTAATCAGTTGATGGTTCCACTTAGCTAACTGAAGATGACTTATGAATTTTTTTTTCATCCACACAACATTTTTCCAATCCTGGGGACTAACAAAATGCTGCAGTCATCCGATTATTTAAAAATTAATTACCCAACTTCAGTATCTAATACAAGACTATAACCATTACTTGGCAATCAGGAGAAAGAATAAAACCAATAAACAAAACTACAGTTTCCAGAATGAAACTTTCACTCTGCAGCGGAGTGTGCGCTGATATGAAACTTCCTGGCAGATTAAAATTGTGATATGAAACTTCCTGGCAGAGTGAAAGTTTCATTCTGGAAACATCCCTTAGGCTGTGGCTAAGCCATGTCTCCACCATATCCTTTCTTCCAGCAGTGCTAGTCTTGCGTGTTTGCAAGAGAACTTCTGTGAAGTTTGGAAAGTAGGAGGCGAGGTACTGGCGGAAGTAAAGTTGTGAGGCGGCATCGTGAATCGAGTCGGGATAGCACAGTCGGTAGTGCGCTTGCCCGTGAAAGGCAAAGGTCCCAGGTTCGAGTCCCGGTTCCGGCATACAATTTTAATCTGCCAGGAAGTTTCAAAATTACAGTTATTCAGTCAGAACCATTTATTTTGTTTTGCTAATATTTTGGCTGTATAACGTTCTGCTATCATTGGAGCTATACTAAACACTACTCCACTGTGGGCATAGTGTTCCCATCCACCTTCTACACTGTGCAAGCATATCAAATCGACGCCGAAAATGCATAAGGCTGCAGTAAAAGTTATCCACCGATTATGATTATATATAATCTGTATGAGAGTACCAGAGCCCTATACTTTTTTGCCATCAATTTGCTATGCTTACGCATTGTAGAAGAGGAATTGGAACACTCTGCCCACTGCGTAGAAGTCTTCAATATAGCTCCAATGTTGTTGCAGAAAAACAACTTTAGAATGTGTATCTCGTTTGGCTGTATATAACGTCTTTACTATTGTAGCGTCTAAAGTCATCGCTGTTCTTCAGTGCGAATTTTATATAAGCTGACGACTTTCCATCATCATATCTTCCACCCTTTTACAGCTATCGACACGGAACCGCTATGGTGTACAATGGGAGACTTTTTACTACAATAACATAGAGAGATCGTTTCCATTGTGTAGTTTTTGCCGAAGAGCAAATTATTGACACCCATATGTAGAATTTTATATAAGTCGGTTACTTTCAACTCCCATATCTCCCACCCCCTTATCGTTATCAACCCTCTGCCACCACACTGCACAGTGGGAGACTGACAGCTACTACCACATACAAACACTATTCGTTTGCGATGTGTAGTTTTGGCTGCAGAGTGAAAATACGCAAAAACACCTCAACTTACATTTATATTAAGATAAATAGTGTAGGATATGATCCTTTTACAGAGAAAGCGCGTTTCTTTAAATATTTCCATATTTTGAACTAAAAGGGAAATGTGGTGGAGATGGATTTATGGCCTTTTCGAAATGACTTCAGTTGTTACTTTCACGCACAGTACACACACACACACTACCTTCACCCATTACATGTAATATAAGTGTCTCAAAGTTAATTTTGGGGAGGGGAGGGTTCAAAAGACAGAGTTTTAACCATCTACATCTAGATGAGATACTCTGCAAATCACATTTGAGGCCGTAAACTTTAAAAAATACCTAGGAATTTCTATTACTTCAGGCTTAAACTGGATAGAACACATAGATAATGTCGTGGGAAAGGCGAACCAGAGACTGCGTTTTATTGGCAGAACCCTTAAAAGATGCAACATAACTACAAAAGAAACTGCATACACTACGCTTATCCGTTCATTTTTGCAGTATTGCTGCCCAGTGTGGGATCCTTATCAGGTGGGTTTGACGGAGGACATCGGAAGAGTCCAAAGAAGGGCAGCTCGTTTCGTATTGTCACGATACAGGGGAGACAGCGTTACGGAAATGATACAAGATCTGGGATGGGAATGATTACAACAATGGCGCTTATCGCTGCGGCGTGGGATACGAAACTCCGATCGCCAAAATTCTCCTCCGAATGCAAAAATATATTGTTGACTCCCACTTACATAGGTAGAAATGACCATCAGAATAAAATACGGGAAATCAGAGCTCGAACGGAGAGATTCATGTGTTCTTTCTTCCCGCGCGCTATTCGAGAATGGAATGGGAGATAAATAGTATAATGTTGGTTCGATGAACCCTCTGCCAGACACTTAAATGTGATTTGCAGAGTATCCCATGAAGGTGTAAATCGCACCAGAAAAGTGAAACAGGTAATTCATTTTCGTTTGTTTGGAGATACATGCTTGTAGTATTAGTACAGAGTACACAGTAGTATTAGCCAACAGTACAGTAAAACGTATCGCATGTCACCGCAGGATTCTAAGCAAAGATCACCCCAGTGATAAGATGGTTTTCGCCATTTTGTTTTGACCCCTCCAATGGTATACAAAAGACTTCATTATAGCTTTCCGCTCTTAACAGCTAATACTTCATTCTCTTGTAGCAAGACGAAGACGGAACGATCAGAAATAAAACTGGATACGAAACAGCAAACTTCGGGCAACAGTATGCCTACTAACTCTTTGGCTTATAGTGAATGAATGACTATCCAAAAAAAAGGGTCCGCTGATGGCACAACCAAAGTTATTTGGAAGATAACACGTTGTGAAATAACTCCATGGTTCAAAATTCTGCCCTATGCGAAGTGGGGAACATCATGAGCTTTGCCGCCATTGCTGGCTATAACCGCTGATAAACGTTCATAATTGTATCAAAAAGGCAATGGTAGTGATGCTGGACTATGCTGCTTCCACATATTACTAAAGCTGATGAGAAGGCAGCAGGTGGTGTATCCTGGGTCAATCGATCCGCAATCGTCGATAAGCGAGAGATCGAGAGAACAGCGAGGCCATGGCCGCGGTGTAGTTCGGCCGTCCGCAAGCTCCGAAATTTCCAATGGTGCGTGATAAGGATGGGTTACAGGGGCGGCAGGAGACAAAAAAAAATAAAAAAATAAATAAAGCCACGCAAAAAAAATTAAAAATGTAACTTGGGGCCATAATTTTTGATAGTATGCATACACGTACCCGATGTCCCTGTCTTTTAAAAAATAAATATAATATATAAAGCAGAGTGTCCGTATGTGTGTACATGTTCAATACAAATCTACAGTTTTGATCCAATCTTTCTCAATTTTTGTACACGTAAGCTTCAATCCATGAGGACGGCCGCCGTAAGTGTAAGAATCACATACGATATATAGTTCACGTGATAGGACGTCATAAACAATGAGACGCGCGAAAACCTTTTGCATTTTGCGACAATGCTGCTCATTTTCTCCAAAACCATTGGACCGATTTCAACCAAATTTGGTACACACATTCCTTACCGTGAGGTAACAATTGCAGCATGGTTAAGAATCACACACGGCACATGCTTCAAAAGATATTACGTCATAACCAAAAGAAATCGCAAACAATGCCATATAATGTGGCGAGACTTCCGAAATACACTGTATGAGAATGACAGTACTGCGACTTGCAACAGACTTTAAACATGATATCAAACCTTTATTAAACTTTTTCTCGCTGGTAACCATAGTAAAATGATGAAAGGAAAGAAGTTTCTCACTTACTACTTTTCCGCTGTTTATGGAGTAAAACTGCGGCTCTCGGTATGACGTTACAATTTATAATTTTTACATTACATATTGTAGCGACAGGAAATTTGACAGACAGTATACACAAATATAGTTCAATGTACTTTCTCAATTGTATCATACGACACGTAGTTCATAAGATATGAGCACATAAACAGTAACGTTCATGGAAAACCGCCCCATCACGCACCAAGTTTTAATCTATTACTTTTATACTACTAATTGTATTCCCAAGAGATTTTACAGACATACAGCACTTATACAAATTAATACATACCTGACAAACTATATATTTGTACAACATATAACTCAAAAAATATGAGATTCTACGCATTTTATATGTCATTTGTATTCTGATTACTATCTTCGTTTATCTGGATACTGCATTTATAATTTTGTGCATTATGCGAGACAGCCGTTTTTCTTATTTATTCTCCGTTAAATATAACATGTTTTTAGAAAAAAGAAGATGGACAGAGAGAGAAGGGATAGGAGAAGTACTAACTCAAGGCAGGAATAAATAAATACCCGGGAAACGACGGATTTTCAGCTATATACAGGGTGTTTCACTAAGTGTGTTTGCCTCTGTAACTTATAAAATAATAGGTGGCGGGAAATTTTAATACGGTAGGTCAACACAAGACATGTTACACGTTCTGCGGAGCTATGAACATAGTTTATTGCATCATTTTCCAAAGAGTTACAGCACAAAGATATAATTTTTAAATGGAACAATAGGTTTTTTTTCTATCATCATGGAATCGTTGAAACCAACTCCATTTAAATCAATATAAACTACATTCCTATCACTGTTAGTTTGGAAGCTACAACCCTTCCAAGTTTCAGGGGCAGATACCACAAACGCTGCACATAATGGAATGCGCTTTCTAAAAATGTGGTGCGGCCGAGTTGTAACGCCGCCGATGTCACGGAGCGAGAAGGTTCCTCGGTGCGCTGTTAGACTGCCGACTGTCGCCGCACACGGCCGTATACCCGACAGTTGGAGCCACACAAACAACTGGGGCTCAATATACCACAGTTACTGACATCGGATGACGATGGCATACACGAAAAAAGAGTACGATGACATGTTGCTGATGCTCGGCGAGTGTCGACAAGACGCCACTGAAGCAGCCACGGCGTATGCCGTGAGATATTCTAGGCGAAGAGCCCCGGCAGCCATTACGTTCTTACGTGCCGAACAACGACTTTGGGAAACAGGCAGCTTGGTAATTCGCCGCAGTAACAGACGAAGACCTGCAAGAAGTGAGGAGACGGAGGTGTTTGTTTTAGCTGCACTACACCACGATCCTCATGTTAGCTTACGAGCCGTTGCTGCAGTCGCTGGTGACAGTCTCATATCTGTGTGGCGTATAGTACACTGCCACAGGTTTCACCCGTACTTCCTGTCACTAACCCAGGAGCTGCATGGGAACGATTTCCGTGCAAGAGTGACATTCTGTGAGTGGGCCATGCGTAATTTCACACTGGAGTTTTTACAAAGTGTTATGTTCTCTGATGAGTCCACGTTCACAAATTATGGTGCAGTGAATCGCCATAACATACACTACTGGGCCGCAGACAATACTCGGTGGGTACGACCTGTCGACCGTCAACGTAGGTGGTCTATTAACGTGTGGTGTGGAATCCTTGGGGATGAAATCATCGGCCCACACTACTTTCCAGGTACACTGACAGGTGAGTTATATCGCGCTTTTATAGCCGACAGTTTGGGTGGTCTCCTTGAACATGTATGTCTACACACGAGATTCCATATGTGGATGCAGCACGATGTTCACCCAGCCCATTCTGCGCATGTTGTTGTGGAAGAACTAAACAACAGGTTTGCAGGAAGATAGTTGGGGCGCAATGGTCCTCATTCATGGAATGTAGTTTAAATTGATTTGGACGCAGTTGGTTTCAACGATTCCAATGCACGATAGAAAAAACTATTGTTCCATTTAAAAAATTATATCTTTGTGCTTTAACTCTTTGGAAAATGATACAATAAACTATGTTCATAGCTCCGCAGAAAGTGTAACATGTCTTGTGTTGACCTACCGCATTAAAATTTCCCGCCACCTATTATTTTATAAGTTACAGAGGCAAACACACTTAGTGAAACACCCTGTATATAGCTGAAAACCCGTCGTTTCCCGGGTATTTATTTATTCCTGCCTTGAGTTAGTACTTCTCTTATCCCTTCTCTCTCTGTCCATCTTCTTTTTTCTAAAAACATGTTATATTTCACAGAGAATAAATAAGAAAAACGGCTGTCTCGCATAATGCACAAAATTATAAATGCAGTATCCAGATAAACGAAGATAGTAATCAGAATACAAATGACATATAAAATGCGTAGAATCTCATATTTTTTGAGTTATATGCTGTACAAATATATAATTTGTCAGGTATGTATTAATTTGTATAAGTGCTGTATGTCTGTAAAATCTCTTGGGAATACAATTAGTAGTATAAAAGTAATAGATTAAAACTTGGTGCGTGATGGGGCGGTTTTCCATGAACGTTACTGTTTATGTGCTCATATCTTATGAACTACGTGTCGTATGATACAATTTAGAAGGTACATTGAACTATATTTGTATATACTGTCTGTAAAATTTCCTGTCGCTACCGCTCCTCCGCTGTTCGTCGTGTGTATCGGAGAGTACCGAATTAAGTAGGGATCGAAAGGGAACAGTAATGTACTTTAGATACATAAGAGACTACTACAGCACATTACGTTCACATGCTAACACTTTTATTGGTCTTTTTCAGTGACGCACATGTACATTACCATGAGGGGTAGGTACACGTACACACGTTGTTTCCGTTTTCAACTACGAAGTGGAATAGAGTGTGTCCTGACATGTCAACCAATAGATGTTCAAAATGGTGCCCATCATTTGCTGCACACAATTGTAATGAATGTCGTACACGCCGCAGTACATCTGGTGTAATGTCGCCGCAGGCTGCCTCAATATGTTGTTTCATATCCGCTGGGGTTGTAGGCACATCACGGCACACATTCTCCTTTAACGTACCCCACAGAAAGGAGTCCAGAGGTGTAAGATCAGGAGAATGGGCTGGCCAATTTATGCGTCCTCCACATCCTATAAAACGCCCGTCGAACAGCCTGTCAAGTGTCAGCCTAGTGTTAATTGCGAAATGTGCAGGTGCACCAACATGCTGATACCACATACGTCGACGCGTTGCCAGTGGGACATTTTCGAGCAACGTTGGCAGATCATTCTGTAGAAACGCGATGCATGTTGCAGCTGTTTGGGCCTCTGCAATGAAATGAGGACCAATGAGGTGGTCGCTAATGATTCCGCACCATACATTTACAGTCCACGGTCGCTGTCGCTCTACCTGTCGGAGCCAACGAGTATTGTCCACGGACCAGTAATGCATGTTCCGTAGATTCACTGCCCCGTGGTTTGTGAAACCCGCTTCATCGGGAAACAGAACTGCAACGCATTCTCTGTTAATGCCCATTGACAGATGATGATTAAAGTCATCGCTATGTAATTTCTGATTTAGCGACACATGATACGGGTGAAAGCTGTGACGATGCAGTATGCGCATGACACTACTTTGACTCAGTCCACCGGCTCTCGCAATGTCCCGTGTACTCGGGTAACAGCAGCTAACACACCAACTGCACCCGCTTCTCCTGTGACGGGCCTGTTACGGACCCGTTTGCGTGCTACAACCATACCTGTTGCATATAGTTGGCGGTAGACGTTTTAAAATCTGCGGCACGTTGGATGCTCTCTGTCCGGGTAACATTCTGCATACACCCTGCAGGCTACAGCTGCATTTTGACGACACTCGCCATAGATGAGTATCATCTCCGCCTTTTCGGAGTTCGATTACACCATGATCACAGTTCCTACAACACTACTCTATCACAGACGTCTGGTAACACAGTGTACTACAGTTAGTCTGCGTGCAAAGACGAATGCAGAATAACAATAGCAGCAGTTTCAAGCGTCATCTTTAGGTTACAATATCTCCGGGTGTAATTAACATTTTACAATGCAACAAACGGCACTGATTACGTATTAGTTTATATATTCAGATGTGCTAACAAAACTAACGGGGTTCCATTTTAAAAAAACGTAGGTTTGTGTTAAAAACATACTTCCGTGCATTTTTATGGTTTGTATTAACCAATTACACTAGCCCCTCTCGAATCGGTTCGTCAGTATTTGATATGGTTTACGAAATATATCCAGCGGTAATGTTAGGTGAATCACCCTATATATAAAGAAGGCGTGAGAAGACGACAGGCTCCAACACTTCAGAGATGTAACGCTGGCTGTGATTCTTCATATTTTCACGGCGTATATCTTGGTCCACAAAACTGCGGAAATTCAGCCATAACCACATATTTAGTCTGCTGACGTACCACACCAACGGCAGTTGCAACGCTCTCGAAGTTGAGTATATATGATCACATACTATAGTTGATATCGATGGCAAAGATGTATGAAGCCGTAGTGCCCTCTATGGAGCAAGTACGTAATCATATTCTGTGGTTAACAGGGTTGCATTGCTTACGATTGCGAGTGCCGGATTCCAAATTTTCTCTAGATTAAAACCATTATCACGATTAACTAAATTACTCGACAGTCAAATTTCAATGACTGTTTTCGTAATCCATGTTATGGCCAGTCTAAATACAATTTTCAGCTACAGCAGATTTATCAGGTTGTAGTAAGTTGGTTCAACGTTTATGCTTTGCACATCGTTCATTGACTGTGCGCAAAGTGCGTCCGATGCACGAACGTCCACACTGGCAAGGTGCATTGAGGCGCTACGCTCCGATGCGCGAGGCCGTTCCCCGTCTGGGGTTAGAATCCCCTCGGGCATGGATGTTTGTGCTGTCTTTAGTATAAGTTAGTTCATAAGTAATGTGATTCCTTAATTTCTCCTGGCGAATAACAACTTCGAAATACTTACGTGTATGCTGCCAGGTACCAAAATCGACGACGGCCGATATTTCGGCAGGAGACCACCCTTCCATTTTCAAGGCGAAACTGCAGTAAGAAAGCAAGGTGCAACGATCTTTAAAACCTCGGTTTTCAATGAGTAAACAGGAAAGACAGCACACACCGAGTAAGCAAGCACACAGCGCTGACACGACCAAAGATGAAACCGGTCAGAATATCGATAATAAACATCAGTTATCGACAGATGAGGTCGGATTAGTTTTCTCCCTCTGTTTTTTAACAAGTGAGAGAGCAGGATCCCAAGCGGATTTTAAGCAGAAGCCTCCATCCCTATTCATAAGGTTTATTTCTATCACTTCCTTGATAACACAGTCCCAGTAGTTGGAAGTGCATGCCAGAATTTCAGTTTTGTCATATTCCATAGGGTGACCTGTGTCAAATGTTCAAATGTTTGTAGAGTCTATGGGACTTAACTACGGGGTCATCAGCCCCTAAACTTACAAACTACTTATGAACTAGCTAATCCTAAGGACGGCACAAATATCCATGCCCGAGGGGGAATTCGAACCCCCGACCGTAGTGGCCGTGCAGACCGTGACTGGAGCGCCTCAGTCTCCTCGGCCACCGCGGCCGGCTGACCTGTGTCAAGACAGTGTGCGGCCACAGCAGATTTGTTTGTCTGTTGTAAACGTGTGTGACGTTTATGCTCAATACAACGGTCCTCAACAGTCCTAATAGTTTGACCAACATATGACATGCCACAGCTACATGGGATACGGTAGACACCCGCCTTACGCAAATCGAGGTCATCCTTAACGGAACCCAACAGTGCTTTAATTTTTGAAGGTGGACGAAACACATTTTACATTATTTTTACGCAAAATGCGACCAATCTCATTAGAAGTGCTGCCAACGTATGGCAGAAAGGCTACTGACGTGGGTGTCGACTCAGAGTTATCATCACTAGCCCCTTGCACATGTGGTCGATAGCACAACGCTCTTTTAACCTGCTCTTCACCATAGCCATTCTGTCGAAATGTTACCTCCAGATGAGACAGCTCAGCGGGCAAACTTTCTGGGTCAGAAATGACATGAGCCCTATGTACTAAGGTTAGAAGAACCCCTTCACGTTGAGCTGGGTGGTGACAACTATCAGCTTACAAATACAAATCAGTATGTGTTGGCTTCCTATAAACTATTTGGACTGTTGAGGACCGTTGTATTGAGCATAAACGTCACACACGTTTACAACAGCCAAACAAATCTGCTGTGGCCGAACACTGTCTAGATACAGGTCACCCTATGGAATATGACAAAACTGAAATTCTGCCATGCACTTCCAACTACTGGGACTGTGTTATCAAGGAAGCGATAGAAATAAAACTAGGTGACAACCTTAAGAATAGGGATGGAGGCTTCTGCTTAAATTCCGCTTGGGCTCCTGCTCTCTCACTTGTCAAAAAACAGAGGGAGAAAACTAATCCGACCTCATCTGTCGATAACTGATGTTTATTATCGATATTCTGACCGGTTTCATCTTTCGTCGTGTCGGCGCTGTGTGCTTGCTTACTCGGTGTGTGTTCTCTTTCCTGTTTACTAATTGAAAACCGAGGTTTTAAAGATCGTTGGACCTTGCTTTCTTACAGCAGTTTCGCTTTGAAAATGGCAGGGTGGTCTCCTGCCGAAATATCGGCAGTCGTCGATTTTGGTACCTGGCAGCATACCCGTAAGTTTTTCGTAGTTCATAAGTAGTTGGTAAGTTTAGGGACTGGTAACCCCGCAGTTAAGTCCCATAAGCTTTACAAAGATTTGAACATTTTGAATACTGACAAAGAATTTCAAACGCACCTGCCCTCCACAAAACCAAATCATCCTTCACATGGCCGACGAGCGCGGATATCTTAGGTGCTGGCAGAAAAGCGCTTATACTTTGTTTTTGGAGAGGATGCGGTCAATTTTTTATGATAGATTACCTATATATGGTAGGATGGCCATGGACTTCAACTTTTCTTCTTCAGGTTCTTCCTGTGGAACATTACGTTTAAATTTCAAGTCTTCTTGAATTTTCCACAGTGGATAACCATTTTCTTCAAATACTTTTTTGAGATGTATGATTTCTTTCTTTAGATGGTCTTCGTCGGAAATTGTGTGTGCCCTGTGTAAAAGGTGTATTAAGGACACCATTAGTTTGCGCAGGATGATGACAGCTGTCTGCTCGCAGATACATATCCGTATGTGTTGGTTTGCGAAAGACACTGTGTGCCAGTGTAACGTCAGTTTGAAGTTGAACTAACACATAATAAAAAAAAAATGAAGGCAACCGTCGTTTTTAAGCTCCATCGTAAATTGGATGTTCTTATGAATAGAATTTTGGTTCAAAAACAGGTTAAGATATTTTTCACCATGAGGCCATACTACGAATTTGTCATCCTCATATCTCCAAAACTGGTTAGTTTGTAACGCTGGCTGGTTAGTGTACCTGCAGTGCATAATAGGTGGAGTGCAGAAGTGGAATCCGATACCACTATAATGCCATATGCGGAACCACTATGGCGATCACAATGAAACAATTCAACATTCTTTCACCACAGTGTGTCCAAACTCTAACTCGACCATCGTGGACCGCAGGTAGGATCAGGATTCATCGGCAAAATACAATGTATAAATACGTAATTAAGTGTTTGATAATTTTACAATATATTGCTTACTGATCCAAATTGGTATTTTTTTATTTCGAGCATTCCATCTTGTGCTAGTATGATAGACATATAAAGGTATTTAAATGTGGATGAATTACACTCAATAAGTGACAAAATGCAACGCCATTCCCAATCATAAATTATTTTTAAGACACCTTATGATATAGAAGATAGATATTTTTGCTTGATTTTTGTGCGAATTTAAAATGCTGCGATATTCTACTCCTTATGCACGTTAGCTGTAAACCCCTTGGAATCTCATTCCCTCTAGATCACCAAAACTTTGAAAAGGAAAAAAATAATATATCTTACTAGACTTTCGAAGCTCATGCAGTCAAACTTAAGCATTATACATGGCGTTTTAATGTATTACCTTCTTTACTACGAACTCTGTTAGCAACATAATTTGCAGATAATATCGATATACGTTACGTTACTGAATCTGCCTGCAAAATTATATCATCGTTTGAATGTCTTTCAAAAGCGTGGAAAAAACAGCGTTTGATTGTAATGGCATTCTGTAAAAGTTGACGTTTAAATTTATTATTTCTTTACCATCGGCATTATTCGCAATTTTTCAGATTATATCTACATAAACCAGTGAATGTACCTGTAAAAGTATCATTTTCCGACTCATTGATTCGGAGGTATGACACCATTAACATGGAGTTTCATGGATAACTTTCTTCTGCTTACAATTGAGAGCAAACGTTTTTCATTCAGTTTTCAAAGTCATCAAAAGTTGGAAGGTCTTTTACATAATGGAATTCGATTCTTTAAAGAATCGGAGGTTTACTGGTCTTCATCTATAGCCATTATTAATACCTTTTATAGTCAATAGTCAATACTTTCTAATACAGATGTGCACTTTGATAAGGCAATCAATTAAAAAGACCACTGTGGTCTATGATACCTACTGCCACGGCTTCCAATGATTGGCAAAACGTGACTAGGAAATACGAGGGTTGGAACTTAAATAGTGGCAACACTGCAGTGGAGACACTATGCAATGGAATCTACTACTGTCGCTGATAGCACACGTTGTTGACAATCGTGAGCACAATCGAGGGAAACAGTCACTAGTGAGCGAGCGGTCTAACGTTTCGGTGTCACTATGTTTCCAAACAGGAACACGGCAGAACTTCAATGCACAGTATTACGATTCGTTTTTGGAGCATCTCCTGCGATCAGTTTTGCGAAATAAGCGGCTACACTTTCTGCACAACCCACCTATCATTTAGCACGTTAAAGCGCGGGCTCATACAGCGCAAGTTGTGGCTGCTCTGTTCGGTCGATAGGACTGGCAAGTACTTTACCATCCACCATACTCCACGGACTTCTTGTGACTTTGATTTCATTCCGAAGATGAAGGAACCATTTCGTGGCATTCGCTTTAGAACTGTTCCAGAGATTCGACAGACAGTAGACCGCTCCATTCGCTGCATCTACAGAACAGGCTCTGCTGACGGTATACTAAGCCTTCCACGTCGCTGGCAACGGTTTCCACACAACGCTGGTGACTCCTTGAAGGACAGTAACAGGTGCAAACATGTAACGCTTTTGTATCGGTTGTGAATACATCGTTACCACTAGTTAAGTTCCGACCCTCGAATTTTCGACAAAAGAATCGTTCCTACGGAATTTCGATCTTTTGTCACGTAACTTTATATTCATTTTTAAAGCAAGAACTTGCTGTGCAAGTACTTCTTTCTCCTTTACATCTCACCAATTAATGGGCCATTTCATTTCTTTTTCAAAGTAACGGTTAATTCCCTCTTTGCGCACATTTACCGAACGAAGCAGCGCAGTGGTTAGCACGATGGACTCACATTCACACCCATCACGAGCTGGGTTTTCGTAATTATTCCTAATTCGCTCCAGGAAATACCGGGATGGTTCCTTTGAAGGGGCACGGACGATTTCCTTCGTCGAACCTCTCTCTCTCTCTCTCTCTCTCTCTCTCTCTCTCTCTCTCTCTCTCTCACACACACACACACACACACACACACACACAAACACACACAAAATGTTGCATCATCACGATTCTAGGAATACAGATAAAAATAGAGCAGACTTACATAAAAATAACATCTGAGTTTTCTTTATTGCTCATGAAACAAAAAGTTGTACGACAATCACCTAGATACCCTGAATTTGTGTTTCAGATTGCAGTATACAATAGTACCAATAATATCCGGTAATAAATCCACCTGCACTAACGCATGCCTGTATTAGACGTGGCATACTGTCGACCAGATCATCCAGATGATCCCATTCCTTGATGGAGATTCGGCGTACATATCTCACATTGGTTGTTGGGACGTGTTGTCCAAAAACAGCCCTTTTCAGTGTAGTCCATCCATGTTCCATAGGGTTCATGTCTGCAGAACATGCTGGCCATTCTAATCTTGCAATATCGTTATCAAGAACGAACAATATGTACGCGATGAGTGCGGAAATTGTCCTTTAGGAGCACCCTCACCGAAATGCAGCAGATATGGTTATACTATACGTCGCAGGAAGTCATCCGTGTACCGCACAAACGTTTGATTATCGCACTTAATGCCACCGTGAAAAATCTGTTCCAATTATACAAATGACTCTAAAAAGGCTGAAAGGTCGCGAACAAGTACTCACAGAATGGTTTTGAATACATTTTTTTTCTTTACACGTTTCGGTCTCTTCCCGTTTTCGGATGACGTGGTGAAAAATATACACAAGGAATCTTACAATTTTTTGCACAATATGTTGAAAGTGACGTTAAAAGTAATAAATGTATAATGCAATTAACACAAAATACAAACCATGGAATAGATCTATAGGCAACACGCCACAAATAAAGAAAAAGTAAAATGAGAAGCACCATCAAAAGTGAAATAGGGTACAAACTAAAGATCTTCCTCTGGATGGTGACAAACTAAATGCGACGAGCCGCTGCGAACGCTGTACGGGTAAGTGATTGGCCGACTAGAGGGCGTCCCTATATGGTTTTTGCAACATTGGTAATGCCATATACCATCATAGAGCAGTTTTATAATTATAAGTTTTGTACCCTACTTCACTTTTGATGGTGCTTCTCAATTTACTACAATTTGTTGCATATTGCCTACAGATCTATTCCGTGGTTTGTATACTGTGTTAATTGCATTGTACCTTTATTACTTTTAACGTCATTTTAACATATTGTGCAAAAAATTGTAAGATTCCTTGTGTATATTTTTCACCAGGTCATCCGAAGATGGGAAGAGCCCGAAACGCGTAAAGAAAAATAAAATATATTCAAAAACCTTCTGTGAATCCTTGTTCGCGACCTTTCAGCCTTTTTAGAGCCATTTGTGTAATTGAATTGATAATGGTCGCACACCTCTACTACGACTTTCAGTCACGTCTACGAAGTACCAGACTTTGCAGGCTGCATCAAACAATCTCCGACGATTGTCTGGTTGAAGGCAGATGCGAGTCTTGTCCGTGAATAGCACTTGAGTCGTGGCGGATTATCCGCGCGCACAGAGGCGCTGTGCTGCGGAGCGTGCGGCCGTTCCCGTCGGGGCTTCGAGGCCCTCCTCGGGCATGGGTGTTTGTGTTACCTTAGTTTAAGTAGTTTGTAAACTACTGACTAATAGGAGTTCGATAGATTTACAAACATTTGAATAGCACTTGACACCAATTATGACTAGTCCATTCAGCACTCTGTTGGGCCCTTCTGTAGCGGACTGCATGGTGTGTAGGTGACAAAGCTGGACCTCACCACGGACTTGAGGAGTACAGTTTCCTATCACGCAAGCTATTACGTATCGTTTGAGTCGAAACACGACGTCTAGATATTGCTCAAAGTTCATTATTCTACATGGTGGCGTTCCTCTCAAGTTTTTTACGAGCTGAAATCCGTAAGCAGCTGTCATTAGCTGCTGTGGTTGTATCGGGGTGGCCAGACCGAGGAAAGTCATCATCAGTTTCTGTATCTCTGTATGTCCTTCACGTCCAAACAATGTCGCTTTGGTTCCTCCGTCTGGAAAGTTCCCTTGATGAGATCTCTTCGTGACACAAAGTAAACATATCGATAGGATCAAACTTCTTGATTGGCCTTCTGTGCATGGCAGAACCATACTCAACACAAGCAGTGAACTTCCTTTCTGGTAGTAAAATTTAGACTTTCACGGCCGGAATTGTCATGTCCTTACAATTATCCGGGTTGTTATGCCGTGGTCGGTTGAATTTGTTTTCTAAACCCAAAGCTTCGTCCCCGTCTGCGCAGGACATCTTCGCGGGGGTCTGTGTAGGATTGCACACACACACACACACACACACACTGGCTCGCTACTGACTGCCGCCAAGTTTGGTGTCCGCGCGTTCCCCCGCTGACGCATGACATCACGTGTTTTTAAGGCGTCACTGCAATTGCCTGTCGACCGCTGTCGCCGATCGTCGTTGCCAGCACACTTTATTGGAAGGGAGGCGATTGAAATCGCCAAACATCCGAATAATTTCAATCGGAATGAAAAGGGACAAACACACACACCCAGGCACCAGGGAGGACTCGAACCTCCACGGCGAGCAACCGCGCGCTCCGCAGCAAGGTGCTTTAGACCGCTCGGCTACTCCACCGCGGCCACGGCCGATTGCATTGACGTCTTCCAAACAAGTGAAGTCACGCGTCGATGTGAAAACGCACTGACACCGAACTTGGCGGCAGTCAGTAGAGAGCCAGTGTGTGAGTTGGACCTGCAATCCTACACACGCCTCCGTGAAGATGTCCTCCGCAGACGGGGACGAAACGTTGGGTTTAGAAAAAAACTCAACAGACGACGGCATAATAGCCCGGATAATTTTACTAGACATTCCTTACTGGTGTTGTGACTGGAAGAAATCAGACGTCTTATCCAGTCCGTCGCACTGCCACTGATTGTTTATTTCTTTGTGCGGGTAGAGTGTCGTCCGTGCAGAATCCAAAGAGCTGTGTTCTTGATGTAAAATACACATTTGACGGCAGAGTTCAGGAAACCCTGGTGATGCAACACCTTTTTTGTGTGTACAATCATCCTTCCTTTTCCTTCTAAGCTCATTTTTGTTTATTTTTAGTACATGCTACAACTGATAATTACGGCGGGGCATCTTTTTAAGAAAGACAGGGAGGGTCGGTTAGTGCATAGTTGACAAAGTTCCTAAAACACCTCTTCTCTTTCATGCCTTCCCTCGGCGATGTTACCAACGCACTTCGTGCCAGTGCGCTGGTTTGTAAACAGGGCAGCACTGCACGCGAGGTGCCGTGTCGATATGCAACTTCACTCTTTTACTAACCTTGTGTCTTCTGTCGTAGTTGATGCCCATTGCACAGGTGAAGCACACAGGTCGCGCATCCGTTGTACCTGAAGTGATGCTTAAATAAGCTAGGAATTACTGCACTACGAATAACTTTAGCTTTTATAGGATGCCAGTGCTTGTTTTTATTGAAGAAATGCCAGTGTATATCCAAGCACAAATATACAGACTGAGTAATATTAAATATATAAATGATACATAACGTATAAACTGTCCCTGGCCCGCACTGAACTGAAATGAATGTGCAAGGTATCGCGGTCGGCGCTCGACTGACTGCCGCCGCCTCTCGCTGCGCGCCACGAGCCACCGTTTTGGCGCCAATCGAAACTTCTAGACTAACATTGTTCAACTTACTTCAAAATATACAAATTATTATATCTTTGAATTAACCTAAATATAGCTTAGCACAAAATCATTACAGAAAGTATACAGATGATGTTTAATAGACATAGGAAAGTTAAATATTGATAAAATAAGCTTAAAGTTTTAGCGGACAACTAGTATAGGTGGGAGCCAATCAGATTTCAACTTGCAATAGGGGCGGAGCTTTCCCACGGGATACAAGCTCATCTACTGTCTCACTCTCTCTCACCCTTTGCATTACGTAACACATCAAAGAAAACTTCTTTAACACCTAATATAGTGATATGCGAAATAAACGGCTCCATGTCAGCCCCCTCACAGGATGCTGAAGTCCTCCGGTTAGTGGTTGTTGACGCAGTTCAGAGATGGCGCGATGAAGACTGCGCGCAGGTGCTGGTGAGCGTTCGCGTCTGTAGCGGCTGCAAAGTGGCTGCCAGCCGCCCTGACAAGGAAATTCCCTTTCTGGAGCAGGCGGGCGCCGCGACAACCAAAGGTCGCAAGGTCGCCGGGGCCCCTCAAAGGGGCCGCCGGAACTGCCTACACTGGCCAGATTTCAGCTACGCCTCTATTCACGCCAGAATGTCGCCAACATTGTGAGGCCACTTATGCTTGCCAGTTCATCTACATCTACATGGGATATCTGCAAATCACATTTAAGTGCCTGGCACAGGGCTCATCGAACCACCATTATACTATTTATCTCCCACTCCATTCTCGAACAGCGAGCGGGAAGAAAGAACACCTGAATCTCTACCTCTAATTTCTCGTATTTTATTCTGTCATTTCTACCTATGTAACTGGGAGTCAACAATATATTTTTACATTCGGAGGAGAATGTTGGCGATTGGAGTTTCGTAATGATTGCCATCCCAAATCATGTATCATTTCCGTAACGCTGTCTTCCCTGTATCGTGACAATACGAAACGAGCTGCCCTTCTCTGGATTCTTTCGATGATTTCCGTCAAACCCACCTGATAAGGGTCCAACACTGGGCAGGAATACTGCAAAAATGGACGGACAAGCGTAGCGTATGCAGTTACTTTTCTAGTTCTGTTGCATCTTTTAAGGGTTCTGCCAATAAAACGCGGTCTCTGGTTGGCCTTTCCCACAACATTATCTACGTGTTCTTTCCAGTTTAAGTCTGAAGTAATTCCTACGAATTCAGTGGATTTACGGCCTTCAATTTTCGTTGATTTATCATGTAAACAAAGTTTTAACGGATTTATTTTCGAACTCGTGTGGACGACTTCATACTTCTCATTATTTAGAGTCAATTGCCAACTTTTACACCTTAGTGATATCTTATTTACATCGTGTACAAGCATCCTTCCTTTTCCTTCTAAGCTTATTTTGTTTATTTGTAGAACACACTACAACTGAGGATGCTGAAGTCCTCCGTTTAGTGGTTGTTGACGCAGTTCAGAGATGGCGTGATGAAGACTGCGCGCACGTGCTGGTGAGCGTTCGCGTCTGTAGCGGCTGCAAAGTGGCTGCCAGCCGCCCTGACAAGGAAATTCCCTTTCTGGAGCAGGCGGGCGCCGACAGGCAAAGGTCGCAGGGTCGCCGGGGCGCCCTCAAAGGCGCCGCCGGAACTGCCTACACTGGCCAGATTTCAGCTGCGCCTCTATTCACGCCACAATCTCGCCAACATTGTAACGCCACTTATGCGTGCCAGTTCGTCTACATCTACATTTACATGGGATACTCTGCAAATCACATTTAAGTGCCTGGCAGAGGGTTCAATGAACCACAATTATACTATTTATCTCCCACTCCATGCTCGAACAGCGAGCGGGAAGAAAGAACACCTGAATCTCTCCGTTCGAGCTCTGATTTCTCGTATTTTATTCTGTCATTTCTACCTTTGTAACTGGGAGTCAACAATATATTTTCGCATTCGGAGGAGAATGTTGGCGATTGGAATTTGGTAAGTAGCCCACGCCGCAGTGATAAGCGCCGTTGTTGTAATGATTGCCATCCCAGATCCTGTATCATTTCCGTGACGTTGTCTCCTGTGACGATTCTGCTGGACCTCTCATCTCAACTATACCGTCTGCGTCGGACCCGGAATCGTATGGTGTAATAGTGGTATATTTTGCGTGTGAAGTTACAAACGAAATATCCATTCTAGGAATCAGTGTATGACAGTGTCTCGGTGATACTATGATCAAAACAAGTGATTGATTTCATTAATTAAGAGATTTGTATAAGACGTTTCCAGACAGTTGTATAAACAATACTTTTGTCATTGTACATTATTTTAATAAATAGACAGACGAAGAGTACAAACTTATGTAAAACATAAAGTCATGAAAATAAATAGCATTGTATATAGGTTTGGCTCAAACAAGTTGTATTCACCAGCTAATTGTGTTATTTAATGTAATAGTCGAAATTCAATATTGTAATTCTTTGTATATATTTACTGACGTGAGATTTTAAACCTACTTTCAGAATTGACAGTATATTTGATAGTACAATATATGTTAGGAACATGTATGATGTACTCATTAACAAATTAATTGACATTTAACATCGCACTTTGTTGTCAACAGAAAGATCGGAAATTTTGTCTTAAAAATATATGCGCCATATAAAATTATTGTATGTATAGTTTTCATTCTATACTGTGATTAATTTTGTGTACATGAAATGTTTTCTTTGTGTGTTTGTTAATTGTAAATTAGTATATTCAATTTCTATGAACAATGCATAATGTAAGGTATTTATTGCCGATGTTATATATTTGCATTACCGCCTTCCGTGCGAGAGTTCGAGTTCTGGCTTTCGCAAAGTGCTTTGGAATCTATGTCAGTCTGTGTTGTTGTTGTTGTTGTACGCAAGTTTTAATTTGTAATGTTTTGGTGGAGAAGCAGTTTGGTTTCAAACTAAAGAAGAAGTGAAAAATTGTACATAACGAGTATTTATTTCTACCACGACGCCCCAGGAGAATAATGTTGCTGCGAGCAGAACCCCCATACATCGTAATGTTGAAAAGCTAAGTATCGGTAGAATAAACTGTAATTACTTAAAATCTATTAAAACATTTCAGTCCCCTGTATCGTGACAATACGAAACGAGCTACCATTCTCTGGAATTTTTCGAAGTACTCCGTCAAACCCACCTGATAAGGATCCCACACCGGGCAGCAATACTCCAAAAATGGACAAACAAGCGTAGTGTATGTAGTTTCTTTTCTAGTTCTGTTGCATCTTTTAAGGGTTCTGCCAATAACACGCAATCTCTGGTTCGCCTTTCCCACGATATTATCTACGTGTTCTTTCCAGTTTAAGTCTGAAGAAATAGTAATTCTTAGGTATTTTGTGAAGTTTATGGCCTTCACTTTTGATTGATTTCTTTTCGTACTCATGTGGACGACTTCACACTTCTCATTATTTAGAGTCAATTGCCAGAGTTTACACCATAGTGATATCTTATTCAGATCGTTCTGCAGTTGGTTTTTATCTTCAGATGATTTTACTAGTCGGTAAATGACGGCGTCATCTGCAAACAGCCTAAGACAGCTACTTAGATTTTCCCCTAAATCGTTCATGTAAATAAGGAACAGCAGAGGACCAATAACAATACCCTGTGGGACGCCCAATATCACTTCTGTTTTAGTCGACGAACTGTGCCCTCTCTGACAGAAAATCCCCTATCCAATCGCAATCACACCTCACACTAGCTCGACAGCTATAAAACTCTGTCGCACTCTGATATGATGTGCAGATAACAACGGCGGAATGCTAGAGCTTATCTTTAATTAGCTACACGTCCATGATTCGAGGGTAAAGAATGAGCTCCCCATACTCTCGTTTTTTTTAGTTCAATACGTCAATCGGTAAAATCTTTAGACTTATAAAATCAGTCAATAAAATCGATTTTCTTAGTAAAAACATCAATTTTTTTAAGTAGTGAAAGAAGCAAAGAAATTTTTGCAAGTTTTTAATACGCAAAGCGAACTCATTAAAACCGTGAAAACCCAGATAGGGCTGACGTCCTTCCAGAAGGACGAGAACGGCAACTTTATCATTCTTATGTTTAAGAATTCGTGCACAGTGCCGTATTTTACTTACTTAAGTAGCGTGCTTCCGTTGCAAATCAATTTTAGCTTGTATTGCTGATAGTAAAGTGTTTGGATACGGCTTGGAAGTTGAGGTTCGTACAGAATATATTGAAGACTTGGGTTTGTATTTCTTGAACATTTTTTAATTTTTGCGACATATATTTGTACACATTTCATTTTAAATGATATATTAATAACTGGCTAAACCCAGCCACGCTTCGCTGAGGCTCATTTTCATATGAAATAAATAGAAAAGGAAATACTGTGTAATTCATGTGAACATAGAATCACCGAAAGAATGTGTCAATCCAATCAATATTGTTCGTTTGGCTACTGCGGCTATGTGAATCGAAAGTAATAAAAATATACTTTCGCAGATACTAATTATTTTAAACCCATATGATAGAATACATTTTTTGTCGTTCGTTTTCTCCACAAACATACAGATCAGTTTACCGACTCTGGACCATTGACGTATAATTCACCTTAGTAAAAAGCTACTGTTTTCTACATTCTTTGCATCTACGAGGCGCGTCCAGAAAGTAAGTTCCGTTTGGTAATAAAATGAAATTGTACACAGATACAGAAGAAATTTTTATTGCACCAAATTCTAAAACTCTTAAACTAATTTTCCACATAACTGCCGAAATTTTGTAGGCACTTGTCATAGCGTGCTACAAGTTTTTGCATGCATCTTTCACAGAAGGTTGCCGCCTGTGTATTCAACCATGTGGTAACAGCTCTATCATCTTTGAAGTGATGACCACCAAGGACAGATTTTAGGTGTAAGAAGAGATGAAAGTCGCTAGGAGAGAGGTCCGAGCAGTATGGAGGATGATCAAACAGGTCCCATTGAAATTTCCGTAAGAATTGTTTGGTCACATTCGGTGTGTGAGGTCAGGCATTATCGTGAAAAAAAAAAATCTTTTGACAGTAATCCTCTTCTTACACCTAAAATCTGTCCTTGGTGGACAACACTTCAACGATGATGACGAGATGAAAGAACATGTTACCACATGGTTGAATACACAGGCGGCAACATTCTATGAAAAAGGCACACAAATCCTTGTGCCATGCTATGACAATTGCTTACAAAATTTCGGAAGCTATGTAGAAAAGTAGTTTAATAGTTGTAGATTTTTGTACAATGAGTTTTATATAACCAAACGGAACTTAGTTTATGGACGCGCCTCGTACTTCCCTTCCGTTATGTATCTCCTGCTTCCCCACTATCTACCTCTTCATCCTTCGTCTATCTAATCCCAGGCCTCTGTTCATCACTCCCTTTTCTCCCCTCCATCTTCCGTCTCCTCCTCCATCTATCTCTATGCCCGTATCGTCTTTCGTTCGTTGTACCTGTATAAAATGAAGAAATTAAAAATTAGAGAATTGCTTCAAATTACGTGTAATCTGCTGGAAACTATCACAAAGTTACTGTTACATTAAATTAAAAGAAATAATGACGTCCATCAACAGTTTTGTTCAGAATTCGTTTCTAAGGTGTTTTGATTTCCACTGCTAATATCATGATCGATCTTATTGAAAATTAACCATTAAATATGAACGTACCTAAAATGCGTTTCCATTAAAAGTTTTTAGTGTCATATTTTTACCATAGCACCAGACCAGTATACAAGACAGAAATTGGTACCACTTTAATTTTCGAAGCTCACTTGTTTGGCAGTTGGAAAATTTAAAGCGTAATCTGATCTATAGATATGAAAACGCTTGCTTCTTTTGTCTCTCTTAATGGTAAACAAATAATTGTCGTTTTGCACGCATTTATGGCTTAGCACCATTTGAATTATGTAAGTTTCATTGGCCTCCTTGACTATAATCAATAATCGATACGTCATTTTTCAAGGCGATGTATTTGTATAATTATAAGACGCATTTCTTGTCTGTCTGTCTGTTCTCTTATGACTCAAGATATAGACAACCAAATATCAAGAAATTTGGTACACATACACAAAATTACAAGGAGAAGGTTCTTAAACATGTTTCGTTCCATTTTTTGTAAAACCAACAGTAAAATTTGAGAAAAAGTGAAAGTGCGTTTTCTATATGTCCGTGTAAATCTATATCTTCGCACTGATCTTGATGAAAATTTGCACAATAGACCTTCAAAACAAGAGGAAGCGTACAGTCTACATAAAATTTCGTTCAGTGCATGCTAGAGGGTATTTATGGATTTCGCGAAAAATGTTGTTTATCACATCGCTTTAACATAAATGTACCCTTTTATTACATGCAAATAAACGGTTTTGTACGCTTCTACAGAAAACCTTATTTTAAATCCGAGCAAAGTCGGGTACTTGCAGCTAGTTTGTATAATAATTTCGGTAAAATTTCACATGCGGCAGTGGCTGATGTTCCCAACATCTCTTGATTGCTCTTTGAAAACTCAGTTACATACAACGTAATTAATAGTCTTCCGTGTTTACCATGAAATATTACATTGCCACCGAATGCCGCAGCTGCTGTAAGTAAAATTAAACCTTCATTTCTAAGAAATTCTACGATGGTAATCGTCCATCTTTTGTCGGTATGGATTTAGAAGCGCAAATTAGTATATATTTTTATATACCAGGCTACTTGAATTGCTAATATTATTAGAAAGCAACTGGTTGCCGAACGCTACTCGAGAGCGTTGTTTTCTGTAACACAGTAGTAATTCGAAGAAGATTCTTATCAGATTGAATGGTTTGAATTAATCGTTTTGTTGACCAAAAAAACTATTTAATGCAGTTCCTTCTCTGTCGTTAATACGTTACTGTACGAACCACTGTCTGGTCGATAAACCAAATATCCTTGTAACCTGAACATTTCGTTGACACGTTACTACTCTACGCTGCCGACACCGTAAGTGAAATTTAACCGAGCAACCAATAACATAGGCTCAGCGGATATTCTTTTTTGTGTTTACAGTTTAGCAGATAATTAAGTTTGTGCTTGCTCTCTGGTTGACAATTTCTTGAATGTACTTTTGTCCTCAGAGTAAACTAATTATCCTCATGAAGCGAGCATTCCGTTGCCAACATTAGAAAGTTGCGCAGCCGCCTTAGGTACAATTTGATTGACGAAATTAAAAATTTTGTTAACCGGTATCACCAATGAATCAATGTTCATCGTGCACCAGTACGTTGAGTGGCAGGGTCGTCGTCCCTGTCGTTCGACTTAGCAAGCGACTTTGTAAGCGACTCCGCTGCACTCCGCTTGATAATACTCATTCTAACAGGGGACACTGTATAGACCACCTTCGAGACAGAACACAACAGTTTCTAACGCGTAACATCTATATATAAAAGGCAATGTTCCGAGTGACTGACTGACTGATTAAATGACTGACTCATCATCGTCCAGCCAAAACCACTGATGATAAAAACTTGAAATTTGTAGAGCGTGTTCATCTTACACCGTTGGCGTCGTTTAAGAAGCTATTTTTCAATTTTAGGGGATGAAAAGTTTTTTTTTTAAATACACTGTTATCAAGTCAGTTTTGAAGCTAGACCTACATAGCCGCGGTGGAGTAGCCGAGCGGTCTAAAGCGTCTAGCTGCGGAGAGCGCGGTTGCTCGCCGTGGATGTTCGAGTCCTCCCTGGGGCATGGGTGTGTGTGTTTGTCCTTAGTTCAGTTTACCGAGGTTTAAGTAGTTTGTAAGCTACGGACTGATGACCACGCAGTTTGGTCCGATAGATTTACAGACATTTGAAAATTTTTTTGAGACCTACATACAATGGTAGGCCTATTGGGTTCTTGGTTAGAATTAAGAAAGACGTATTTCGGCTTGTTCTGAAAACCAGCCATTAAGGGGATGAAGTAGGGGGCCAATCGCAGAATAAGAAAGGCAACCCAGATCCATTTGAATCAGCTTACTATATTCGTCTCTCGGTATTCCTCAACGATTTTTACCCCACACTCTTCTCTCCGAAGTTACGTTGACTATTCCGTCTCAGAATGAGTCCAACCAAATGAGCTCCTCTTATAGTCAAGAAAAGCCAGAAATTTCTTAAGGTATAATAACAGAAATAATGATAGAAATACTTTGACTATCATACATTATATTGTTAATATTTCTTGGTAGTATAATTGTTTTATTTACTTACATAACAAGACTTGCATTGAATGAATTATTCAAAATTAAATCAGTTAACATTATTTTTATTTTTAATTTAATAACTCCCGTTCAGTACTTCCTCATCAGTTACGCGATTAACCCATCTAATCTTCAGCATTCGTCTGTAGCACCATATTTCAAAAGCTTCTATCCACTTCTTGTTGAAATGTTTGTAAATCTATGGAAATTAAGTGCTGCGTTTATTAGTCCCTAGGCTTACACACACACACACACATTCGAAGTAGAGCCATGAGGACTGGAACCCTCAGCTGGGAGCAAAACAAAATGTTCAAATGTTTGCAAATATACCGGACTCAACTTCTGGACTATTACATCTACATCTACATACATACTCCGCAATCCACCGTAAGGTGAGTGGCGGAGGGTATACTGTACCACTAATAGGCATTTCCTTTCCTATTCCAATTGGAACGAGGAAGAAAGGAATGCCTATATGCCTCCGTACGAGCCCTAATTTCTCTTATCTTGTCTTTGTGATCACTACGCGAAATGTTAGTAGGCGGCAGCAAGATCGTACTACACTCAGTTTCAAATTCCGGCCCTCTAAATTTCCTCAACAGAAATTAACGAAAAGAACGTCGTCTTTCCTCCAGCGATCCCCAATTGAGTTGCCGGAGCATTTCCGTGACACTCGCGCATTGGTCGAACCTACCGGTAACAAATCTAGCTGCTCGCCTCTGAACGCCTCTATTTCTTCCTTTAAACTGATCTGCTGCGGGTCCCAAACACTTGAGCATTACTCAAGACGTGGTCGTACAAGCGTTTTATACGCGGTCTCCTTTCCATATGAAGTACATCTTCCCAAAATTCTCCCAGTAAACCGAAGTCGCCTGTCCGCCTTACTCACAACTGTCCTTACAAGTTCATTCCATTTCATATCGCTCTGCAATGTTACGCCTAGATATTTGAACGACGCGACGGCATCAAGAAACTCACTGCTAATGCTGTATTCGAACCTTATGGGATTGTTTTTTCCTACTCATGCACATCGCCTTACATGTTTCTAAATGTTCAAATGTTCAAATGTTTGTAAATCTTATGGGACTTAACTACGGGGTCATCAGTCCCTAAATTTACAAACTACTTATGAATTACTTACGGACTAGGACGGCACAAATATCCATGCCCGAGGGGAGTTTCGAACCCCAGACCGTGGTGGCCGTCCAGACCATGACTGAAGCGCCCCAGTCCCCTCGGCCCACGCGGCCGGCTACATGTTTCTACATTGAGAGCTAGCTGCCATTCTTTGCACCAACTGGAAATTTTGTCTAAGTCATCCTGTATGCTATTACAGTCAGTTAAAGACGACACCCTTCCATTCACCACAGCATCATCAGCAAACAGCCGCAAATTACAACTTACTCTGTCCATCAGATCATTTATATAGACAGAAAATCAAATGTTCAAATGTTTGTAGAGCTTATGGGACTTAACTACGGGGTCATCAGTCCCTAAACTTACAAACTACTTATGAACTAACTAATGCTAAGGACGGCACAAATATCCATGCCCGAGGGGGGATTCGAACCCCTGACCGTTGTGCCCGTGCAGACCGTGACTGGAGCGCCTCAGTCCCCTCGACCACCGCGACCGGCTAGACAGAAAATAATAGCGGTTCTATGACACTACCCTGGGGCACGCCTGACGATACACTCGTCTCTGATGAACACTCGCCATCGAGAACAACGTACTGCGTTCTATTACTTAGGAAGTCTTCCAGCCATTCACAAATCTGTGATCCTATTCTATAAGCTCGTATCTTCGTTAGCAGTCTGTAGCGAGGTACCGCTTCTGTAGCGTACAAACTACTTGGTAAACTAACCTAAGGACAACACAAACACCCATGCCCGAGGGAGGACTCGAACCCCCGACAGCGAACGGCCGCGCGCACCGCTGCGCGGCGCCCCAATGCGCACGGTTATTCCGCCGCGGCTGCTGGGAGCAACTGCGCACTCTGCTCTTCTTCCTGTCTCAACTATCTATTGTATACGCTGCACTATCATACAAGGCACACTCCACGCAAATGCCTTCAAAAACCCTTCCTAACACTTAAAATTCGATGTTAACAAATTTCTCTTGTTGAGAGACACTTTTCTTCCCATAGCCATTCTGTATTTTATAATTTACTTACATCGGTCGCCAGACATTGTGCTACCGAAATAACGAATCTCATCTACTATTTATTACCTAATCTAATTCCTACAGCATGGCCTTATTTTCTTGGTCTACATTTCACTACCCTCGTTTTTCTCTTGTTAATTTTCATTTAGTACCCTCCTTTGAAGATAGTGACGGTTCTGTTCAAATGATCTTCGAGGTCTGAAGCATAGAATTAAAATTTGTGACGTGGTCGGGAATCGAACCCGGACCTCCATGCTTACTAGGCAGACGTCTTACCGTTAGACCACCACACCACTAACGATTAAGTCCCCTCGGAACAGTCTTAAGTACGATTTCCCTCCACGTCACAAACTTTAATTCAGCTTCTGTGTTCCAAATATAATTGCCACTACTTCCAAGGCTCTCCATGTAGCGGAATAGCACGTCAGCAATGGATATATTGGAACAATCCTGTTGAGGTGATATAAATATCAAATTAATACAAATAAACAATCGCTGAGACGTATTTTCGTCTCGAATATGCCAAAGACAATAATGATAATAATGATTTTGCAGCCAAGATCGCATTTTTCATTTATTATGTTACCGGTTTCGGCATGCTCGACGCCATCTTCAGACCTGTCGTAATTTACATAACTTCACGACATTTTTATATACTAAAAGAGTACATCCAGGTTGAGACATCACTAAAAATAAAATTAGTAGTCACAAATAAAATATATACATCCATCTTCTAATGGTTCTGAAGCGAGGTACTTCAAAGTCTAAGTTCAATACTAATTGAAGTCCAGTATAACACTCTCTGGACTTAGACTTTGAAGTACCTCGCTTCAGAACCTTTAGAAGATCGATGGATATATTTTATTTGTGACTACTAATTTCATTTTTAGTGATGCCTCAACTGGGATGTACTCTTTTAGTATATAAAAATGTCGTGAAGTTATGTAAATTACGACAGGTCTGAAGATGGCGTCGAGCATGCCGAAACCGGTAACATAATAAATGAAAAATGCGATCTAGTCTGCAAAATCATTATTAAACAATTATAGATCGTCCCATCGAACTATGAGTTCCTTATATAGAGAATAATGATAAATCTGAAGCATAGAATTAAAATTAAACGCTTCAGATTTATCATTACTGTCTTTGACATATTCGAGACGAAAATCCGTCTCAGGGATTGTTTAATTGATCTTGGAGGTATTTTGCTGTACCGATATCTGATTCCTTCTCCAAAATTCTCTTTCCTCTCTCTCTCTCTCTCTCTCTCTCTCTCTCTCTCTCTCTCTCTCTCTCTCTCTCTCTCTCTGTGTGTGTGTGTGTGTGTTTTTCAATGAACTTTAATTCCATCTCCAACATTCCCCTTGCCTTTCTTCACAACTTGCTAAATGTACATAATGAATGAGATTGGCAAAAGACTACAACCCCGTTTTAGTCCCTCCCAAAACCACTGCGTCCCTTTCATGCCCTTCGACTCATATCTGCTGGTTTTATACTGTACGTTGAATATGCCTTTCCATTCGTTTTATTTTACCACTGCTACCTCCGGTATTTGAAAGAGTGTATTGCTGTCAATAATTTATTTCTTTATTGCTCGGCATCGAGCCACCAAGAGACCTTTAGCTCCGTACACAAAAAAACTGAAAACATCCCCGAATAACCTCCGAAATTTAGTCGCTGGCGTTCGAGTTGGCTCCGTACACAAGTGAAGCTGTTAAAGCGCACACAACAGCTTTCGATCAGAGCAGCCGCTGTGGAGGACACTTGCGGTGTCGTCGCTCGCCTGACAAGTGGCTGCGCGTGCGGGGGCAGCGATTGGCGCCGGGCGGCGGTGCGTGGCGACAGCCCAGCCTCCGCCGCCCCCGCCGCCCCCGCCGCCGCCCCCGCTGCCCCCGCCGCCTCCACCGCAGGCCCCGATCAATGCGCGCGTCATTCAGCCGGCACGGCACCCGAAATAGCGCGCAATCAGCCTCACCAGCCCCACCATCTCTAAACTGCCGCACCGCTCTCACCCCAGGGGAAGCACCGCGGGGGTGCAAATCACTTATAAGTGCCTGGCGGAGGGTTCATCGAACAATCTTTATACTACTCATCTACCATTCCATTTGAAACGTGTCCATAAAAAATTATTTTTGTAAGAAAATGTCTAATATTGTGCCTCCTGTTTTGTATCGAGTAATTTCCTTGCAAGAAAATGTATAATATCGCTTCTACTGTATGTATCGATATGTGTACTTAACTCTGTGAAGTTTCATCTATGGCAAAGATCTTGTATTGCATAGCAATGTAGCTCGCACTGAGAGAGAGTAGCTCTTGTGATTCAGCTCGCTTAGAGAGCGGTTGAGTTGTGTGTATGGCTCCGATGTAGAGCAGAGGCTGCTTTGCCAGCAAGTCAGAAGTTCTATTATGTAGGTAATGTAATTCTGATTATTAATAATAAGTAACAAAGTTGACCTATATTTCCTGTTTCATTTACGTAGTTAGAAAATTAACCTACTTCCTTCATTTGATAATTAGTTATTAGTGGATTTAAAGTGCAGTATTGATTTTAATAATATTGTTGAACAGATTTCGTTGTTGGTGCCATAGTAAATTATAGTTAATTGACTATGATACTAAATTTCAATAATCAGAAACTGATCTGCATAAAATTCTCACAGTCAAGCATTAAGAAAGTGGTTTGTGGTTTTTTTTAATATCTTTCTCGCAGTCAAAATTTTGAGTATAGTCAGTGTCTGTTTCAAATGGTGACTTGTCACAGTTGTTTTGTGTTTAAAATATCCGTTGCGCACATAATCAGTTTAATGCACTTTTTCTTATTTAATAGTATATACATCAATATCAGGGCCATAATTAAACCAAATTGCTGTGTTAATGAACAATTTGTTGTCTGATTTAACGATAGGTTCAACATCGACAACACACACACAGCTTTTACATTCTCAATGGCGCGCAGGAAGAAAAAACATCTGAATCTCTCCGTTTGAGCTCTGATTTCTCGTATTTTATCCTGTTGCTCATTTCTACCTTTGCAGGTGGGAATCACAGACATACATTACTAGACTGACAATGTTCAAATTCAAATGTTTGTAGAACTTATGGGACTTAACTACGGGGTCATCAGTCCCTAAGCTTACAAACTACTTATGAACTAGCTAAGACTAAGGACGGCACAAATATCCATTCCCGAGGGGGGATTCGAACCCCCGACCGCAGTGACCGTGCAGACTGGCAATGCCGTAACTGTATCATTGGTGTCAGTGAAGTCTCGCCGCCATATTTCTATACTATAACGTGCGAGCAGTCGTGTGAGTTATTACAGAAAACAGTCGTAAAAATACGGATGAACTGACGTAACTATGCTGTTCTTAGACTTAGAGTTTTGACATGGAGGACATTCGTGTTTTGTATATGGCTGAAATTTTTAAGCTCGAGTAAACAACAACACATACAGTAATGAGTTGCATTGATTTGCTGTTATTATTAATCTGTTACCAATTTCATTCAACTTCGGATTTTCTTTCAGTAGTACATCTATATCTACATCTACATAGATACTCTGAAAATCACATTCAAGTGCCTGGCAGAGGGTTCATTAACCACTGTCATAACTTTTCTCTACCGTTCCATTCTCTAATAGCGCGCGGGAAGAAAGAACAACTAAATCGTTCCGTTTTCGATCTGATTTCTCTTATTTTATTGGGATGGTCATGTCTCCCTAAGTAGCAAAATATTTTCACATTCAGAACTAAAAGTCGGTAATTGAAACTTCGCAAACAGATCACGCCGCAATGAATAACGTCTTTCTTTTAATGATTTCCACCCCAATCCGTGCAACATTTCCATGACTCTTTCACCCCCTTAACGTGATAAAACAAAACGAGCTGCCCTTCTCTGAACCTTCTCAATGTCTTCCGTTAGTCCCACCTGGTGAGGGTCCCACAAGGGGCAACAGTACTCCAGGAGAGGACGCACAAGTGTGATGTAGGCAGTCTCTTTGGTGGAGCTGGTGCATATTCTAGGCGTTCTGCCAATGAAACGTAACCTTTGGTTCGCCTTCCCCACAATATTTTCTGTGTGTTCTCTCCAGTCAAAGGTGTTCGTAATTGTAACTCCTAGGTATTTGGTAGAATCTACGACCTTAAGGTTTGACTGATCTATCGGGTAATTGAAGTTCAGCGGATTTCTTTTAGTGGTCATTATAAAAGTGTACCCTTATTCCTTCGAGAGTTCTTACGAAATCGATAGTCTGCTTTGACGCACACACTAATGAGTCGCGTTTCCTGTTTTTATTAATCTGTTTCCAGTTTTGATCAACTTCGGTTTTTCTTTTAATAGTATGACCGTTATAAATGTGTTATTTCTCGTGGATAACACATATCTTTATTCTTGTTAGTGTTTTTCAGATAACTACTACTGCCGATCTCTCATGATTATGTTGGCAACACAACAAAATGGTAGAAATTCCTTGCCTAGATGTTAATGTGAATGTTTAACCGTACAAAACATGTTCATAACACGATTCGAAAATGCGGAAGTATTAGCTCAAATTCAAACCATGTTCAAACCAACTAGTAAAGCTTGCAACGTCATATCGCATCAGAAGATCATAGTAGTACCGTACGGAAACTTTTTGACTTTAGGCGAGGCAAGATGGCGGCATCAAACTTCAGTCACAGATGCAAGTTTGCCAGTCTAGTAATGTATTCCTGTGTTGGGAATCTACAACATATCTTTGCATTCGGAGGAGAATCTTTGCGATGGAGTTTCGTAAATAGACCATACCGTAGCGATAAACGCCGTTGTTGTAATTATTTCCATCCGAGATCCAGTATCATTTCCGTGAAGCTGTCTCCCCTGTATCGTGACAATACAAAACGAGCTACCCATCATTGGACTTTTTCGATGGCTTCCGTCAAACCCACCAGATAAGGATCCCACACTCGGCAGCAGTACTCCAAATTAGGACGAACATGCGTAGTGTATGCAGTCTCTTTAATAGTTCTGTTGCATCTTTTACGTGTTCTGCCAATAAAACGCAATATCTGGTTCGCCTTTCCTAGGAAATTACTACATGTTCTTTCCAGTTTAAGTCTGAAGTAATAGTAATTCCTAGGTATTTATTGAACTTTACGGTGTTCACTTTTGATTTATTTATCTTGCTAACAAAGTTTAACGGAATGAAACTTTCATTCGACAGCGGAGTGTGCGCTGAAATGAAACTTCCAGGCAGATTAAAATTGTGTGCCAGAACCGGGACTCGAACCTGGGACCTTTGCCTGTCGCGGGCAAGCGCTCTACACAGTTTTAATCTGTCAGGAAGTTTCATATCAGTGCACACTCCGCTGCAGAGTGGAAGTTTCATTCTGGAAACATTCCTTAGGCTGTGGCTAAGCCATGTCTCCACCATATCCTTCCTTCCAGGAGTGCTAGTATTGCAAGTTTCGCAGGAGAGCTTCTGTGAATTTTGGAAAGTAGGAGGCGAGGTACTGGCGGATGTAAAGTTGTGAGTTTCTTCATTGTTATTTAGATTAGATTAGATTAGATTAATACTTGTTCCATAGATCATGAATACGACACTTCGTAATGATGTGGAACGTGTCAGTTAAATGAAGTGTGTCTATACATAATATTACATGACACTCAATATTTGAATTTTTTTTTTTTTTTTTTTTTTTTTTTTTTTTTTTTAAGTACTAACTTTTATCTAGAAATTCATCTAATGTGTAGAAGGAATTGCCATTCAGAAATTCTCTTAATTCATTTTTAAATGCTAGTTGGCTATCTGTCAGAATTTTGATACTACTAGGTAAGTGACCAAAGACTTTTGTGGCAGAAAATTTAACCCCTTTTTGTGACAGAGCTAAATTTAACCTTGAATAGTGTATGTCACCCTTTCTCCTAGTGTTGTAGCTATGCACACTGCTGTTACATTTGAATTCAGTTGGATTGTTAATAACAAATTTCATAAGTGAATATATATATTGTGAAG
Source organism: Locusta migratoria (assembly GCA_026315105.1). Taxonomy (NCBI): domain Eukaryota; kingdom Metazoa; phylum Arthropoda; class Insecta; order Orthoptera; family Acrididae; genus Locusta; species Locusta migratoria. The sequence continues at coordinate 726,339,060 of CM048744.1, read as the reverse complement.
CTACTGTGAAGATTCCTAGATCCTTAAACAAATGTCTGCAGGATGATCTTGGGTGGGCTCGAGCAATTATTCTGATGACCCGCTTTTGGGCAATGAATACTTTCTTACTAAATGATGAATTGCCCCAGAATATGATGCCATAAGAAAGCAGAGAATGAAAATAGGCATAGTATGCTAGTTTACTGAGTTGTATATCACCAAAGTTTGCAATCACCCTAATAGCATAAGTAGCTGAGCTCAAACGTTTCAGCAGATCTTCAATGTGTTTCTTCCAATTCAACCCCTCATCAATGCATAAACCTAAAAATTTTGAATATTCTACCTTAGCTATAGATTTCTGGTTGAAGTCAATATTAATTAATGGTGTGATGCCATTTATTGTGTGAAACTGAATATACTGTGTTTTTTCAAAATTTAAAGAGAGTCCATTTACAGAGAACCACCTAATAATTCTCTGAAATACTTCATTGACAATTACATCAGTTAATTCCTGTGAATCGGGTGTGATAGCGATACTTGTATCATCAGCAAAGAGAACTAGCTTGGCATCTTTATGAATATAGAAAGGCAAATCATTAATATATATTAAGAACAGCAAAGGTCCCAGTACCGAACCCTGTGGCACCCCATGCTTGATAGTTCCCCAGTTTGAGGACTTGGCGGTTTTTTGTATATTATGTGAATTACTTATATCAACTTTCTGAACTCTTCCAGTTAGGTATGATTTAAACCATTTGTGCACTTTCCCACCCATACCACAGTAGTTAAGCTTATCTAGAAGAATTCCATGGTTAACACAATCAAAGGCCTTTGATAGATCACAAAAAATCCCAACGGGTGATTTATGGTTATCCAAAGCATTTAATATTTCATTAGTGAAATTGTGTATTGCATTTTCTGTTGAAAAACCTTTCTGGAAACCAAACTGGCATTTAGTTAGAACTTTATTTTTATTAATATATGAAGTTACTCTGGAATACATTACTTTTTCAAGAATTTTTGATAGAGCAGTCAGAAGTGAGATTGGGCGGTAGTTGTTGACATCCAATGTATCACCTTTTTTATGAAGTGGTTTGACAATAGCATATTTCAGTCTATCAGGGAAAATACCCTGCTCCAGTGAGCTATTACAAATGTGGCTAAGAATCCTACATATTTCTTGGGAACAAGCTTTTAATACCCTGCTGGATATGCCATCAATGCCATGAGAGCTTTTACTCTTGAGGGAGTTTATTAATTTCCTAATTTCAGATTGAGAGGTGGGTGGGATTTCCATTGCATCAAACTGTCTAGGTACGCTCTGTTCCATTAACTGCCTAGCTTCTTCTAATGAACATTTGGATCCTATATTCTCCACAACATTTAAAAAATAATTATTAAAAGTGTTTTCGACTTCTGACTTTTTGTTTGTAATTTTTTCATTCACTTTGATGGTAATGCTGTCTTCCTGTGTTCTTGGTTGCCCTGTCTCCCTTGTTATAATATTCCAGATTGTTTTAATTTTATTATTTGATGTACTAATCTCAGACATGATGCACATGCTTTTGAATTTTTTAATAACTTTCCTTAATACAGAACAGTAGTTTTTATAATAGTTGAGTATTACTGGGTCACTACTCTCTCTTGCTGTCAGATACAGTTCCCTTTTCCGGTTACAAGATATTTTTATACCTTTGGTGAGCCACGGTTTTTTGCTTGGTTCCTTACAATTAAATTTGACTCACTCAGGCCATACGAATTGGTGGTGGGGGCAGTCTTGCAGCAATACAATAAATCCACTCTTCGGTAAAAGACTTTAAGATATAAAACAGAGATATGATACAGAAACAAGACATATTTAAAACTATTTAAAGATGATATGGTTCAAGAGTTGAGGCCTGGTGCGTGTGGTTAAGTCCCTTTTCTCTCTTGCGTGACTGGCAGTCTTGACCAGCGTTCCGTGCTTCTGTGCAGTTAGAAACAGTAGTACTTGGTAACGTCAACAACGCAATTACCAGCTTAGACTGGCAGTGTCAGAAACAATTCAGAGTTGACCTTTACTGGTATCTTACGCTACCATCATTAGAAACACTTCTCACCAGTTAAAACTGCTACGTTTCATTGTCGATATAAAACCTTTTTTTTTTTTTTTCATTTAATCATATATGCAGCTTTCTGGATATTTCTTGTAGTATTAAGGACCATTAAGTACTTGCAACCCGAAAGCTGTGTTCCGTAATTCTTCGACGTGTTTATTATTTGAAGTATCAAATTAATGGAACCAGTTCAACGTGCAGAAGTAGGAAGCAAAGATAGGCATAACAATATTTCTTGAATAATGGAACTACGCAAATAAGTAGCATGGCTCAGAAATACCCTTCAGTCATTTCAAGTACTGTAATAGTTCTAGTTATGATTGTAGCAGCAATAGTAATTATTACTGTTGATGCGTACAGCTACACTCCTGGCCATTAAAATTGCCACACCACGAAGATGTGCTACAGGCGCGAAATTTAACCGACAGAAAGAAGATGGTGTGACATGAAAATGATTAGCTTGTGCATTCACAGATGGTTGGCGCTAGTGGCGACACTTACAATGTGCTGACATGAGGAAAGTTTCCAACCGATTTCTCATCCTCAAAAAGCAGTTGACTGGCGTTGCATGGTGAAACATTGTGATGCCTCGTGTAAGTAGCCTATCGCGATTGCGGTTTATCGTAACGCAACATTGCTGCTTGCGATCCAATGACTGTTAGCAGAATATGGAATCGTGGGTTCAGAGGGCCAAACGGAACGCTGTGCTGGATCCCAACGGCCTCATATCTCTAGCACTCGAGATGACAGGCATCGTGCAGCCACGTCTCGATTCCCGAGTCAACAGATGGGGACGTTTGCAGGACAAAAACCAACATCGGAGACCATGGCTGCGGTTTACCCTTGAGGCTGCATCACAGACAGGAGCGCCTGCGATGGTGTACGCAACGGCGAACCTGGGTGCACGAATGGCAAAACGTCATTTTTTCGGGTGAATCCAGGTTCTGTTTACAGCATCATGATGGTCGCATCCGCGTTTGGCGACAACGCGGTGAACTCACACTGGAAGCGTGTATTCGTCATCGCCATACTGGCGTATTAACCGGCGTGATGGTATGGGGTGCATTGGTTACACGGTCACCTCTTGTTCGCATCGACGGCATTTTGAACAGTGGCCGTTACATTTCAGATGTGTTACGACCCGTGACTCTACACTTCATTCAATCCCTACGAAACCCTACATTTCAGCAGGATAATGCACGACCGTATGTTGCAGGTCCTGTACGGGCCTTTCTGAATACGGAAAATGTTCGACTGCAGCCCTGGCAAGCACATTCTCCAGATATCTCACCAACTGAAAACGTCTGGCCAATGGTGGCCGAGCAACTGGCTCGTCACAATACGTAAGTCACTACTCTTGATGAACTGCGGTATCGTGTTGAAGCTGCATGGGCATCTGTACCTGTACACGTCATCCAAGCATATGTTCAGTTAGGTGCTGGAAGGATTATTGGAGAATGGCAGCCAATTCTGCACTGACTGCTGCACCGAGGAGAGGTATCGATGTAGGCCGATTAGGCCTGGCATGAAGTCGGCGTTACAAAACATCCCAAGGTGTTTTTTAGGATTCAAGTCACGACTCTGTGCAGGCCATTCCATATCGATATTGTTGTCGTGTAACCACTCCACCATAGGACGTGTATTATGAAGAGGTGCTCGATATTGTTGAAAGACGCAATCAACATCCCCGAATTGCTCTTCAACAGTGGGAAACAAGAAGGTATTTACAACATCAGTGTGGGCCTGTGCTGTGATAGTGACCCTTAAAAACAACAATGGGTGCAAGCCACCTGCGAGAAAAACACGGCCACACTATAACAAAACAACCTCCGAATTTTACTGATAGCACCATACACTCTGCAGATGACGTTCATGGGGCATTCGCCTATCCACACCCTGCCAGCGGATCGCCACATTTTATACCGTGATTCGTCACTCTATACAACGTTTTTCCACTGTTGAATGATCCAATGTTTACACTGCTTACACCAAGCGAGGCTTCGTTTAGCATTGACCTGCATAATATTTGGCTTATCGGCAGCCGCTCGACCATGAAATCTTTCTCACCTCCCGCCTGTCACAGTACTTGGAGTGGCTCCTGATGCAGTTCGGAATTCCTGCGTGAACGTCTGGATAAAACCCTGCGTATTACACTGTACGACACTCTTCAACTGCCGGCTGTCTCTGTCAGTCAACAGATGTCGGCTTGTACACTATCGCGCTGTACGTGTGTCTTCACGTTTCCACTTCACTATCACACCAGGAACAGTGGACCTAGGAGTGTTTAAAAGTATGAAAATCTCTTGTACATACTTCTGACTCAGGTGACACCCATTCACTTGACCACGTTCGAAGACCTTGAGTTCCACGGAGCGCCCCGTTCTGCTGTCTCGCGATGTCTAATGACTGCTGAGGTCACTGATGTGGAGTACCTAGCAGTAGGTGGCAGTAAAATGCAATTAATATGAAAAAACGTATGTTTTTTGCTGGTGTCAGGATACTTTTGATCAGATAGTGTATTTCTTAACAATGGGAATGCTACATGCATTTTATAGGGCAATTAATTTTTCTATGTGCTATACTGCACCCTGTATTCCATTTCAGATAGTGTTTAATTTTGAACATTTGAAGGCATAACTTGTGGAGTTGAAATTCCCAGACAATACATTTTCATAGAAGAAATGACTTCGCTCATTTCTCAAAATGACAATGATTTTTTCTCTGAATGGTGGAAATAAGAACACTTAGTGATTTAGATAGCGGAGCACTTCACATATGTTTGTGGGAACTCATCCATTATAGAAGAAGTCGACCAGATTTAAGTGAAGAAGGTTGACGGTCTTAGTCGCAAATTATTTTATTACTTGTTACGAGTTTCGATCCATCATCTTCTGGCAACAGCTGTGGGGTAAATTTAAGTAATTTGAAACCGTTAATTTGACATTTACAATTATTTAATAAAAATATATCGACGAACTTGACAATATATTATGTTCACAGTGAGCATATCTATATCTATAAATGTGAATGTCTGTTCGGTGTACGCTTATCACGTCCGAACGACAAGACGCAGAGACTTAAATATTTGTACAGTTACTAATGTATACCCGAAGAAGGTTTTAGGCACGATTTTACAGTGACCTGATAAGATATTTAGTAATTTGAAGAATATAACGCGAAATGGTGAACAATAATTACTCTATGAAAATGGTTTTATTGGTTGCATTGTTGCTTGAGGGTTGATAATGATAAAAGAATGGTCTGCGTGTAATTGTTGTCCGAAGTCTCCTGTTGTACACCATAGCAGTTCCATGCCGATAGCTATAAGGGGGTGGAAGATATGGTGGTTGAAAGTCGTCAAATGATAAAAAAATTCGGACTGAAGGCCAGCGATGACGTTTGCGACTCTCATAGCAAGGAGGTTACATACAGCGAAACGTGATGTCACAGACCATATCTTTGGTCTATGCGAACTACAATGTTTTCAGCTCTTTCTCTGTAAGGATATGCATACGAATAAGGAAATATAAAAATAAATAAATAAGTCAGTAAAAAAAAAAATTCTTGTAATACATCTCTTTAAAAATTCGATTTGACGTTTCGCGCATTATCTATCATAATCAACCAACACGCGAGCGGAGCCGCGAGTTTAAGCTAGTAAAATATACATGATGACACAATCATCATATTACCTATACAATTAAATTTGATAGTGAATGCTGCAAGAGCAGGTGTCAAACGGACGTTGGAGAGTTAGTACATACGAACACAACATGGGTTATGCGAGAATACTACGTTATTCGTATTCAGTCAAACATCACGATTGTTATTAATGTAACTATGCATAATGAATTGTTTATAATACCTCATTGCCATCTGTATTTTGATTACTTAACCACCATTTATAAATTTATATTGTCAGAGGATAATCATATTATTTGAGCTACTTAGTGATCTTGCATACGCCACACGTGTTAAGTGTTTTTCTTTCTTGTATTTTAACAGGTCAGCATCAGATCTTGTAACATTCACTAATAACTTGTATGTGTAGAGTGATAATTGTATCATCACACATATTTTATGCACTCACTGTGAGCCTAACAGAGGTTAACACTGAGTAGTAAAGTCCATGCCGCAGATCAATTTCAGGTACCGGTAGTTTTGCTCTACTAAAACAGAAAAACTTTTGAATTGACTCTATTTTTAGAGATACAGGCAATCCATTTATAATGGAAATTAAATCATAAAAAAGAGAATATTTTAATCGTTTATTTTAAAGTTGTCAAATGATTTCAATCAAGTACAATAAATGATAGAAATAATTTTAAAATTAATCATAATAACAAAAACATATCAACAAGAATCAAGAAAACGTTTTGTGTTGCTATTTCCTTCGATGTTTTTTGTCTTGGTAGGTTCTTTGTAAGTTCCAGCAGTAGTCTGCCATCATATGGCAAACCCAACGGACTTTAAATATGTCCTCCAATTTCTTGATGTCCTGGTGGAACTGTATTGCCTAAGCTGTGAGGAAATTAATGTAAATGACTGAGCGAATAAAATCATCATTGGTTAGAAAAGTATACATTCGCGGCCCACCAAAAGTTCCTGCTTTTAACCTTTCTATACAGAGACCAGGAAATAATTGAAAAATATATTATTGAATACTCCCAAGTTTAATATGTAATTGGGGAAGACTGAATTTTCACCAACTGACCAACGTTTCATGGACGACGTTATCATTTCCTATCGTCAATCTCATTCTCGGCGGCCAAAACTTCAATGTTCATTTTTCGCACGACTATTCCACAGACAAAGAGAACTTTGCTGACTCAATAAAAAAATTCACCATTTTTCAATAAACACACACAGACCACTGAGGTTAGTGAAATTAAACTGTAGTTTAATTCGAAGCTAATTTATTTCCGTTATGCAGTAACACTCATTTACAACAGTTTTTGAGCTATCTAGGAAAAGTCGCCACTCTTTTGGTTGTTCTACTGGAAGACCCCTTACATTTAAAACCCAAGAAATGTCACTACAATATACAATCATTCGTCGTATTCCTGTTATACTTACCAATACAAAGGCACCAGACCATATTTAATCACAGGCCATATTTTACAGTAACCTTACTTCAATAAATAGTTACTGAAGGCACATTAGAAAAAAAATATCTTTATAAAACAGTTTCTCATGACAACCAAAGTCTATTTAAAGTCTTATGTTAAGTACTATATCATATGTAAATAAATAGAATCCATAAACTGTTTATATATCTTCTAGAAAGTTGAATGTTTTTTTATGAAAACATTGCAAAAGTGAATTCACTTCTTACATATGGTTTTAAATTGCTTAAATTTGCTCCACGCCTACTTAAAAACTTCAGCTCTATGTGTTGCTCTTCCACAACATTTGGTTATTGGTTATGAACCGGCTTTCGGCTTCTCATGATGTCTTAATATGTCTGTGTTCCTCCAAATACCGACAGAATATTCTATAAGTTCGTTCAAGTGCCTTTGTTAGGAAATTATAGTTCGAAGCACGTAACATCGATTAAAACAATATGCGAACAAGATCTTGCAACCTTCATAATTGTCACTTCATATGGACGATTAGATCAAATGTACAATCCGTGCCAATTTATCCATAGTGAGACCTTCTTAGAGGAACAACATGTCAAAATAAACAATACACGAAACGTGCAAAATGGGAACAGAGTCTAATTCGATCATTGCGATGGTCACAGTAAATGTAGATGATAGGCTGACATGTATTTCAAGTGACCCAAATAAAGGAGCAAGTTGCAAACATAACAAAATTTAATTGAAAATCGCCTACTCAGTTTGAAATGTCTCAAGTGTCTTCATCGTGCCCAGCCTGTCCACACGTAAAGTGGGTTATTATTCGCACATTACCAATGAGACCATAAATTGAATGTAGTACATTGTACCCATTCATCCTTCAACAAAAATCTCCACAGATCAAACAATTTTCTTCTTCGAATGGAATTGCAGTTTTATTTTGTTCCTAATTGCTATCTAATGCCAACAGGCATAACAAAATCTAATCAAGCGCAGGATACGTTGCAACAGTGTGTTGCAACATGCCCCACTTCTGTCAGCACCTAAACTAAAATCATTTATTATATTAGTAAACTACAAAATGGAATTAACTATCGATTGTTCAAATTAATCTATGTCACTGAACTTGTTAATACATAATTATTTTTTCAAATTATAAACGGTTACCAATCACGATTTCAATCAAAGAAAGAGAACATTCAGAAGAAGTGTTCTTGCACCAATTCAGTGCGACCGTTACAGTGAAGATACCGTGCAGTTGAAGGAGCATGGACAGGATGGCGGCACCTGACTAGGTACTAAATGAAAAAATGCCCATGTTGCAATGTGCTTCTGTTTAAGCGTGTCCCTCCCTGTCCTATGCTAGCTTACCTTTTACAAATCGCAGATGAAATTGCCCTTTTTAACGTGGAATCGGTCAGACAAAAAATTTTAAACATATTTACATTGAAAAAGACATAAAACTTGTTACCAAATAATGTGTTCAATATACATTATGTGATTCAAACTATCCACACACCTGGATGAACTGACTTACAAGTTAGTGGCGCACTCCATTGGTAATGCTGGAAATCAATGTGATGTTGGCCGATCCTTAGCTTCCACTCTCGCAGGCATACGTTCAATCAGGTGCTGGAAGGTTTCTTGGGAAACGACAGCTCATTCTTCATGTAGTGCTGCACTGAGTAGAGGAATGTGTGTAGGTCGGTGAGGCTTGGCATGAAAGCGGAATTTTAAAATGTCCCGAAAGTGTTCTATAGGAATCGTCAGGACACTGTGCAGGCCAGTCCATTACAGGGATGTTACTGTAGTGTAACCACTCCGAACACATCGTGTAGTATGAAAGGTGCTCGATCATGTTGAAAGAGGCAATCGACATCCCCGAATTGCTCTTCAACAGTGGGAAGCAAGAAGGTGCTTAAAACACCATGTAGGTCTGTGCTGTGGTAGTGCCACGAAAGCCAAGTGGTGCAAGTCCCCTCCATGTAAACCACACCATAACACCACCGCCTGCGAATTTTACTGTTGGCACTACACACGCTGGCAGATGACGTTCACCGGGCATGCGCCACACCCACACCCTGCCATCGGATCACCACATTGTGTACCGTGATTAGTAAATCCACGCAACGTCTTTTCAATGTTCAATCGTCCAATGTTTACACTGTTTACTTCAAGCGAGGCGTCGTTAGGCATTCACCTGCGTGATGTGTGGCTTATGGGTAGCCGCTCGACCATGAAATCCAAGTTTTCTCACCTCCAGTCTTTTATATGTTTTTGAGTGGATCTTAATAAGTTTGGAATTTCTCTGTGATGGTCTGGATAGATGCATGTCTTTAACACTGTATATCTATATATAAACTTCGCAAACCGCCGTAAGGTGCGTGGCGGAGGGTAAACTGTACCCACTACTAGGCATTTCCTTCCCTATTCGAAACAGAACGAAGGTGAAAATAATGTCTACATGCCTCTATAGGAGTCCTAATGTCTCTTACCTTACCTCTGTAATCTTTATGCGAAATGTAAGTAGGCGGCAGGAAGATCGTTCTCCACTCAGATTCAATTTCCGGCCCTCTAAATTTCCTGAATAGAATTTCTCGAAAATAACGTCGTCTTTCCTCTAGTGATCACCGTTTGAGTTCTTAGAGCACTTCTGTGACACTTGCGCATTCGTGGAAGCTACCAATAACGAACCTAGATGGTCGCTTCTGAACTGCTTCCATGTCTTCCTTTCAACTGATCTGCTGTGGGTCCCAAACACTTGAACAATACTCAAGACGTATTAGTACAAGCATTTTATACGGGGTCTCCTTTACAAATGAAGTAAATCTTCCCAAAATTCCCCCAATAAACAGAAGTAAGCTGTCTGCCTTACTCACAAGTATCCTTACGTGATCGTTCCGTATCATATCGCTCTGCAATGTTGCGCCTAGATATTTGAACGACGCGACTGCATCAAAAACCGGTCTCGTTCAGTCAAAAGATGAGGTCGGCCTGTACGCTTTCGTGCTGTACGTGTCCCTTCGCGTTTCCGCTTCACTATCACATCAGAAACAGCGCATCTAGTGATGTTTAGGAGTGTGGAAATCCCACGTGCAGAATTCTGACACAAGAGACAGTCAGGTGACCAGTTTAAAAGTCCCCGAAGCGCCCAATTCTACTCTCTGAGTTAGCGGATATTGAGTACATGGCAGTAGGTGTCAGCAAGTCCACCTAATATGAAAAACGTATGTTTTTGGGGTGTGTCCGGATGCTTTTGATCACATATTGTAACTTGGACCACTGCAGCGACGCATAAAAAGGCGGTGGATTGGTGTGTGTGTGTGAGGCAGCACGGTTCAACCACCGACCATTCAGACGGTCGGAGTGCCGCGCCCCGCCCACCGGCGCGCGCTAACGACGCGGCTATCGACGCGCCGCGCCGGCTGCCGGCCCGGCGGCCGCGCCGGTCGATGCAGCCACCTGACCGAGCGGCGGCGGCGGCGGCAGAGCTCAGCTGTTGCGCCCTCGCAACAAGTACGCCCGCAGCCGCACGTACGGACCATCCAGCGCCTGGCACCGGCCGGCCAGGCTCAGAGGAATCGTCTCCCCGTTACCCGAAACTAGCGACAACCAACACTTTTCTGAGCTGTCTCTCGTCACCAGAAATCCTATCTACGCAGTGCTCGCGCTCATTTTCGATGGTAGGGCCCAGACAAAAGCGAATCTTTGAAACACATTCGTTTCCAATTGTTTATTTTGTAGTTTGTTAAAAAGACCAAAAAAAACTATATGGTAATACTGTAGGTTTTGTCGGGGTTTTATTTGGTAAGGCGACGCAACCACATTCCAAATGTTCAAATATTTGTACAGCTTAGGGGACTTAACTACGGAGTCATCAGTCCATAAACTTACCAACTACTTATGAACTAACTATTACTAATTACTAATTATTTATTTATATAAATGATATGCCTTCCAATATAAAAGGTGACTGTAAAATATTTTTGTTTGCTGATGATACCAGCTTGGTAGTGAAAGATGTTGCTCGTAATATTGACACAGTATCAAATAACGCAGTTCAAGAGATAGTTTCATGTATTCTAGAAAACAAGTTGATCTTAAATCACAGTAAAACTCGATTTTTACAATTTCTAACATCTAATTTGACAAAAGCTGACATTTTTATTACACATAATGGGCATATGATAAGTGAGACTTAACAGTTCAAATTTTTAGGTGTTCATATAGACAGTAAGCAGTCATGGAAGTCCCATGTTCAGGATCTGGTTCCAAAACTAAATTCTGCTATATTTACCATTAGAACAATATCTGAAATAAGTGATTTTTCAATACGAAAAGTAGTCTATTTCGCTTACTTTCACTCACTTATGATGTACGGCATTGTTTTGGGGGTAACTCGGCTGATGCAAAAAGGATATTTCTGGCTAAAAAACGGGCGGTTTGAGCAATATCTGGTGCAAGTTCGCGAACGTCATGTCGGCCCCTTTTCAGTAGTCTGGAAATTTTGACTCTGGCATCACAATACGTTTTTTTCTTTACTGTCGTTTGTTGTTAATAATATCAGCTTATTCCCACCAGTTAGTAGCTTTCACTCGGTGAATACTAGACATGTCGAATCTAAATTTGCATCACACCACCTTGACACTTGTGCAGTATTCTGCGGCATCCATTTTCAATAAGCTGCCAGAAGAATTAAGGATTCTTAGCACTAATCCACACGCTTTCAAATCTAAATTGAAGAGTTACCTCATGGCTCACTCCTTTTATTCTGTCGAGGAACTCCTAGAAAAGTTAAGCAATTAAGCTAATTCATTTTTTCTTCTTTATTGATTCTTTTTACTTTGTCTTAATATTATCGTGTGCAAAGGACTACTTAAAATGTCTCTATTACCATTCTTGTGTAACAATTAATGTATTGACTTGTTCCATGACCATGGAGTCTCACTCCTCAATTGGATCCTATGGAACAGAAAAAAACCTATAAATAAAAATAAGTACGGCACAAATATCCATGCCCGAGGGGTGATTCGAACCCCCGACCGTACTGACCGTGCAGACCGTGAATGGCGCGCCGCAGACCGCTCGACAACCGCGGCCGGCAGGCACATTCCAACAGAAAGATCCCACTACTTTAACGACACATGTGAAATTTCTTGCAAATACACTCCTGGAAAATGAAAAAAGAACACCTTTAATTCGTCGACGCAGCAGAGAGAAATGTTATTGACACATTCTTCAGGATGTATATAACACACGATCACCCAAACAGAGCTATACACACGTGCGTGAGCAATATCAATGTTTGTACCGTATATGTCCTCCTGCAGTAATACAAGCTGTAATTCTGCCACGGAGACGAACGTAGAAGTGACGCTTCATCCGCACCCAAACATGCTCAGTGGGGGGACACATTTGGGGATAATGATGAGCAGGGTAGTTACGTACACCTAGAAGAGCACGTCGGGTTGTACGGGATACGTGTGTTGTGCTGTTGGAAAAGCGTATCGCCTTGTTGGTGCATTAACGGTAGTAAGACGGGTTGAATTATGGTTTTGATGTACCGTTCACTGTTCAATTTTCCCTCGACGATCACCAGAGGAGGAAGGCTTGTGTGTTATATGGCTTCCCACGCCATGATGCCGGATGTCTTCGCCGTTTGCCTCTGTCACGTATATTCCAGATTTTCGCGCTCTCCTGCACGACACCTCACACGTGTATGATCATCATTGGCACCGGGACAGCAGCGACTCTCATCACTGAAGACGACACGTGACCATTCGTCCCTTCAAAATCGCCTACCGTGACACCACTGCAGGCGGGCTGAACTATTTTGGGACGTTAGAGGAAGACACCATAATAGCAAGCATCATCGTGCATCATTGTGTGGGGAGCCATATCCTACACTGGCCGTTCTCGTCTAGTGATCGTCTAGAGAACACTGAAGTGCACGGTTCAGTGAAACCATCAGTCAAACCGTCTTGCACTGATGCACCAACAAGTCGATTTGTTTTTCCAACAGGACAATGCACGTCACATGTACCCCGTAGCATCCACCGTGCTCTTCAAGGTACACGTCAAATATCCTGGCCAGCACGAAACCCAGATCTGTCCCATGTTGAGCATGTTTCGGGCCAGATGAAACGGCATGTTAGGCGGTCTGCATGAGCGGCACGATATGTGCCCGAACTATGTCACCAGATGGAAATTTCATGGCAGGCCATTTCACAAGAGTACATTTGACATCTCTACGATAGTCTTCATGGAAGAATTACAACTTGGGTTGCTGCAAAAGTAGGGTCTACACGGTACTAGTGTCAACATTGCTCACGTGTGTATGGCTCTGCTGTGTGATCGTGTGTCGTATACATCCTCAAGAATGTGTCAATAAAACGTCCCTCTGCTGAGTTGGCGAATTCACGGTTTTCTTTTTTCACTTTTCAGGAGTGTAAATGAATAGATTCAGCTTTACAGATCTACAAGAAGACTGACAAGGTTAGTCTTCAAAATTCCGTTGCTATCCGTAATATTTCTGTGGCAATACGTGAGCACGTCTTGAGACACTGTTCGGCGGACACACTTATTGAACACGTTGCACAGTGTGGATCAATGCATGAATTAGTGTCTTATATAAAAAATAAAAATAATAATAATATGAATACAGCACTACAACACAGCAGTAAAACCAGAATGTCTTTATGTAAGTGAATGTTTAGCACTGAACTACAAATTACACACCCTTGAAGTCCTAGAAAGAAAGATCATTCGAAAAATACTGAAACATAACTGAAACACTACGTAAGATTCGACTTCTATTTTTGGACACTTATGCAGAATGAACAGCAACAGGTTAAATAAACAGATTTTTCAATCTCTTTGGGACAAGAAGTCAACTATAGCCTGGATTCGAGAAGTTAGGAAATATTTGGAAAGAAACGACATAACTGGAAAATATGCAACAGAAAAGGAGATATTCAAGACGGAAGTTTTAAAAATGGTAGGAGGGAGAAGAAGACATGCTCAAATTGGTGTGAGGAGAGAAAAAGGATACATAGTCAGAAGATGAAAGAACACTGGGGGGAAAAGAAAGAACAACAAAGAAGGAAGCATGGAAAGTGGTGCGTGGTCCGTTTGAGATCCGTCCCTTAGAGAGAGAGAGAGAGAGAGAGAGAGAGAGTGTGTGTGTGTGTGCGTTGATGGAAATGAGGGACCAAACAACAAGGTCATCTGTCCCTTTAACTCCGAATTGTACATGCCACAGAACCCAACGAAAAATGTGGGAAAGCTAAAAGACCATTCCACTAGGAATTAAAATCATCTCACCGACAACTTAGGGCGGCGAAAGCTACAGTGTCCGCACCCACAGCTCCGGAAGCGACCACAACCTTCTAAACCACAAGTTACTAACGGCACAGTGGTCAACAGATCACAGCTTCAGAGTAGGTAGAAATAAAACGACGTTAAAAAGTAGAAGAGTGGGGGACTGGGGGGGGGGGGGGGGGAAGAAGGATCTAAACCCTGCAAACAGCAAAGAGTCACAAACCCACTCACCCCGCCCTTAAAGAGTCACGGCTCTATTCAGCCGATTTTCAGACAAGCTGATTGTGAGGCAAAGGGGGACCCCAATTTGGAATATGGGGAAGGAGCTTACCATTTCCGACATATCCCTTACAACTATAAAAAAACCTTCCGAAAACCTTGGTAGAAACTGAGGACCATTTTAATGTCATCCCTGCAAAAAAAGAAAAATATATATATTATTATTACCGGGACAGCGCGAGTGCATACCTGACAACGTAAAATTTGGCGCCCGAGTGACTCTGGTATACATGCAGAGATCGCCTCGGCCCCTTTGCAGTGGGCGAGCTTCTCCCTGGAGGAGCCGCCCTCACGAGTGCTTGAGTACGTAGAGCCTGGCCTCTTCTAGGATCTCGTGCTCCCAAGTGTCTGTCTCCCGTAGCCAAGTCGATACCCGTGGTTACATTACTTTACGTGGACGTGGACGTGTAGCAGCAGAACAACTAGAGAACTAAGGTTCTAACCTAACAACACCCCCGTTATTTATTAAAATGTTACATATTATCGGTATTCTGACGTTGCGGAAAGCAAGAAATGCGTTTATAAAAATACTAGCTTTACCCGGGTATTTATTTATTCCTGCCTTGAGTTAGTACTCCTACTATCCTCTCTCTCTCTCTCTCTCTCTCTCTCTGTCCATGTCCTTTTTTTTTCTAAAATCATGCTATATTTATCGGAGCATGAATAAGAAATAAGGCTGCCTCGCATAATGTACAAAAAAATTATAAGTGCAATATCCAAACAAAGAAAGATAGTAATCAAAACACAAAAATGCGTACGATCTCATATTTTTTTAATTATATGTTGTACAATTGTATAATTTTTCAGGTATGTATACACTTGCATAAGTGCTGTACGTCTGTAAAATCTGTTGCGAATACAATTATTAGTGAAGTAATAGATTAAAACTTTATGCGTGACGGGGGGATTTCCCATAAATGTTACTGTTTATGCTCTCATATCTCATGAACTATGTGTCGTACTCTGATACAATTTAGAAGGTACATTCAACTGTATGTGTGTACACTGTTTGTAAAATTTCCTGCGGCTACAATTTGTAGCGTAGAAATTATAAATTCTAACGTCTTACAGAATGCCGTAGTTTTAGTCCATGAACAGCGGAAAAGTATCAGGCGAGAAACTATTTTTCTTTCATTATTTTGATGTGACTGTCAGCGAGAAAAATTTTAATAAAGGTTTGAAATTATGTTTATAGTGCATTCATAAAGCTTCATCGCATTATGTGGCAATTTCTTGACACTCTTATTGTTAATGACGTTATATCTCCTGAACCATGTCTCGTATGTGGTTCGTACGCCTACAGCAATTGTTATCTCACGTAAGGAAAATGTGTACTAAATTTGGTTGACATCGGTCCAGTGGTTTAGGAGAAAATGAGCAGCATTGGCGCTTAATGCAGTTGTTTTCCCGCGCGTCTCATTGTTTATGACGTCATATCTCGTGGACTATGTGTTTTACGTAATTTTTACACTTACGGCGACCGTTCTCATCGATTGAAGATTACTTCTACAAAATATGAAAAAGATTGGAACAAAACTTTAGATTTGTTTGCAATACATACACACAAACATACGGACTCTCTGCTTTATACAGGGTGTTTCACTTAGTGTGTTTGCCTCTGTAACTTATAAAATAATAGGTGACGGGAAATTTTAATGCAGTAGGTCAACACAAGAAATGTTACACTTTCTGCGGAGCTATGAACATAGTTTATTGTATCATTTTCCAAGGAGTTGCAGCACGAAGTTATAATTTTTTAAATGGAACAATAGTTTTTTCTATCTTTGTGCTCTAGCTCTTTGGAAAACGATACAATAAACTATGCTCATAGCTCCGCAGAAAGAGTAACATTTCTTGTGTTGACCTACCGCATTAAAATTTCCCGTCACCTATTATTCTATAAGTTACAGAGGCAAACACACTTATTGAAACACCCTGTATATAAAGATGTATATTTTGGCTTATATTAAGAGTTTTTATAGCCTAATGGCTACATGTTTCAGTGCTCATTACCATCCTCAGCCAACACCTGCCATACAGTCGTCATGCCGCCTTCCAAATAACTTTACATACTTACTGGGGATGTCGGCAAAGCAACTGCTTGCGAGGGGATTGCCTTATCATGGTACTCTGCACTCACATCTGTAGCTAATAGCATTGAAGCGTTACTATTAGTTCGCTTCATTACTATTTTTCGATATTCATCTCCCATTCACTGTGTTAATGGCAACAGTTCAGCTGCTAATTATATTTCTTTGAATACGTATTGCAGACGGCTTTGCTATATTTCCTGGTGTTATTCAGACTACAGGTAGAGGCCAGTGGACACAAATATTGTCAATAAAGCGCTACGTTTACAAGAAAATCAAGGAGCCATGTTCCACAGCTCCCATCTCTCCTTCGTTGTGTGTACGTATGAGTCCGCCTGGAATGTTGTGATAACAGGAGCGGAGACAGTTTTACTGGGATAACCAGTCTGAAGTAGTTTTGCCAACCTTCTCAATCAAACTAGCAAGGACGTTTCTTGTGGTGGGTGAGGGGGGGGGGGTGGTCAGTGAGCTAGACAGCAGTGTGCCGTGCAAAACGCAACGGTCGCAGTTGCACAACAATCCAATCATGGATTTCTTTTCTCCAAAAATGTCATAATACTCGAACTTAAAACGTGTTCCAAAATTCTACTAGTGACTTTCGTCAGACCTATACCTTTTCTCATCCGTTGGACAACTCTTCTTGAAAACGGAATTGACCTGCGCTTCTTCTCCTTGCTTACGCTTCGTACCTCCAGAGACCTACAGTACAATGATTCTAGAAAGGGGGCAAGCTCCTTCCCATATTACACGTAGAATCAAACTGAATGAATCCCATCAAGTGTCAATCCAATCATTTACCGTCTTTTCCATGTTTGCACAACTGAGCGTAGCATTTTACCAATTATTTTGCTGCTGACCATTGTCGTGAATTCTTTCCTAATCTTTAAACAACAATGGCGTGTTGGAGTGCGCGCAACCAGCAGATCGCATTGTCAGCAGGTGTGTGATTCTTGTGTTCACTCGTGTAGTCAACACAACAGCGCCTCTTACTTCCAAAGTGTAAGTTGCAATATTATTGCTTAAGTGACAGTTTCTTTTTCTTTCTTAGTCACTTAGCAGGCCTAATTACAAAACTGCATTTTTGTAGGGTTAATGCGAGTATACCAGAAGGTTGTGAAACCAACACAAAAATCTAACTAAAAACCATATTTTTTTATAAATGCAGTGAAAGCTGTCAAATCAGGAAAATTAAGCATCCGGAAAGCTTCAGACCAATACGCAGTTCCATATACCACTTTAAATGACAAACTCAAGAAAAGGCGCAAATACAAAACAGGCGGCCAACCAGCGTTGATCAACAGTGTGGAAAAAAGCCTGGTTGAAGGATTATTGTGTTGTGTGAAATTTGGGTTCCCTTTGAGGAATAAAGAAGTTAGGGACATTTTACAGAAAGCCGCGCCAAGCGAAACGTTTAGCATTAGCTCCATGAAAAGGAATTGTTATCAGCTACTTCAACGCGACTAAAAGTGAAGGGGCTGCAAGCAGGGACATCTAACAGATTTAGATCAACATGAGTCAAATGAAAATGGAGAAACGGACAAGGAGAAGGATAACGAATTGCATGAAATTAAAAAAAAAAATGATTTCACCATAGTAAAATTTCCTACGAAAAAAGTTTCAGATTTTTTATTGATAAAATTGAAATTCTCTCTAATGACACCCATGAAAGAAAGTTCTTGATGGTGATCTTTAGTTTGTCTTTCCAAAAACTGACGTTGCAAGTGAGGTAGAAAGAGCCCAAGTTATTTTTTAAAAAAAATTCCCACAACATAGGAGAGGGAAATTATTTTTGAAGGGATTGAGACATTGAGTAAATATTTTTCACATTTATTATGACATACCTTAACTAAAATTAACATTTGTTTGTGAAATTTCGTGAATGCAAGCATTTTTATAGGAAAAAAAGCAAGTTTGTTTCGTCTAGAAATTGTAAAATTTTTGTTGCAAATGCATCAATATATTTTTTAAATCCAAATTGTGATCGGATTACTCCACTGAAAGTCTGATTCCGTCCCTGCATAAAAAATACAATAGTAATCGGATTCGCCCTAAATGAAGTGGTGAAACGATCAACAATTAACTTAATAAATGCACTGATAAACTAAAAATAACGTAAGACACGAATACATCATTATAAAGGTTGTAAAAAAATTAACAAATGGAGTTTTTATTCCGATGTCACAACAGTAAATGGAATAAATTAAAAACAAAACAAAAAACTGCCGGTTTTGAACGGATTCACCTCATTTTACGTACCCCACTCAGGACCAGTGGCCTTTCGTCAGATTAGCGATTATTTTTCTGTCCTTTCACCACTTTATATCTGCCATTTGTCGTTTGTGACACGAATCAAAGAAAGGACTGCTGTGCGATCTTCATTTGTGAAACGGCTTTGGAAAAAGACGTTAATATTTCGGCCTTCTGCATCATCCTATGAACGTTATTGTCACACAGTGTCTGGACATTTGGTTTAGATTTACTGATTTGAAATGAGATAAAAACTTTTGAGAAAATGCCACTATGTTCCGGGTAGCTATAACGGAAGAGCAGCTGCAATTTCCTAGTATTTTGTGGGAATTCGTAGCCATCTCGTAGAATTGGGAGCACTGCCGACGGTCCGAGACCTCCAAATTCGATTTTTTGACGTCGTAACACGGCGTCTTTATCAGGTGTTCCATGAGACTGGTCGACAGACCTGGCGTGTTGCAAGTTTATGCCAGCCGGTGAAAAAAGAAAAATCTGGGCGAGAACTTCAAACGACAGTGAACGCCACGAGTAACTGCTGCAGAAAGCGCGGCCGTTACACGCAACCCGCTAATCAGCATGATGAGGCAGGAAGCCTGCCTTGCAGGCGCACTCCCACCTCTGAAGGCGAAGAAGGTGGCACGGCCACAAGAGAAGTCTGCAGCGGGCACACACTTTTCAATAGTGATGGTAACGCGAAACTAACCGACTACGGACCGCCATGGGACGGCTGCCGCCGTGGAAAACAGTCGCAGCGGGTCGCATAAGACTCGAGCATAGCGGGAGCGAACTCGTACAAAGCTCCACTCTCCGCTTAGGCATAAATGTCTCAGGGAATACCCGATGAAGACGCCCAGTTACGATTTTCAACTGAAAATGCTATATACACCTTCACTGATGCAATATTAAATGCTTTGAATAACCGGACATCACCAGTTGGGATTTTTTGTGATCTCTCAAAGGCTTTTGATTGTGTAAATCATGAGATTCTTCTAGATAAGCTTAAGTATTGTGGTATGAGTGGGACAGTGCACAAATGGTTTAAATCATACTTAACCGGAAGAATGCAGAAAATTGAAATAAGCAGTTCACATGATATAGATGAAACAATTAATTCCTCTAACTGGAGAATTATCAAAAATGGGGTCCCACACGGTTCGGTCTTGGGTCCCTTGCTGCGATTAATATATATTAATCATTTGCCATTCTACATTCACGAAGATGCTAAGCTAGTACTTTTTGATGATGATATAAGTATAGCTATCACCCCTAACAAAAAGGAATTAACTGATGAAGTTGTAAATGATATGTTTCAGACAATTATAAAGTGGTTCTCTACAAATGGACTCTTATTAAACTTTCATAAAACCTAGTATATACAGTTTCATACAGTAAATGGCATGACACCATTAATAAATTTAGACTTTGAACAGAAATCTGTAGTTAAGGTAGAATATTCAAAATTTCTAGGTGTTTGCATTGACGAAGGACTGAATTGGAAGAAACATATTGAAGATCTCCTGAAACGTTTGAGTTCAGCTACTTATCAGAGTCATTGCAAAAATTTGGTGATATATATCTCAGTTACTTAGCTTACTACGCCTTTTTCATTAATTGCTTTCATATGGGATCATATTCTGGGGCAATTCAACATTGAGTAAAAACGTATTCATTGCACAAAAGCGTGTAATCAGAACATTTATTTAGGGATCTAGGGATCTTCACTGTAGCTTCACAATACATATATTCACTCATGAAATTTGTTATTAACAATCCGAGCCAATTCAAAAGTAATAGCAGTGTGCATAGCTACACCACTAGGAGAAAGGATGATATTCAGTATTCGAGGTTAAATCTAACTTTGGCTCAGAAAGGGGTGAATTATGCTGCCACAAGTCTGACAGATAGCCAATTAGTATTTAAAAAGAAATTATAGGAATTTCTGAATGACAACTCCTTCTACAATGTAGATGAAGTTTTAGATAAAACCTAAAAAAAGTAAAAGTAACAAAAAATGTAATAACAAAATCCTTAAAATATTGATTGTCAAGTGTAGACAACATTTACTAGACTGACACGTTCCACATCTTTACGAAATATATGATCTATGGAACAAGTATTAATCTAATCTAATCTATCGAAATATCGAGCTGCGAAGACGCGGACCGTCAGCAGTAAACCCATCTGTAATATTGACACAGTATCAAATAATGCAGTTAAAAAAATAAGTTCATGGCTTGTAGAAAATAAACTGATGTTATCTAAAAGATTCATTTCATACAGTTTCTAACACACAATTCAACTAAAGCTGACATTTTGACTACACAGATTGGACATATAAGTCAGCCTGAACAGTTCAAATTACTAGATGTTCAGAGAGATGGTGATCTGACGTGGAAAGCCCAACATCTTGGTCAAAAACTGAATGCTGCGTTATTTACTATTAGAGCAGTATCAGAGATAAATTAAAATTCAACACGAAAAGTAGTCTACTTTGTTTATTTTCTTTCCCTTATGACCTATGGTGTTGTTTTTTGAGGTAACTCTTTCGATTAAAAAGTGTATCTATTACGCAGAAACTGACGGTTCAAGAAATATGTGGTGTAAGCTAGTGAACATCTTGTCGACCCCTGTTCAAAAGTCTGCGAATTTTAAATTCGCTTCCCATTACATATGTTCCTTAATATCCGTTGTTGTTAATAATATCAGCTTATTTCCAAGATTTTATGGAACGTTGTTCCTATGGAAATAAAAGCGATCTACAAATTTTAAATAAAATAATAATTAAAGCAGTCAAGATCGCGTATGATATTTTATTTTATTGTGATGACCGGTTTCGACCATTCCTTGCACCATGCGTCTATTCGATGCAGATCCTCCTGCATTTCAATAAAATTTTCTATTGTTACAACCTCTCGACATACTACAGCATCATCCGCAAAAAACCTCAGTGAACTTCAGATGTTATCCTCAAGGACATTTATATATACTGTGGACAGCAACGGACCCACAACACTACCCTGTGGCATACCTGACATCACTCTTACTTCGGAAGACCTCTCCATTGAGAATGACATGCTGCGTTCTGCTATCTAGGAACCTCTCAATCCAATCATACAATTGGTTTGATAGACCATATGCTCTTACCTTGTTCATTACACGACTGTGGATAACTGTATCAAACGCCTTGCAGAAGTCAAGAAAAACAGCATCTACCTGAGAACCCGTGTCTATGGCCTTCTGAGTCTCGTGGACGAATAGCACGAGCTGGTTTTCACACGATCGCCCTTTTCGAAGCCCATGCTGATTCCTACAGAGCACATTTCTATCTCCAGAAATGTCATTATACTCTAACATAATACATGTTCCAAAATTCTATACAACTGGCTAACTTTAGAGACATAGGCCTATGGTTCTACACACTATTTGATGTCTCTTCTAAAAAAAGGGGGGGGGTGCGATGACCTATGTCAGTTTGCAATCATTTGGACCTCTACGCTTTTCTAGAGACCTACGGTACAGCACTGCAAGAAGGGGGCAAGTTCCTTTGCGTCATCTGTGTAAAATCGAACTGGTATCCCATCAGCTCCTGAGGCCTTTCCTCTTTTGAGCGATTTTAATTGCTTTTCTATACCTCGGTCAATTATTTCGATATCTGACAGCCGGCCACGGTGGCCGAGGAGACTGAGGCGCTCCAGTCACGGTCTGCACGGCCACTACGGTCGGGGGTTCGAATCCCCCCTCGGGCATGGATATTTGTGCCGTCCTAGTTCGTAAGTAGTTCATAAGTAGTTTGTAAGTTTAGGGACTGATGACCCCGTAGTTAAGTCCCATAAACTATACAAACATTTGAACATTTTGATATCTGCCATTTTGTCATCTGTGCGACAATCTAGAAAAGGAACTACAGTGCAGTCTTCCTCTATGAAACAGCTTTGGAAAAAGAAATTTAGTAATTTATCCTTTAGAGTGTCATCCGCTGTATCAGTACCATTTTCCTCACAGAGTGTCTGGACATTTTGTTTTCATCCATCTACCATTTGACATAAGACCAAAATTTCTTAGGATGCCTCTCGCGTAGCTCTCCTCTTGCTACATTAAGCTTTGTGTAATTTTTGTCTGCAAGGCTTTGGCTATGGTTATATTTGCAGTAAAGTGCCCCTTCCTTCCGTAGCATTTTTCTAGCTCGGTTGTTGCACCACGGTGGCTCCTTTCCATCTCTTACGATCTTGCTTGATACATATTCATCTAATGCATATTCTACGATGGCTTTGAACTATGTCCACAGTTCCGCAACACTATCTGTACTTGAGATAAGACTTCTGTCTTGAGCCGTCAAGTACACTGAATTCTACCTTTTGTGACTTTTGCTAAACAGAAACAGCTTCATACATTTTTAATATTTCTATTTACGATTGAAACCATCAAAGCTGTAACTACTTTATGAACGTCGATTCCCTGTTTTGCGTTAACTGTTTCGAATAGTTCTGGTCTGTTCGTCACTAGAAGGTCTAATATGCTATCGCCACGAGTCGGTGCTCTGTTTAACTGCTCAAGGTAAGATAATGCACTCAAAACAATTTCACTGGATTCTTTGTCCCAGCCACTCGTTATAAACGTTTGAGTCATCCAGTGTATATCAGGTAAATGAAAATCTCCTCCCAAAACTATAACATGATCGGGAAATCTACTCGAAATATTTTCCAGATTTTCCTTCAGATGTTCTGCCATAACAGGACGTTATAACACGAACCTCAAAAAAGTGTCTCATCGCCACTGTTCTAGGAGTTCATTAAGATTTAAATAAAAGTGGTATAGATATATGCAAAAATAACATTTTAGTTCTCTTTATTGTTCATGAAAAGAGAAATGGACAAGTTGAACGACATAACCCAGACATTCTTATTGTGTCCCAGATTGCAGCGTACACCAGTGCCCCTAATAAGCGGTAACACGTGCTCTTGACCTGACGCATACATGTATTCGTCGTGGCATACACTAGATCATCAAGGGACTACTGGCCCATACTGTTCCTCTCCTCAACGGTGATTCATCGTAGCTCTCTCTGACTTGTTGGTGAAAGAACAGTGCTTTTCAATGTATACCAGGCATGTTCGATAGGATTCATATCTGGAGAACATGCGAAACACAACTAGCTCTTTACTCACACGAAGTGATGAGTGTTATCGACAAGGGATCTCAAATTGATTCCGTTTTTTTTTTTAAATATATATATCGCTCCAAATTTGAGACTGGATAGGAGATTTCCTATCAGAGAGGACACAGGTTGTAGTAATCGATGGTACGGCAAACACTAATACAGAGGTGATATCCGACGTTCCACCGGGTAGTGTTATTGGTCATCTGCTGTTCCTTACTTACATAAACGATTCGGAAGGAAATCTGAGCAGCTCTTAGGTTGTTTGCAGATGAAGCCTTCATTTAACGTCTAGTAAAGTCATTTGAAGATCAAGAGCAACTGCAGAACAATCTGAAAAAGATATCACCATGGTGTAAAAGTTGGCAATAAAATAATGAGAAGTGTGAAAATGTCCACATGAGTACGAAAAGAAATCCGTTAAACTTTGTTTACAAGATAAATCAATCAAAAGTGAAGGCCGTAAACTCCACAAAATACCAAGGAATTACTATTACTTCAGACTTAAAATTGTAAGGAACACGCAGATAATGTCGTGGGAAAGGAGAACCAGAGACTGCATTTTTATTGGCAGAACCCTTAAAAGATACAGCAGAACTACTAAAGAAACTGCATATACTACGCTTGTCCGTTCTCATTTGGAGTATTGCTGCCCAGTATGGGATCCTTATCAGGTGGGTTTGACGGAGGATATCGAAGGAGTCCAAAGAAGAGCAGCTCGTTTCGTATTGTCGCGATATAGGGGAGACAGCGTCACGGAAATGATTTGAGATGGAAATCATTACAATAACGGCGTTTATCTCTATGGCGTGGGCTACTTAGGAAACTCCAATCGCCAGCATTCTATTTGTGCCGTCCTTAGTCTTAGCTAGTTCATAAGTAGTTTGTAAGCTTAGGGACTGATGACCACGTAGTTAAGTCCCATAAGTTCTACAAACATTTGAACATTTGTTCTTTCTTCCCGCGCGCTATTCGATAATGGAATGGGACGTAAATAGCATAAAGGTGGTTCGATGAAACCTCTGCCAGGCACTTAAATGTGATTTGCAGAGCAGAGTATCCCATGTAGATGTTGTTGTAGACGTTCTAATATTGCTATGTTCGCATGAAGCAACACCTTCAAATGTTCAAATGTTTGTATAGTCTATGGGACTTAACTACGGGGTCATCAGTCCCTAAACTTACAAACTACTTACGAACTAGGACGGCACAAATATCCATGCCCGAGGGGGGATTCGAACCCCCGACCGTAGTGGCCGTGCAGACCGTGACTGGAGCGCCTCAGTCTCCTCGGCCACCGCGGCCGGCGCAACACATTCACAAGATGATGAGCGCGAAGAATTCTCCCTCATCGAAATGCTGACGATGCGGTTGAACTAAAGGCTACGTCGGAGGGAATCATCTCTCTACCGTATAGTCGGTTGATTGCCTTCTACGAGCACCACTGACGTACGGTGGCCCTACATGATGACACCAGAATACTTCATGGAAGCACCACCTTCCTGCACTCACTGTATGGTGCGTCCAAGACGTTCACGCTGACCAGAGTGCATCCAAAACCGTCTCGGATGACACCATGGTGTCTAGGTGTCGAAGCTGGACAGCTCCACGGACCAAACAGCTATGGTCATCAGTCCCCAGACTTACAAGTTATTTAAACTAACTCATACTAACAAGGGAACCTCCCCATCACACCCCTCCCCCCCCCCCCTTCAGAACAATCGAGAAAACAGGAAGAAGTTGTGCGGAAATATGAAAAAAAAGGAAAATATAAAAACTGAGCAGTCCATGCGCAAGATAAGAAACGTCGAGCTGATGGTTAACAGAGGGGCGCTGTGGTCATGTGGCTAGCGTAAGGGGCTGTGGAATGAGAGGTCCTTGGTTCGAGCTTTCCCACAGGCGACAGTTTTCATTTGTTCATGTTTAGAAAATTATTATCCGACCGTCCGTCCGATACGAGGTAACTGCGCCGTAGTGTGGGGACGCTACGCCTAAACAAGTGAGATATTTTGTAAAAAGATTCTATGAGTTTGTAAAGCTACACAGGTACACAGAGCAGTATTGTTTACATGGCCGTGTGTCTATTATCAAAGTTCAGGCTCTCACACACAATCAACTTCGATCTCCGAAATTCCAGGACATGTTCAGATTTGCTTGGACATACGCAGGATTTGACGGTCTACACACGGAAAAATCCGAAAACGTTAAAAACATATGTTTTGACAAAGCACAGACAACTGTGCGACTGTGAAACTGTTGCATTCATTCGTTGCAGTTTGTGAGACAAACACTTATGTTTTCATCATTTTTTGGAAGTGATTATCACATTGACAAGAAAACCTGAATCGGGCAAGGTAGAATCTCTTTACCCATTCACCAAGTGTACCAGATAGGTGAGTCGACAAGAGATTCCTGTTATATGACGCACATACCGGCACAAGTGTCGTATAGAATACTTCAGCCGTGTTTTCCTGTGGAGGAATCGGTTGACCTGTCAGCTTGCGACCAAATGTTTTAGGTTCCCATTGGAGAAGCACTTCCTTTCATCTGCTAATCGCACGGTTTGCGGTGGCGGTAGCAATACACAGACACTAAACTGATTACAGCTAATAGTGACGTCAATGAACGGGCAGACAGATCATAATATTGCGAAAATAAAAAAGATTAAAATTTTCATTCGAGTGGAGGCTTGAACGAAGTACACCTCGCTCCACGTCGCCTCACGTTAACCACAATACCACGGCGATCCTACGCTAATAATGTCCCAACGTTGCATATCTTTGGCATGGACCGTTCAGTTTTTATATTCTGCTTATTGTTTCACAGTTCCACACAACTTCTTCCAGTTTTCTCGATTGATCTGTCTTCAGTTTTTCATGGCTTATCCACTGTGCCAACTAAATCTAAGGGGGGTGCGATGGGGAGGTTCCTTGTAAGGACTATACGCAAACCAATCCCCGAGGGAGGACTCAAACCACCGGTGGGAACGGTCGCCCAGTCCGTATCATGACGCCTTAAATCAGGCGGCCATTCCACGCAGCATCAAAAAATGGACAATCTAAGGAATTGTGTCCTTAATGCAGTATGCACATTCAGCGTCAGTGTTCAGGAGACCTTGGAACCAAGGCGATGAAATACCTTTTCCTGTATGTTAAGTGAACAATAGGTTAAAGGTTCATCAGGCGAAAAATTAATAAGAGTTTTGAAGGTGAAGTCGACAGAAATTTCAGGGTTTATAATTAAACAAATGATGGAAGACGAGGGGGGGGGGTAAGACAGCGACTACAGTAGGGAACCCATTTAGCATTTATTAAGTGATTCGGTAATTCTGACAGAGGAATGTGAAGAATTATGGGAAACTGGGCGTATCCTCAACACCTAATAAACGTTTTACAAACTGCAATTTCAAGTTTGCAATTTTAGATGTGACTGGGAAAGGGTATTGAATTTCACCGACACGCGTAACATTTATATAAATCATTCAAATGAAAACTAGACTTTAACAGGGAATTCAGACGCGGCCGGCCGCGGTGGCCGAGGGGACTGAGGCGCTTCAGTCACGGTCTGCACGGCCACTACGGTCGGGGGTTCGAATCCCCCCTCGGGCATGGATATTTGTGCCGTCCTAGTTCGTAAGTAGTTCATAAGTAGTTTGCAAGTTTAGGGACTGATGACCCCGTAGTTAAGTCCCATAAACTATACAAATATTTGAACATTTGAATTCAGACGCGGTGAAGCTCCTGCGGAGCGCGCGGTTGCTCGCTGTCAGAGGTTCGAGTCCTCCCTCGGGCATGGGTGTTTGCGTTGTCCTTAGCATAAGTTAGTTTAAGTAGGCTTTAAGCCTAGGGACTGATGACCAACGAGGTCCCTGAGATTTATAAACATTAGACTGTGGCTTGGTTCTAAAAGGGCCAATGTCAATATTGATCAAAACTGCACGCCATGAAGTTTCACGTGCTTTTCATAATGTTAAAACGGCCAATGTCTACGCCAAATAGGATGAGAGGTAATGGGATTTTAAGATGTAAGCCCCAAAGTGTTTTATTAAGTTTCCAAACAGCATAAAAGGCAAGAGCCAAGCCTGACATTGGCCCTCCCTCTTATTTTACATATGTTGTAAGAAGGGTCAATGTCGACATTGGCCTTTTTTTGCTGACAGGTGGTTTCAACAACTGAAACAGTGTTGACATTGGACTTAAATCTGGCGGAAATACAACAATAACGAGAGTTGTTTCGTCAACAATTCCCCTAACCATTCGGCGTATTGTCAGTGAAGAGTGAAGACGGTCTTGGTTGGCACAAACATCATGTATCACAGAGGTTTTGACACCAGTGGTAAGTACATCTGTTCATTACAATACCCACAAATCACTTGTCTTACACATATAATATAGTAATTAGGTTCAGTTTGATTAGATATTTGTAGTTCGGTGTCTTATTTGTTATTATTTTTTTCCTTTAGGGCAAGTTTCGAACTATTTATAAAAACATGATTGGTCAGGCGTCACAAATGCAGGATGTGAGGCGTCTGGACAACAAGTTCCAGATAAATTAGGATATCAGTCATCATTATGTTTTGAAGTAGGAGTATAATAATAACCAAATAAAAACATTTTATTTTCACGAGGAAGATTATTCTCGGCCTTTCATAATATTTACTTTATAACTTTTTCTAGGAAATGATAAAAACGGTTTATCAGAATCCTGCTCATCAAATGCCACAATTTGCGATGAGGAAGAGTTTGTGGAACAAACTGCACCTGAAATATCACCGCTCAAGTCGTCACATTACCGTCAAGGTAAGTTAGTAAAATAAACTGGTATCAGGAGTATTTATCCCTAATTTTTCCAACACAGGACATTGACTGGTATCTGTACTTAATGCCAATCTAAAATATCAACTATCTATTAAATTGATTTAATTTTTATTTTCTTGAAGGTCGTCACAGTACTAGTACAGAAGAAAATGCATATTCATCATAATTGGCAAATTTGATTTCAAGTTCTGATGAAGTTTTATTTGAAGATTCTGATGAATATGTTCCAAGTGGTGGTGAAAGTAGTGATGAAACCAGTGACGGGGGGAATATATCTGTACAAAAGACAGTTAAACGATCTTCAAGGATTGAAGAAAGTGATTTAATTCAACAGCAGCCTGGCATGGAAATAACAAAGTTCAGTGGAAGGGGGAGGAAGAAATGTGATCCAGAGGATTCATCGAGAAAAAGAAAGCGAAACGAAGAGTTGTGGGAGAAAAATCGAAGGAAAGAATTTAAAACTGCAGAAAAGGAATATGTGACGGCAAAAGGAAAAGTTATACCTGAGAAAGTTCTGAAATCATCGTGCAAGTGCAGGAAAAACTGCAGAGGCAAAGTAAATGACAATGAGAGAGAAAAAATATTCATAGAATTTTACAAATTGTCCCCGGAAGTTCAAAATCAGTTCGTAGCTAACCATGTGTCTGAGGAAAAGAAACATGTGGAGTGTTTAAGGAACAAACCTGAAGGAATTGCAAGCAGACGAAAATTTTCCAGGAAGTACTTTCTTTATAGTCCCTCTTTGCAATCTAAGAAGTGTCCCAGAATATGTTCCTTAGTACATTTTCTTTAACACAAAAGGAGGTAAGATAATTGTGGAGAAAAGACGCAACTCTGAAGGAGGAATTTGTTCTGAAGATGGACGTGATAAACGTTCAGATCATCCGAAAGTTCCATCTGACGACATTGATTTAATAAAGGAACATATTAACATGTTTCTTTCCTTCGAACGTCATTATTCTCGATCTCATTCTTCTAAAAAATATTTATCTCCAGACTTGAGTATTTCAGCAATGTACCGGCTCTATCAAGGATTTTGTCAAATCAAAGGTATGAAACCAAGAAGTGAAGCGTGTTACCGAAGAGTTATTGTGAACTATTTCATTCTTAGCTTCCACAAACCGAAGAATGACACTTGTGAAAAATGTGACGAATATGTCATGTTTCTCCAGAATTGTAATGATGATGCTGAACGTTGTAAGGTTGAAGTGGAACGACAGCAACATTTGGATTTAGCTCAGGCTGCTTACGATCAGAAAGATAATGATAAAAAGAAAGTTGAGCAGAATTCCAGTGTAGTAACCCTGGCCTTTGATTTGCAGAAATGTCTACCCAATGCGTTTTTACGCTGTGGAGTGGCATTTTACAAAATACAACTTTGGACCTTCAACTTGAACATCTATGTAAAGAGACTTAAAGAATGTTTTCCAGTATGTTAGATTTGTAATGAAACAGTGGCAGGAAGAGGTGGCCAAGAAATAGCTTTCAGTCTCTATGGTTATTTGATGACACTGGACGACGAAATTATTGAGGTACACCTGTATAGTGATTCGTGTACCGGACAAAACAAATATTTTCATTGCCATCAAGTTTCAGAGAGTAGTGGAAGCATTCAGGATTCAGGGAAGACGTTTGGAAATCAACCACAAGTTCCTTGAGGTTGGACATACATACTTGGAAGCCGACTCAATTCACGCAGCCACTGAGAAGACAAAGAAAACAAGAACTGTTGAAGTTGACCTGCCAAGAGACTGGGCCAAATTAATACGCATGATTCCCCGAAAGCCACACATAACTGCGATAGAGCTGGAACTAAAGGAATTCTACAACTTCAAAGAGTTAATGCATGCAGTTCATCAATCACCTGAGAGACAATACACAGTCAGATGAAAGAGATGAACTGATATGATACGAAGGGGAGGATGACGAAAACGAGTGATATAATTTTTCTCTAAAAAAGTGTTCAAATGTTTGTGAATCTATCGGACCAAACTGCGTGGTCATCAATCCGTAGCTTACAAACTACTTAAACCTAGGTTAACTAACCTAAGGACAACACACACACACACACACACACACACACACACACGCCCCAGGGAGGACTCGAACCTCCACGGCGAGCAACCGCACTCCGCAGCGAGACGCTTTAGACCGCTCGGCTACTCCGCCGCGACAATTTTTCTCTCCCCTTTTACAGTATCGACCATAGTATAAGAAAATAATATTTGTCTGACATTAAGAAATGTGAATTATAATGAGACTAAACAGTGTTTTCATGATTTACGGTGATAAAATGCAATTTCTGGAACATGTAACAGTTGCTGTCAATTTTTTAATTCTCGAGGAATCAATAAAGTAATTTAATTAATGAATACAAGAAAATATTTGTCTTAAAATTACCTGTTTCTGGTTGTTCAGTGTACCTGACCCTGCCAATGTGAAATTATTCCAGAGAGTTCATGATATAAAAAAAGACCAATGTCCCCTTAAGTCCTTTTATTTCGAAGCTGAAAATTCTAGAAATTTATTATTTAAAAATAAGCTTTAGTTAAGTTGATTTACCATAATGATAGAAAGAAAGATCCCCAAATATATTGTTAATATTTTTCAGAAAATGACAGAAAATATTCAGAAGCTTATACTGTAAAACTAAGATTTTTGACATTGGCCCTTTTAGAACCAAGCCACAGCATTTTTCTTTCCTTTTAACTAAGATTAATAAAATTCTCGCTTCACTTTCTTTTTGTATGCAGAAAAAGCCAAAGGAGACACATTTACTAAATAAAATTTGCCAGAAAAAAGACAAAATCAATGGGTGTTCAATGGAAACACTATGTATGGACAAAAATTATGATTAGTAATGGAATAGTTCAAACAATCCAACTATTCTTGCTATGACGTCATATTTTGTAATGACAAAGTCACAGAGAAAAATCAGCAACGTCTAGGACTGTATAATTATGGAAGCATTATCAGATGTCCATAAATGTCTGAACTATCAAAAGACTGTGGCAGTTCCGGTACCTGTTTACGGAAGTGAATCCTGTGTCATGGATAAACGCCAAGAAAACACAGATTTCTGAGAGAAATTAAGGGATTCTCAAGAATTAGCATTTCAGAATTCGGTAATTAGGTCATAACTCAATATATTTAATGTTCTCAACAACAAAAATAGGATAAATTGGGACGATGCTCAAAAGAATGAGTGCAGAAAGATACATAACAAATGATATGTAACCAAATTAGAGGAAACAAATCAAGATGAAGGTGATACCGTAATTGCCAAAACGAAACAAAATGGTCTTTTAATACCAGATTGAAATTTTTACTCTGTAGTCGAGTGTGCGCTAATACAAAACTTCCTGAAACATTGAAACTGTCTACATCTACATAAATACTCCGCTAACCGCATTTAAGAGTATGGCAGAGTGTTCATCGAAACGCTTTTATTATATTTCTCTACCGTTCCAGTTTCTAACAGCGCACGAGAAAAATGAAGACATTACTCATTCCGTTTTCGATCTGATTTCTCTTATTTTACCAAGATACTCATGTCTGGTGGGTGCTAACAAAATCGCATTAGGAAGAGAGAGTTACTGACAGAAATTTCGCAAATAAATCTCGCCGCAATGATTTCCACCCCAACACGTTCATTATTTCTGTGACGCTCTGTCCCCCATATTGCGAAAATACAAAATGAGCTGCCTCTTTCTGGACTTACTGTAATATCACCCGTCAGTTCCACTTGGTGGGGATCCCAAAGTTGACAGCAATACTCCAAAATAGAACACACACACACACAGACACACAAGTGTTGTGTATGCAGTTTCTTTAGTAGAACTGTTGCATCTTCTAAGTTTTGTGCCAATATTTTCTGCGTGTTGTTTCCAACTTAAGTTGTTCATAATTGTAATTCCTAGGTATTAAATAGAATTCATAGCCTTTGGATTTCAGTGATTTATCGTGTAAATGAAGTTTAACGGATTTCTTTTAGCGCTCACATGGATGACTTTGCACTTTTCATAGTTTAGGATCAAACTATATGCAGGGAGCGGATTCGAACCTGGGAGCTTCTCCTTCCCCTGCAAGAAAGGATATGGTGCAGACAAGGCTTAGCCACAGCCTAGGGGATGTTTCCAGAATTGATGTTTCCACCCTACAACACAGTGTGCGCTGATATGAAACTTCCTAGTAGATTAAAACTTTCACGAGTGATACTCGTGCAAGGGTCGCCGAATAACATCTGTGAAGATTGGCGGAAATAAAGCTGTGATAACGGGGCGTGAAGCGTGCTAGGATAGCTCAGCGCTGGCTCATCGCGTCCGGTGAATGCTCTCTCTGGAATAAAAGAAAAAAACAAATGAAATGAAATAAATCGCAATTTGCGATCAGTTGCGGCTTCGCTGTACTAGGTTTACATGGAATACCAAAGTGCGACGAATGCAAATTTGTGCCCAGCCGGGATTCGAACCTGGCATCCCCTGCATACTAGGCAGACACGTTTAGCACTCCACCACCAAACGCACAGTAGCCAGCCCGACTGCAGAGGACTCTTCCCTGCACGCCTCCCGCCACACCCAGATCTCCATTCGCCACACTGTCTCTTTCCTATTACCGCACTTTGGTATTCCATGTAAAGGTAGTACAGTGAAGCCGCAACCACAGAGTAACATATACAGAGAAGCAGCCCCCCCCCCCCCCCCGCCAAACCACTGTCCAACACTTCCTTCATAGTTCCGTAAGATGCTAGCAGGTGTCAGGCGGTTCCCTGGCTTAGTACCGGTAGACCACACTAGAGGCAATACTGAGGGTGCCTCTCGCACGTCAGAGGGTAGCGAGGAGGGGAGGCTGAGGGAACAGCCCGTGCCGCCTGCAACGAGGCCACAGGGAGGTGGTGGTGGGGACAGCCGCTACCTGCCACCTGCTCTGGCCAGTTTAAAGGGTTGCATTTGACCACAGCGCCATCATGGGACATCTTACAGAACTGCTTCAGCACCCTCGCCCCACACCCCTGAGCGTGGGACCGGGCCCTTACGGAGGTTTCCCGTCTGTAAATATTTGTCTGTGCCGCAACTGATCGCAAATTGCGATTTATTTCATCAAATAAACTCTGTAACGTCGTCAAATATATAAAAATAAAAAATCAATATAAATAAAAATAAATTAAAAAAAAAAAGTAAACACTGAACTTAGAGCTCAGCGATAACATCGAACAGAAACGATGTTGGCAATGGAAAAAACTAGCCGAATCAAAAGTAGGTAGAGCTATTGCCCGCAAAAGGCAAAGATCCCACGTTCAAATCCTGCTCGTGGTACACAGTTTTAAGCTGCCAGGAAGTTTCATATCAGGCATTTATCTCGCTTTATCTGGCCGGACTTACTTTGTAATCGATAAAAGGGCTTAGCTACAGCTTTTGTAAAGCATAGTTTGTAACTGAGTAGAGTCCAGTGGTGGTGTGGAGCACTTTTTGGTCTTCCCTGGGGCGGCAGCGTGTGTGGACCTGCCGGCGGCGTGCCATTGTGTCCACTGCAATAAGGGGCCCCGCCACACCGCTGTAATCTCGCCAGCAATATCGCCGTCAGTAGGGGCCCTCTTTAATATCACCACTCACGTGCCGTATACCGCGCACTTTCAAACAGTTCTTAGAACGTCACTGTCTTGGAAAATAAGCTCCAATGTTTAGCATCAAAGGCAGGTGAACAATTAACGCGAAAAACTAATGAAAAACATTAGAGTTGAGATTTATTAAATTTGTTTGGAACATTTTTTTGAACGGCAGGTTATCTTTAACAATTAATCACGTTTAAATTAAAGTTCTTGTCTGCGTTTCACATGTTCCTCAATTTTCTCTTACGTTTATTTATTTTGTAGACTAACAGCTGATGCGTACGTGGTTAGCGACCACGGGATCCTGGGCTGAGCCGCGCGGGAGTAGCCGAGTGGTCTGGAGCGCCACGTTAAGGATCGCGCGGCCTCCCACGTCGGAGGTTCGAATCCTCCCTCAGGCATTAACGTGTGTGTTGTCTTTAGGTTAGTTTAACTTAGTTTAAGTAGTTTGTAAGACTAGGGACTGATGACCAACATAGTTTGGTCCCATAGGATTACAGACACTTGAAACTTTTTTTTCCCTTTTTTTTCCCCTTGGTTGAGTCGTGGCACTGCTTCCACTTACGCTCGATGTTATCTTTCGTATGGGCCATCCTCGGCAACCTCTTGTTCTTTTCCTACCCCATGAGATTATGAGGGCTAGGGTGTCATTCATTTTCCAACCTCTACTTCTCTGCTTGGATGGTCAACAGGCTGCAAGACGGAAGAGGGCGCTGGAATGAGACAACGATGGAAAGAGTGGAGGAACCATCACCAGCAAAAACACGATATAATACCCTCCACCACGTGGCAACAGCCTCCCTGGAGGGTGGATGAGCGGTGGAAGCTCAGGGCGCCATTATGGCCTTGAAATGAGAAATCAGAAGAACCTAACGTGATTGAACGGCATAAGATGCAAGGTGAAGAACAACATTAAAAACTCTTGTGCTATTCCTAGTCCCATTGGATAAAATCATACATGGAATGGCTGTTCCTGTGAAGAACTATTCCGGAGTAATATGCCCACCATCGGATCTCCAGGTAGGCACTATCCCAGGAAAACAGTCTACTACAAGGTTCAGTAAGAAAAAGTAGAAGTTTCTGGACTAAGGATTGGAACGTTGAATGTCAGAACAATTAATGAGAAAGGTAGATTAGAAAACATGAAGAAAGAAATGAAAAGATATGATGTCAGAGCATTTTAGGACTTAGTGAAGTACTATGGAAAAAAAGAAGTAAAACTGGTACCTGGAGAATATAAAATGATTTATAAGGGAGGGGACCGCAAAGAAGCAACAACTAGTAAAGAAGTGTACTGTCAAAACTGAAAAATGAAGATGCAAAGCCATTTACAAATAGCATAGAACGGAAACAGGGAGGGGTAAGACCGAGTCTGGACGTATCTACATCTACAACCATAGTCCGCAAGCCACCAGACGGTGTGTGGCGGAGGGTACCTTGAGTACCACTATCGGTTTTCCCTCCTATTCCAGTCACGTATTGTTCGCAGGAAGAAGGATTGTCGGTATGCCTCTGTGTGGGCTCTAATCTCTCTGATTTTATCTTCATGATCTCTTCGAGAGATATAAGTAGGAAGGAGCAATATACTACTAGACTCCTCGGTAAAGGTATGTTCTCGTACCGAGCGACAGAGCGTCTCTCCTGCAGAGTCTTCAACTGGAGTTTAGCGATCATCTCCGTAACGCTTTCACGATTACCAAATGATCCTGTAACGAAGCGCGCTGCTCTCCGTTGGATCTTCTCCACTTCTTCTATCAATCCCACCTGGTACGGATCCCACACTGGTGAGCAGTATTCAAGCTGTAGGCGAACAGGTGTACTGTAACCTACTTCCTTTGTTTTCGGACTGCATTTCCTTAGTATTCTTCCAATGAATCTAAGTCTGGCATCTGTTTTACCAACGATTGATTTTATATGGTCGTTCCATTTTAAATCCCTCCTAGTGACTACTCCCAGAAACTTTTATGGAATTAACTGCTTCCAGTTGCTGACCTGCTATAGTGTAGCTAAATGATAAAGGATCTTTCTTTGTGTGTATTCGTAGCCCACTACACTTGTCTACAATGAGATTTAAATGCCACTTCCTGCACCATGCGTCAATTCGATGCAGATCCTCCTGCATCTCAATACAATTTTCCATTGTTACAACCTCTCTATATACAACAGCATCATCCGCAAAAAGCCTCAGTCAACTTCCAATGTTATCCGCAAGGTCATTTATATATATCGTGAACAGCAACGGACCCACGACACTCCCCTGTGGCACACCTGACATAGCTCCTACTTCGGAAGACTTCTCTCCATTGAGAATGACCTGCTGCTTTCTATTATCTAGGAATTTCTCAATCAAATCACACAATTGGTCTGATAGACCATATGCTCTTACTTTGTTCATTAAACGTTTGTGGGCAACTGTATCAAACGCCTTGCGGAAGTCGAGAAACACAGCATCTACCTGAGAACCCGTGTCTATGGCCCTCAGAGTCTCGTGAACGAATAGCGCGAGCTGGGTTTCACACGAACGCCTTTTTCGAAACCCATGCTGATTCCTACAGAGCAGATTCCCAGTCTCGAGAAATGTCATTATATTCGAACATAATACATGTTCCAAAATTCTACAACTGACCGACGTCAGAGATATAGGCCTATAGTTCTGCACATCTGGTCGAGGACCCTTCTTGAAAACTTGGATGACCTGAGCCATTTTCCAATCTTTCGGAACGCTATGCTGTTCTAGAGACCTGCGATACACCACGGCGAGAAGGGGGGCCAGTTCCTTCGCGTACTCTGTGTAAAAACGAACTGGTATCCCATCAGGTCCTGCGGCCTTTCCTCTTTTGAGCGATTTTAATTGTTTTTCTATCCCTCTGTCAATTATTTCGATATCTGCCATTTTTTAATCTGTGCGGCAATCTAGGGCAGGAACTACAGTGCAATCTTCCTCTGTGAAACAGCTTTGGAAAAATACATTTAGTAATACCGCCTTTAGAGTGTCATCATCCGTTTCAATGCCATTTAAATCACAGAGTGTCTGGACACTTTGTTTTGCTCCACCTACCACTTTGACATAAGACCAAAATTTCTTAGGATTTTCAGCCAAGTCAGTACAAAGAAGAACGTAACAGAATAATGGGTTACCATCAGCGATGCAATACTGGAAACTTTAGAGAAAGAAGTAGGATACCTGAAAAAAGTAATGGAACACCTGAAGTGTATTAGATAAAATGGATGAACGGAGAAAATGAAAAAATTACTCTTCAGAAGAAGGCAAGCGACAATATCCAATGTTCAACAAAAGCAATAAAGCAAGAGAAGGCGATAAAAAACAATAAGAGGGAACAGGACAATCGGAAAGACAAAGAAAAATATATGTAATGTACAAAGCTGCAAACTATAGAACAGCGAAAGAACCTGGAAAAATTATCAGGCAGGGATTACTAAACAAGCAGCGAGAGATAACAAAAAATACCGTAGAAAACAAAAACGTTTGGAAGGCATACACAGAAGATCTATACAATTCGGCAGCTAATCATGAAGGATTGATCTTAGGGGAGGAACAAGAATGCGACAAAAATCAGTGGGGGCCAATAATAGAAAAATGGGAGGTGGAGAAGGCGAGCCAGGATCTCAAGGAAAGGAAAGCAACGGGTTGTGACCTAATACCGGCAGAGGCACTGAAGGACTTGGGGAATGGGGCTACAATCAGAATTACAAATCTGATCAACAGCATATAATACACAGGTAACTGGTCTGTAGTCTGCAGACCTTCTAAAGACGATAATGGTTCCTTTACCAAAGAAATGCAATGCTTAACATAGCAAAGATTATACATTAAGTTTATAAGCAATATTACCAAAGCCGTGACCAGACTAGTGCTCAGAATAATGGGAAAATGGAGGACTATATAGGAGAAGACCAGTTTCGATTTTGAAAAGGAAGAGGGATCAGAGAGCAGTTGGGTGTCTGATTGAATATATTAGCAAATGTTCAAATGTTTGTAGAGCTTATGGGACTTAACTACGGGGTCATCAGTCCCTAAACTTACAAACTACTTATGAACTAGCTAATATGCCCGAGGGGGGATTCGAACCCCGGGCCGTAGTGGCCGTGCAGACCGTGACTGGAGCGCCTCAGTACCCTCGGCCCTCGCGGCCGGCAATATATTAGCAGAAAAGCCTTCAGTAGAAAAAGATAAATATATGTTTGTTTTGTGGGCAGGGGAAAAGTGTTTCACAAAATTGATTGGTGTATGCTGCTGAAGATTCTGAAAAGTACTGCTATTGATTGGAAGGATAGAAGGCTGATAAAACAATTCTGTGTGGGACAGAAAGTAGTGGTCCAAACAGATGACACTGAAGAGGTGGCTATTGGAAGAAGTGTGGGATCAGGTTGTTATATGTCACCAGTACTTTTTAATATAAATGCTGAAAAACTAATTAACAAGGCCTTGGAAAAAGCAAAGAGGTTTGTAGAGGGAGAAGAAAGAATAAAAAATATAAAGTATGCAGGTGATATGAATGTACTAGCAGAAACAGAAGAAGAGCTCCAAGTAATGGAGACTATTGTAAGGGTGGGGAAGGAATTCGGAATGAAAGTGAACATCGAAAAGACCAAAGTGATGAAAATCGAAAAAGGTGACACAATCAATATATCACTAGATGGAATAAAACTGCAACAGGTTCAATCGTTCCAATAACCGGGAAGCTTGACAACTTCCAATAGAAGTTTTACAGAAGAAGTGAGTCGCAGAATATACGAGGTTCGTCCAGAAAGTAAGTTCCGTTTGGTAATAAAATGAAATTGTACACAGATACAGAAGAAAGTTTTATTACACAAAATTCTACAACTCTTAAACTACTTTTCCACATAACTACCGAAATTTTGCAGGCATTTGTCATAGCGTGGCACCAGGTTTTGTATACCTTCTTCATAGAAATCTCCCGCCTGTGTCTTCAACCCGTTGGAAACAGTTTCTTTCAGCTCGTCGTCATTGGCGAAGTGATGACCACCAAGGAAAGACTTGAGATGTAAGAACAGATGAAAATCGCTAGGAGCGAGGTCAGGGCTGTACGGAGGATGGTCAAACACGTCCCAGCCAAATCCCTGTAAGAGGTTTTTCGTCACATTTGCAGGGTATGGTCGTGAAACAAAACAACACCTTTTGACAGCAGTCCCCGGCGCTTATTCTGAATTGCACGGCTCAATTTACGAAGTGTCTTGCAATAAGCATCTGCTTTGATCGTTTGACCACGTGGTAAGAAGTCAATGAGTAGGATGCCTTTCCAGTCCCAGAACTCTGTGCACATCATTTTCCGAGGTGTCATGATTTGCTTCGGCTTTACCTTTGGTGGGGATGAAGTGTGCCTCCATTCCATTGATTGCCGCTTACTCTCAGGGGTGTCGTAAGAAACCCACGTTTCATCTCCTGTGACTATCCGTCTCAGAAATTCTTCGCCGCTTTCAGCATAACGGATCAAAAACTCAAGTGCACTACCTTCCGTTGTGTTTTGTATTGCTCAGTGAGAATCTTTGGTACCCAGCGTGAGCAAAGTTTACGGAATTTCAGTTTTTTTGTAACAATTTCATGCATCAGTGATCGTGAAATTTGGGGGAAGTCCATAGCGAGAGCACTAATTGTAAACATACGGTTTTCCTGGATCTTGTCATCAATCGCATGAACCAGTTCTTCTGTAACCAAAGGTGGACGCCTACTTCGTTCTTCCACGTGCACATCACTACACCCACCATTGAACTGTCGAACCCATCTTCTCACGATCGAATCATTCATCGCATTTGGTCCGTAAACACCGCAAATTTGCCGATAAATTTCACTTGGTTTCACTTTCCTCGCATTCAGAAACCGAATCACCGACCTGATTTCACAGGCGGCGGGATTTTCAAATAACGCCGACATTTCAAACAAGCACAACAAAGCGTACGTAACTGACAGCGATTTCCAAATGGCGCACGTTCTTCTCCTTGATACACATAGTCTACAGCGCATGTGCGGAACTGCAATCGCAGCGCTGCAGCGGAGATAGATTGAAACGGAACTTACTTTCTGGATGTGCCTCGTACATGTTTTGTGTTGAGCGCGGTGTCTTATTGATCTGAAACGCGGACAGTCAGAAAGAAAGAACAAAATATTATAAAGTTTTGAAATGTGGCTATGGAGAAGAATGGAGAAACTGACAGAATGAGAAATGAGGAGGTGTTGAGCAGGATAAAAGAGGAATGGAATTTCATCAGGATGATACAGAAGAAAAAAACACCTTGGGTAGGACGAATATCTTGCAGGAACTGTATACTGCAGATGATAATGGAGGGTAAAGCAGAAGGAAAAAGAGGGAGAGAAAGCAGAAAATTTGGAATACTAACAGATGTGAAGAGAGGAAGAAGTTACAAGCAAATTAACAGAATGTCCAGGCAGAAAGACATGGAGGAAGTCCAGTTGATACCTGTCTGATGACAGATTTAGTGTAAGAAGAAGAAGATTAGCTACAAGCATTGTACTATCTTATACCATATTATCGTATCAACAGCAGCGCATCAGTTCCCCACGTCTCTTGTTCTCGGGTTTATGGGGAAGAAACAGATTACATGAAACCGCAAGCTTTGCTTACAAATGAAGGTTGCCCTTTTAGCTAAACGCAGTAAAGAACTGGGGAACTATAATTTCATATCATCGGTGTTACTTGAACAACGTTGGAACGCTATGTCAAAGACAACAAATGCCCATATGAATTCGAAAACAAAAATAAGGAAAAAAAAATGTTTTCCTCGAGAATTGGGAGAGGACTTGAGGAGTTCTTAATTAAAATGGAACAACGATTGAAACTCACCAATAAGAATTGGGCAATACATAACCCTGGGTAGTAAACGTTTATTGCTCGTTGTCTTTGTATGTCAGTTTCTATGCCCTAAACAGCTACCCAATCTGTTTACGCAAGATCAATAATTAATCTGTAGTTAAGCCAGTTTATCAATCTGCATATGATGACGAGAAAATATATTTAACAAACATAAATTAAACCTCTGAATAACCAACAAATTGGATTCTAAGATAACGAAGTGATCCACTCACAAAGCAATTCTTTATAAATGGAGTTTATTACTCTTAAGGTAAAGGTAAAGCAGTCAACAATCCGAAGATTGGTTTGAAAACCACAGTGCTTTACTAGGCATGGTCCTGTTTGGAGGTGGTAAGCCGTTGCCTTCCTCCGACCTTCGAACTGACTTACCCAACCAGTTATAGGGAGACCTACAGTTTAACGTGGGTTCCGAACCACGGTGCTACTAGGTATTTTTCTTATGAACAATACAACCAGAGGTGAAAGAAGTGGGAAATGACAAAAATCCTAGGACCAAGCAGGGATCGAACCCGCGATTTGTAGTCTGGCACTCTGCAACCGAGACGCACATTAGACAGGAAACGCGGAGGTGGTCTTACTTTATACATCGGTAAATAACAACATATTTCCCCAACTATTGCTCATGAGAGACACAATAAGTATCACACGCACTCGAGAGTAAAAGTTCCAAATTATCACTTGTAAGTTAGAGTAATCCATTGAACTTTGCAGTTCTAAGTTAATCCGCGATAAAAGTATTTGTTATAAAACACGGTTTGTCATCACACGAGTACACGATTGCTGAATTATCACAGTTCCACAGCCCTACTACCGTGCATAGTTTATCCCTTTTCACCAGAGACTAAGTTGTTCAGTCATAGTCCCGTAAATTTTCTAAGTCCACACATGCCTGTCTTTTCAAATCACAAGCTCGTAACGCCGCTTCAAAACGCCCAGCGTTACAACCTATCACCACCAAGTCCAAGTTACGAGTCTCTTCCCAAGCGTTTGAAAGCGTGCTCTCTCTGCTCCCAAAATTGTATCCTTCCGCGCATCCTAACGCCTCATCTTTAAAATATAATTTTCCTTTCAAAATTTTATACATTTGAATATCGCAGAATTAAATGCTTTGACCACCTTCCTACCAATGTTGTTTACATTTAACAAACAAATATAAATTTAAAAATACTAAAAACCAGTTGAGACTGAAGCTCTTTGCTCAGATAGCCGTTAAGCATGGCGTCTCACTGTTCGAATATACTGCCGCCGTCGAAATATAGTTACACAATTAATATTTAATTTATAATGGCTTTTTATACAAATATATTCAGTTCTTGTCCACAAATATAATTGTTTATATATAAATTATCTGCTGCATATCAACTATTTTTAGTCGGCCATGAAATATTTAAGTGGCAGTCTACAACATAAAAAACGAACGTTACAAAGAATAATATTAAATATAATAATGTAATGCACTTTGCTGGGTTATTGTTTTGTGTTTATGTAGTGGAATCTATGTTCTGACACAAGAATATTACTACCTCAACAAAAAGCAGAACAAGAGAGTAAAACAAAGTTTATTGAGAGAATACGGAAATAACGTGGTACGTCTTTTAAGATAGGTAGCGTGGTGCAATTTGCTTCTTAATCTGTTACTGATAAACACTACGTATCAATAATGGTAAATATAAGTCTCATAATATTGAAGTATTTTATCCATTTCAGCAACTGTTCAGATTATAAATTAATAAAATGCAGCAACCAGTTGCTTGTGATTATTTATTTTTAATGATTGGTTTCGGGCGCTTGAGTGCCCTTCTGGTCTCTGTACAGACAAATAGGCACTCAAGCGGCCGAAACCAGTCGTTAAAAATAAATAATCACAAGCAACTGGTTGCTGCATTTTTTAATTTATATCTTATAATATTATTATTATAGTACTGAGATTTCTCGGCTTTTTATCTGTAAGGGATATTTAAATTGTAATTACGGCGTTTGATTCTCCAAAGTCTCCTGAATCCATTCATATAATTATATTTGGCGTATGATCATACCCTGATTTCATATGGATTTTTTAAACAATGTGTGTGGCTATATTGCATTTCAGTTGCAATCTGGGATAGCCGCCCTCACTCGACCAAGAGCGTTTGCTGTTTCCGAGCACATTAGGGAAACTCTGTCTACCTGTCCATTAACTAGGTTCAAACTGTTATCTGGCCAGCTGGGAAACCCAACAGCTTGGCAAAACCCGCCTTTCACAGCTTCTCCCTGTATCTGTAATATCACACGATTATGTGGTCTTTCTAGATAAGATGTACGAGGGCTAACTTATCAGGCTAACACTGATAACGAACCAGCAGTGGCAGTAGAAATATCAGCAAATAGTTTGCTGATATTTTAAAAAAAATTAAGTCAAATTGGGTCCAGAAGATCCCATACTGGTTCTCCTAAGCTGAACACTGCTGGTATCAGTTAGTGGACACCAAACAAAGGCTGGTAGCTGCGAAGCAAATTGGAAATGCAGGACATGGAAAGCGTTGGCACCTCGACGTGGCAAACTCAGTGGCGA
This sequence comes from Locusta migratoria, assembly GCA_026315105.1. Taxonomy (NCBI): domain Eukaryota; kingdom Metazoa; phylum Arthropoda; class Insecta; order Orthoptera; family Acrididae; genus Locusta; species Locusta migratoria. The sequence goes on along the minus strand of CM048744.1, from coordinate 726,294,965 downwards.
GTAAAAAACACTGGATCTTAATCGGAGTCACAGGCAGATGAAAGTGACTTGTCTAATGAAATCCATCCCCATTTGGGTTTTCCTAAAGTCGTTCCTACTCACGCTGAGATAGAGGATACTTAGTAGAATCGAAGTTAAATCGTTATCAGTAAGAAGTACTGTATACACATAAAGCAGAGTGTCCGTATGTTTGTTTGTGTGTACGTGTCGCATACAAATCCACAGTTTCGTTTCAATCTTTATAAAATTATGCACCGGTGAACTTCAATCCACGAGGACGGGCCCTGTAAGGATCACGCCCTACACATAGTTCACGAGATATGACGTCATAAACCGTGATATGCGCGAAAAGCTTCTGCGTCAAGCGAAATGCTGCACATTTCCTTCTAAACCACTGAACCGATTTCAATTTGGTACACATATTTCTTTCCTTGAGGTAAGAATTGCTGTAGGGGTAAGAACCACATACGACGCATGGTTTAGGCGATATGTCATAAACTCTAGAGTTGCAAGAAACTGCCACATAATGCGACGAGACTTTATAAATATACTGCATGAAATTGACAGTACTTAGCGGCTTGCAGCGAACTTTAAACATAATTACAAACATTCATTAAACTTTCTCTCTCCGACAACTACATCAAAATAATGAAAGGAAAAATATTTCTCGCTTACTATTTTTCCGCTGTTCGTGGAGCAAAACTATGGCATTTGGTATGACGTTACAGTTTATCATTTCGACCATAAAAATTGTAATCACAGGAGTTTTACAGATAGTATACGTACATACAGCTGAATGTACTTTAGAAATTGTATCACAGTATGCCACGTAGTTCATGAGATATGAGCAGATAAACAGTAACGTTTATGGAAAATCGCCCCATCATGCATCAGGCTTTATTCTACAACTTCTTTACAACAAACTCTGTTTGCAGCGGATTTTACCATCATACAGCATATATACAAAATTATGCAATTGTACAACATATAAATCAGTCAAAATGAAATCATGTATATAATGATGACCTGTCGCATCATGCACCACATATTAATACATTTACGTATTTACCAGTAAGACACTCCTGTATTCCAGTCAGCTTAAGGAAATTCCTGAAAGCTGACTGCTCTTGACAAGTTTGTACTGTGAAGCGCATATGGCTGCAAGCGAAAGCAATAGACTTCTATAAAGCTACAACGAAAGGAAGAGACTGAAACCGTGTACACTAGTCTTGTGTAGTTTGCGAACGAACTAATTCGGAAGAGCGCTCCCACAGGCGAACTACGCGAACTAGTTCGCAGATCCCTCGCCTCTTAGTTCTGAAGACTGACGGGGAACAGCGAGAGAGGACAGAATCGCATGATTACCTTATGCCAGTTACCTTCATTTCTAGCTGAGATGCAGCTCAGCTGTAGTTTCATAGTTCACTGCAACAAATTTTATTTTCTAAGGTATTCAGCAGTGTCTAAACATAACCTTATTCCATAGTGTAAAGAACTAAAGAGAACTCAAAACTTAACATTGTTTGCATTTATATGCGAGAAATTATGCATCAACCATTTTCTCTCGCCTGCATGGTAACTGTTGACGACTCAACGAGCTGCGAACTAAAAGGGGGGCTACTGGTCGCGAACTAAAATATGTGTAATCGGTCGCGAACTAAAATTGTGCAATCGGTCGCGAACTAAAACAAGTGTTACCAGTCGCGAACTATATGCCAAACGTAGATCGCTTCTTAGTTCGTTGGATTGTTTTCCGAAGACCGACGGGCAATAGCGAGAGGGCGCGCAGCAGAATTAAAAATGACATGTTTGCCTTCTGCTGATGACAGCCATTTCGAAGTGAGCGTCTGCCTGCTAGATTACACAGTTCAGTGCTACAAAATTTCTGTTTGAAGTATTCTGCACTCTGCAATACCTGACTAATAAATTCCATAATGCCAAGATATAGAGATAACTCTAAACTTAAACGCGAGAAATTATCCAGAAACTGTTTCTTTTGGCTTGCGTGATATAGTTAGCGGCTCAAGCAGCAAGGCCATGAAGCAACTAGGTGGGGGAACTTCCCCCTCCACCTGCACGCGCAGACCACGCCGCTCAGCCGTCACTGGGAGCGGACGAACTAAAAGAACGCGGACTAAAGTGAGCACTCCCGATCGCGAACTATTATGCGCAAGGCCCGGTGCGGCGGGCAAATAAAACGAGGCCCTCCGTCCACTTGGAAATACATGTATTACTATATAGAAAAGTAACTTTTGAGACTTGGAGCCCCCCAGGACGAGAGGCAAGGCACAGTCAAAAAAAAAATAATAAATTAAAAAATAGCTATCGAGATTTGAAAGCCCCAGAACGAGAGGCAAAGGGTGCTTTAAGAGAAAAAGAAAACGCTTTTTAAGCATACTGAGCCCCCTTCCTCAAGATGAGAGACCCTGGGCGGTGCGCCCCCTCCGCCCCCCCCCCCCTTCGTCCGCCACTGCGTGTACATCTAACGAATACCCATTCTTTCGACAGACCTTGTTTTTACCATCAAGAGACTGCAGCTGCCAATGAGACTTGCATTTTCTATTACGATTAATAACAGCTATTCAATACTGTGGAGTGGATTTGACAGTCAACTTTATGTCACTTGCTGGACAAATAACGAGAAATATTGTTTATAGCAAAGCTGTATGAATGTATGAATGTTACAGATCATCATCTCTATGAGTGATCAGCAGATTAGGCATGAGAATAAGCCTAAATACTTGGGTGTGATGTTAGATCTCACTGTCATACAATTCACATTTCGAGGACACAAAACAGAAACTAAAATCCCGCTATAACATCCTATCGAAACTAGCGGGAACGAATTGGGGACTTTGGGGACATCAGGACTAGCTCTTGTCTGCTCGCTAGTCTGGATGAGAAGCGCACACATCCAACTGAGGGAGACGATGCAAATCATCTCGGGTACACTGAGAGCCACCCAAATCAAATGTTCAAATGTTTGTATAGTCTATGGGACTTAACTACGGGGTCATCAGTCCCTAAACTTACAAACTACTTACGAACTAGGACGGCACAAATATCCATGCCCGAGGGGGGATTCGAACCCCCGACCGTAGTGGCCGTGCGGACCGTGACTGGAGCGCCTCAGTCCCCTCGGCCACCGCGGCCGGCGAGAGCCACCCCCTGTGCTTGACTGCCTGTACTTGCCAACATAGAGCCTCCTGAAATCAGGCGATAACAGCTAGCAATGAGAACATATCAAAAAAATCCTAGGCAACCTGGACCTACCTATCATGAAGATCTAATAGCTACAAACAGGCTTCAAGACTTCAAATCGAAAACAGTATGGAAAGAGTTATGGGCTACAAGTGCACACAAGAACTGCAATTTGGTGGACGACCCCAACAAAAAAAAACAAAAAAAAAAAAAATCGAAGGATTCAGTCTTCCAAGGAAACTGCGGACAACTTTGAACAGTGTGAGAACAGGTGTCTGCAGATGAAAGCAATTAATGAAGAAATAGGGCCTGACAGACAGCTCTGAATGTGAGTGTGGTGAAACCCAAATAATGGACCATTTACTCGTGTGTAAAGTGTTGGTTATGATGGTGACTTGAAAGACGTACACACAATCAGTGACTCGGCCTTAAAGTGGTTGGAGAGAATATGTAATGTAGTTTAGTTCTGTAAGAGCCTTGTATTGTTAGAATTGTTGTATAAGAATACTGTAATTAACCAAAGAATATTTTCCTTTGTATATGCCGAACGAGTAAATAAATAAATAAATAAATCATTCGTAGTTTGAATACTATATTTCTTTGATTCGATACTGTACTAAAAATTTTGTATATTACACAAAGCAGCATTATTTCTTATATATTCTCTGATAAATATAACATGTTATTACGAAAAAAAAGGGGAGATGGACAGAGAGAGAAGGGTAGGAGAATGCCGGGTTTTCAGCTGGTTTACATATCAAGGTGAAACATACGCAACGATGATGAGGCATTTTGTTGCTCTGACAGATAGTTGCCAACGAACGTAGTTTTCAGGCAATGTAGGTCACGCTCGCTAATTGGAAGAAGTCGCATAGAATTAAAAAATGGAGCAGACGAAGTCTCTTTCAGTAAAGTCTCCGCGGGTTTTCCTTTCTCTTCTGGAATCCCCTCTGAAATAAAGAGAGAGAGAGCGTGACGCATATGCGGAGAACAGCTGGCGCCGCAGACAAAGGCGAAAAATAAGAGACTGTAAGAGGCGTCTGTGAGTGGCCAGCGCAGGCGACAAAGGAATAACGAGCCCCCGCGCACAATGGCCGGCGAGGACGGCGCCTCGGCGGCGCTCGGCACAGCTCGGTAGAGCTCGGCAGAGCTCGGCACAGCTCGGTCGGCTTCGGCGGCGGCCGCTCGATCTGCGGGCTAATTGCGCGGCGCCGCTTCGTTGCCTCCTCCCGGCTGCAATTAACGCGCGGCCGTCTCCACTCACGTGCAACCCGAACGCCACATCTGGCCGACTTATTCATTCTGACGGAAAATAGATATCGGCGATGTATATTCATTTTTTTCCCTTCAATTTGCAGCTCTTCTTCTTGCCGTGTTTACAGTAAACATTTCTGGATATGAGGTCGGCCTGATGTGTAAAACACTGTTTTATTATACACCCAAACTAGTTTCGGCATCTCTGTGCCATCATCAGTAGGTTTACCATTTATTTATTGCTGTGAAAACAAAATACATTGAAATGTTTTGGCGAGGCGAGTGCCAACAGCCGTAATGTATTTCATAAAATGCATTTTTAAAAACCATCAGCTGTTTATTCAAAACCTTATATATCTACCAGTTTCGGTCAATAGACCATCTTCATGGATATAAAGGTGTTAAAACTGAATGGTAAAAGGCATCAAATAAAATACATCTAGCTGAGACAAACAGGAGTGAGTATAACTAAAAGTGTTGAAAATACAGTGGTCATCATAGTCTGTTCTTACCTTTCATGTTGTGTTTGACTGATAGGTTTTTAACACTTTTAGTTACACTGACTCCTGTTTGTCTCAGCTAGATGTATTTTATTTGATGCATTTTACTATTCAGTTTTAACAACTTTTTATCCATGAAGATGGCCTACTGACCGAAACTGGTAGATATATAAGATTTTGAATAAACAGCTGATGGTTTTTAAAAATGCGTTTTATGAAAAATACATTGATTTTACTCCTGACTATCTGTAAATTTAGGCCTACAAACTCGTGAGTCTTATTTTGGTTTTTACATTCTGTGGTCATGTGCGACCGCCACTTTTTTTTTTTTTTTTTTTTTTTTTTTTTTTACATACTGGTAGTGTTGTCATCTTCCAACCAAATGATCTATCTAAATCTTGTGTGAAACACAAGCACAGAGAGAGAAAGCAAACAGAATTCAAATACAGCGCCATTCCACTGGAGAACAAGTGAAATCCTACTAATAGATACGCATCAGAGTCACGAAACTCCTAGTGAATTTCTGCAACTTTGCGACTGCAGCGCTGCCAAGCGGCTGGGTCGTAAAAACATACCGCGAAACGATTGAGTAATGAATGTGTATTTGGAGGAAAGCAGCACATTCAAATTACCTTGTATTTAGGACCTTTTTTGGTGCTATAAATTGTAGCCACTATCAAAACATAATTAGGAAATTTGCAAAGGATTCCCAGAAACAAGAAAATGTGTTAAAAATAACAAGTGTTCATTTACGGTGGTTACTTATACTTTTACGCATAGAAGTAAATCTTTAACAATTAATTCATGTTCTAACTTCTGTTCTTAATGAGAATCGCAAATATTTAACCACTATTTCATAATATTACTGCTGTATGAAAGTAATGTTTGAATGCTTCCAATAACAGTTAATCAACGATTTCAGCAGAGCCTGCTTAGTTTCGTATCTCAGTTTCACAAAAATTGTAGGCCTATATACCAACAGTTTGATAAAGTGAATGTGTAGCTACAAATAAATAATTGTCCATATATAAGTTGTTAATATTAGCACGTCACATTCTTCAAGATATTCAGTTTGATACTTACCAAGTGGCTAAAAAAAAATTAAGATAGGTAATCGAAAGGCGCAGAAGGAAGGACCTGGTGAAAAGAGGTTTTATAAGAGATGTAGAATTTAGGTCCCTACAATGTAAATGTTGTGTGCAGTTCTGAAAATATTACAAAGTTCGACATCCTCTAAAACAAAACTAATGCAACGTAACAGTACGCACCGAGCACAAGAACATAATCGTAACCAGTTCTAGTTATATTTGAACACATCAACCTTCAATACATTTCTGCTTTCAAAAGTTTTTGGGCGCTATGATTACGACTCAGCTTTTGTGAGCCGTATCAGAGTGAACTGACATTTTATTATTATAGACTGCCATTAACAGAAGAATGACAATAACGTTTTCTTATTTGTATTTGAAAATTCACAACAAAGTTCAGTAACTAGGAAATATGGAACTAACAGCATTAAAAACGACAATTTCCCAGTTTGTATCATGCCATTCCTTTGTTACTCCCTAGTGGCCACTTTGAGTATTTTGTAGTAATCGATGGTAAGGCATCGACTAAAACAGAGGTGATATCGAGCGTTCCACAGGGTAGTGTTATTGGTCCTCTGCTGTCCCTTATTTACATAAACGATTTGGGAGAAAATCTAAGTAGCTGTCTTAGGTTGTTTGAAGATGACGCCGTCATTTACCGTCTGCAGAACGATCTGAATATCACTTTGGTGTAAAAAGTGGCAATTGACTCTAAATAATTAGCAGTGTGAAGTCGTCGACATCAGTACGAAAAGAAAACAGTTAAACTTTGTTTACAACATAAATCAATCTAACGTGAAGGTCTTAAACTCTACAAAATTCCTAGGAATTACTATTACTTCCGACTTAAACTGGAAAGAACACGTAGATAATGTCGTGGGAAAGGCGAACCAGAGACTGCGTTTTATTGGCAGAACCCTTAAAAGATGCAACAGAACTACTAAAGAAACTGCATACACTGCATTTGTCCTTCCTTTTTTGGAGTATTGCTGCCCAGTGTGGGATCCTTATCAGGTGGGTTTGACGGAGGACATCGATAGAGTCCAAAGAAGGGCAATTCGTTTTGTATTGTCACGATGCAGGGAGTCAGCGTTACGGAAATGAGACAGGATCTGGTATGGGAATCATAACAACGGGGCTTATCGCTGCGGCGTGGGTTACTTACGAAACTCCAATCGCCAACATTCTCCTCCGAATGCGAAAATATATTGCTGACTCGCAATTACATAGGTAGAAATGATCATCAGAATAAAATACGAGAAATCAGAACTCGAACGGAAAGATTCCCGCGCGCTATTCGAGAATGGAATGGCTGATAAATAGTACAAAGGTGGATCGATGAAACCTTTGCCAGGCACTTAAATGTGATTTGCAGAGTATTCCATTTATACTTCGTTCACCAAAACGAGAGACGTATTGTAAACACACTGAGGCGCGTGTCTAGGGGTGAACCTAACAGGGCCGCTCGCTGCATTTATTTGAGGTGTAAGGTCGTTGTGTGTGTTGTTATATAGCAGTGATAATAGGTGTTGACTGTCAACTTCATCTTAAAGGACCAGTTGCTGAATAGTAACGTATTAGTGTATTCAATAAGATTCAGCATTCATAGTCTACGTGTCTCTTTTTCTCTCTCATTGGTATTACGTAAGATTTTCATTATGTCATCCGTCAATCTGAGTTCACTCAAGAAGCATTCAAAGAAGAAGTAATAAACTTCTTTCGAGAAACACATGGTTCCTAGTGTGTATAAAACGCAGCTGTTGTGTCCAGAGCAGTCAATGTCTGATATGAAAACAGTCAATAAAGAAACCACACACTTTTTGAAGCCTCCAAGGGAAAAAAAACATTTTGACAAAGCTTTCACAACGTCTTGATGACTTTGACCGAAATGCGATACGAAGAAAAGTTTTTCGTAAGAAATTTCCAACACTTGACAAAGTGCTTGTTGTCGTAAGCAAACATGCAAATTTGGGAAATTTTCGGGGAAAATTACTTTTTGTAAAGTATTAAAAGAAATGAAATTTAAATGTTTGGCTTCTAATAGCACTGGTATATAACAAAACATACAATGACCTTACACCTGAAACGGATGTATCGAAATTCAGCGAGCGACCCTGTTTTGTCCAACCCTGGTCACGCGCCTCACTGTGTTTACAGTACGTCCCTCGTTTCGGTGAACGGAGTATAGATGCAGATGTAGATGTTAAGTGCGCAATCTTGCCCCACTTTATCCGAGTCCAGGCGCAGCGATCGATAGTACTTTGTTACACGTATATTCTTTTTTAAATACGTGTAAATTATCACGTGTTAATATTGCATGTAAAATGAATTGAAGAAGTAGCATTAGGTCTGTTATTTCATAGATTTATGTGAAGATAATAACTCCGAAATCGGTCATCTCTCATGGTTGTTATGATTAGTACAAGAAATAAATTTTTATTCTTGTAGATGTACGGCATGTATTCCCTCATGGGAAATAGTATCTAAAAATGTGCTATTTGCCGGAACTTCGGTGTCATGTCCCGCAATTCATCAGCACGGATATGATTTGGGCTGTGACTGCAAGTGGGCCGCAGCCAGCAGCGAATCCCGGTGCGCCGCCCACGCAGTCAACTCGCAGACGGGCGTGGGCGGCTGCGTCCGGCAGGACTAGGGGTGAGAGAGGGGAGGGGGAGCGGGCGACCGCCGCCCTGGCTGCGGCGTGGGCGGCGGGGGCGGCTGCGGGGGCGGGCGGCGCGGACACACGCCGGACTAGTGTCGCGCTGCCAGTGGCCGCGTTACGTAAGTCAACAGCTCCCGTTATTGAGGATTAAGGATACCAGTGTCAAAAGAGCACATTTCACAAACCAGCCTTTCTACCCAGAGCTCTGAATCTAAGTTTCTGTAAGCGACGAGGCTAGCGTCTTACCAGACTACTGTACCAAGGTCGGAGCGGTTTCAAAAAGTAAACGACTAAAAAAATTTTCGAAAAAGTTGTACAGTCCTGGCCATTAAAATTGCTACACCACGAAGATGACGTGCTACAGACGCGAAATTTAACCGACAGGAAGAAGATGCTGTGATATGCAATTAATTAGCTTTTCAGAGCATTCGCACAAGGCTGGCGCCGGTGGCGACACCTACGACGTGCTGACATGAGGAAAGTTTCCAACCGATTTCTAATACACAAACAGCAGTTGACAGGCGTTGCGTACTGAAACGTTGTTGTCGGCAGCGGTGGCCGAGGAGACTGAGGCGCTCCAGTCATGGTCTGCACGGCCACTACGGTCGGGGGTTGTAATCCCCCCTCGGGCATGGATATTTGCGCCGTCTTTAGTATAAGGTAGTTGATAAGTAGTTTGTAAGTTTAGGGACTGATAACCCCTTAGTTAAGTCCCATAAGCTTAACAAACATTTGAACATTTTTGAAACGTTGTTGTGATGCCTCGTGTAAGAATGAGAAATTGTACCATCACGTTTCCGACTTTGATGAAGGTCGCATTGTAGCCTGTCGCGATTGCGGTTTATCGTGTCGCGACATTGATGCTCGCGTTGGACGCGATCGAATGATTGTTGCCAGAATATGGAATCGGTGGGTTCAGGAGGGCAATACGGAACGCCGTGCTGGATCCCAACGGCCTCGTATCACTAGCAGTCGAGATAACAGGCATCTTATCCGCATGACTAATGGATCGTGCAGCCACGTCTCGATCCCTGAGTCAACAGATGGGGACGTTTGCAAGACAACAACCATCTGCACGAACAGTTCGACGACCTTTACGACAGCATGGTCTATCAACTGGGAGACCATGTCTGCGGTTACCCTTGACGCTGCATCACAGACAGAAGCGCCTGCGATGTTATACGGAATAATGAACCTGGCATCACGAATGGCAAAACGTCATTTTTTCAGATGAATCCAGGTTCTGTTTACAGTATCATTATGGACGCATCCGTATTTGGCGACATCGCGATGAACGCACATTGGAAAGGTGTATTCGTCATCGCCATACAGGCGTATCACCCGGCGTGATGGCATGGGCTGCCATTCCTTACACGTCTCGGTCACCTCTTGTTCGCCTCGACGGCACTTTGAACAGTGTCCGTTACATTTCAGATGTGTTACGAACCGTGCCTCTGCCCTTCATTCGATCCTTGCGAAACCCTACATTTCAGCAGGATAATGCACGACCGCATGTTGCAGGTCCTGTACGGGCCTTTCTGGATACGGAAAATGTTCGACTGCTGCCCTGGTCAGCACATTTTCAAGATTTGTCACCAACTGAAAACGTCTGATAAATGGCGGCCGAGCAACTGGCTCGTTTCAATACGCCAGTCACTACTCTTGATGAAATGTGGTATCTTGTTGAAGCTGCATGGGCGTCTGTACCTGTCCACGGCATCCAAGTTCTGTTTGACTCAATGTCCAGGCGTATCAAGGCCGTTATTACGGCCAGAAGTGGTTGTTCTGGGTACTGATTTCTCAGGATCTATGTACCCAAATTTCGTGAAAATGTAATCACATGTCAGTTCTAGTATAATATATTTGTCCAATGAATACGTGTTTATCATCCGCATTTCTTCTTGGTGTAGCAATTTTAATGGCCTGTAGTGTATATCATAAAAGTTTCTCTTTTTCGGCAGATCATTTCAATCAAGTTATTGAGCACTAGCTGGTACCTTGCGCGTTGCTGACGCAGAAGAAATTATTGTGTAAATAATGTCTGAAATTTGAAAGTCTTCGCTTGTTTAATTATATGTGCTACTTCAGTGGCTCTTCAAATGCATTTGCCAGTACGACACACGCGCCACCTAGTGTAAGTAACTGTACTATGTCCATAACCTACGCGTAAGAGCAAGAAGTAAATTGACGAAGTTTTATCGCAATCAGTTGAACGTCATGGGAGCGCATTAAATACGAAGAAACGGACAGATGTATGAGGTTTCCAATCTTCCATTAGTCCATCTGCCCCTTTACCGTCTCTCTGTTCACCTACTCCTCCCTCCCCCCCCCCCTCCCGTCTGCTCCTGTCTCTTTCTCTGTCCATTTCCCCCTCCCCTCTCCCCCTCTGTTCATCTTCTTTCATCTGTCATCATCTCCCCTCCCTCATTCTCCTCTCTGCTCCTTTCTGTCCATCTCATTCTCCGCCTACTCCCTCCTATATATGAAAACTTACATATATGCGCCAAGCTTCATGGTGACTGGCTGAATTGACTGGCTTGCAGATTATAAAAGTCTCCTCCATGAAAACATACATTCATGTGGTGACTTTCATGGCGACCAGTCAAACAATTTGGATGTTTGTTAAAACGTACTCTCCGCCATGTACCTACGGAGGCTTAGAAAGGTAGTCCATGAATTAATTCGGGGTATAAGGTATCTTCATTCCACATTTCGTTCAATTCCGTCCAGCCGTTTCAGCGAGAAGAGTAACAAAAGTATTAACACACTGTAAGATACCCTCTGCCGTGTGTGCCGAAAGGCTGCTCATGCATTAATTTAGGGTACAAGCTATCTGAATTCCAAATTGCATTCAAATCCTTCCAGCCGATTCGGCGTCAAGAACAAACGTCTTAACCCATTGTACGGTAACCAATCCGCCACACACCATACGATGGCTTACAAAAGGTAGCTCATGTATTAGTGTATAACCAACCTCTGTTCCAAATTTCAATCACATCCGTCCAGCGTGAGGGCGTAAGAAACGAATTAATTAATTGTAGCGTACCCTCCGCCATACACCATATGAATTTTAGTACGCCGATAACCTTCGAGAGAGTGCAAGCAATGAGTTGACAAAGTTTTATTGCAATCGGATGTATGGTATGGCCGTGCATAAAATACGAAAGGAAAAGAAACAGATATTAATTTTTTATATTAGATAACAGCCAAGATCGCTTATAATTTTATATTTCGATTATCGGTTTCGGCAGATGAAACTGCCGAAGATCGAAGATCTGTTTAATCTTGAATACAAAACTAAGAAAATGTTTCAACTAGACATCTACAAGGCAAAATATACTGCTTGTCTTGGACATTCATTGCCAGGCAAATACTAAAGCTGATTTTGTAACCATGTCGCTCACTATTTCCCTGTGATGAGTCACAATTACACGTCCCTCGATAGGATACTTCTTACCACAAGAAACGAATTGAGGAAACATTAAACGCAACCTTATTAACACACCATTATTAGATTCTGGGCCACCATTGCGATGTATGTGGAAGGATAACACAGTTTCATCGACTCTGATCGATCAGCTGCGAGAAAACCTAGAAGAGTGGGTGTCAAAAAATATGACAAGAAAACGTCATAAAAGGAATATCGAGGTTGTTGCAATGAACGTGACAATCAAAATAATGAATTAAAATACCACAATGAATGAATTTATCTAATTATAATTTGTTCAGTAAATTAAGATAAGCTAGGGCATTAGTTCTATAGAAAATCCGTAGATTAGCTCCGGAAAAACTTAAGATTTTACATATTCGTTATTTGCAACTGAAAGCTGATGCAAGTGTTTTTAATGGTATATTACGTATCTAGAGTTTATTTATAAAATGTAACTTTTGGGGGCATCAGTATTGTATACTATTCAAATAATTCAATAAAATGTGCTTCCTGAAAATTTCGCTTTTTTAAATTGTTTACTTTTGTTAAAAGTTTTCTCAATAATTCTCCAACATCATTACACTGAGTGTCTCCCTGTCCGCTAACAAATGACTTTATAGAACCTGAGGCGCTTTTCCTACGTGAGATACCTGGGCATCAGCATAACAGCATCAAATGGTCGGCATCTCGTCCAGAGACAATTCCTACACTGGCTGTTCTTCATCATAATTTTATTTTTATTTTACGTGGCTGTTCTTCGTCATCATTTTGTTTTTATTTTACGTACTACGATATTTCGTCTGAGTAGCCTTTATCAAGCAACTGGATACATAGCGTACAGCATATTAAAACAAAAATTTAAGTACTGGTAAAAGCAGTAATAGCTAACAGTTGAAATAGTCCTACAACAAAAAACTGAATTTGAACCTACACTACCGTGAAAAACAATTCCCTACGAGCTGAGAAACGTTGCAGTCTTGGTTTTATTCTGTAACATATTTCACCTCCCATTTTCTCAACAAAAAATTTGAAGGTATCAAAAGTTTTAAGTTTTCTTACGTGTAGCTGTTTTCATCATAATTGTTATTTTCGGCTCCGTAGCACAGTGGTAGAGTGCCAGACTATGAATCCAAAGGTCGTGGGTTCGATCCCCGACAGAACCTAGGATTTTTATCTGTCACTTTTCACTTTTTTCACCTCTGGCAGTGTTGCTGATGTTAAAAATACCGAGTAGCACCGTGGTTCGGAACCCACGTTAAACTATAGGTCCCCATATAACTGGCTAGGTAAGTCAGTTCGAAGGTCGGGGGAAGGCAAACGGCATACCACCTCCAAACAGGACAATGCCTAGTAAAGCACTGTGGTGTTCAAACCAATCTTCGGATTGTTGACTGCTTTACTTCTTTATTATTTTATAGTTGAAGACATATCACTTTTGCAGTAACAAAAACACATTTTCAGCTGCAATATAGTTAGGTATGAAGTAACACAGACTCATTGACGACAACAGTCACCAATAATGCTAACACCCATCATCCCAAACCCTTTCATCCGAAGATTTGTGATACTGTTGAAACACGTCCATATAGCGTGTTCCATTTATTTTATCCCCAATAAATATTGATGGGCGTCAGACATTTTTTTAGAGTAGCGAGACGCTCCATTCACACTACGCGAGATACCAGACGTACAATACAATTTTTGTTCAAAATATGGAATAATTTTGTTGCATTTCATAATTTTCAATGGCTATTTTTGTGTATGAGGCCCCATATGTGATGACATATGCTGTGTTATGTTCCCAATGACCCCACTTGCGCAGAATGAATGCGACTTGTGTAAAAAGCAGTTTAAACAAGCGTTAGCCGCGCCTCGTTGCTCTCGTCATCTGCTGGTTCAAACAGCATGGCAGCAGTTGCCTCAGGGGCTGGTAAAGTACTGCCAACTCCAGACCAGAGGCAAATCTTTAGCAAAGATGCTTTGTGAAGGCCCCCATTCATCTACTTGACCGGTGTGCACGTTCAGTTGCCTACCTGGAAACAGCTAAAACCTTTGAAGAGGTTCCCCTCCACCTTAGGTAGCTGGATAGTAGCGACCACGAGGGCGGCCAGGAGTCGTTGCCTAGTCTTTGGCGGTTAAGTTGCTTTTTGGTGTTAACTCTGATCTGAGCATGTGCCTAGACCGTATTCGAATTCGGTTGTAGGTTGAAAATGCTCATTCGCGTCTCTAAGTTCTGGCTATAACATCGCCGCAATTCGTAGCGGTGAGATTTTTTTTTTTTTTTCTGGTTTGCTAATTTCATGATGACTTTTGCTTAAGTTTGATTTCGTGGCCTCGCTGGTGTTCGTTAACAGAATCCTTATACTCCCTGACTGTAGAGTCCTTCCTTCCTTCGTTTAAACATGTTTAAATATGTTTCATATTCATTTTGATGGTAAATTTGATGTTTTTCTGGAACTTTTCGATACTTCAGATGTCTGCCCTTTGTCAATAGAACACGTGGACGGTATGAGATAAAGCCGTCACCCTAAGCACACGAGTTGTTAACTATAACCTTGTTTAGATGTTGTGATTTCTAGTACATGTAACATGGTAATATTCCCCGAATTTTGGTACTTCTAAACTTTTATCTTCCTTACTTTCTGCTCCACGTGTATGGTAAATATCGTGTTCTATACCGTAGTCATTCCAATTACATACGTCTTCTTCCCCTGAGTAGACTGAATCTCTACTCTAATCTCGCGTTTTTATTTTTTCGAAATTGTCATTTTTCCAACTTTTTTGTGAGTCAACCTTGCGAAGTATGGTGAGATTCTGTAACCTCACTTATTAGCTAGACATCATTCCCCTGAGTAGAATGAATGGTTGCACGATCTACCTCGCGGTTTTACTTGTGCTAACAGTATTTTTTTATTCCAAGATCCAACCCTCTAGAGTGCTATTTTGACCTGAAACCTTTACCATTAAGTAGTTCTTTTCCCCCTGTGCAAACTAACACCAGAACGACCGTTTTTAAGAATAATTAGCG
Organism: Locusta migratoria; assembly: GCA_026315105.1. Taxonomy (NCBI): domain Eukaryota; kingdom Metazoa; phylum Arthropoda; class Insecta; order Orthoptera; family Acrididae; genus Locusta; species Locusta migratoria. The sequence continues at coordinate 726,279,802 of CM048744.1, read as the reverse complement.
AATGTTCCTATTTAATCGATATTTTGAATTTCTCTGGAAACTTAGACTTCGCTACTATATCGCACGCCATGTGGTCTTCTATCACGCACGTTTGTTTCCGCTGATAGCTACCGTGAACCTAAGCCACAAGACCATACATTACGGAACCACGTTTTTCTTTTATTGGTGCGTGAGTGAACCTTCCGCCCTACAATTCCGTACAGAGTCCGCTTGCTGGCGTTACTGTTATTGTGTTCGGTTCCGGTAAGTATCTGCATGACTTGACACATGTATCTGTGTGAGAATGTGTATCAATTACTCCCTTCTCCTCTCTGAAAAATAATCATAATTAATTCCGTTGGTACTACTTTTGCTGGTAGGCAGTATTAGGGAAATATAATCTTATGTAAATGTGGATTCTCTTGTAAGGTGTGAGTTTATTACATTTAAATTTGTCTCTCCCCCTTTGTTGTTTATGCCTTGGACACTAAATCATTTTGTTAAAAGTTAACCCTTTGTCCTTATTTAAATTCTCCTACACTGTATATTTTGCAAATGTTATGTAGTCAGATGAAATATCTAGTCTCTTGCTCTCTCCTGGACGAGAGAAAACAAATCCGCGTTTCCGTTGCCACCATTTATTATTTTATTTAAGATCCATATATATATATGGCGATCGTCAATTAAGTGCAATTCCTTTAAGAAAGATAGTAAAGACACGCTTCTTTCACGTCGCTATCAGAGCCAGAATTTTGTTAGAGAACTGCACGCTTCTTTTACTGTTAAGTACGATACTGCAAGATTTCGATGTCCATTATTTTCATTAGTCATTAATTAAAACCATTAGATACACTATGCTCTGTCATCTTACCGGACATACGGCTATTCGCCCCAACGAGAAAGCACTGGTGAAACGTTAGCTCTCGAAGTACCACCAATAATAAATTATTTTCCGTAATGACTTTTAGCACTGGGAAGGGGTAGTAGGAAGGCTGTAGTTGAAGACCATCTTATTAAACTGAAAGAAATGTAAACTTTTAATACTTGTTAAGTTATCTTAATAACAAAATTCTTAAAGAGGTAATGATGGTAACTAGTCCCCAGCACCCGAAAATATATTTCAGCGTATTACTAAAAAGGATCTTTGCAAACACCACAACATTTTTTAAAAATCTTTCGTTAATTGTTGTTGAGTTTTACTAATAGCACACCATTTTGAAGAGTTATTGATAGTTGAATATGGTCCTGGATTCCAAAATTCTCAATATGACATTAATTCTGCATTCTGTCTTCAATTATTTAAATTTTGTGAGTTAAAATTAACTGAAAAATTTTAAACAGTCATAGAATCTGATGCACGTAATTACATTAAAATAGGAGTATTTCTGGAAGGTGGACATAAAATACATTCCCGCTCCGCACCATATTGCAGACTTAGGCGTCTACAGATAGCGCCACGTGTGAGTTATGTGCTCACGTGAGTATAAAGCAGTGACACAATTCTGTTTGATTTTATCTAGTGGGTTTTTAGTCTCGGCTGCTCTAAGGTGCTGTAATGTCACAACGTGGTTACACGAAAATTACTGTTAGGGCATTTGCGCTTAGCCTCTGTACCACCCCAGGCACATGGGCTCGACACACCTGCAAGTACTACCCAAAGAACGTAACCCGCCGACTTCCACAATGCCTCTTACTTCGACCACTGTAATCCTTGGCTCTCATCTGACTCTGCAGTCACGTCACAAGTATGGTCCTCGTGTGTTTCCGCAATTAAGAAGGCATCAAACCGTGACTAGGTGGATTAAGGTTAAGAATTGCTGCCAATGTCCGAAAGAACAGAGGCTGCAAGTCTTTATTTATGTTTGAAGCGGACGTTGTTCGTGAATATGGGTAAACGTAGGGACACGAACAAATGACAAAATGTACAATCGTGTTTGACCGGGTCCATTAGTATACATCAGACTTAAACTGGATAGAACACACAGATAATATCGTAGGAGAGGCGAACCAGAAAACACTTAAAAGATGCAACAAACAACTAAAGAAACTGCATACACCTTGCTTGTCCGTCCTCATGTGGAGTATTGCTGCCCATGTGGGAACCTTATGAAGTGGATTTGGCGGAAACCATCGAAAGAGTCCAAAGAAGGGCAGCTCGTTTTGTATTGTCACGATGCAGGGGAGACAGCGTCACGGAAATGATACAGGATCTGGGATGGGAATCATTACAACAACGGCGGTCATCGCTGCGGCGTGGTATACTTACGAAACTCCAGTCGCCAACATTCTCCTCCGAATGCAAATATATATTGCTGACTGCCACGTACACTGGAAACTAGGAGGCGAGGTACTGGGGGAAGGAAAGTTGTGAGGCAGCATCGTGAGTCGTGTCGGGATAGCACAATCGGTAGTGCGCTTGCCCTCGAAAGGCAAAGGTCCCAGGTTCAAGTCCCGGTTCCGGCACACAATTTTAATCTGCAAGTTTCATATCAGCGCACACTCCGCTGCAGAGTGAAAGTTTCATTCTGGAAACATCCCTTAGGCTGTGGCTAAGCCATGTCTCCACCATATACTTTCTTCCAGGAGTGTTAGTCTTGCATGGTTCGCAGGAGAGCTTCTGTGAAGTTTGGAAAGTAGGAGGCGAGTTACTGGGGGAAGGAAAGTTGTGAGGCGGCATCGTGAGTCGTGTCGGGATAGCACAGTCGGTAGTGCGCTTGCCCGTGAAAGGCAAAGGTCCCAGGTTCGAGTCCCGGTTCCGGCACACAATTTTAATCTGCCAGGAAGTTTCACAGGTAGACACAGGTGATCATCAGAATAAAATACGAGAAATCAGAGCTCGAACGGAGAGATTCAGATGGTCTTTCTTCCCGCTCGCTATTCGAGGATGGAATAGAAAGGTGGTTCGATGAGCCTTCTGCCAGGCACTTAAATGTGACTTGCGGAGTATCCGATTTAGATGTAGGATTTTGTGTGGAAACAGTTGAATTCGTTGGTGTTTCCCGGTGGACTTTACAGCGCCTCTGCATGCCGTGGCGTAACACACTGGTGCACGAAAAAGAAGGAGGGGGACTGCATTCGCCTATCACTGTTCGGCAATCAAATCCATTCCAAACCAGATGGGAATTGCAGCAGGCAATGAATGAAATTTCGCCCCAATCTGTCAGAGAGAGGAAATTGCGACGGGAAATACAGCAGTGGACTCGGCGACCTCGCAACAGGCCGTTATTGACAGGGAGGTAGAGGTGAATGGGCTGCAAATCGACGGATATGGACACCAGCTGGCTGGCGGAACGTCAGAGTGCGAAATTGCCGCGTGGTCTATGGCGCCATGCTACGGATGTCGCGGCCGCTTCTGGTTGAGGTTCGAGTCTTCCCTCGTACATCGGTGTGTATTGTCCTTAGCCTATGTTAGTTTAAGTCAGTTAACCCATTACCTGCCTAAATGTTTTTATTTCATTTTTGCAGCATTCTTTTACGATAATATTATTCCTTGTGTGACAAAATAAATAAAAATTTGTTTGAATAAATTTCAGTATACTAGAACAAAAATTACAGACAGTCAAATTATTTAGACATTTTCGTCAATATCTCCTTGGTCTGATATTTTATCTGCATTGAAAGGAATACACACTACTTTTAAGTCGTTAACTTAATATTCACTCACTTCCTTCTTACAAAGTTCCGCTAGAGTTTTTTTCAAATATAAGTCACTGCGGTATGTTTTCATGCTCTTGGAATAGTAAAATGTGGATGACAGAAAATCTCATGCAATATTAACAAATCAGATACCAAGAACGCATATAGTGATTTTTGTATGTAAGACGTTTATACCCTAATAAGACAATTCAACAGAATACTGATAATGTAACATGCTATTGTCCCATTATTTGGACACATAAAATAAATTGATATTGCATTTACTTCAGGATATCTGAGAATTTTACATGATTGTCCGTATACTCATAAAGACACAAACCACTAAATAACATTGTTGTACAGCAGCCACCAGCCGAAAAACAGTGTAGCTAAGATAAATTAAGAAAACAGATAATTTAAGCCCTTTCCTAAACCTAAGTGAAGAAAAGTTATATATTTCGCATTTCCAGGCATATTGCAAGTCAATTCATCCTCCAGGTACCACAATCAAAGCTAAAAGTTACATTGCTCATGTAGGATTAAATAAAATATTTGCGTCCCAAAATAGGGACAATGCGTTAAGGTGTAGGAACCGATGACCCTAGCAGTTAATTCCCTTAGGGTTACAAACATTTGAACATTAGGAACATCCCGTGTTTAGTGAGACTCACTAAAGTCATGGCAAAATCACTACTTCAACAGACTTTTTTTATTATTCATGACCGATTTCAATCAGCGACCATAATCTGCTGGGAAGTATTTCTGCTTGAACTAACTTACATGTCAAATGAGTACACAGTATGACAAATGAGCTGGCAGCATGAACATAATATTACATTGCTCAGTTCTACACTTAGTATAAACATTACACCAATAATTCAACATATATTATACATTACAGATTTTTTATGAAATTATGACCCGGAGAGTTATATTCACAGTTTATAGAATGGGTTACCAGCATCCGATGGTACCTATTACGTGAAACCTGTTACGTCCCTCACGAGACGACTTCCCTTTGTACAGTGCGCCGACGAAGGTTGCATAACCAGTAGGCGCGACCAATAATTGAGACTGACAGCGACGCCGCTTTAGCTGGTCACCGCAGCCGGTGGAATTGCTTTGCTACACTTTTCGCAGAAGCCTCCACCTGCCGCATGACAACGTGCTAAGCTGGAGAAGTCGACAAGTAATGATTTCGTCACACCGGCCACCGGCTGCCAATTTCCGCGTGATAATACACAAATAATTATCATTATTATATTTTAAGGAATTGGCCATGAACACCTACAATCGTAGGGGTGCAAACTTTTGTGTGTGTGTGTGTGTGTGTGTGTGTGTGTGTAAACCAGAGCAGGCTTCTGCAGCCACGGTGGAGTGGCCGAGCGCCATGTTGCGGTGGGCGCGGTTGTTCGCCGTCAGGGATTCGAGTCCTCCGTCGAGGAGGTTAAGTTAGTTAGTTCGTAAGCTTAGCAACTGATAACCACAGATGTTAAGTCCCATAAGATTTTCTCTTGTTATTTTATACCCAGTTTTTTTAACAAGATGACCAGCTTGTAAAATATACAGGGTGTTTCACTGTGTTTGCGTCTGTAACTTATAAAATGATAGGTGACGGGAAATTTTAATGCGGTAGGTCAACACAATAAATGTTACACTTTCTGCGGAGCGAGGAACATAGTTTATTGTATCATTTTCCAAACAGTTACAGCACAAAGATATAATTTTTTTTAAATAGAACAATAGTTTTTTTCTATCGTGCATTGGATTCGTTGAAACCAGCTGCGTCCAAATCAATTTAGACTACATTCCTATCACTACAACCCTTCAAAGTTTCAGGGGCAGATACCACACGCTGTACATAATACATGGCTGTGTGGTGGGTGATGTATGTTATGGCGGTGGGAAGTTGATTTACACGAAATGTTCAAATGTGTGTCCATGTTCCTCAATATATAATGCAATGCGCCGTCAAAAGGATCTGCGGACGAGGTGTAACATCGTCGGTGTGACGGAGAGACATGCGTCCTCGATGCGCCGTTTTAGATCATCTGGGGATGTGGGCTCAGTGACATAAACACGACCCTTTAGATATCCCCAAAAAAGAAATCTATTGGTGTTAAATCGGGCGACCTTGCGGGCCATGAATGAGGACCATGGCGCCCCAACCATCTTCCTGCAAACCTGTTGTTTAGTTCTTCCACAACAGCACGCGCAGAATGGACTGGGTGACCATCGTGCTGCATCCGCATATGGACTCTCGTGTGTAGACACACATGTTCAAGGAGACCACCCAAACTGTCGGCTATAAAAGCGCGATATAACTCACCTGTCAGTGTACCTGGGAAGTAGTGTGGATCGATGATTTCATCCCCAAGGATTCCACACCACACGTTAATAGACCACCTACGTTGACCGTCGACAGGTCGTACCCACCGAGGATTGTCTGCGGCCCAGTAGTGCATGTTATGGCGATTTACTGCACCATAATTTGTGAACGTGGACTCATCAGAGAACATAACACTTTGTGAAGACTCCAGCGTGAAATTACGCATGGCCCATTCACAGAATGTCACTCTTTCATGGAAATCGTTCCCATGCAGCTCCTCGGTCAGTGACAGGTGGTACGGGTGAAACCTGTGGCCATGTGCTATACGCCACACAGATATGAGACGGACACCAGCGACTGCAGCAACGGCTCGTAAGCTGACATGAAGATCGTGGTGTAGTGCAGCTAAAACAAATACCTCCGTCTCCTCACTTCTTGCAGGTCTTCGTCTGTTACTGCGGCGCATTATCCAGCTGCCTGTTTCCCGAAGTCGTTGTTCGGCAGGTAAGAACGTAATGGCTGTCGGGGCTCTTCGCCTAGGATATCCCACGGCATACGCTATGGCTGCTTCAGTGGCATCGTGTCGGCACTCGCCGACTATCAGCAACATGTCAACGTACTCGTTCTTCGTGTATGCCGTCGTCGTCCGATGTCAGTGACTGTAGTATATTGAGCCCCGGTTGTTTGTGTAGCTCCAACTGTCGGGTATACGGCTGTGTGCGGTGACAGTCGGCAGTCTAACAGCGCATCGAGGAAGCTTCTCGCTCCGTGACACCGGCGACGTTACAACCCGGCCGCACCACATTTAGAAGGCGCATTGCATTATGCGCAGCGTTTGTGGTATCTGCCCGTGAAACTTTGAAGGGTCGTAGCTCCCAAACTAACAGTGATAGAAATGTAGTTTAAATTGATTTGGACGCAGCTGGTTTCAACGAATCCAATGCACGATAGAAAAAACTATTGTTCCATTTAAAAAATTATATCTTTGTGCTGTAACTCTTTGGAAAATGATACAATAAACTATGTTCATAGCTCCGCAGAAAGTGTAACATTTATTGTGTTGACCTACCGCATTAAAATTTCCCGTCACCTATTATTTTATAAGTTACAGAAGCAAACACACTTAGTGAAACGCCCTGTTTATGTGTCCAGATGATGTTGACACAGTTGACCGAAACCGGTCGTCAGTGAATAAATTATTAATGTGCGATCTTGGCATTTCATTTTGAAAACTATAAAACGGTCAGATCGCCTCCAAACTCGACTACGTCAGGTAATCTTAATTGTTTTATTCTTCTTTTCTTGGTATACAGCCACGGTGCATTCTGGGTTGCCGCTATGATGCAAACTCCTGGTGGAGTGTATTTCAGCATTGGGCTTCCTTACTGTATCAGGGATTTCACGACGGATCGTGTTCATTGCACCAATTAATGAAGTTTTCTTCTATTTGAGTTTCTTAGCAAGCTGGAGAGATGTAAAGGGGCTGTCTGTCGTCACACTTTTTCCCTTATTTACCGATGGCCCCATGAGACGCAGAACGACGCACTCGCCAAGTGGTCGCTTCTCTCTATGCATGTCCTCTTTGTCGAGGTATTGAAAAGCGTTACATATATACTTTGTCGTCACATCGACAGCCAACCAAAATTCGAAGCCATATTTGTCTGGTTTGTTGGACATGAACTGAGTGAAGCTGTATCTTGTTTCGCTTCGAAATAGTTGCTCATCTATGGTTATACTTTCTGCAGGGCGGTAAGAACGCATATTGTTTTCAATGAACTTTCCCATAATTTCAGATACAAGAGCGAATTTGTTGGCTGCCAGGCGTTCAACTCGGTCTGATTTTTCATTGAAATGAAGGAATCTGAAAAGCTCCTTAAATCTGTCCCTCGGCTTAATGTCCTTGATAAATGTTTTTCAAGCACAACACACACTTGTTTAGAGTTATATTATGACTTCGGAAGTTCCTTTGTTGATTTTAAGCACTGTCAGATTAACCCTTGAATGCATAGTGTAGTACCTGATTTTCCCATTATCTCTCAAACTGATCAAAATTTTACTACAAATTCATTTTTAGCTGCTTGTAAGATAGTGTTACATATGCTAGTAGCTCGTCCTAGAAATTGCAGAGTGCTGCTGAATCTTTTCGAAAGTTAGCTGCATTGAGTTACAACTAACATGTGCTTTTGTTTACATTAGTATTCCTCCTTTGCCATGTAAAAGTAGTCAGTCACGTACTCTCTGGAAATATGAGAGGCATAATAGTGACATTTACTAAATCGGGTACATCATGGACGCACTATATAACTGACCAGCTATGAAATTTTTCTTGCTAGTAGTGCATAATTATTTTAAGGAATTTTTTTTTTCAATATTTTTCTTAGTATATACGCACTATACATTAATCTTGGTACATTTATAGCTGCAAATGGTTAATAATGCTAACATAATCTTCATCACAGCACCAAAGACAAGACAGTTCGCTGCTAAAATAAAATAACACGAACCGTATGCACAGTCACACTCATGGCCGAACAAAGACTGCAGCGTAACACACATACAAGGTAGTATTTTCTAAATTTTTAAGTGTGTGCATTGATGAGAGTTTAAACTGGAAGCAACACATAGACGGTCTGCTGAAACGTTTGAGTTCAGCTACGTATGCTGTTACGGTTACTGCAAATTTTGGCGACAACAATCTCAGTAAACTAGTAAATTAGCTTACTAATCCTATTTTCATTCACTGCTTTCGGAAGGCATCACATTCTGGGGTAATTCATCATTGAGGAAAGAAGTATTCATTGCACAAAAGCGAGTAATCAGAATAATTGCTGGAGCCATCGCACGATCATCCTGCAGACATCTATTTATGGATTGATGTATCCTCACAGTAACTTCACAATATATATATTCACTTGTGAAATTTGTTGTTAATAATCCAACCAAGTTCAAAAGTAATAGCAGTGTGCACAGCTATAACACCAGGAGAAAGGATGATCTTCACCATGTAGGGCTAAATCTGAGTTTGACATAGAAAGGGGTAAATTATGCTGTCACAAACGTCTTTGGTCACCTACCAAGTAGTTTCGGAAGCCTGACAGATAGACAACTAGCATTTAAAAATAAATTAAAAGAATTTCTGAATTAAAACTCCTACACATTGGATGAATTTTCAGATATAAATTAATAAATCTAAGAAAATAAAAGTGTCATCTAATTCAGGGCCAAAGGTACGGCAAAACTTTCAGGAAACATTCCTCACGCACTAAGAAACAAAATATGTTATATGCACACGTGTCCGGAAACGCTTGATTTCCATGTTAGAGCTCATTTTATTACTTCTCTTCACCATTCGCTATCAGCTGCTGATAGTGCCTGCACACGCTGTATATGGTACGGTAACAACTGGTTCTCCCGAGCACTCTCCATGCAGTGACGTGGTCAACGCTACCTTGTACAGCAGTAAGTTATCTGATGCTGGCATTAGGATTATCGTCAACTGCACGAAGAATTGTCCATTGCAGGTGTCCTCGTCGTTCTAGGTCTACCCCAGTCGCGAGTCATAGGCTGGAATGTTCCGTGCTCCCTAAGACGCCGATCAATTGCTTCGAACGTCTTCCTGTCGGGACACCTTCGTTCTGTAAATCTTTCTCGAGACGAACGTACCGCGCCACGGCTATTGCACCGTGCTAATCCATACATCAAATAGGCATCTGCCAACCGTGCTAATCCATTCATCAAATAGGCATCTGCCAACTCCGCATTTGTAAACATTGCACTAACTGCAAAACCACGTTCGTGATGAACACTAACCAGTTGATGCTACGTACTGAAGTGCTTGATGCTTGTACTGTAGAGCAAAGAGTCGCATGTCAACACAAGTACTGAAGTCAATATTACCTTCCTTCAATTGGGCCAACTGGCGGTTAATCGAGGAAGTACAGCACATACTAACGAAACAATAGGATATTTTGACAATTGTCTGCACGAATTATTTCAATTTACATTTAAAGAGAAATGCTAAAATGAGCTCTAACATGGAAATTAAGCGTTTCCGGACATACGTCCACATAACATATTTACTTTCTTTGTGTGTGAGGAATGTTTCCTGATAGTTTGGCCGTACCTTTTTGTAACACCCTGTATTTTGTGTGTAGAAACCCTTCATTAACCTGACACGTTCCACATAATTACGAAGTGTCGTATTCATGATCTATGGATCAAGAATTAATCTAATATAACGTAATCTAGTCGGAGAGATTAATACTTATAAAGTTCATATATGCTCCACCAAGCAGCAAAACATCGTTATATAAGCATGTTTTTCGTCAACAACAACGCTACTTTTAAAGAGGTACTCATAAACCTGTGTGAAGCAGATTTTGATACTGTGTTGTCTAGTAACTACACTGGGAATGAAATGATTAATACGTTGTTGTCCAGGAACAACACTGGGAATGAAAGGGTTAAGACAGCCGCGGTGGAGTAGCCGAGCGGTCTAAAGCGTCTCGCTGCGAAACGCGCGGTTGCTCGCCGTGGAGGTTCGAGTCCTCCATGGGGCATGGATGAGTGTGTGTTGTCCTTAGGTTAGTTTACCTAGGTGTAAGTAGTTTGTAAGCTACGGACTGATGACCACGCAGTTTGGTCCGATAGATTTACAAACATTTGATTTGGTTAAGACAGTCTGTTAGTGGTTATAGTACTTGTCTAGTTCGAAACCCGGCCACGGCAGAAACTTTACTCCAGTGACTCTCCATCAAATTAGTATCTGGGAGAGCGAGTGACGGTGGAGACGGTGCTGGGTCTGGCCGTTGCTAGGCTGCGAGCGCGGCGGTCGATGTCGGCAGTACTGCGAGGGCCGCCAGCAGCCAACTGCTGCCGCCTGTGACGCGGACAGCACGGGATAATGACCCGCAGGCCAGGCTCACCACCCAACACTGCGTGCCAGGCGTAAGGCGCTAGGCGCTGCATTCGCCCAAATTACGCAGCAGTTTCTCAACACCTCATCCGACGCCTTTGGTCGATGAAAACGTGCAGGAGCAACTGCTGGCCATATCCGCATAACGAACAAAATTACAAGATTCAAATGTTTTTAAATCTATCGGACCAAACTGCGTGGTCATCAGTCCGTAGCTTACAAACTACTTAAACCTAGGTAAACTAACCTAAGGACAACACACACACACACACACCCATGCCCCAGGTAGGACTCGAACCTCCACGAAAATTACAAGACAGTCAGGCTCTCTCGTTAATGTCCCCTTTGTAGCTTTTTTTTCTGCTCAAAAAGTTCATTCCTGTGATCAAGTTGTGTGGGACATACCGTATTTAAATGATGTAGTGCAGCGTTTACCGGCCTCTTTTGCTGTGCGAACCGACTACTCTACCGGATATAAAAATTAGTACACCCACTCGAATTTTACAATTCACTCAAGATTTATTGTTGAAACGCTACATATGGATATCCATTCGATCATATAGTGGCGAATACTGTCATGGCATACATTACTATTCCACGCCTGTTCGACATGTTGCTCAAGAGTTATGGGTTGACCACTCGTCTCACATACCAGTTGTCGACCTATCACAACCCACACATCAGCTGGAGAGAAGTACGGAGATACGATTCTGGCCGGGGAAGTTGCTGCATGTCATGCAGAGCACATTGAGTTTCACGCACAGTGTGTGGACGAGGATTATCCTGTTGAAACATCACGTTCCTGTTGCAATAATGACAACAGAACGGGTCTTGACAACTGTCAGCCCCCCATAAACACCTAAAGACAAAACGGCAGAAAACAGCACTTCTCAGGCTGGGATGGAGCCAGCGTGTCTTGGACGAATATAGTGGACAGCGCTCGCCAGGTCGAAGTCGTGCGTGCAGCCAGAATATACTTTAAGACGGTGTCTCGCCATTCTATCTTCCTCTGGCGGCAGTATACGAACCGTGCACGTCGATGCTGTAGCACGAGTGGAAGACGAGTTAGAAGTGTGGTCCAACGGCTGGGAAGCGTTGGCAACAGTTCGGGTCGACACTTTTGTTTTCTTTCTTGTTATTTCCACGCTAACATATACATGCCAGTAGGCTGGCAGCAGCGTTAATTCCTGCTCTTCAGCCGAGAGAACATAAGCATGGGCATAAAGAATTAAAATATGGAGTTAAAACAATGGTGAATTACAATATAGATGACAATCTTGAAGAACTTGTAGTGTAGACAGATGAATAAAACATATATAGTCATTTAAAAGAATGAGCCACGATTACTTTAAAAACATACATTATGAAACCAAAACAAGACGAAGAGCACTTGGAGACATTGTGTAAAAGTGAACGATGCGACACGTCTGGAAACGGCAGATTAAACGCAGATTAAGACATACTGAAACACTTTATACACAACACTGTTACAACTGATGGCACAGGTCCCCGCGGGGTAGGGAAGGGGACGGTGGAAAGCGCGGGTAGGTAGGAGAGAGGGCAAAGAGGAGGTGTAGGGACGCCAGCCAAGCGGGGGGAGAGAAAAGGAGGGGGAGGAAAGAGGGGGCGCTTCATCCATGGGGAAGGAGCAGGGTTGGTGGGAGGGGGAAGTGGCAGAAGTTACACTGGGCAAGAATGTGGAGAGTATGAAGATGAAGGGAGGGAGGGTTGTGGCGGTATAGGTGTGGCAGAGGCCCTTGATTGGTGATGATGGGGTATACAAGGAGGTTGTGGGAGTCTATCTTGCAGTTGGTGTATAAGACCCGGGTGTGTTTGAGGTAGTGGAAGAGATGGCGAAAAGGAATGAGGTCATATAGGATCCGCATGGGGGAAAGGAGTCAGATGTGGTAGGCGAAGGAGAGGGTGTGGTGTTCTAGAATTTGTAGAGTTTTGTAGTAGAACGGAGGAACGGATATCCAGGCGGGATGAAAGCTGTAGAGAACGGGAGAGAGTGGTAAGTGTACAGGATGGTGGAGTGGTTGAGACCCCACGTCTGGCTGGTAATAAGTTTCAGGAGATTGAGGTGGGAGAATGCTTTCTGGCAGACAGTGCGGAGGTGTGGGGTCCAGGAGAGGGAGCGATCAAGGGTTAGTATGAGGTATTTGAGAGTGGAGGTGTGGCGCAGACGGGACGGTTATGGAGGGTACGGTAGAAATCAGAGAGACGGAAGGAAAGGGTAGTACGACCTATAATGATTGCCTGGGAATTGTCGAGGTTGACGGAAAGGAGCCACCAGTTATACCATGTGGGGAACTCTGTGAGGTGGGACTGGAGCAAAACCTGGGAACGCACAAGGGAGGGGTTGAGGGCAAGGAAGGTGGTGTCGTCAACATATTGCAGGCGATAGGAGGTTGGGGTTGGGGCATATCAGCTTAGTAGATGAGATAGACTCTTCTTGGCTCAAAAGCTCTCTTATCTATGCTGTGGTAGCTGTACAATCGGCCACTCCTGTGGCCAGTTTCCAAAATCGTAGTTATCTGACCCGTCATAGTTAGCTGTGGGTTAACTGAACGTTAAGTACAAAATGGGTTTCTAAGACAACAACTACCGTCACAGCCGTAGTTACCTGCATGTTAAAGAGAAATGTTCGTTCGCCTGGGCGTACCTACACGTTAACGTTAGTTTTAACAATATCCGCTACGTAGCGCTAATGGGCTGCCAAACCAAAGTGCTTCCAAACGCAAGTCCATAAGTTATTTAACCATTGTTATTTATTTTTATGACCGGTTTCCTTATAATTTTCCCACAATTTTAGAAGTTCTGAAAAATGGAATTTTTTTCGGCGTCGTCATCGTCTTCTTCTTCTTCCTCTGATGCTACGGACAGTTCTTCAGAAGAGGAAAACTTAACTGTACTTTGGCGCTGTTGAAAGATCACGGCGCGTTTTTCGTGTTACAACACGGGTTATTGATATTTTCATTTATTTTGATTACACGGGGAGGCCAAGCCAGTGAATCCGAATCCTGTCTGTTTTTTAAGCACTTCTTGGTGGAACCAGAGCGAGAGAGAGGTGCCGAGTCCATGTGAGTCGGAGAACGAGCCTTCGGAGAAGACACCCCATTCATTACACAGCGTGAGGGCCGCAGTGCCGGTCAGCGGACCCCGTTGTGTTGGTGCCTGCCAAGCCCCCACAATCGCGTAAGCGGCCGACAGCGAACAGCGGACAAATTGAAGAGCGCCTCGACGGCCATTGTAGTGGCAAACTTCCGCGCGAAATTTAAATGTGCGTAAGGTTCTCTTGATTAGAGAGAGTATTCATTTGAGTTAAGTCGCGAAAACTATGTCTAATTGAAATATATAACTACAAAACAGCTTCAGACTCCTTCAATATACAGCAACTATCGGTGTAGAAATTGGCCAACAGCGTTTCCTCTTCCTAACGAAACAGAACTATGATATGTTGTTTTCTTCCGTTCTAAGTGCAGCATATGAACGGAATTTATCGTCAGACACGATGTTTTGGCATTTGCTCAGTATATTCTTCGATTGTGAAACTTTTGTACAAACATTAATTTCGGTAGGGTTTCACATTTTACGTCTTTGCTTTAATGCTGTATTCTCGAATATTTAGAGATTTCATAGCATCAAAAAATCAAAAAGGGCTGAATGAAACAACTAATGTTAAAAATCGACTGTGAAAGTGAAATAAGCCATCAGATATATAACTGAAAAATAGCTTCTTACGTTGTGAATACAGCAATCTGCCGCTACCAAGTTCTTTTGAGAACACGATGTATGCCATAACTTTCTTAACTAAGGCATCTAAAATTAGAATTAGGGTATCTAGCAAGAAAATTAGCATTTTTAATGCTGTAAGCCAAATACCTTATAGCAGAGTGAACAGCTCAAAAATCAACAACTGTCGTCACAGGGTTCAACTTCACTATGTGCATCCACTGTGGCTATGTGCCGTTCATATATGGAACTATACGCAGGTCTGCAAATCCCTTTCAGTTGTTATACCTATATGTAAAGTAGATTACCTTTAAATTCTGCGTTACAAGTTGCTAATATTACTTTCATAAACAAAAATTCGAACTGACCCGAATAGTTATTTTACACAACCATAAAATGAAACTTTTTGAACTTCCTGTCCACCAGTACTGCCTAAAGTAGCTCCTTTTTAAAAGCTACCAGTATTATAAAAGCCTCTTATTTATTTCATTCAGTCCTATATTATCTTGACTAACAGTCTGTTAAGCAGGAGTATTTATCTCAGGACACAAGTAGTAGCGCTACTTGTATTCCTGAGAAATATAAATGGGAATACAGTATTCGATCTTTTAATTCCTTTCTTAAATTGATTTATGTATTTAAACGCTGAGCAGCTCTTCACCATCATGCTTCATGCCCACTGCGATAATCAAACAATACAGACATGACTATCAATTGTGTATATAACCCGCAGTAGCTATTTAATACACGATTTACCTGCTAATAACACTCGTATTTTTGTGACGCTTGCCGCTACCATGGCTGCCGGACGAAGGTTCAAATTATCCCGCGACAGCAGTGCCGTCAGGGAGTCTAGTTATTTTGACAAGGTCTTTGGTACCTGCTGCCGACCCTCAGGCCGGAGGGTATGGCGACGGCGCGCACCAGGGAGCGTCGATATTTGCGTGGTGATCACCCATACCGTTAAGTTCAGGTCAGTGACCGACCCACGGAGGAATACGTGCCGCGCAAACTGCTATGTGGGGCACCACAACAACGTTTCACTAGGCAACGCCGATCAACTGCTGTTTGTGTATGAGAAATCGGTCGGAAACTTTCCTCGCGTCAGCACGTTGCAGGTGTCGCCACCGGCGCCAACCTTGTGTGAATGCTTTGAAAAGCTAATCAATTGCACATCACAGCATCTTCTTCCTGGCGGTTAAGTTTCGCGTCTTAAGCACGTCATCTTCGTGATGTACCAATTATAATGGCCAGGAATGTATAAATACATGCGGAATGCTTTTTTTTTTTTTTTTTTTTTTTTTTTTTTTTTTTTTTTTTTTTTTTGGTAACACAATGAAGTTCTTGTTTGATGTAAGGTACGTGTTTCAATAATAGTCTCATTATTTTGTCTTCATCATTCTACTACTACTACTACTTTTGTTTTATAAGACTATGGTTTCGTTTCGTGTGAGATACGTGCTTTTTAATAATAGTCCTATTATTTCTGTTATCTGAAATTATTTTGTTTTCAGTTCCCCCAACTGGGGGAGGGGGAGGTGGGCGGGCTGGCTGCAGCGTACAAGCTGCTCTTCAGCCAAGGGCTTAACACTAATTATTGCTAGCCATGTACATAGAAAAAGAAAAGGAGCCTATTTTCTTTGTCGATGATTGCAGTTACGCCCTCCCGGAGCTCTGAGGAATGTTTAGCAACTACTTTCTTTCGTAATAATAATGTTTGTGTTACTTGTGAGAAACGTGTTTTAGGTGATAATAGTCCTATGATTTTTTCTCCTGCGAAACATTCTACTACTATTACTAATACAGTTTCTTCCATGGAACCATTACGACTGTTCTGTCGCAGTGCTTCTACATCTACATACATACTCCGCAATTCACCGTAAGGTGAGTGGCGGAGGGTACACTGTACCACTACTAGGCATTTCCTTTCCTATTCCACTCCCAAATAGAACGAGGAAAAAAAGAATGCCAATATGCCTCCGTACGAGCCCTAATTTCTCTATCTTATCTTTGTGATCTTTACGCGAAATGTAAGTAGACGGCAGCAAGATCGTACTAGACTCAGCTTCAAATTCCGGCCCTCTAAATTTACTTAACAGAAATGCATGAAAAGAACGTCGTCTATCTTCCAGCGATCCCCAATTCAGTTGCCGGAGCATTTCCGTGACACTCGCGCATTGGTCGAACCTACCGGTAACAAATCTAGCTGCTCGCCTCTGAACCGCCTCTAAGTCTTCCTTCAAACCGATCTGCTGCGGGTCCCAAACACTTGAGCAATACTCAAGACGTGGTCGTACAAGTGTTTTATACGCGGTCTCCTTTACAGGTGAAGTACATCTTCCCAAAATTCTCCCAATAAACCGAAGTCGGCTGTCCCCCTTACTCACAACTGTCCTTACATGCTCGTTCCATTTCATATCGCTCTGCAATGTTACGCCTAGATATTTTAAAGACGCGACAGCATCAAGAAGCTCACTACTAATACTGTATTCGAACATTATGGGATTGTTTTTTCTACTCATGCGCATCACCTTACATTTTTCTACATTGAGAGCTAGCTGCCATTCTTCGCACCAACTAGAAATTTTGTCCACGTCATCCTGTATGCTATTACAGTCAGTTACAGACGACACCCTCCCATACACCACAGCAAACAGCCGCAAATTACAACTTCCTCTGTCCATCAGATCATTTATATAGACAGAAAATAATATCTGTCCTATCACACTCCCCTGGGGCACGCCTGACGATACACTCGTCTCTGATGAACACTCGCCGTCGAGAACAACGTACTGCGTTCTATTACTTAGGAAGTCTTCCAGCCATTCACAAATCTGTGAACCTATTCCATAAGCTCGTATCTTCGTTAGCAGTCTGCAGTGTGGCACCGTGTCGAACGCCTTTTTGAAGTCGAGAAAAACACAATCCGCCTGTTGCCCTTCGTCCATGGCTCGCAAGATGTCATGTGAGAAAAGGGCAAGCTGAGTTTCACATGAACGATGTTTCCTAAACCCGTGCTGATTCATGGAAAGAAGCTTTTCCGTTTCAAGGAAATTTACTATATTTACTATATATCCTTTGTAGAGTAGTTTCGCTCAGCCTCCAGAGAACGCAGCACTGTCGACAACCTCTTGAGACTACTCGAGAATTTCTCGAGAATTTGCCTAAGCGTCGCGCGTTTCTGGAGCGGGCTCACAGCCCATCCCTACGACATGCCCATCCGCCTCCAGTGGCGGGCGCTACAGAAGAGCGGCTGTAGTTTGCTTTTATAATTCAGATAGCCTGCGTCTCTGTATGAATCTATGAATATATTGTTTCTTATTTGTTGAATTTCTGGTTGTCCAGTCGGGTCACGTTGATTTTACTCCAAGATATTTCATCAAACCGACTGAGGTTTGCTGAAATATCGTGGAGTAAAAGCGACGTGACTTGGCCGGACTCCCGAGAACATTATAAATTATGAATAAGCTGGGAAAAGATCAAATCTAATATACTGTTTCGTGTTGTGTGTAAAACTCAAGAGTTTAGAGTTCATACAAAGGCACTTATTCACGACTGGAATAGAAAACGCCTGACTAGATGTAAAAGAAGACCTGAATGCTCTTATCTGGCCAAGATAAACAAATGAATAAGTAAGTAAATAAGGCGGCTTTCGGGGAATATATATTTATGGATACCCTAGTTGATGTGCTGGCTACTACGTAACTCGTGAATTCAGGGTTGCCCGCATTGGAGTGCCAGTTGGGACAGGTGCCCCTAAAGAGACTTCGTTTACGACTGAATAAGGAACTCAATATTTGAAATAACGAGAAAATTATCAACGCTGGATCTGCAAAACGTCGCTAAGATGAGGTAAAACTCATAAAATATACAATAATTTCCTCAACGTTTCTAAATCGCACGTATGGGGGAAGAGGTTTCTACCCTACTGTCATCAAAACCTATAGGCGCTCCTTTCTCAATCACAAGTGAAATTCTTAATTTCTGTTGTTGTCTGCCATACACAACGAGCTTTTATTAAAGCTAATTAGAGTAACATAATTTATCACAAGGTCTATAGTACATCAATGGACGTAAACTACAATCTCTTATAGTTTAATATCAGATACTTCTTAAAATTATCACAATTAGGTCTGTTAATCTTGTCTGAAATCTGAACTCTTTGTCGAAATAGAATTACGTAGTTTTCACGGGAGCAAATAAATAACTGACAGTACACCCGTTAATTTCAGCTGAAAATACCCAGAAAATTAATATTCCAAAAGCTTCATTTCTGATGGGCCCGCAGCTTACATTAATGTAGAAAATGACATTTTAAACTTTTTTTTCATTGAGTGCTGTACTTTTATTAAATAAACCTACAAATAAAATAAAAGAGCAGCACTCAATGAAATGAAAATTTAAAATGTTATTTGCTAAATTAATATTCGTTTTATCACTTTATTTATATTCACACCTGCCCAGTTAGATGGTGACTTAATCGTAAAGCTTACGTTTGAAACACATTTCCAAAACCCTAGGATATTTTTTCATACTTGAAATCAGTGCGTCTCTTAATCATTTACTCACAATTGTCCCCTAAAAGTCTCCTTTGCGGAACTTTCTTTCACTCTGTTAGTTTTCGCTGTTAGTTATGATACATCAAGTACTTAGGACGGATGCATTACTGATGTCTTAGCGGGCGGACTCCACAACACTCATTAGCATACATCACACATTTATCATCCTTCCGCAACTGCAGTACATTGCCTGATACGGCCGCTACCCTACGTCTAACACTGGAACTCATTCCAGATGCCCCACTCAACTCATGCGTCACCGGAACCAGCAACACATTACCCTATATGCATTCTGAAAGGCAGCAAAGCAGTTCCTGCTTTTTGGTACCGCAAGGCACTACAATTTCTGTGAGACAGTGTAATAGCATCTGTTCTCATCCTTAGCGATATTTTCAATTTTCCTCCGCATATTCATGTCTTTATTAATTTTTTTTTAATTTCTTCTGGTCCCTTGTACAAAATTATTATTTATTATTCTGTGACTTTTGCTATGGTTACTGCTGTTATTCCAGCTATCATTAATTTCGTGTGCGTGCATGCGCGCGCGTGCCCGGGTTCCTGTGTGTGTGTGTGTGTGTGTGTGTGTGTGTGTGTGTGTGTGTCTTTCCACCAGGGCCTGGGATCAATCTTGGATAAAAGATTCTTTCCCTTCACTGCGGCATCTTTATTTCTTTATTCGTTACAAAACAACTAAGGACTATGCTAATTAATTTTGCTTCACTTTAATACTGCTCCAGAATACATTTTTTTGGAAATCAGTTCGTTGCCTCTCCTCTGAGCATTTGATTCCAGATATTTCGTTGCTGTGGTCTTCCTGTAAACCTTTGAAATTATTGACTGCCGCTCTAAATTCATGTCTTGTATGTGGTCTCCTGATCAATATGCATTTCTTTCACATCTTCTTCCACAGAATCCATCCAGCCATATATTTGTTTTCCTATTTTGAGAGAATGAATGAAATTTCTTCGAGAGTCGACTTTCATTCCTTCTCTCTAGATCAGTTATTTTTTCGAATCTGCGACCCCCTTTTTAAAAAAAAAAACACCTATTTTGTATTTTGGCGACGCCTCTCCGAATATGTATGTGTGATTTTAAAGACAACGAATTTAATTTACTGCTGCTGCTACAACTTTCTTGTAGCCTTTACATTATAGGAGGAATTTGTGTATTTTTTCGGAGTGGAACACATTATCTTATTCTTAAATTAATTTAGACTAAAAAGCATTTGTTGCATAACGAATGTTTCGCTTTGCGTATAAGACTCATACTCGAATTATGCTCGTTATGCAAGATCCCCCTGTATAGTGCATTTATAGCGAAATAAATTTTTCTTTGCAATTACTTCTTATTTCATCTTGTTAAATTAGCCATCGATTGGTTTCTGAAAACAGTTTTCAGGAGTTTCGTTTATTCGCCATTATTCTGAGTTATTCAGATCTGGTTATTTCATTGTGCAACTACCTCCGATGGCGTCATCCCCCCACCCAAAAAAAAAATTAATAAATAAATAAATAAATAAAATAAAAAAACCTTTGTTACACCCTAGGGATCGAGACATACAGGTTGAAAGACGTTGTTCTAGATGATCACAGAATGCAACTCGTCTCTTCCTTATGTTAGCTGTAATTTTAGGACAAAATTCAATAAGTTCCTTATTTGATCTGGAGTCCTGTCGTTGAGACTAGTATTTTTCATAATATTCATCGTTTTTTTTTTTTTTTTTTTTTTTTTTTTTTAAGATCTTTAAAGCCATTTTGCACTCGCATAACGAAGTGCTTATGCACCATTGACTTCTACCGGTCCCACGACTGCGTTGCAATGTCTCAATTTAACATCATTATATAAACATTTCATTATATAGATTTCTAACCTCCATGTAAGCTCTTCTCATTTATTCATTTATATTTTTTTTCGCTTCATTTTTAAGGTTTATAGCTTCACCAAGATCTACATCTACATAGATACTCTGCACATCACATTCAAGTGCCTGGCAGAGGGTTTATTAACCACTTTCATAACTTTTATCTACCGTTCCATTCTCTAATAGCGCGCGGGAAGAAAGAACACCTAAATCGTTCCGTTTGCGATCTGATTTCTCTTATTTTATTGGGATGGTCATGTCTCCCTAAGTAGGTGGGTGCTAGCAAAATACTTTCACATTCAGAACTAAAAGTCGGTGATTGAAACTTCGCAAACAGATCACGCCGCAATGAATAACGTCTTTCTTTTAATGACTTCCACCCCAATTCGTGCAACATTTCCGTGACGCTTTCCCCCCCGTAACGTGATAGAAGAAAACGAGCTACCCTTCTCTGAACCTTCTCAATGTCTTCCGTCAACCCCACCTGGTGAGGGTCCCACAAGGGGCAACAGTACTCCAGGAGAGGACGCATAAGTGTGATGTAGCCAGTCTCTTTGGTGGAGATGGTGCATCTTCGAAGCGTTCTGCCGATGAAACGTAACCTTTGATTCGCCTTCCCCACAATATTTTCTATGTGTTGTTCGTAATTGTAACTCCTAGGTATTTGGTAGAATCTACGACCTTAAGGTTTGACTGATTTATGGCGTAATTGAAGTTCAGCGGATTTCTTTTAGTGGTCATGTGTATTACTTCACACTTTTCTTTATTTAGTGTCAATTGCCAGAAATTTTGTCTAAATCGCTTTGCAGTTGCTTTTGATCCTCTGTTGACTTCACTAACCGATAAACGACAGCATCATCCGCGAACAATCTAAGGAAGCTATTCAGATTGTCTCCTAAATCGTTTATAAACACGAGAAAGAGTATGGGACCTATAACGCTTCCCTGTGGACGAACTGTGTTCTTTCTGATAGGAAATCGTGAATCCAACCGCACAATTGGGGAGATCTTCCATAAGCACGCAATTTCATAAGAAGCCGCTTGTGGGGTACAGTGTCAAAAGCCTTCCTGAAATCCAGAAATATGGAATCGGTTTGACATCCCTTGTCGATGGCACTTCACACTTCATGTGAATAAAGGGCAAGCTGTGTTTCGCAAGAGTGATACTTTCTGAATCCGTGTTGACTACTGGTTAATAGGTCGTTCTCTTCGAGGTAGTTCATAATATTCGAACAAAGTATATGTTCCAAAATACTACTGACAATCGACGTCAATGAGATAGGCCTGTAATTTTGGGGATCACTCCTATTGCCTTTCATGAATATTGGACTAACTTGGGCAACTTTCCAGTCTTTGGGTACGGATCTTTCGCTGAGTGATCGGTTGTAAATGATAGCTAAGGACGGAGCTATTGCATCAGCATACTCTGAGAGGAATCTAGTTGGTATACAATCTGGCCCGGAAGATTTATTTTTGTTTAGTGACTTAAGTTGTTTTACTACTCCAGGAACATCTACTTCTAAGTTTCGCATGCTGTCAGCTGTTCTTGGATTGAATACTGGAGTGTTCACTTCGTCTTCTTTGGAAGAAGAATTTCGGAAAGCTGTGTTTAGTAATTCTGCCTTAGCAGTATTGTACCGGTAGTATTACCATTGCAAAAAATGTTCAAATGTTTGTACAGGTTATGGGACTTAACTACGGGGTCATCAGTCCCTAAACTTACAAACTACTTATGAACTACTTACGAACTAGGACGGCACAAATATCCATGCCCGAGGGGGGATTCGAACCCCCAACCGTAGTGGCCGTGCAGACCGTGACTGAAGCGCCTCAGTCCCCTCGGCCACCGCGGCCGGCATTACCATTGCTATCGCGCAGTGAAGGTATTGTGTTTTGCCGCTAGTGTAATTCACATATGACCAGAATTTCTTTGGATTTTCTGCAAGATTACGGGACAGAATTTCGTTGTGGTAACTACTATAGGCTTCTCGCATTGAAGTCCGCGCTAGGAAGCGAGTTTCAGTAAAAGATTGCCAGTCTTGTGGATTCTGTGTGTTTTTAAATTTTGCATGTGTTTTTCTTTGTTTCTGCAACAGTGATCTGGCCTGTTTTGTGTACCAAGGGGGGTCAGCCCCCTCTTTTATTAATTTATTTGGTATAAATCTCTCGATTGCTACTGATATTATGTCTTTGAAAGTAAGCCACAACTGATCTACACTCGCATTTTTAGTTTTGAAAGACTGGAGACTATCACTCAGAAAAGCGTGAAGCGAATTTTTATCTGCTTTATTGAATAGATACATTTTTCGTTTATTTTTGGTGCATTTGGGCATTTCGACATTCAGTCTCGCTACTACAACTCGATGTTCGCTAATCCCTGTATCTGTTTTGATGCTCTTTACTAGCTCAGGATTATTTGTTGCTAGGAGATCAAGGGTATTTTCGCAACCACTTACTATTCTAGTGGGTTCATGAACTAACTGTTCGAAGTAGTTTTCAGAAAAAGCATTCAGAACTAGTTCGGACGATGTTTTATATTTGCCGCCGGTTTTGAATACGCAATTATACCAACATATCGAGGGTAAATTAAAGTCGCCACCGATTATAACAGTATGCTTCGGATACCTATTTGAAATGTGATTCAATCTTTCTTTGAACATGTCGGCAACCGCATCGTCTGAGTCAGGGGGCCGATAAAAAGATCCAATTATTAACTTATTCCGGTTGTCAGGTATAACCGCTACCCAGACCAACTCACAGGAAGTATCTGATTCAATTTCGCTGCAGGATAGACCGTTAGTAACAGCAATAAACACACCACCCCCTTTTTTATATTCTATCCTTTCTGAAGACCATTTGGCCCTTTGGAAAAATTTCGGCCGAACTTATCTCAGGCGTCAGCCAGCTTTCAGAAGATAGACATAAAAAAGCCGCGGTGGAGTGGCCGAGCGTTCTAGGGCGCGTTGCTGCGGAGCGTGTGGTTGCTCGCCTTCGGAGGTTCGAGTCCTCCATCGGTCATAGGTTTTGTGTTGTCCGTAGCGTAAGTTAGTATACGTTTTTTTTTTTTTTTGCCCAAGAAAGAAGTTAAACAAAATTCTAAGAAAACATTTAAAAAAACTATGCCTGACCAAAGAAATAAGAATATATTGCAACCGTAAAAGGGAACTGTATCTAACGGCAAGAGGTAGTACTGATTCAGAAATTGTTCAGTATTATAAAAATTATTGTGCATTACTAAGAAAAGTTATCAAAAAGTCCAGAAGCATGTGTATCATGTCTGAGATCAGTACCTCTGATAATAAAACTATTTGGAATATTAGAATGATAAGTGTACTAAAAAGAACTAAGAAATGGAAAATATTTTCAATAATCATTTCTATATGTTGTGGAGAAAATAGGATCTAGATGTTCCTTGGAAGAGGCCAGGCTACTAATAGAAGGGGCCATACCTACACAGTTTGATACAATTGTATTTCCACCAACCTCTCCCCTTGAAATCAGTAAAATAATGAACTCACTGAAAAGTAAAAGCTTGTACGGAATTGATGGCATTTCCAGTCGGGTACTTAAAGCTTGTTCCCCACAGATCTTCACTATGTAGGGCTAAATCTGAGTTTGGCACAGAAAGGGGTAAATTATGCTGCCACAAAAGTCTTTGGTCACCTACTTAGTGGCATCAGAAGCCTGACAGATAGCCAACTAGCATTTAAAAATAAATTAAAAGAATTTCTGAATGACAATTCCTACTCATTGGTTGAGTTTTTAGATGTAAATTAGTAAATCAAAATGAAAAAAGAATTGTGTCCTGTAATATTTTGTGTAATGTAACGTCTTGTACAGACAACCTTCATTAACCTGACATGTTCCACGAAGTGTCGTATTCATTGTCTATGGAACAAGTATTAATCTAATCTAATAGTTCGATAGATTTATAAACATTTGACTATTTGAACACATCAAAAAATGTGTTGCCTCACATTGGTTCCAAGGTCTCCTGGACACTAACGTTGAATGCGCATACTGAATCAAGAACACTGTTCCCTATATTGTCCATAGATGTCGCTCAAACCACACAAAAATGTAAACAGCCACGCATGATCAGTGACAATGTGAGGAAGGAGGTAAGATGGCCGATCATCCCCAGTCATTTCAGCAGGAAGAAGTACATCGCTTGTGTTGACTTCAGCCATGCAATGTCTACAAGATCAGTTCTGAAGTTATATTGTATACGCATTGTGTCAGGCGGTACTCTCATCAAGGGACGTTTCCACACTTCTCGGTGTGAACCAAAGCCACGTTGTTGGGACGTGAACCAGGTACAGAGTTACGGGAACTATCAATGACTTGCTCTGGCCGCCCGAAGGCTATCACAGCAGCTGATATCCGCTACTTAACGATCCCGGAGGAACCCTGGAACGAACGCCACCGTGTTGAGTAAAGGTCGTCGTGTTCCGACTCAAACTATGCATAACATGCAACTTCAGTCTCGACAAACCTCCTGCCAGTCACTGAGACGGCATGAAGTAACAATGACGTCCGTGGCGAGGTGCAGCTCCGACACCTAAACACCATGCAGCGCGGTACAGATAGCTCCAACAGCATACTGGACTCCTCAGTCAGCATCAAGTCCTATTCACAGTTGAGACTCGCATCTCGCATTTTCTTCAACCAGACAATAATTGTCGGTGACATTTCTCGAGGCAGCCTGGTCACCTTCCAGCGAGTTTGTTTATTTTATTTATTTATTGCTGTGTGGCATTATTTGGGAGCTCAGTAAGTTACTGGTGGTCTTACAATATAATCAAACGGGTATACGGAACGGGGCCGACATCTCTCCGTCTAATGGCGTTACAATCCTGTGTGGGTCTTAGCCTCTTCAACAAGTTTTCTACATTCTGCCCTTTCCAGCGCAGTTCTTCGCGCCATCCTCTGATTCTGAGGGTTTTTATATCCTCTTCCACATCGTCTATCGATCGTTTTCGTGGTTGTCCTGTTTGGCTTCTTCCGGTTGGTCTCCATTCAAAGATCTTTCTAGTTGTTCTGCCAGTATCCATCCTGAGGACATGTCCAAGCCAGACTTTACTCATCCTTTTTACTATTCGCACGATGTCAGCTTCTTGTATGAGGTGATCCAGCTCAGCATTCCTCCTACATCTCCAGATACCGTTGTTATCCTGAACTGCCCCGTAAATTTTGCACAAAACTCTACGTTTGAATATCCTAAGTTGCTGCTCATCAGTGCTTGTTACCGTCCATGTCTCTCATCCGTATGTTACAACCGTCCTGATCAAAACATTATATACTTGCAGTTTCAGTTGCCTATTTACTATCCTAGAGGTAAACAGTTTCTTGAATGTGTGGAAGCATCTATTGCCACTTAAGATGCGCTGTTTTATTTCAGTTGACATGGAATTTGTCCTATTAATGTTAGAGCCCAAATAAAGTTCTGCACGTGTTCAAAATTGACCCCTGCTGCTGATAGTCTTGCCAGGTTGTTATTTTGTGCCGCGGTGGAGTAATCGAGTGGTCTAAGGCGCCTTGCTGTGGAGCGCGCGGCTGCTCGCCGTCGGAGGTCTGAGTCCTCCCAGGGGCATGGGTGTGTGTGTTGTCCTTAGGTTAGTTTACCTTAGTTTAAGTAGTTTGTAAGCTACGGACTGATGACCACGCAGTTTTGGTCCGATATATTTACAAACATTTTAAGGGTGTTTTTGTCCTGGAGAAATTCATGTACTTGGTTTTCTATTCATGTATAGAAAGGCCTCTGGCTTCCATGGCTTCTTTCAGTTCGCCTTTTTTGGCTAATAATTGCTACATCATCAGCATATGCACACATTTGGGTAGACTTTGTGCCATTGTACCTGATATTTGGAGCTTCCGAATGACTGCTTCAAGGGTCAGATGAAATAGCATTGTAGAGAGTGCATCCCCTTGTCTGACTCCTTTACTTATGAAATAAATCGCAATGGCTTCACTGTACTAGGTTGACCACTCCGCCACCGAGGACACGGGAATACAGTATTGTGGCTGCGAGCGTTACAGAACAAATAGGCTGTGGTAACAGGAAAGAGACAGCATGGCGAATGGAGAATTGGATGTGGCGGGAGACGTGCAGGGAAGAGTTATCTGCAGTCGGGCTGGTCACTGTGTCCTTGGTGGCGGAGTGGTCAACGCGTCTGCCTACTTAGCAGGAGATCCTGGGTTCGAATACCGGCCGGGCAAAATTTTCATTCGCCTCATTTTGGTATTCCATCTAAACCTAGTACAGTGAAGCCATAACTATCGCAAATTGCGATTTATTTCATTAAATATACTCTGTAACGTCGTCAAAAATATATCCTTTACTTATGCTAAACC
The DNA here is from genome assembly GCA_026315105.1 of Locusta migratoria. Classification (NCBI taxonomy): domain Eukaryota; kingdom Metazoa; phylum Arthropoda; class Insecta; order Orthoptera; family Acrididae; genus Locusta; species Locusta migratoria. The sequence goes on along the minus strand of CM048744.1, from coordinate 726,252,435 downwards.
ATTTGCTCAGTTCTCCATCCATCCTCCGACCATAATTCCAACCATATTGGCATTTCGGTGAGGGATTCGTGTTAATGAACGACTATTCTCGCGTTCATGGTACATGTCTTCTGATGATTAGAACGGCCAGCGTGTTCTCCAGACATGAACCTGGGATACATTGAAAAGGGCTGTTGCTAGACGCGACGAACCGCCGACCAATTCTGAGAGATCTGCGCCGAATTGCCATTGAAAAGTGGGAGAGTCTGGACCGACAGTCCCTTGATGGTCTAGTGGGCACTATGCCACGACGAATTCAGGCATGCGCCAGTGCAAAGGGGGCGTATTACCAGGTATAGGGGGTACTGGTGTATGTCTCATTCTGAAACACAGATACAGAATATCTAAATTAAATAATTTCCACACAGCTGCTGATACTTCATTCCACCTACAAATTATCTAAGATATTGTCGTACAATTTCACAATTTCTGTTTTCATGAGCAATAAAAAGAACTGACATCTTGTTTTAATATATTCCATTTTTTGTATAGGGTCATGAACTCTTTGAATCGTGGTAGTCCAACACTTTCTTTGATGTATTTTAAGTTTTTTGTTTTCGTGATAGAGCTATATTTAAACTGTTGGAGAATTTCTTTCGTTCATCATGTATTCCAGTTTTGTTCCGAATGTTATTTATAGACTAACTTTTTTTAACTGTTTCTTTATCAGTCCTACTCTTATTTGCATTCTCTAATTTTCATGTAGTATTACCAGAACATCTGCATATACCCACCAATCTACTGGCGTTGTATACGTACCTAGTTTAATGTAGTTGTGAACTTTTTCGCTCTCTTCAAATGTTCATATGTTTGTAGACCTAGGTAACCGAAGTGCGGAAGTCATCGGTCCCTAGACTTTCCAACTACTTAAGCTAAGGACAAGACATACACCCATGCCCGAGGGAGGACTCGGACCTCCGACAGGAGCGGCAACGCAGTACGTGACATGGCGCTGCTCTTTCTCCCTGCCTTAATTTTCCATTCCTGTACAACTTGAAGCACGGAGTTGAATAGTACTGTGGTAAACCATCTCCTTGTCCGACAACTGATATAACTTTGAATGTCGTAGAAAGCGTTTCACTTTAGATTCTCTGCACTTTAAGGTCTGTTTATTAACAGTGTTAGGTGTCTACCGAGAATTCTTTCAAGATTTGGAAGAGTGAGTATCTTTCACTGAATCATAGGCAATATTTATAGTTTAAGAATATTAATCTTATAGTTTCATATTCAGAGATAATTTATTATTGTATTTATTCTGAATATACGTCAAGTCAATCCTCTTCTGGCCTATGATTAGTCACTATTTAGCACTGAGATATTTTGGAAGAGAAATCCGCCAAATCCCTTAAGCAAGCTATATCTACATTTAAGTCTGCTGTCCATTTCCCACCTTACAGCACGATGTCACCGAGGTCGCTCCCCGCCTGAGATTCCTCTCTCTGGCTCTGTGTATGTGCGCGTGCGTATAGTCCTTAGCGTAAGTTAAAGTATTTTGTAAGTACAGGAAGCGATAACCTGAGTAGTTTGGTCCCATAGGCTTACAAACATTTGAACATTTTGGTAGTTCTGATGTCACTGCCCGTTCTCTCTTTCCTTGTTGCGTTAGCTAGCGGTGTCTGCGAAGAATGTTGATAAAACTCCGTTCTGACCCTACAGTTCGTCGAACATCTGTACACTTGTGATTACTAAATCACCCATTGACAAAACAACCTCTCTATCTCTTCATTAATCCAATCTTGTAAGAAATCGGTTTTGTGTTTTGTAAGCAATTTTTCCAGGAATGAGTTGGATTTCAAAATGTTCAAATGTTTGTAATTCTATGGGACCAAAACTACGTTTGTCATCAGTCCCTAGAGTTACAAACTACTTAAACTAACCTAAGACAACACACACGTCCATGCCCGAGGGAGGATTCGAACCTCCGACGCGGGAGGCCTCGCGATCCGCAACGTGGCGCTCCAGACTGTTTGATTTCCAGAATATTCAAATTCTTGTAAATCTGCCACGGTTATCAGTCCCTAGGCTTACAAACAAATAACTTATGATAAGGCCAACACACACATCCCTGCCCGAGGGAGGACTAGAACCTCCGACGGGGAGCAACCGCCCACTCCGCAACAAGGCGCCTTAGAGCGCTCGGCCAATCCACTGCGGCTACTGAATATTCTTACATTGTATATCAGCCTGGTATCAACTTTCCTTGCAGTTAGCTTTATGTGGTCATTCTGCCTTAGATTGCCCCCAGATACACTCCGCAATATCTTGCGGTTGTTGCTGTTTCCAGTCCTTTATCACAAACGCGCAATCCAACAGTAATGAATCGCTCTGCCCTTTTATGCGCATTACATTACCGTAATGGTCGGCTGTTCTAGTCCCTACACCAGTTATCGACCCTCTGCAGGTTTCCCTGCAGTGCGCTACAGTCGTCTAGAGGTGGGTAGTTCGTGAACGAACCGGTCCAAAGGAACGGTTCACTCCAGTAAGCAGTAGGGCCGCGCAACCACCAATACTCGTTTTAGCAACGGTCACGATCGGTGTTTATTCCTGGAATCCGCAGTTCACCGTTCCTTGGTGTGCTTCTTGCTTTTTTTTTTTTTTTTTTTTTTTTTTACTGCTACTCTAAAAGAACAATTTCCGTATTTCTTCCAAAAACAAAAAAATATACTTAGAGGTACTACATTAAGTGTGAGTGTTTTAGCTATACCCTATTTTGGTTCCTTTGCACACAAAAAAGTTGTGTGTAAGTTCCGTTCAATAGGATAGAGACAAGAGGTGCTTCTTCATTTGAAAGATCGTACGATAGTACAAAACAGTATTTTCTTTTTGTCTCAAACGAATAACTTAACTATTAATATCATATTAGAGCATTAACTTTAAGAACACAACCTATAAATATATTTTTAAGCAATTGAGACAAAAATGACGAGAAAAACACTTCATATTAAATAAAAAGTATACATTAAAGTTATCCATGCATATATTATAATTTAGTTTTTTCTATCACTTACTGTTTACACATTTATCAATCATAATTTAGAGCACTTCAGCAGCTATATAAAAGCAATATTTTACAAGACCAGAAGTCCTCTACCTTTCGACTCATGAAAAATTGGTTGTTGTTTTCTGCGGGGGAAAATATTCAAAGCAATGACCTGTGTTGCGTCGACAATCGTCAACCATTTGATAATAAATATCTTCCTTCTTTAATTTTTCAAGTTCAGTCGATCTCCCAATGTATATTAATATAGAACTTTTCACATTCTAAGTCGGAAGTCATTTTTTCTACATAAATCTCTTCGCACATAGATAGTATGTCTGTTTGATTACTACACACCCTCATATTATAAAATGAAACTATTAATGTTGGTTTGATAGATGGGTTACTACCGGTGTTTTCATGCTGATAATTCCCGTGTTCACTTTACTCCCCACCAGCCAAAATGCAACATCAAGGAGAGGAGATATCACGGCCAGATTCATTTAAGATTCATTGTACAAAGAAGTTAACATGATTGAAAAATACTGCCCCGTGAGAAGTGAGAAAACAGTAACATCGGTATTAAGTGTTGCTGACATTGGTGGCTGTAACCGCTGCTACAGGCGTCGGCATTGAATCGTAGAGGCTCTGGATGTGTTGCTGGGTGTAGCTGTCCACACTGCTTCCACGTGTTGACAAAGGTGATCCGATGCAGCAGCGGGTGGTGTATCCCACAGCAGTCGATCCGCAGTCATCGACCACACTTTTTCCGTAGGCAGGATATCAGGAAAACAGCGAGGCGAAGGCAGCAATACAGTCCGGTGTGTGAAGAAGACTTGAACGTTGCGTGACTCACGCGATCGCGCATACTCCTGCTGCAATGTGGGCGTCGGCAAGAGATGCAACACTGGCTGATCACATTGACTGATCGCCAGTGATGTTTTACATTGTTTAGTGTACGCTCTCATTTCCGAAGGTACTTCGCAATCCACCCAAAGTTGCGTGGCGAAGGGTACTCACAGGGGAACCTTCCCATCGTACCCCCTCAGATTTAAAGTTGGCACAGTGGATAGGTCTTAAAAAACTGAACACAGATCAATCGAGAAAACAGGAAGAATTTGTGTGGAACTATGAAACAATAAGCAAAATATAAAAACTGAGCAGTCCATGCGAAAGATAATTAAATTAATTAAATGTTTGTAATTCTATCGGACCAAACTGCGTGGTCATCAGTCCGTAGCTTACAAAACTACTTAAACCTAGGTAAACTAACCTAAGGACAACACACACACACCCATGCCCCACGGAGGACTCGAACCTCCACGGCGAGCAACCGCGCGCTCCGCAGCGAGACGCTTTAGACCACTTTTTTTTTTCCGGGACCTTTTTTTTTATGGTTGTCTTCACTGGTCGCCTCGACCCTTTTTCAAATTTATCTTTATTGAAACAAATTAGGGGAAAAGGAAAAAGGAGAAAGAATACAATGTAATCAAAACGAAGGAGCCCTTCAAGCATAAACAAAAGATTATCTGTGACTTCTTTGTAATGAAATTTATGACTCCGTCGGACCTGCACATCCTCACAAGACTGGCGATCGCTGTGATTAGCCGCACGAGAATAAAAACCGCACGGCTGCGAGTCATCATTAGATCATCCATACACGTCTTCTCGAAATTATTTGAGGATTACCGGTGTAATGATCCATCATAAACTGGTAATAGTACGTAAGTCAGCTTCTCCCTGCATGGATGATCCAGCTGCGAGGGGGGTCGCGGAATGCACTCTGGAGGAAGTTCGAAAAGTGTTGCTGGTACTTCGGGTTCTTGACAACTGCGCAGTGTCGTTCATTGATGTATTGCCAGAAATCGAGAACTGATTTATCACCATTTCCAAACAGGTAGTGGACAGCGAGACCGCTAATCCATGTCACTGTGTGGGTCTTCGCTCGTGGGAAATAGTCCTTATCGGGGAAGAGAAGCATTTCGGCAGTGATATTGTCAGGGGTTGTTCGTGTAAAGAAGGCCAACATCTGGCGGACCAAAAGCCAAACATTGCCTGCCTCGCCGCAGACAAGTCGATGGCCGTCGTCGTCTTGCACGCCACACGTGGCACATAATGGCGATGCTGCTAGGTGGATCCTGTGGAGGCGCGTTTGGCAGATCTGCTTCCCATTGACCGTGAGGTACCAGCTGGACTGGGCATCTGATGTAAGCGTAGGATCATGCACTGCTCGCCACACTGCTGTCCAGCGAACATGCGGATGTTTGCATTCAATCGCATTCGGCGGAAGTCTCGATTGCATCGCTGAGTACACCAGCCGAGCCGTCGACATACGTGGACGTGTAAGTGTGGTTCGAAGATAACTGTACTCTAGGAAGAGGTATCTCAAGTAGAAAAAGGGCGCTGGGACGGCGATCACCTGAACTGGTGCGATTAGCGAGCTTGGGGCAAGGGCCCTCATTAGTAGGCTGGAAAGGCAAGTCGGAGTACGTCGCCACATCTTGATATGAGTGCTTACAAAGAGGGCCGTCGCTCGATGCGGTACGTGACAGAGGTGAAGGCCTCCTTTGCTCCTTGGGAGGGTTAGGGATTCATAGCTGACCTTGAATAACATACCGTGGCTCACAAACGAGCCCAATGCCGCCAACATGCGCTTGGCCATCGTCGAAGGTATGGGGAACGTCTGTGCCACGTGTGGGATACGGGATGCGACATAAACATTAGCGTACTGGGTGCGTTGCAGCATGTTCAGGGCTCGAAGGCGGTGATCTACAAGTTCCACCCGGATCCGTCGTAGAAGACGCCTACTGTTGAGAGCCACAGATCGCCGCAAGTCGGCTGTGAAATCAATGCCCAAACATCTTATTGTGTCGTGGACCGGCAGGGGAGCGACGTCAGGCTGTCCGCATCCTATTGGCAGTGTGCGTGATTTGCGAATGTTAAGGATGCTGCCTGACGCAGCGCCGTAGGACTCCACCCACGCCAGCGCGTCTTGGACGTCGTTGTGGTTTCTCAAGAAGAGGACCAGATCGTCCGCATAGGCTGTGCAACTGAAGGTGTGGCCCTCATAGGTTATCCCCATGAGGCGTTGGCGGAGGCCACATAGGAGCGGTTCCATGGCAATAGCGTAGAGGATTGTTGACAGAGGGCATCCCTGTCGTACTGACCGTTGTACCGTGATCGGTGGTGTTAGTCGACCGTTGTATAGAATCCGCGATGTCGCACCTCGAAGCAGGCGCATCGTTATCTCCACGATGTTGTCTGGGAATCTCATATTCCGCATCACCGCAGCCAGATATGTGTGATCGACCCTGTCGAAGGCCTGACTGAAATCGAGGGAAGCTAAGACCCCTTCCATGTGCCGTGTCCGCGCTAGTGCGATCATGTCTCGGTATCGATTTAACGCAGTCCGTATGTTGTGATCGCCTCCTAAGGACACTTGATCGTGGGATATCACGTAGCAGGTGACCTTCCGGAGACGTGCTGCCAAGAGCCGCGTAAATATCTTCATGTCGCAATTCAGGAGTGATAGTGGACGGTAGTCTGTGAGGCGTGTTCCACCGTTCGGTTTGTGGACGGGAACAAGCAGTCCTTCAAGGTATTCATCAGGAATTTGTACTGTCGGCGTCATTAATTCGCGACATATGTCTATCCAGGCCGGTGTTAGCAGCTGGCGATAGGTCTTGTAAAACTCTAACGGGAGGCCGTCAGGTCCTGGTGACTTGTGTGGTGCGCCAGCCAATATTGCTGCAGTGACCTCTTCCTCAGTGACATCCTCAAGTAGACCCAATTGTTTATCCTGGGGTAGTACTCCGTATGTTAGGCGAGAGATTTCCTCTATCACTTCTGTTGAATGATACTGAGCTGCGTATAGTTGACGATAGTGAGTGTGGAGAGCAAGACCTATTTCACGTTGCGTTTCGATACAGCGACCATCATCTAAAGTTATACTCTGAATCAGGGCCCGCCTCCGTCGTCGTCGTTCAGCGAGGATATGGTACATTGACGGCCCTTCGTGGTCCATTCTGTCTATGGTGCGTGCACGAACAATTGTTCCCTCAAGGTGACGCTTCGTAAGTAATGTGATCTGCGCTTTCGCGTGATTCATTGCTTGCTGGCGGGCAGGCGAGTGCATCATTGTTGAACAATCACGTAGGCTGCGGTAATAAAAGTCCATTGTGTGTCGTCGCCATGCGGCTGCCTCCCTTGCATGTCCAATCAACGCTTTCCTCAAAGCAGGCTTGGCACATTTTACCCACCAAGAGATTGTTGTTGGGTAAGCTCTTTTCCGGCGTGTGCATTGTGTCCACGTGGCCTCCACGATCTCTCGGCATTCTGGCGAATGTAAGTGTGCAATGTTCAGCTTCCAGGGGCCCCGCCCATGCCACGTCTTCTGTCGGCGCATGGTAAGAGTGCATATATATGCTGCATGATTGGAGAAACTTACAGGCCATATTTCGGCGGCCTGTGTGCCCTGAACGAAGGGTCGCGAGAGATAGATGCGATCGATACGGCTGGATGAGTGGCTGGTGTAGTGTGTAAAACCCGGTCGATCGCCATGTATGTACTCCCACGTGTCCACTAGACGTAGGTTGGTGATGATGGCAGCGAGCGCCGCACATGGAACATGGTGTGGTAGTTGGTCCTTGGGCGCCTGGGTGGAATTGAAGTCTCCACCGATGATTAAGGCATCCTGACGACCCAAAAATAGGGGCGTGACGGTTTCAGCGAAGAAAGCAGTCCGTTCACGGCGACGACCAGATCCAGATGGTGCGTAGATGTTAATGATTCTGACGTCATGTAGGGTGAGTGCCATGCCTCTTGCATCAGGTGTGAAAGTGATGTCTTCTGCAATTAAGCCGTCACGGAGAAGGATTGCCACGCCGCTGCCTGTGTCAGAAGCGTGAGAGACATGAGTGGTATATCCATAAGGGCCGACGAACTCAGCAACATAGACCTCCTGAAGAAGGGCAATATCTATATCCGCCGCATTCAGCATCTCTTGTAACATCCTTAGTTTATGGTGCGCGCGAATAGTATTGATATTGATAGTGGCCAGTCTGTATTGTTGGGTCTCCTGGAAGAAGTCTGCTGCTCCAGCGGTGTCCGTTCGGGATGGAACAGACACAGCAGCCATCAAGTTGTCAGTTACTGTGTCGGAACTATGTCCGACAATACCATGGGGACATCCCCTTCATTTTCACCTTCGTCCAACGTTTCGTCCGCCCACGATCGCGGCAGTTCAGATGTAGTGTCCATCAAAGTATCGTCCGCTGTGCCCGCAGGTGGAGGTGGCACGGCAGGTGGGACACCTTCTGGGACTCTCCTGGGAGTGGGCGTCGTCGTCGCATCACCATTGTTGGAAGCGGTCGGGGGGTGAGATGTCGGCGCATTGACGTCTGACATCTGCGTGTCAGAAGACCTGCCGTCATCGGACAGGGAATCGTCTTCTTGTAGCCCCATTCGTTGTAAACAATCATCAGAGGGCAGACGATGTTTCTTCCGGCGCTTCCGAGGGTTCTTTTGTTTGCGGTTATGTTGTTCAGAGTCGGAAAGAGCGTGGGTGTCTGCCTCGTTCTTGTTTGTTGGAATGAAGGCAGAAGTTGGCACGACGTCAAGTGTCGGTTCCTTTGCATCTCCTTGCTCAGCGGAAAGGGGTTGCTGCATTTCTTCTTGCACTGCGTCTGGTTGGCATGGCGTCGAAGGTGTGAGAGTCATGTCTATGTTTGCGGTCGTTGTCGGTGGTTGGTTAGATTGACCTTGTAGATGATCGGCCGGTGGTGCGGCGGCTGCAGCATAAGTAACAGGGAGAACTGTGGACGGCGCAGAGAGGGCGTCGTCGTTGACAGGCGTTTGTACAGGTCGACGTAGGGGACATTGTTGGCGGACGTGTCCTTCCTGGCCGCAACCGGCACAGGTACGTGGCTGACCGTCGTACATGATGATGGCCCTGCATCCTCCTATATTCAGGTATGACGGTACGTGCTTCTTCAGTTCTATTTGTATTTGCCGTACACCGTTGAGGACCGGGTCTCAAACGTTTTCCATTTTTCGGCCGCGTGACCGATGACGTTTCCGTACGGGCGGAAGGCTGTCTTGACGATATCTTCTGGGACCTCAAACGGGAGTTCGAAGACCCTGATTGTACGCAGGCCGTAACCCACATGCTCGATCACGACGGCACCGATGTGGCCGTCAGGGTGTTTGAACTTGTGTCGTTCCGCGTGGCGGTTCACAATGTCGGTACACAGTTCTTCAGTGCGCACCTTCACATAGACAACATTTCCGGTAATGGAAAAGTGTATGCCGATTACATCTCGTGGATCGAGGTGCAGATCGTCTCTTATAAAGTTCTCAATTTCAAAAGGTCGTGGTCGTGCGTATTCTGCTTGGAAAGAGATCTTGATAGTCGTTCGGCGGTATGAGTGCGCCATGGCTCACTAGTACAGGGGACTCAATACACAATAGCGCGACGCGAAGTAAACAAGGAAAACGCGAACGCGTACCTCGCCAGGCGGTACGCTAGCGGACGTACTCGCGTCACGGCTGCCCGAGCCACACTGACCACTCGGCTACTCCACCGCGGCTGCGAAAGATAAGCAACGTTGAGCAGGTGGTGAACGTAGGAGAGCTGTGGTCCTCTGGCTAGTGCGAGGAGTTGCGGCGTCAGATGTCCTTAGTTGAAGCCTTCCTTCGAAAGGGAATTTTAATTTCTTTTATTTTCACAAAATTATTATCTGTTCGTCTGTTCATTGACGTCTCTGTATGCTGTAATCCGTTTAGTGTCCGTGTTTTGCGACCGCACCGCAGAACCGTGCGATTAGCAGACGAAAGCAAGTGCCTCTCCAATGGGAACCTAAAACATTTGATCGCAAGTGACAGGTCAAACGATTCCTCCGCAGGAAAACACGATACTGGTGACGGTATGAGTCATATAACATTAATGCTCTCTCCGCCGTGTACTGTAGTCGACTGACTTCGTGTGTTTAGATGTTTGTTTAGGCGTAGCGTCCACATACTATGGCGCAGTTACCTCGAATCGGACGGACGGACAGATAATAATTTTCTGAAATTGAAAAAATTAAAATTTTCGACTAGGGGAAGGCTCGAAACAACGTCCTCTTTCTTCGCAGCTCATCACGCTAACCACAGGACCACAGTGCTCCAGCTCTCACAATGTGCTCCACGATACTTATGGTTTGCATGGACTGCTCAGTTTATATTTCTTTTTCCTAGTTCCACATAACTTCTTTCTGTTTTCTCGATTGATCTGTGTTCAGTATTTCAAGACCTATCCTTGCGCCAACTTATAACTAAATCTGAAGGGACGCGATGGAGAGGTTCCCTTGTCAGTACCACAACCAGTAGTGGTACTTTCTTTCCTGTTCCACTCCTATATGGAACGAAGGAAAAATGATTGCTTGTATGCATCAGTAAGAGCTCTGATCTCGCTCATCTTTGTCGTCTTTTCGCGAAATGTAGGTTGGCGGCAGCTGAGTCGTTCTGCAGTGCTCCTCAAATTCCAGCCCTCTAACTTTCCTCAGCCGTGTTTCTCGAAAAAAACGTTGCCTTTCCTCCAGCGACTCCCATTTGAGTTCCCAAAGCATTTCAGTAACACTCACGCATTGATCGAATCTACCAGATACAAACCTAGCCGCCAGCCTCTGAACTGCTTCTATGTCTTCCTTAAACAGATCTGGTGAGGATCCCAAACACTTGAGCAATACTCAAGAAGGGGTCGTACAAGCGTTTTATATGCGGTCTCCTTCACAGACGAATCACACCTTCCCAAAACTCTTCCAATAAATCAAAGTCAACCACTCGCCTTCCCCAAGTCTGTCTTTATCTGCTATTTCATATCGCTGTGCAGCGTTGCAGCTAGATATTTAATTGACGCGACTTTGTCAAGCAACCCACTACTAATGCTGTGTTCAAACATTATGGGATTAATTCTCCTACTTATCAGCATCACCTTACATTTTTCTACATATAGCGCTTGTTGCCATTCCTCGCACCACCTACAAATTTGCTCCAAGTCATCCAGCATCCTACTACAGTCATTCAATGTCGACACCCCCTCGTACAGTACAGCATCACCAGCAAACAGCCGCAGATTGCAACTCACTCTGTCCGTCAAATCATTTGTATTGTTAGAAAATAATTGCGATGCTATCACACTTTCCTGGGCCACCCCTGACGATACCCTAGTCTCTGATGAACACTCGCCATCGAAGACAACGTACTGGATTCTATTTCTTAAGTAGTCTTCGATCCACTCACATATTTGAGCACGTGTCCCCTACGCTCATACCTTCGTTAGCAGTTTGTAGAGCGGTACCGTGTCAAATGCATTTTAAAAATAAAAAAAATGCAGTTTGCGTGTTCTCCTTTATCCATAGCACGCAAGATGTAATAAGAGAAAAAAGCAAGCTGGATTTCGGACGATCGATGCTTCCTAAATCCGTGCTGATACATATTCAGAAGCTTGAGGCGAATGAACGAATGACTGAATAGAGACATTTGATCCGCTTACCGATTTTACGTGCGACCATAAATTTTTCGGGTTCGGCAAGATCTTTAGCTAAAGTATGACGGTGGTAGTTATTGTATGCTTCGCGCATTGCTCTTTTTGTAGACTCGCGAATCTCTACCAACTTTTGTCTGATTTGATTTGCTTGACCTTCTTTGAAATGAGAGTGCAACTGCAATTGCTCTCTAGGCGTTTTTCGAATATTACTATTAAAGCATGGTGGGCCCTTCCCGTCGTTAATCCACATTGTCGGCACATAATTCTCCAGCGCTTTATTTACAATGCATTTAAATTTTGCCCATAATTCCTCTACATCCTCCGTACCAGAACTAAACGTCATCCATTCATTCCGTAAGTGTGACGCTAACAGTTGCTTATCTGCTCTTTCTAGCACAAACATTCTCCCTTTTCGTCACAGATGCTCCCCGTAACTGCGCACCATGGAGTTGGCTCTTTCGGAAGTCTCACAGATCACGCATTTCACCAGCCATTTGTGTCGACCATTGCAGAACAGATCGTATAATACAAGCAGTGGTGCCAACTTGCAACCAGATGTAGTGTATTGCAAAATGTTCGTATTATTGGTGCACAATCTGTACTTGTACGCGAAAGTGCGAGCTAAACCACCAGCAGATCAAAGGCCAAGCTGTTGTGCGTGAATCACCGAGACAAACACAGTTTCCAAAACGAAATCAACAGCACTGCGTAGTGGGTAGCGCAGCGCAGCTGTGGGGCTTAACTGCGGTTCAGATAGTCGCTCGCGGCTTCGCGCCGGGCTTAGAGCGCAGAGCTGGGTTTCCCGCTAATGCTGACTGTAGCTCCCACTTCCGGGTCATTGGCCGGCGGCCGCTCAAACGTTTCTGACGTCACATCGCTGCTCCGAACAGGTACGGAAATGTTGATAAGCTGCATCACCGGTCTACAAGTAAGCTATAATGGGGGAGACATCGAAGCGAGGTGTAAAAATTTCGATACTGCGCCCGCTCGTGATAGTAATTGTTAGAATAATTTTTAAAAAACATATTGGAGCGTAACAGCAACCTCGTTCCAATGAAGTTAAAATTAAAACGGCTGATTTAATGTTTTATTGCTTTACCGATTTTGATCTGTGAAGACCGTCCTCAGACGAAGACCACCATGGTGGCAGGTGGAACCGACAGCACAGACGTTGTTGTCAAGCCGGAGAATAGGAGAATGTTGTTGTTGTTATGGTCTTCAGTCCGGAGACTGGTTTGATGCAGCTCTCCACCCTACTCTATCCTGAGCAAGCCTTTTCATCTCCTCATAAGAACGACAACCCACATCCACTTGAATCTGCTTACTATACGCGTCTCTTGGTCTCCCTCTGCGATTTTTACCCCACACACTTCCCTCCAACGCTAAATTCACAATTCCTTGATGTCTAAGAATGTGTCCTACCAATCTATCCCTTCTTTTAGTCAAGGTATGCCAGAAATTTCTTTTCTCCCCAATTCGGTTCAGTACCTCCTCATTAGTTACGCGATCCACCCACCTAATCTTCAGCATTCTTCTGTAGCACCACATTTCAAAAGCCTCTATCCTCTTTCTGTCCACACTGCTTATCGTCCATGTTTCACTCCCATACAAGGCAACACTCCATACAAATGCCTTCAGAAAGGACTTCCTTAGGCTTAAATCAATATTCGATGTTAACAAATTTCTCTTTTTCAAAAACGCCTTTCTACCCATTGCCATTCTGCATTTTATATCATCTGTACTGCGACCATCATTTGTTATTTTACTGCCCAAGTAACAAAACTCATCTACCTCCTTTATTGTTTCGTTACCTAATCTAATTCCTTCAGCATCACCTGATTTTCTTACACTGCACTCCATTACCCTAGTTTTACTCTTGTTAATGTTCATCTTATATGCACCTTTCAGCACACTGTCCATTGCGTTCAATTGCTCATCCAGGTCCTTTGCTGTATCTGACAGAATCACTATGTCGTCGGCAAAACGCAATGTTTTTAATTCTTCACCCTGAACTTTAATTCCTTCTCCAAATTTCTCCTTGCTTTCCTTTATAGCTTGCTCAATGTACAAATTGAACAACATTGGGGAAAGGCTACAACCCTGTCTTACTCCCTTTCCAACCACTGCATCCCTTTCATGCCCTTCAACTCTGACAACCGCTGTCTGGTTTTTGTACAAGTTGTAAATAACCTTACGCTCCCTATATTTTACTCCTGCTTGCTTCAGAACTTGAAAGAGTTTATTCCAATCAACATTGTCAAAAGCCTTCTCCAAATCTACAAAAGCTAGAAATGTAGGTTTGCCTTTTCTTAATCTATCTTCTAGGATAAGCCGTAAAGTGAGTATTGCCTCCCGTGTTCCTACATTTCTCCTGAACCCAAACTGATCTTCCCCGAGGTCGGCTTCTACCAGCTTTTCCATCCTTCTGTATATAATTCGTGTTAATATTTTGCAACCATGACTTATCAAACTGATTGTTCTGTAGTTTTCACACCTGTCTGCACCCGCTTTCTTTGGAATGGGGATTATAACATTTTTCTTAAAGTCTGAGGGTACTTCACCTGTCTCATACATCTTACACACAATGTGAAACAATTTTGTCATGGCTGGTTCTCCCAGAGACTTCAGTAGCTCTGACGGGATATCATCTACCCCAGGGGCCTTGTTTCGACTTAGGTCTTTCAGTGCTCTGTCAAATTCATCTCTCAGTATAGTATCTCCTATTTCATCATCATCATCATCTACGTTCTCTTCCCTTCCTACAATAGTGTCTCGAAGTTCATTTCCTTTGTAGAGCCCCTCTATATACTCTTTCCACCTTTCAGCTTTCCCTTCTTTGCTGAGAACTGGTTTTCCATCAGTGTCCTTGATATTCATAGAGCTGTTTTTCTTATCTCCAAATGTTTCTTTTATTTTTCTGTAGGCTGTATCTATTTTTCCCCTATTTATACATTCTTCTACATCCTTGCATTTGCCTTCTAGCCAATCCTGCTTAGCCATTTTGCACTTCCTGTCAATCTCATTTCTTAGTCGTCTGTACTCCATTTTGCCTGTTTCATTTACTGCATTTTTATACTTTCTCCTTTCATCGATTAAATTTAGTATCTCCTGTGATATCCAAGGATTCTTTGTAGGTCTTGCCTTCCTACCTATTTTGTCCTCTGCCGCCTTCACTATTTCATCTCTCAATTTTACCCATTCCTCCTCAACTGTTTTATTTTCCCCTGTTTCTGTCAATTGTTGCCTGAAGCTCCCTCTGAAATTCTTAAGAACTTCAGGTTCCTTCAATTTATCTAGGTCCCATCGCCTTATTTTCTTACCTTTCTGTAGTTTCTTCAGTTTCAGCCTACAGTTCATAACCAACAAGTTATGGTCAGAGTCTATGTCTGCCCCTGGGTATGTCCTACACTTCAAAACCTGGTTCCGAAATCTATGTCTTACCATTATAAAATCTATCTGGTATCTCCCGGTGTCTCCTGGTCTCTTCCACGTATACAACCTTCTTTTGTGATTCTTAAACCAGGTGTTTGTTATAACTAAATTATGTTCCGTGCAAAATTCTACCAGGCGGCTTCCTCTTTCATTCCTTTTGCCCAGACCATATTCACCCACTATCTTCCCTTCCCTTCCTTGTCCTACTACCGAATTCCAGTCTCCCATAACAATTAAGTTTTCCTCTCCCTTAATTGTCTGAATAATTTCCTTTAGCTCCTCATATATTTCTTCGATCTCCTCATCATCGGCAGAGCTAGTTGGCATATAAACCTGTACTACTGTTGTCGGTGTTGGCTTCGTATCTATCTTGACAATGATAATGCGATCGCTGTGCTGGTCATAGTACCTTACCCGCATTCCTATTTTCTTATTCATTATCAGTCCTACTCCTGTGATACCCCCAACTGATTTTGTATTTATAATCCTGTACTCACCTGACCAGAAATCCTGTTCATCCTGCCACCGAACTTCACTAATCCCCACTATATCTAACTTCAACCTATCCATTTCCCTTTTTAAATTTTCTAATTTTCCTACTCGATTAAGGGATCTAACATTCCACGCTCCGACCCGTAGAATGCCAGTATTGTCTTTCCTGATGATCACATCCTCCTGAGTAGTCCCCGCCCGGAGATCCGAATGGGGGACTATTTTACCTCCGGAATATTTTACCCGAGAGGATGCCATCATCATATGTTCATACAGTAGAGCTGCATGTCCTCGGGAAAAATAACGGCTGTAGTTTCCCCTTGCTTTCAGCCGTTAGCAGTAGCTGTGTGGCAAAGCCACATTAGCTGATGTTACAAGGCCAGCTCAGTCAATCATCCAGACTGTTGCCCCTGTAACTACTGAAAAGGCTGCTGCCCCTCTTCAGGAACCACACGTTTGTCTGGCCTCTCCACAGATACCCCTCCGCTGTGGTTGCTCCTACGGTACGGCTATCTGTATCGTTGAGGCACGCAAGCCACCCCACCTCGGCAATGTCTGTGGTTCATGGGAGTGGAATAGGAGAATAAGAGGGTAAAATAAAGCTGCGGTGGAGTAGCCGAGCGGTCGCCGTGGCTCAGCGCGCCAGGTCAGGGGGCACAACGTCCTCTGTAATAAAAAAGCTGAGCCAAATGATCAAAGAACGACCAAGAACGAACTGAACCGACGACCGCAAAAGATAGATATACCTGGAAAAACATTTAAAAAAGATAAAATTGAAATATTATATATATATATATATATATATATATATATATATATATTAAAAATATTTAATAACCTGTCTAAAGCGCTTCGCTGCGGATCGCGCGGTTGCTCGCCGTCGGAGGTTCGAGTCCTCCCTCGGGCATGTGTGTGTGTGTGTGTGTGTGTGTGTGTGTGTTGTCCTTAGGTTAGTTTAACTAATTTTAAGTAGTTTGTAAGCTACGGCATGATGACCACGCAGTTTGGTCCGATAGATTTACAAACATTTGAACATTTTTGCTAAAATAAACGTTTTTGCTCTTTTACATTTAGATGGATGGCTGGAAGTTACATAAATTGTACATGGCAAAACTATGTTTACCGTTACAGTTTGAAATGGCAAGGACTAAGCAATTCACATTTTCGTGTTCTGTGTGCGTTTGTTGAACTTATGGGAATTAACTACGGGGTCATCAGTCCCTAAACTTACAAACTACTTATGAACTAGCTAATACTAAAGAGGGCACAAATATCCATGCCCGAGGGGGATTCGAACCCCCGACCGTAGTGGCCGTGCAGACCGTGACTGGCGCGCCGCAGTCCCCTCGGCCACCGCGGCCGGATTTCGTGTTCTATAGTAGATGATTTCATCTTCATCTTAAGATATGATCATTATTAAATATATCCGTGAGTGAGTCTTTTCGATTCTCGACACCCCTGTAGCGCATTTAACATCATCTGCATATCTCTTACAATTGGGCATTTTATTCTCGATATGGTTTGTTTAAAAAAAACTCTGAGGTCGACATGATTAACGACAAGACCAACGATAGTGCAGTTCACGTTTGTGTGGCCTGCTTCATTCACTGTCGCTGTCTGTCATCATGGTGGTCTTCGTCTGATGGTCTTTGTGAACAGAAACCAGTAATGCGATATAAATCTGCGATCTGGACTGTTTTAATTTTAAATTTATTAATTGTGAAACATAGCTACCTCTTAACTCAGATGAAGTGATGAGTGCTATCGACAACGGATCTGAAATAAATTCCATACTTCTATATCTCCAAAAGGCTTTTTTTACTCTGTACAGGCGGCTCTTAATCAAATTGCGTGCTTATGAAATATCGTCTCAGTTGTTCGATCGGATTCGTGACTTCCTCTCAGAAGGAAAACAGTACCTAATACTTGACGGAAAGTCATCGAGAAAAAGAGAAGTGATATCTGGCGTTCCACAGGGTACTGTTTAGGCCTCCTACAGTTCCCTATCTTTATAAACGAATTAGGAAACAATCTAGGCATCTCTTTTAGACTGTTCGCGGATATAGCTGTCGTTCATCGCTTGGTAAAGGCACCAGAAATTCAAAAGCGACTGCAAAACTGCAAAATATTTCGTGAGGAAGCTGGAATGAGGATTGACGGAACTGGCTCTCCACTTTGATGTCAGAGTTGTTTAACTCTTTCAGTCACACTTTTACAATAGGAACATAATTACCAATGTCTGTTCACACTTGTAAAATAGGAACATAATTATCAATGCCTGTTCATTGAAGCAACTGTTTCAACTGAAATCTCACAGACAATAGAGGAAACATTATATAGGATTCAGGCTTTCAAGGACTGAGATGGTCACTAACGGTAACCACCATGACTATTGCCATAAATAATACTAGGATGATTGTAAACATTATTTATTAGACGAATCATCATTACAAACGTACAAAACTAACAAAAACAAATTATTTTTTTATGAAAATCTGCAAAACATGTTTTACCTTTGCGTAAGCAAAGAGGCATTTTACATGTACTACACTGCCATACAGTACACACGGGAGATATTTTAGTGCTACAACTGCAGCATCTTCTTGATGTGCTTCTTTCAGGTTGATGGCTACTGGATTCTAGACGAATTTCTTGCGGCACTGTAGGTTTGTGGCGTTTTATAAATGCAGGTCCTGGAGATGAGGCCGCGGAATTACGGCTGCTGTTCATTGAATCCGGCCTGTGTTTGTCTCTGACATATGCTGGTGCCAGTAAGCCCCGATATACTTCTCTCCGGAAGTCTTTCAGAATCAGCTTGTCGAGGTCTGGGCGTGAAGAGGACTGCAGTTCTTTATCAATCAAAAAAGCATTGACAACGCAACAATCAAGATAGTGAAAGAAAATCCTATGCCAACACTTATGGGATTTTCTGTCAATAGCATAGCTTCCTTTGAGCTGATCAAATTTGTCGACAAAATTCATGTTAGCGTTGTAGTCGATGACGGCCTGAGGACAAGACACTTCAGTACTGCTGCCATCACGCTCTTTGCGTTTTACGTTTCCCACTTTCGTCGGATCATGGTAGTTTGACAGAATCAATACTGATCTCTTGTCTTTCCATTTCAGCAAACTTACGTTTGTGTCACCAACCCGGTAATCATGTTGACCTCTTTGTAAATGCTTGTCATCTTTTAGCGTTGGCAAGAACTTTCTATTTGCGTTCACGGTTCCACAAGCGAAAATCTGGTCCTCAAGTAGATTCACCTGCAAAGGGTAACTATTGAAATAATTGTCAAAATAAACCTTATGACTTATTTTTCAAGGTTTCGCAAAACGTCCTGACAACGTTTCCACCTAAGTTCGTTTCAACGTTACTACCCTGTTTGCCTGTGTAAATATAAAAATCTAGACAATAACCTGATTGTGCACACATCATCCACACCTTGTATCCGCGTTTCGTCGGCTTTCGTGGCATGTATTGTTTTAGGGAGTTTCTGCCTTTGAATGTGATCATGCTTTCATCGATTGCAACTCTCTCAGATCAGTAGCGTTTTTGAAAATTGTTGTGCAGTATGGCGAGTAGAGGTCTAATTGTATACAGTTTGTCGTAATTAGGGTCAGTTCGGTCGGGCATAACACTATTGTCATTGACATGTAAGTTATTCAAAAGCCAAGTGAACCTGTTGAAGCTCATGAACTTCGAAACATAGCTGTCATGCAAATCAGGCGCTGAAGACCAATAATCTCGGTAGCTCGGCAATTTTTTTATGCTCATCACCAAATTCAAGGCAATAAAAATATCAAGCTCTTCTGTTGTGATAGGTGTATATGGCTTTCCGGTTTGAGTAGCGTAAAGGTTAGTTTAGAAACATAAAAGGCCTTGTAAATGCTCAGTCCAAAGAAGGCGAAATAGTAAATGGCGGGTCACATTCTCCATGCTTAGAATTTGATCTGACACACCCACTCTTTCAGAAAACGCACCAGGCATATCCATTCTATAATCCTTCGTCCATTTTGGAGCAATCATAACCGGCATGTTTGCACGTACATTATTAGACTCTGTAGAATCAGGCGTCCGTTGTAACCGGCTAGACAAAGGGAACTCATCATCAGAATCATAACTGTAGTCAGGAGCAAGAACTTTGAACTCCACTCAAATCACCTGACACCATCGGATTTGTCTGATTTGCTGCTTCTTCTTAGTCATCGTCAAAGTTACAAATGCTCTCGTTACCTGAAGGGATGTCTTCAAACAAGCTTGAAAAGTCACAACAAGTATTGTCCAATCTCGTTCTCTACTAAGCGGCATACTGTCTTGACATACTGTCAATAATGTAAAAAATGACGTTACATTAACAAGCTAACCCGCTACCATAATGGTGGTTTGTAAGCAAACCACCACATTCCCTTTGTAACTACTCAGTGAAAACACAAAAGTAACAGTACCTGCATGCCAACACACATAAAATAGGTCTCTGAGAATACGTTCAATAAAATACATTACAGAAAACATGTTACGTACCCGTTGCATTGATGTTTTTATCAGACACTCGAGACAAGGTACGTTAGCGCTATATTCAATGCAACTGGTATGCACTGACATTCATGCAATGTACCCCGAATCTGTCATTTGTTTTGTAGCACAGTCCAAACGGACATACTAATTCAACAGTTTATCGCTAGATGGCGTGGAACAGAAGTACCGTGATCGACAAGAGGTGGTTAGTAACACTAACGACAAAGACTGAAAGAGTTAAACAGCAACATATTAGCCTTTTTTGTGCTGCGACAGGAGCATTTTTCAGCTGAAAATCTTATATTTTTGTTTTATAGGAAAGGAATTCGTTCTCAGATTTGTCATCAAGTATCATGATTAAAAATAAAGGATGGAGAGGCTTAAGTTATTCAAATGTGGTATCCTTCTGTCCTTGCACTGAATATTTCAAGCCGCGGCGGAGCGGCCGAGCGCATTGAGGCGCTATGCTCCGATGCGCGAGGCCATTCTCCGTCGGTGGTCCGAATCTCCGCTCGAGCATGGATGTTTGTGTTGTCTTTATTATAAGGTAGTTCATAAGTAGTTTGTAAGTTTAGGGATTGATGACCCCGCACTTAAGTCCCTTAAGCTTAACAAACATTTGAATATTTTAATCAGTTTGTTTTACGATAGCTTCGGCTCTAATTAAGGTATGTGGTTCTTTTTGACGTAACAAAACTCAGCGGATCAAGCTCTTTCATTTGCACTTTTAAACACTGGCATTGGTTAATTCTGAAGAAAGCTATGTGTGAACATTCAACTTTACTTCCACTTTTTCCTAAAATTAGATAAGTTTACCTTTGTTTTAGTAGTTTGTAAGCTACGGACTGATGACCACGGAGTTGAGTCGGATATATTTACAAATATTTGAACATTTTGAAAAAGATAATAGAAATTAGGGTTCGTACGGAGGTACATAGACATTCTTTTTTTCTTTCGTTCTATTTGAGAGTGGAATAGGAAAGGAATTGCCTAGTAGTGATACAGTGTACCCTCCGCCACGCACTTTATTGTGGATTGCGGAGTATATATGTACATGTAGAAGGCAAAGGTCCCAAGTTAGAGTTCTGGTTCCAGCACATAATTTTA
Organism: Locusta migratoria; assembly: GCA_026315105.1. Lineage (NCBI taxonomy): Eukaryota > Metazoa > Arthropoda > Insecta > Orthoptera > Acrididae > Locusta > Locusta migratoria. The sequence goes on along the minus strand of CM048744.1, from coordinate 726,231,345 downwards.
ATCTGCTAGGAAGTTTCATATCAGCGCACACTCCGCTGCAGAGTGAAAGTTTCATTCCCGATATAAGCATTTATCATTCTTTGGACGACAGTGACACATATTGGCTTATCATCTTTCATTATTGACTATATGAAAACCCGGCGCTACGCGGGTATCTATCCATTCCATCATCCTATCAGGTCATCTTCTCCTTACCCCTCTGTCAAACGCTTACTGCCGCACTGTCCGTTTCACCTGCATCTGTAGTAACTGTCAGCCTGTAGTTTCGTTTTCACGTAGCTAAATACTTATGGCGTCACTTCTGCGGAACAATGAGACACACACATGTAATTATAAACGGCCATAGAGTGGAATATTAGGGAACTGCAAGTGAAATGTTCTACGAATACAGTTAGTAGAGAAGACGTTGCAAATTAAAAACTTTTGCAGCTTATCATGCATCTCATTGTTTGTGACGTCTCACGTCCTGAACAGTGTGTCGTAGGTGGTTCTTAACCCTGCAGAAATTATTACCTCATGGTAAGGAACATGTGCACCAAATTTGGTTGAAATCGTTCCGGTGTTTTAGGAGAAGATATGTAACATTAACCTGTGACGCACCGGTTTTCGAGCATTCCATTGTGTATGACGTCACATCTAACTTGTGTTGTACGTGATCCTTACCCAAAGTGACCGTTCTATTGGTTTGAAGGTCAAATGTTCAAAATCACAATCTTAGCAAAACTGTGTATTTTGTTTAACTCTATAAGTAAAGTACCTTCGCCATGCACGACTTGAAATTTTATACAGACAGTGATACCTATCTAGCTTTGAAGGTTAACTGTGCAAAATTCCATCAATATCGTAAAATTGTAGATTTTATAGAGGTCCGTAAGTAAAGTACTCTCCGTCGTCGGAGGTTCAAGTCCTTCCTCAGGCATGGGTGTGCCTATTGTCCTTAGCGTAAGTTAGTCTAAGTAGATTCAAAAAATGATGAAATGTTTGTAAAGCTTATAGGACTTAGGCTAGTCCCTAAAATTACACTACTTATGAACTAGCTTATACTGAAGACTGTACAAGCATCCATGCCCGAGGGGGGATTCGAACCCCCGACGGGGAACAATCTCGCGCATCGTAGCATAGCGCCTCAATGCGCTCGGCCGCTCCGCCGCGGCTAGATTTAAAGACATTTGAATCTGAAAGTATTCTCCGCCATACGCCATACGCGTCATGTCTTCGAAACAATGTGTCGTAGCTGGTTCATATCCCTATAGCAATTGTTACCTCATGGTAAGAAATATGTGCACCAAATTTGGTTGAAATAGGTCCAGTGGGTTTAGGAAGAGATGTGCAACATTGTGGCATGTTGCAGCAGTTCTCCGCGCATCTCATTGTTTATGACGTCATATCTCCTGAACTCTGTGTTGTGTGTAATTCTTACACTCGCTGCGACCTTCCTTTGGGTTCTAAGGTCGTGTATGAATAATTTCATCAAGATTAGAACGAAAGGGTAGATTTGTTTGCAATACAAACACATGGACACTATACATAGATATTTCGAGATTATTCTCATCATAATGGCGGTCTAAGTCTTTCCGAATAAGGAATCACGCCTTCACGACGCTATCAAGCGCCTGAGCCCGTCACACGGTGAGACGACACACGCTGAGAACAGGGACACGCTATGAAACAACTGATTGTGCCGCTACTGTGCTCCGACTGTTGACAGCGCCACCGAGTGCAGCCGTGTGATATTGGAAGCACTGTTCGACGGCGCTAGCCCAGTCTATTATCGATCGCCTCAAAAGCGGGCTGACGCCCATTTAAACCAATGCTTCGCCAGCGGAAGCTGCACCGAGAAGCGCGATTCCATTTATTACCCTCATGGGCCCAGAAGAGGGCGTCAGTGTAGTGATTGCCATTGGAAATTCAAAACTATCATTTATGGCTTACAGGGCTAACAATTTGGACAGAATCGCTACGTTTCTGAAGTCTAAACGTTAGTGTTCTGACCAGTCTTTTAGGTCTTAACAACTTTATCATCCAACAACACGCTCTTCTACCTGCCACGAAACTACGGTTGTTCGACTGGTGCATTGGCCATAGCATTCTCCAATTATATATCATCCATTTTTCTCATGGGTTGTCGAGAGACACGCCTTCACTCGCCAGTCACTACTGTTGCTGAGCTCTGACATTCAATTAAATCACAACAGGATGGCGATGTGTGATTACGGAACACAATTCCTACCGCCAGACAGCATCAGACGACCGTCAAACAAAAGTTAAACGCTGTTTGAAATAATCGGAACCTCAAGAAAGTATTCCTATGTCATGCTTGCTTAAAAAAATAAACTAGTAGAGGTAGTTATAAGAACAGACGGGCATGGCTGTCTCACCACAGGAATATCAAAGATCAGCGAGTCATTCTATAACACTCTACACCCTCCCATCTAAAAGTTTCGGTCAGAGTCCAGACGCCTGCCTCCCAAAACTTTAAAACTTTGGACACACTCGACTCATCATCAGCTAAAATAGAGGGCATATCACCACAAGATTAGCTTCTACCTTCTGCAGTACAATATAAAACTTAATGGGCAGTGACATCCAAAGTCAGTGCAACTACATGCTCCTCTAGTTTGGAACCACTGTTGCTGCCGTGGGTTCCAATCCCCCCTCGGGCATGGATGTTTGTGCCGTATTTAGTATCAGGTAGTTCATAAGTAGTTTGTAAGTTTAGGGACTGATGGCCCCATAGTTGGGTCCCATAAGCTCTACAAACATTGAACATTTTGCCGTGGGTGACACTGAGTAACTATCTTCACACACTGAACACCTCGAAACCAATACAGATTTAATCGTACTAGTATTGCCTATGGTCGAAATTCGCCCAGTTGTGTTTGCAAAGTCATGAAAATGAAAAAAATTAATGTAATTGGAATTTACTGAGCACTGAAAATTTATAGGTTTTATGTGAAAGCTATGAGAACAGGTGAAAGAAAGGGCAAATAGGAAACATGAGAGAATGAAAGACATAAATGACGGAATTAATTGCTTTATTTCACAATTTAGCATTATAAAACTTCCTTAAGAACAACATTTGTCGTAAAAATAAAAATAAAATGTTCAAATGTTTATAATCCTATGGGACCAAACTACTTTGGTCATCAGTCCCTAGTCTTACAAACTACTTAAACTAAGTTAAACTAACCTAAGAACAACACACACATCCATACCCGAGGGAGGATTGGAACCTACGACGCGGGAGGCCGCGCGTCGTTAAAATCCTTTCATCATTCACTTGAAATGTACCGGTATTATTTAAAACAATTGCACTTTCAACACATTTATTGAAATTATTGTAATGAATCTGAATATATTAATACCGCGTTCATAAAATGAATTGTTTAATTATATTTAAAAACTATATTACAAAGTGAAGAACTGAACATTACGAAGAATTTTAAAAAAATGGAAATCAGTGGGGATCGAACCTGGGACCTTAACAAGGGAAATCCAAGCGCTAAGCGACCTTTTTTTAGCGACTGAGCTAACTTACATCTTTAACAAGATATCACCTACAGCGGCTTGTAATACCGTGGCAAAACGTATGGATAATTTGGAGTATCATCCTAAAATTTCTTTTTCTTTTTACGACTCTTAATGGCTACGTGCACACGTAATTTTTATATTAGCAACATCTATAACAAACCACATTTCGAATAATGTACGTTTCATTGGCCTTCTTATATGATAAATATTAAAAATCTGTACCCTCAGTTTCGTGTTGGCGTAATTATAAACAATGATATTCTTCCTGTTATTTATTGAAAATTTTTGCAACATTCACTAAAAAAACCGAACGGAATTAGGCTATATATTTTTCCAATCGCAAAATTACATAGTTCATGTTTCTGCGTATATGTGCACATAATGCTCTCACCAAAAACGCAACAGTTCAGGTGTCTGTAGACTACTATTGTGGACCATAATGAACCGTAAATAGCATTTCCAAATTTATTTGATAAATAACACTTTGTCCAAAGATCACACGGTTGAAAATTAGCCCTTGTGAAGTGAGGAAGATAATGAAATCAGTCTTGATGTGTTGTTGGAGTACAGGCGGTCAGTGCTGTTTATCTGGTCTATCAGTCGTTCCGCAATCATCGACCACAATCATCGATAGGTGACAGATCGGGAGAACAGGGAGACCAATGCAACAAGCCATCCGATGGACGGAGCAAATGGTTGGCCCATTTTGGTGGAATATGGCAGTCGGTAAGCACCAAAGATATGGAAAAACAACACGCTACAACATTTCAAGAGATACAAGGCTGGCTGGTTAGTGTACCGGCAGGATGGGCCATTGGCGAGGAGAGTGGGAAGAGCGCGGGTGGAATCCAACACCGGCCCATAGCGTTACGGTGAGTGTAGAACCAGTACTGCGGCGCATAACGCAACAGTTGAACAGTCTCTAGCACAGTGTCTCTAGACTCCAATCCGACCACCGTGGTGCTGACGACAGAATCAGAATTTGTCAGTAAAAGTCGTTCCGATCCCAATTCTGCCTGCAGCATCACAATGCTCGGCTTGTTTCCGAAATTCCTTCACGAAAGAAGACGAAACAAATACTCCAGAATTCGTTTCAAGAACAGCTGCCAGTGCGCGAATTTTGACGGGATACCCTTGGTGCATTAAAGCAACTTAAATCACTTAACAAAAGTGAGTCTCCTGGTCCAGATTGTACACCAATTAGGTTCCTTCCCGAATATGCTGATGCAATAGTCCGATACCTAGTTACCAAATACAACCGCTCGCTCAGCGAACTCCCCGTACACAAACAATGGAATATTTCACAGGTCACTCCACTATTCAAGAAAGGCAATAGGAGTGATCCGCAAAATTGCAGGCCTATATCATTAACGTCGGTTTGCAGCAGGATGTTATTACATATATTTTCCTCAAATATTGACCCATAGTCAACGCGGATTCAGAAAGTATCATTATTGTGAAACCAAGCTAGCCTTTGACTCATGATGAGTGCTATCGACAAGGGATGTGAAATAGATTCCGTATTTATAGATTTCCGGAAGGCTTTTGACAGTGTACCTCACATGCGCCTTCTAACGAGAATGCGTGCTTATGGAATATCGCCACAGTCGTGCGATTGGGTTCGTGATTTCGTGTTAGAAAGGACACACTACGTTTTAATATTCGTCGAGTAAAACATAAGTGATATCTGGCGCTCCCCACGGAAGTGTTATATGACCCTTACTATTCTTATTTTTATAAACGACTAGCAGAAAACCCGGCGTTGCCCGGGTATTTATTTATTTCTGCCTGGAGTTAGTACTTCTTCTACCCTTCTCTCTCTGTCCATCTTTTTTCTAAAAATATGTTATCTTTATCGGAGAACATATAAGAAATAACGGTCTTGGATAATGTACAAAATTATAAGCGCATTATTCAAACAAAGAAAGATAGAAGTCGAAACACAAATGACATAAAATTCGCACGATCTCATATTTATTCAATTATATGTGGTACAATTGCATAATTTTCAGGTATTTATTTATTTGTATATGTGCTGCATGTCTGTAAAATTTCTTGGGAATACAATTGGTGTTAAAGAAGTAATAGATTACTACTTGGTGCGTGATAGGGCGGTTTTCTATGAACGTTACTGTTTTATGTGCTCATACCTCATGAACTACAGGTCGCACCGTGCTACAATTTCGGAGGCACATTCAACGATATGTGTGTACATTGCCTATAAAAAGCGATTCGATGAACCCTCTGCCATGCACTTCAGTATGACTTTTTAGAGTACTTATGTTGTTGTAGATGTAATCTAGAGAGACTCTGGAACTTTTAAGGGATTACTAAACCCACGAAATAATAATGAACGACCAAATAGGGATGTTACATTCATCATTTTATTTTTAAATATATTCTGTCGAGGTGTTCTTCTGGGCACGGGTCGGCGGCGCTTTTTTGGGGTGGCCTGAGATTATTACAGGTGCATCAAACAGATTTTGTCGTACTGCGTCCCGAGGAGCACCGAGAACAAAGAAGAGAATATCAATTAATATATAGACACACTTTGTAAATAAGAGACGATTAAGCAGCCTGATATTGTCTTGGTATAAGACAGACGTGTAACGATTGTTTTAAGAACTATAATAAGTAACTTAAATGACTTAAGATTAACTGTGTTACTGAGTCAGTATTATTTAATAACTCAGTAAACAAAGTCATGTATAAGTGAGTTTCCGTACGAGAGCGCAGGGTCCAGTGCAGCAATAAGTTTTCTTGCATTGTCGAGTAATTAGTAAAAATTCACCATTTTGTACGAACGTTGGCGAACTGTTGAATTGTGAATCGCCATGATGACCGTGCATCCAGTACTATGGTTTGATTCCACTTCCGCATTGCCCTCTACGCCATGACAGCAGCGGCGAGCATAATTTCTCTGACGTGGTGCGAGATGTTGTCGTCTCATAGCTTTGGAACTTGCTGACGTCCACGTTGCAACAGGATAACGAGCGAACACATGCTAGTAGCAATGTTCGAGAGATAGCCATCTCCTATCGGATTGTACTGCTGCCAAAGCACCCCTGTTAATTCAATTTCACGCCTGTCGAACACGTCTGGCGGACGAGTGCGAGACGAATGGCCGGGTTACACCAGCCGCCGCTTCATCAGAATAACTTGGGCAGTATGTGAAAGTAACACGGACTGATATACCCTTAAAGCACATCCAGAGCCTCCTCGATTGATTCAGAAACTTCACGATTATAGCCAGCAATGGCGACAAGACTCGATACTGATATCATCATCATCATCCTCAGTTCACATACGCTGTATTTTCAATCGTGTGATTTTGGTACAACGTGTTACCGCCCAAATAAATTTGGCTCTGATACCTCCTGTCGTTTTGGCGCTGGTGTTAAATGACCAGCAGTGTATACATAACCGGCGCTGGCATGTTTTCGATTAACAGAAATCGATACTATTTGAACGACCACTATCGAATTTCCTATACGAATGCTCGATATTCATTTTTTGTCAGTAAGAAGAAAACACTGTCTATATCGCTAACATTGTATTTATAACGTCCTTTGTTGCATCTGTCATCGTCAGATCAAAAAACACGTGAACTTGTAAAATTCAGAGGTTTTTAGATCTGATGATGGCAGAATACAATTTTAGCAAACTAGTCGGTTTTTTTTGTTTTTTGTTGTTTCAGGCCACTATCAAAGTTGGCACATCTAAGTACTTTTCATGATAAAGGTTTTTATACCCCGCCAGCCACCAAATGCTGCATGGCGGAGGTTACCTTGTAGTGTACTTCCACACAGTTTGAATGATTGCTATGAAAGATGGGATAGCTACGTAAATCTGCACAAAGAAGGTTTTCGATAGACCTTAAGCCAACATACGCTGCATAACAGAGGATCCAAATATGGAAAAAAAGTTGGGGAAACAAATATGTACTTGTATAATAAAAAGTGGATCTAGATAGAGGAGGAAGAGAGAGAGAGAGAGAGAGAGAGAGAGAGAGAGAGAGAGAGAAATGTTCAAATGTTTGTAAAGTCTATGGGACTTAAGTACGGGGTCATCAGCCCCTAAACTTACAAACCACTTATGAACTACTTACGAACTAGGACGGCACACTTATCCATGCCCGAGGGGGGATTCGAACCCCCGACCGTAGTGGCTGTGCAGACCGTGACTGAAGCGCCTCAGTCTCCTCGGCCACCGCGGCCGGCGAATAAATAAATATCCGCGTAACACTGCGTTTTTAGATAGTATTGTATACGCACAGTAACATTTCATTACTGTTTATCCTTCCTTTTTTTGAAAGTTTAATCAGATATTTATTGCATTCTACTTTTCTAGTACTGTTTCAGTGGTCGGTAGTGCATTTGTAGGTTAGTGGTAGTCGATAGTCGTATGGCACGAAAGACAGAAAACCCTCAAAGGGCAGTTTCGGGGTACTTATAAATGGTGGAAAAATCGAAATTGTTTATGACTTTATTACATTATGTAGTTTTTCCTGATATATTGACATATACATTATAGGGAACTTTCTGTTTCCAGCGATTATACGTATGATACATTGTCTATCTTGGTAATAGTGCAAGTTTCTAGTCTCTTTACATGATTATCTGAATACAAATGAAAGTATCATCCATTGCGTATGGGAAAGATTACCCAGGAATGTTTTTGTAGGAATAAATACATTGAAATTTGGTGTACTAGATGCAGTGATATGTTTCAATGATGGAGTGACAGGAAGGATGGAAGTCCTGAGAAATTTAATCATAAAATGTGTCTCCAATATGGAAGACCAATTGCTTGCGTGTGATAGATAACCTGTGCATGAAGCTGAAAGATTCTGTCTTCAAGTTACCAGAGATGCACGAAGTGCTAAAAGCATTGCCAGAGGAGGCTTGAATATGATGAAGTGCTGTAGGATGAAGACTGCTTCAGAAATGTGTTGAGGCACAGATTAATTTGACTCATATCTTCATTCGCAATTTCCCGCAAGCTGTATTTTTCAGCATTCACGTACAAATATTTCCTAAAGTGTATCTTTTTTCTGTAACTAGTAATAGTCCTTAATGTATATACCTAAGCTTTATAGCAGAATCAACTAAATTATAGAAAAAATAACATTTTTATTAGGAGAAAAAATATATAAAAATTAAAATGTGAGATTTGATATTTTTTACCCTTGTAATATAGATAATAGGTGGAATTAAATAGGTATAGTAGATGAGCCATCATGTCATACACATCTGCAACAAATTTTGTCTCCTATAAATATATAAAATAGGATTAAATGGTACCTCAAATTGAGGAAGTATTTTGGGGAAAAAATTGCATTTTTAATAACCCTAAGCAGTTTCAAAAATATTCAAAATACTTCTCATTTGTTTAAAAAGTGTGCTGCGTCCCTTGATATTAAAAAAGTGTAAATCATATACATTATAAATAATGCCTGAAAGAAATAGATGTTGATTTTTACATAATATTCAGCCGGAAAAGTAACCTGAATCCTTCAGCCACCTAATTGGAAAGGTTTTTCCGTATCCTTCGCACTCACAGGCACCTCTCGTTCGAGAAGCGTAACAGCCACACGTTGAAGTGCCTATTTTAAGTGTAGGTGACTAATGTATGTGTTCGTGTTGGAGATGATAGGGGAAGAGAGATGGTGAAACTCTGTGACGGCAGATATCCTACTCTTCTCGAACAGCAAAAAGCGGTCCGTCTATCTTAGGCCCATTGCTTTTTCGCATCCTGAAGGAACGCCTGAGCATACGAAAAATTCCATCAGAATGGGTTCCAAAAATGTTCAAATGTGTGTAGAGCTTATGGGACGTAACGACGGGGTCATCAGTCCTTAAACTTACAAACTACTTATGAACTAGCTTATACTAAAGACGGCACAAACATCCATGCCCGAGAGGGCTTTCGAACCCCCGACCGCAGCGGCCGTGCAGACCGTGACTGGCACGCCGCAGACCGCTTGGTCGGCAGAATGGGTTCCGTATGAATTGACAGAAATGCAGAAATGGGTGCGTTACGACGCTGCTAGACCCACTAGGAGCGCTATGAGTACGAAGAGAGGCTTTCTTTCGCAGTAACACTGGATGAGATATGGGCCACATCGCACGAGTCAAAAATGAAACGCCAATCCAACGAATGGCGTCATTATGGGTAGCCGCGAAAGTCGAAAGTGCGCACAGCCCAAGTATGGTGAAAGTTATGTACGACTGTGATGGCGTTATCCTAAAGCATTACGTTTCTCCACGGCAGACCGTCAATGCACACTATTACTGTTCGTTTTTGGAGCATCACCTGCGACCAGCCGCAACACTTTCTGCGCAGTCCTGCCAACATTTTGCCCGACAATGCGCGGGCGTGTACAGGGAAAGCTTTGATTGCTCTGTTTGGTCGATGAGACAGGGAAGTCCTTGTGACTTTTAGTTGATTCCGAAGATGAAGGAACCACTTCGTGGCATTCACTTCAGAACTTTTCCAGATATTCGTCAGGCAGTAGACCACTTCATTCGCGCCATCAACAGAACCGGCTCTGCGAACGACATTCTACGCCTTCCACAACGCTGTCAACGGGTTCTGCACAACGCTGATGTCCACTTTGAACGGCAGTAGCAAGTGCAAAGGTATAATGCTTTTCTATCGGTTGCTAATAAATAGTTGGTACTATTTAAGTTCTAACCCTTGCACTTGGGTATTCCTTTCAGTGGTGTGTAAGCTCGTGTGGCTGGGCTGGCGTACAGGGCCTAGAGCAACCGCATTGTAATCAGGAGGTCCTGGGTTCGAGTCCGAGCCCCGGCAAAAATTTTCTTTATTTTTATGATTAGAATTGCTAATACCACCTGTGACTAAAAAAATCGCACTGGCGTGTTTTACGGTCCTCTTTAGATTTGTAGTTTTATAAGTTTTTGCAAACATTTTGGACCAAAATAATAATCTAAATAATAAAAAATTAATAAGAGTGTTGAAACCCTTGTAAGAAAAAAAAAAGGTTAGGTACTGGCGGGTTCCTAGCCACTGACCTTCAGCGTCACAGTCCAACGCATTGCCCACTACGCTACAACTAATAGTTTGGAATTGCGTTCTTTAATCTCATACTATTGATGACCGTTGTTAACTGATACTAATATGGCATTTGTAGACACTAGAGTATCATTTGTCGTACGAAGAACTTCGTCTTTTTGTTAATTCTTCAGTGCGCCATTGCTTTGAAATGACAACGTGTAAGATACAATAAGAAAATCATCAAATACGCAACGCTATATGGCGTATGCCAGAGACACTTCTGGGCGAAGAATGTCACGTGACATCTGCGAACGGCTGCTTTTCATTAATTTAATAGAGGGTGTCAAAACTCCGTTATTTTTGCAAATATCAAACGACACGAGATATGAAAAAAACATAAGGGAAGAAAGTTGTAGAGAGTTTTCTCCACTACAAATTCGTATATTCAATTTTCGCGTCAGATTAATGGTTTATTTGCAATTAAAATTATATTAAAAACGGCTTTTTTTGTATTACTAACGTATTTCTTGACCGAAATATTTGAAAAAGCGAGGTTCTGGTCTCTGGTAGCCAACGATTATGTCTGATAAATTTGGTGCCGATCGGTTGAACGGTTCGACCTAAAACGTGGGAACACGTTACAGCCAGACAGAAATCGTCAAATCGCCGTTATTTTTGCAAATATCTCTGGAACTATGCAAGATATGAAAAAAACATAATAGAGCGAAGTTGTAGAGAATTTTCGCTTCTACCAATTAGGTTCTCTACCAATTAGGTTATTCAATTTTCTGATGAACGGTTCGTTTGCAATTACAATTATATTACAAACGGCTTTTTTTGGTAATACTAACGTTTTTTGTCCGAAAAATTTGAAAACGCAAATACCTCTGAAACGATACGAGATATGAAAAAAACACAAGGGAGCAAAGTTGTAGAGAATTTTCTCCTCTACAAATAAGGTTATTCAATTTTCGTTTCAGAGGCATGGTTAAGCTGTTATTTTCATTTATTTTCTAGCTGTCGAAAGACGATCGCAAAGTCTCATTTGTAGTGTTACTACCGTAACCTAAAGTGGGCTAAACCCCCTTCTTGTGCTCACAAAAGAATTTTTCATTCTGGTCGTTATTAATTACACAAATCTTCAACGCAAGAAATGAAAGCTTGAGAGCGGAGTGCAAACAGCAGCTGCTGCGTGGGCGCCGTGGCAGGCAGTGGGCGGGAGAGGCGACTGCCGTGGCCAGGGGGAGGTCGCAGGCAAGCGCCGCCTCCTGCTCTCGCGGTGCTCTACTCCACAACGACAGGCCCGGCTAAGCGAGGCTGCGAGGACCACAGACACGAGGAATGGCAACTTTCCAAAGTCGCTTCCACAAGTTACACGGTTTTATATGCAGTTTTTACATCACACGAACGGAGCACATTCCAGGAAAGGGATTATCGATCTCCCGCCACGTAGAGAACAACATAAAATGTAGACCATCTACATCTGAGCAGGATACGCTGCAGATGGAACACACGGCGACAATGAAATGTCTCAAAACTAAATGGTTCCGAAGGACATTGTACGTCTGGGACTGAATTTTAATTCTATCGTAAATTCAATAAATCTTTCAACCAGCGCTTCATGGTGTATTTTCGAAGGAATACTTATTAGATCCACGATGCATTAATAGCGCTGGTAGGCGATGAAAAACTCTTAACTCCGTTTTTCATTTTTTATTTTTATTTGTTTATTACATCAGTAGCCAAATCCGACTCTTACACATGAAGATGCAGTATGTGTTAACTATCTACACATGAAGATGCTATATGTGTTAACTATCGTAGAACGTGATTTGGAAGCCCAGAATGTTGTATATTACCGATACTAAAAGTCCTCACTGACAGTTGACATTACGAGGTTTTCATTGCCTATCACATATACATAAAATACTGAGTTATCTTTCGGTGAATATTAATATCAGTAACGCCTGTCGCATATAGTGATATGAGTTGAATACTTTAATGAAAACACTTCATTCCAAAAAAAAAAAAAAAAAAAAAAAAAAAAAAGAAAGGTGAACCTCATTCAAATAAGAATTTACTGCAAGTTTAAATGTATTACTATTTGGTTACTTCAGTCGTTAAGGTAACACGTTAACCCTTTCAGTCCCACATTATTAAATAAGCTTTGCAAAAATTAAAATTCAGTGTTTTCTGTATTAATACAGTGCAATAAACATCAAAAATGTGTTTTAAAATTTTTGCCCGAACTATTGATTTTTTTATGTCATGCACGACAGAGACGTTTGTATCGAGGTATTTTATTACTTGGACGTAAGTTTGTCGATAGTTAACACTACCAGATCAATAATTCAAGCATAATCTTCGCCACAGCACCAGAGACAAGACAATTCACTGCTGGAATAAAATAAAAGGAACCACACTGACGCTCACACTATCAGCCTCGTACAGCCGGCAACGCAACACAACCTCCAAGATGGACAGATTAATGCCTCAGAAGTAGCTACACGCCGTACTAAGCGGCAGAATGTCGTACTAGAAACATGTTGTTCATCAACAAAACTGCATCTTGAAGGATTGATGCACAATATACGGTATAAATCAACTTTTAATATGTTGTTGTCCGGGAACAACAATGGGAACTTAAACTTCCAGCATGTTAACATATACTTACCTTATATTTTAATTACTAACTGCGCATTTGTGCACTTTATCTCGTTTGAAGAATCACCGAGGAAAGAATTTTGAATTTCACTTAGACCTATATAATAACGGTACATTTAGAACTTATTCTAATGTCGCAAGTGAGATTTTTCACCATCTAAAATGACGCAGCAAAGTAACTCGTCATCAGAAGGACCGTTACCTCAAGACACCCTTTCCAGGAGCAAGTATAAATGACGGATAAATATGATTCCAAAAAATTTGACGAGCGAATCCAAACACAAATAATAATAAAAAAATTCTAATGGAGGTATTGTAGGATTTATGTCGTGAAATATATTTTAAAATTTTATAACCTGCGTCCTATAGCTCCGTTCTTCTCCTTACATATATTAAAATGGTAATGACAGAATGAACTAAATTAGGACCAACACCAAAACCCTGGGTCGTCTCTCCAAACAGTGGAAAAGCGGTAGTGGGTTCTGATAGTAATACCAAGCACGTCTATATCATTGATTGCAGATTATCAGTTATAACGTAGATGAAAAGGAAAAACTCGACGTGCGAAACAAAATCACGGTATGTACTGTACACTTTCCTTCAAAACTATGGTCGATGAGATAATGTATTGAGCATTACGCAGATGAAGTGTAGGTGTCAAGCAACAGCTTGCAGACATCGCGCCCTAGGAGCGACGCTAGCCAGCTTGCGGCTGGGCAGGCGTTTGGCGCGGAGCGGCGGAACGCCACAGGTAGCGGGTAGCGGCGGGCACTCACCCTTTTTGACGCCTCCTGGCATGACATAGGAGGGTCTGGCCGTGTTGGCGGACGAGCTGAGCCAGCAGTAAATGGTGGCGGCTGTGAGTGCACGGGTCTGGAGGAACAGCAGGCCGTGGCCCGCGCTGACGCCTTGTGGATGCCGACTGCGCTGCCCCGCCGGCCGCCGCGGCGCCCGGCCGCCGACTCCAGCGCTGTCTGCCGGCGGCGCGCGCAACCCGCCCTGCGCCCTGCGCCCGGGCTGCTGCCAGAGGTCACGGCGCTCCCTGCTCCCGCTCACCTCTTTCTACTTTAGCTCATACTTTTGTTTCTCCTCCTCCTACAATAAAGTATTGTTGTTGTTGTTTGTGGTCTTTAGTCCTCAGACTGGTTTGATGCAGGTCTCCACGCTACCCTGTCCTTTGCAAGCCTCTTCTTCTGAGAATCTGCTTACTATATTCATCCCTACACGTCTACATCTACATGGGATACTCTGAAAAACACATTTAAGTGCCTGGCAGAAGGTTCATCGAACCACCATTATACTGAAACTTCCTGGCAGATTAAAATTGTGTGCCGGAACCGGGACTCGAACCTCGGACCTTTGCCTTTCGCGGGCGAGCGCACTGCCGACTGTGCTATCCCGACACGACTCACGATGCCGTCTCACTTTACTTCCGCCAATACCTCGCCTCCTACTTTCCAAACTTCACAGAAGCTCTCCTGCGAACCATGCAAGACTAGCACTCCTGGAAGAAAGGATATGGTGGAGACATGGCTTAGCCACAGCCTAAGGGATGTTTCCAGAATGAAACTTTCACTCAGCAGCGGAGTGTGCGCTGATATGAAACTTCCTGGCAGATTAAAATTGTGTGCCGGAACCGGGACTCCAACCTGGAACCTTTGCCTTTCGCGGGCAAGCGCACTACCGACTGTGCTATCCCGAGACGACTCACGATGCTGCCTCACAACTTTACGTCCGCCAGTACCTCGCCTCCTACTTTCCAAACTTCGAAAGTAAAGATGTGAGGCAGCATCGTGAGTCGTGTCGGGATAGCACAGTCGGTAGTGCGCTTGCCCGCGAAAGGCAAAGGGCCCAGGTTCGAGTCCCGGTTCCGGCACACGATTTTAATCTGCCAGTAAGTTTCATATCAGCGCACACTCCGCTGCAAAATGAAAGCTTCATTCTGACACCATTACACCCTTTATCTCCCATTCCACTCTAGAATAGCTCGTGAGAAGAAAGAACACTTGAATCTCTCCGTTCGAGCTCTGATTTCTCGTATTCTATTCTGATGATCATTTATACCTATATAAGTGGGACTCAACAATATATTTTCGCATTCGGAGAAAATGTTGGCGATTGGAGTTTCGTAAGTAGCCCATGCCGCAGCGATAAGCGCCGTTGTTGTTATGATTCCCATCGCAGATTCTGTATCATTTCCGTAACGCTGTCTCCCGTGTATCACGACAATATGAAACGAGCTGCCCTTCTTTGGACTCTTTCGATGTCCTCCTTTAAACCCACCTGATAAGGATCCCACGCTGGCCGCGATGGCCGAGGGGACTGCGGCGCGCCACTCACTGTCTGCACGACCACTACGGTCGGGAGTTCGAATTCTCCCTCCTCGGGCATGGATATTTGTGCTGTCCTTAGTCTTAGTTAGTTCATAAGTAGTTTGTAAGTTTAGGGACTGATAACCCCGCAGTTAAGTCCCTTAAGCTTTACAAACATTTGAACATTTCGAATTCTCCCTCGGGCATGGATATTTGTGCCGTCCTTAGTGTTAGCTAGTTCGTAAGTAGTTTGTAAGTATAGGGACTGATAACCCCGTGGTTAAGTCCCATAAGCTATACAAGCAATTGAACATTTGAAGGATCCCACACTGGGCAGCAATACTTCAAAATTGACGGACGAGCTTAGTGTATGCAATTTCTTTTGTAGTTCTGTTGCATCTTTTAAGGGTTCGGAAAATAAAACGCAGTCTCTGGTTCGCCTTTCCCAAGACGTTATCTACGTGTTCTTTCCAGTTTAAGTCTGAAGTATTAGTAATTCCTAGGTATTTTGTAGAGTTTACGGACTTCACGTGTGATTGATTTATCTTGTAAACAAAGTTTCCCTGATTTCTTTTCGTACTCATGTGGACGGCTTCACACTTCTCATTATTTAGAGTCAATTGCCAATTTTTACACCATACTGATATCTTATTCAGATTGTTCTGAAGTTGGTTTTGATCTTCAGATGATTTTACTAAACGGTAAATGACGGCGTCATCTGCAAACATCCTAAGAGAGCTACTTAGATCTACCCCTAAATCGTTTATGTAATTAAGGAACAGCAGAGGACCAATAACACTACCCTGTGGAACGTCCGTTATCACCTCTGTTTTTTTCGATGCTTTACCATCGATTACTACGAACTGTGTCCTCTCTGACAGGAAATCTCCTATCCAAATGCAAATTCGGGGCGATGTACCATAACCACGCAATTTGATTAAAAGCCGTTTGTGAGGTACGGTGTCAAAAGCCTTCTGGAAATCAAGAAATACGGAATCGATTTGCGAACCCTTGTCGATAGCACCGATCACTTCGTGTGAATAAAAAGCTAGTTATGTTTCGCGTGAACATATTTTCTAAATCCGTGTTGACCTTGCGTCAACAGATCGTTCTGTTCGAGATAATTCATAATATTTGAATACACGATATGTTCCAAAACTCTGCTGCAAATTGACGTCAATGAAATAGGCCTGTAGTTTAGTGGGTTACTCCTACTGCCTTTCTTGAATATAGGTGTGACCTGTGCAACTTTCCAATGTTTTGGTACAGATCGTTCTATGAGATTGCGGTTGTATATGGCTGTTAAGTAAAGAGCTATCGCTTCAGCCTAATCAGATACAAATCTATTTGGTATACAATCTGGACCAGAAGACTTGTTCTTGTTAAGGATTTTAGTTGCTTCACTACTCCGATGATATCTACTTCTACGTTACTCATTACGGCCTCTGTTCGTAATTCGAAATCTCTAATATTGGTTTCGTCTTCTTTGGTGAATGAGTTTCTAAAAGCTATGTTTAGTAACTCTGCTTTAGTAGCGCTATCATCACCGGGATCGCCATTGCTACCATGTAGTGAGATTTACTGTTTGTGTTTTCCCCTAGTATATTTAATATATGACCAAAATCTCTTTGGGTTTTCAGTCAAATTTCGAGAAAAAGTTTCGTTGTGATAACTCCCTCTGCGATTTTTACCCCACACACTTCCTTCTAATGCTGACGATTACTTGATGTCTCAGAATGTGTCCCACCAACCTATCCCTTCTCTTCCTCCCCAATTCTGTTGAGCATCTCATCATTATTTAAATGATGTTCATCATTCGCCTGTAGCACCACATTTCGAAAGCTTTTATCATCTTTTTGTCTGAACGCCTTATCGTCCACGTTTTACTTCCATACAATGCTACACTCGAGACAAATGCTTTCAGAAAGGACTTCCTAATATTTAAACTAATATTGGACGTCAACAAATTTCTCTTCTTCAGAAACGTTTTTCTTCACATAGCCATTCTGCATATTATATCATCTTTACTTCTGTCGTCAGATGTTATCTTTCTACCTAAATAAAAAAATTCATCTACTACTTTTATTATCTTATTACCTAATCTGATTCCTTCAGCATCACCATATTTTCTGACACCACATACCATTACCTTCGTTTTACTCTTGTTATTGTTCATCTTATACGTTCCTCTCAGGACACTGTCAATTCCATGTCTTTTGCTGTCTCAGACAGAATCACCATGTCGTCAGCAAACCGCAAGGTTTTTATTCCCTCTCTCCCTAGACTTTAATTTTCTCCCCAAATTTCTCCTTGCATTCCTTAACAGCTTGCTCAATGTATAGATTGAGCAATATTGGGGAAAGGCTACAACCCTGTCTCACTCTCTTCTCAACCACTGCCACCCTTTCATGACCTTCGACTTTAATAATTGCTGTCTGCTTTTGGACAAGAGGAATATAATACTTCGCTCCCTATATTTTATCCCTGCTACTTTCAGAATCTGAAAAAGTGTATTCCAGTCAGGGTTGTCAGAAGCTATCTTCATATCCACAAATGCTAAAAACGTTGGTTTGCCTTTCCTTGGCCTATCTTCTAAGATAAGTCGTAATGTGACTATTGCCTCCCATGTTCCTACATTTCTCCTAAATCCAAATTGATCTTCCCCAAGGTCGGTGTTTGGTATCGGTGCGAGGCGCCACAAGGGCGCAGCAGCGACCGGACGCTGTGGCTGCAGGTAAGGGCGGCCGCTACCTGCTCCTCTCCGGCCCTCGCACAATGAAACGGCCGGCACTGGGCAGGCGGGGGGACTCAGCCGGTGACCAAAAAATGTTCAAATGTTTGTTAAGCTTATGGGACTTAACTACGGGGTCATCAGTCCCTAAACTTACAAACTACTTATGAACTACTTACGTACTAGGACGGCACAAATATCCATGCCCGAGGGGGGATTCGAACCCCCGACCGTAGTGGCCATGCTGACCGTGACTGGAGCGCCTCAGTCACCTCGGCCACCGTGGCCGGCGGCCGGTGACCGCCAACCTGTTCGGACGCATGTGTTTCTCCCACGGAATGTAGCGCTTCTCACAAATACAGTCCACTTTTAACAGACATGTACTTTTATTCTTAACGCCTTTCCTTTGCAACGAATGATTGCATTCGTCTGAACTGTGGAAAGAGCGAGGCAGCGCAGAATGTCCGCGCGTTTTGCGGCTGCCCACAGTCGGATTCCACCAGTTTTTCCATTCGTCTGTAAATAATCCGTGTTAGTATTTGCAACCGTGACTTATTAAACTGATAGTTCTGTAATTTACTCATTTGTCTGCACTTACTTTCTTACGGATTGGAATGACTATATTCTTCTTGAAGTCTGAGGGTATTTCCCCCGTCTCATATATCGTGCATACCAGGTGGAACAATTTCTTTATGACTTGCTCTCCTAACGTTAATAGTAGTTCAGCCGGGACATCATCTACTCCAGGGGCCTTGTTACTAGTCAAATCATTTAGTGCTCTGTCAAATTATTCTCGCAGTATAGTATCTTCTATCTTATCTTCCTCTACTTCGTCTTCCACTTCTATAATACTGCCTTCAAGTTTATTTCCTTTGTTCATGCCCTCTATATATTCCTTGCACCTTTCAGCTTTCCCTTCTTTGCTTAGTACTGGCTTTCCATCTGAGTTCTTGATATTCATACCGCTGCTTTTCCTGTCTCCAAATATCTCTTTTATTTTCCTGTAGGCATTATCTATCTTTCCCCTAGTTATACATTCTTCTAAGGTCTTGCATTTCTCATGTCACTCCTGCTTAGCCCGTCTAGACATCCTGTGAACGTGATTTTTCAAACTTCTGCTCCCTTTTACCTGCTTCACTTGATGCATTTTTATATTTTATCCTTTCATCAATTAAGTTCTGTATTATCCAAGGATTTCTATTAGGTCTTGTCCTTCTGCCTATATGATGCTCTGCCGCATTCACTACCCATTCTTCTTCTACTGTTATTACTTTCCCCCGTTTCAGACAATCCTTGCCTACTTCTCCCTCTGAAATTTTCGACCACCTCTGGTTCCCTTAATTTGTCCAGATTCAACCTCCTTAATTTTCTACCTTTTTGCAGACTATTAAGTTTTAATCTACAGTTCATAACTAATAAGTTATGGTCAGAATCTATATCTTCTCCTGGATATGTCTTACAGTTTAAAACCTGATTTCTAAACCTTTGCCTTACCATTATAAAGTCAATCTGGAACGTCCCAATGTCTTCTGGTCTCTTCCACGTATATAACCTTTTTTCGTGATGATTAAACCAAGTGTTTGTGATGAATAAATTGTTCTCTGCACAAAATTCTACCAGGAGATTTCCTCTTTCATTCCTTTTCCTAAGTCCATATTCGCCCACTAAATTCCCTTCTCTTCCCTTTCCTACTACCGATTTCAGTCCCCCATCACAATTAAATTTTCTTCTCCTTTAACGGGCTGAATAATTTCTTCTATCTTCTCATAAATTTCTTCGATCTCCTCATCATCTGTAGAGCTAGTTGGCATATAAACTTGTAATAGTGTGGTCGGTGTTGGCTTCGTGTCTATCTTTGCCCTTGAGTGATATTTGGCCATTTTTCCATGACTACTGGTCTGTCTGCAATGCGTCTGCCAAGTGAATCCCAGAGATGCTCAATGGGGGCGACTCTGGTGAAGAAGCTGGCCACTCCATTCGTTCAGTTCCCTCCTCAGCTTCGAGCATGTTGTCCACCAGAGCAGCTCTGTGAGGCCGAGCGTTGTCTTCTACCGGAAGGAACCCATCTCCTACGGCATCAGCATAGAGCACAACGAAAGTTCGCAGGATCTCGTCTATATACACTCGTCTATATACACTACCGCCAATAATTGGCATCTAGTTCTCCGTAGATAAGATCTAACACCGTGGGTACCGTTGGGGAAGCAAATGAATAGTACAACAGTTGTCCATATGTCATGATTTTTCTTTGTGGTCGTCGAGGTAGAATAGTATCCAACAAACAATCTTGTGTACATATACGTTATGTAACTATCTGATACGTTTGTTTACCTATTTGCCGAGAGATTCCACATTTGCTGCACCTGTGTTGTTCACTGTAGTGATGTGGTGTCCGCAGCGAACGTCAACCACTGCTACGATACATAACGTCTGGTTCCTGCATGTCGGTTCCTTCTTGACAGATGAAGTGTAGAAATCGCTAGGAAAACGTGCTGCAATTGTATCACTTAGCCAAGCAGGTTTATCTATTCGCTAAATTGTGAAACAGTGTAGTGTGTCTATAGGGGTAGTGCAATATACCACCGCGGCGGATTAGCCGCGTGTACTGGAGCGTCGTGTTGCGGTGCGCGCGGCCGTCAGCCGTCGGGGGTTTGAATCCCCCTTCGGGCATGGATATTGTGTCGTATTTAGTATAAGGTAGTTCATAAGTAGTTTGTAAGTTTAGGGACTGATAACCCCTAAGCTAAGTCGCTTAAGCTTTACAAACATTTGAACATTTTGCAATGCACCTTTCACCGCCAGAAGACAAGACATACGGACATACCATGACCAGGACGACCCCTTAAAACAACTAAAAGTGATGATAAATATGTCAGAATTCAAAACAGCGCCGCAGGTTCGTGGACAATTGTTAGAAATGAACGAGATATCTGTTGCAGCAGTAAAAAGGAGACTAACTTAACCCGGCTTGAAAGGTTGTGTCACAGCAAGAAAACCCCATCTAAGGCCCATAAATAAACAGAAGAGACTTGAATGGGCTAGAAAACATCACGATTGCACATTGGAAGAGTGAACAAAGGTGTTATTCACCGACGAATCGAAGTTCGAGATTTTTGAAACCAGAAGGAAAAAGAATGTTCAAATGTTTGTATAGCTTATGGGACTTAACTACGGGGTCATCAGTCCCTAAACTTACAAACTACTTATGAACTAGCTAATCCTAAGGACGGCACAAATCTCCATGCCCGAGGGGGGATTCGAACCCCCGACCGTAGTGGCCCTGCAGTCCGCGACTGGAGCGCCTCAGTCCCCTTGGCCACCGCGGCCGGCGAAACCAGAAGGAGAACATTTGTTTGCTGATTTGTAGGGGAAAGGGCAGCCCACGAGTGTGTTCTACCTACAGTTAAACACAGTGAAGATCCTGCTATGGTTTAGGGGTGTTTTGCCGGAGATAGAGTCGGCGACATTATTAAAATAGAAGGCTGTATGGATCATAAGCAGTACCACCGCATATTTCAAAATCATGCAATACCAAGTGGATTGCGCTTAATAGGGAAAGGGTTCACCTTACAACAGGATAATGACCGAAATATCGGTCGGCATACTCTAGGAACTGCATTGCATCAAAGGAAAAACAGAAATTACTGAAAGATACAATATGGCCGTCCCAAAGCCCCGACTGTAATCCTATTGAAATGGTGTGGTATGAATTGGACAGACGTATCAGGGAAGTTCAGCAAGGAACATCTGTGGAATATTGTTAAAGATGTGTGGAATCATATAGATTCACGATACCTACCAAAACTGATTGACCGCATGCCTCGAGTTTGTGAGGCAGTCATTCAATCCAAAGGAGGATACTCCGATGAAAGTAAAATATAATGAATCTGATTGTTTTATATAGGTGTAAGTTAATATCATTATATTTTGTGAGAAATAACGAATGATTTGTATTGTAAATCTGAAATACCAGGGTGTCTTGAAATCAATGAGCGGTAGTGTACCTCCGAGTGGTCAAAGCTCTATTCTGAACGACATAGAGGTCCGTACGTCCGCCAGTACTGATTCGTGTCCGCGCCATTGGTCCACCGTCATGATATGGTTAAATTTTCTGCGCATAAGCAGGATTGTTCAGAGTTCCACGTTCTCTCCAGATCAGGGAACGACAGTTGTCCAGCTGAACACAGAATCTTGACTCATCTGTCAACAGAAGCAGGCGCCATTCGTTACGACTCTAATCCTGATGTTCCTCGGCCCAGTTAATAATAAATGAAGATTTCATTGCACTCTAAAATTTTATAACAAAATATATTTCATTACACAAATGAAAGTCCCGCTTACTAACGCTTTCTTTCCAAAATATGGACCTAGTTTTTGATTTAAAAAACGTGAAATTTTACAAACAATCATCGTCTAAGTGTATAGAACGATTTATTACTCACTTATTGTACAAATTTAGTGAATATAAACAGTTAAAACAGTTGTGGAAAAAATTAAAAACGAAGATACTGGTGGTGCAGAAACAACTGATGATGATAATGACGAAACAATGTATGATTATAATAATAGTGACTAACTGAAACTTTTATCCATTGTGTAGGAACCTGCGACTGTTTATTGACTAACTATCTTATATAAGTCTGTTATCTTTAAGTAAAATATAGTAAATGTCATGTTCAGTTTACTATTTTATTTTTGGACCGGGTCTCCCGCTTTTCGCGAGCGGTCGCCTTAACCACTCGGCCACCCGTGCACGCTTCCCGGCCAGACCCATGAGGGAAAGAGACAAGTGCAACACATAGAAGATTGGGTCTGGCCGGGAAGCGTGCACGGGTGGCCGAGTGGTTAAGGCGACCGCTCGCGAAAAGCGGGAGACCCGGGTTGAGTCCCGGTCCGGCACAAATTTTCATGTGTTGTAGATCGCTTGTCCATCTTATAGGAGCAGCAGATGTCGGCAAATTTCGCGATTTGCGAAGCATATATATGGATATATTTATCTCTGCTGCCGATCACCGCCAATGTCTGTTCCCTTGGAACAGACATAATAGTAGTTTACCTTAGTTTAAGTAGTTTGTAAGCTACGGACTGATGACCACGCAGTTTGGTCCGATAGATTTACAAACATTTGAACATTCTTTCCAGTTTAATTATGGTACAAGCGAGGTGAACTGTGGTCACATCATCTCGGTACACAGCATCACCTTTGGGGAACAAACATTGTACCAGGGCAAAGATTCGATCAGCCAAAATGGTCACATAATCCTTGGTAGAAATGCATTCTACCAGGGTGCAGTGCAGCTGCCCAGATCACGACCGTACAGTCCGTCACGTTTCACTACTGGGACATCAACTCGGTTGGAAATACTCTGTAACAATACTCATCCGCCCAAATGGGTGTTTTTCCGTTGCTCCACAGCCTGATTGGTTATATGGTTTCAGCCCGATGTTTTACAGTTACACGTGTCTGTTCCATGGTGAGAGGTTTTGGAATTCCAGCTCGCCCTGTAATTTCTTTACGGAGATCCGTTCGTGTTGGTTCACTGCTGACAGGTTCCACGAGTGCGACATCCCGTGGAGAACTTTGCAGCTATCGCCCCCTTTTTTATCGTCTATCTTCATTACTCCACACTCGTCCGCGTCGTGAGTAGTGAACGATGTAGTCCCTTTTCCCTGATATGATGTATCAACCTTTTAAAAGGTTCCTCCTGAAACATCAAACACTTCGACAACCTAGGTAGGAAGAGTACCTACTCATCATATGAGCAGAAATAATTTCCTCGCGTTAAAATTCACTAAGATCCAATACAACGGAATCACTACACAAAACCTATCTAGGTGGCGTTGACAAAACTTTGTTCTGACGTCGATTATTGACTGTCGTCGGTTTAAAAAATTCCGGAACTGTGTCCACAAACTTTTTCTAAGCTTACCTGCTACTTATTGTGTATGGTTTCCAGCAAAATAGTCTCTTCCACAATTGATACACCGTTCCCAACGTCATTTCCACTTCCATCCACAGATTTGGTACACTTCATACTTGCCGGCCGCAGTGGCCGAGAGGACTGCGGCGCGCCAGTCACGGTCTGCACGGTCACTACGGTCGGGGGTTCGAAACCCCCCTCGGTTTTTGTTGGGATGTTATTTCTTTCTGTAGGTAGTCCTTTTCCGTAAGATTTTTTGTACATCAGCCTCGGAGTTTCTTAAAACCCATTCCCTGTCTCTGTGGTTTGGTGTGGTTTCGTTTGGTTTGATATAACAGTACTTGGGTAGTCTGGAAAGTTGATTATATTGTTATTGTTAAATCCTTCCATCATGTACAGTACTGAAACCTGTGGTGGATCGCTATACAAATATCAACAAGTTAGTATTGTATTTCGCATCAATTTGTGAACTTCATAATACACGGAAGTGGCGGATAAGGTATATTTTCCTGTATAAGTGAAAGTTGAAGAGAGCCTATAAAATGAACAAAACGAAATGAGCAAAACAAAGATAATGGAATGCAGTCTTAGAAAATCAGGCGATGTTGAAGGAATTAGATTAGGTAATGAAATAAAGAAGGTGGTAGATGAGTTTTGTTACTTGGGTACTAAAATAACATATGACGGTCGCAGTACAGAGGATATAAAATGCAGAATGGCAATGGGAAGAAAAGCAGTTTTGAAAAAGAGAAATTTGCTAACATCGAATATTAATTTAAGTGTAAGGAAGTCTTTTCTGAAGGCATTTGTGTGGAGCGTTCCCTTGTACGGGAGTGAAACATGGACGATAAACAGTGCAGACAGGAAGAGAATAGAGGCTTTTGAAATGTGGTGCTACAGAAGAATGCTGAGGGTTAGGTGGGTAGATCGCAAAACTAATGAAGAGGTACTGAACAGAACTGGTTTATTTTTGGCATACCTTGACTAAAAGAAGGGATCGCTTGGTAGGACACATTCTTAGACACAGGGGAATCGTAAATTTAGCATTGGAGGGAAGCGTGTGGGGTAAAAATCGCAGAGACCAAGAGACGCATTTAGTAAGCAGATTCAAATGGATGTGGGCTGCCGTTCTTATGAGGAGATGAAGAGGCTCGCTCAGGATAAAGTAGGGTGGAGAGCTGCATCAAACCAGTCTCCGGACTGAAGACCATAACAACAACAAGTGAAAGTAGTAGATTTTATTTTGCCTCGTATTTATTGAATGATCAGTTTATTTCATACAACAGTTATTAATTCCAAATTAATTATTTTAGTTCAAAGAAAGAAGCGTTGTTTTATAGTGCACCCAACTGTATGGTATGAAAATGGTTACATATAATTGCATAAGTCTTTCTCCTGGAAACAGTACAATTAAAACGTATAAGAGTTACAGAATAAAAGAAATTTCTTTCTTGAGAAAAAAAAATGAAGTTTGAGAGCGTTAATAATAACATGATGATTTCGTGTGGCATTTTTGCTCCTTAGACGCCATCTGAGATTGTGCCTGTTGCACGTCTTTTGGTGACGCCACTTAAGCGACTTGCGCGTCGATGATGATGAAGACACAACACTCAGTCCCCGAGTGGAGAAAATCTGCGGCCCGGCCGGGAATCGAACCCAGGCCGGCTGCGTGGCAATCTAGCACGCTGTCCACTAGACGTTTGTGAAAAACAAGCTCGTTTTGGCATAATTATTTAGTAAGCATGCAGTATAATGCACGCTGCCTCAGTTCCGAATTTCATTCCCCATATTTTTCTGAGATACAACTTAAGAAATTCCTGAAGAGGGGCAGCAGCCTTTTCAGTAGTTACAGTGGGCAACAGGCTGAATGAATGACTGAGAGGGCCTTGTAATATCAGCTAATATGGCTTTGCCATACAGTTACTGTGAACGGCTGAAAGCAAGGGGAAACTACAGCCGTTACTTTCTCCGAGATCATGCAGCTCTACTGGATAGAGTAGGGTGTAGAGTTGCATCAAACCAGTCTCCCGACTGAAGACCACAACAACAACAACTTAATAATTTCTATTTCACGAAGGTCTATTTGTTTTTGGAGATAATCGCCCCCCTTTTCTTCTCTGTATCATTTGTTGTACATCAGCTACGGATTCTCTTAAAGCCCATTTCCTAGCCCTTTATTAAAAATTTTCTCAGAGGCTTTGATGCAACAATTTTGAGCATGCATATTAAAAGCACGTTGGCGCTCGCACTAACACCGATATTACACTCCGGTTCTTTCTTTGATAAAGACTCTTCAGGAAGCTGGTGCTCGCACTAACATCAATATTGCACTAATCTCCTCGACACATTCGACCAATATTCTTTCATAAAGAATCGTTAACGTGACGCCAAGGCCGACCCACAGACATACAACTCATACTATTATAGACTTATAGTTAATATGTCCGTGGCACATCGATGGTATGAAAACATCGGACTATCGATATTTCCCTATTGAAGATTCAACTCGATGATCTAAAAAAGATTATAACCTAAGATACCAAGCGACAAACGAGGTAGGTCATAGACCAAAGATAACATAGACTGCGCGTGTCCCTATCTCTGCTGTGTTGTGATTTGAAACCTACATCTAATTGCCCCGAGTCACGTGACTGAGGCTTCGTCATTACGAACCACAATGTTTCTATTTTACAGGTGAAGTCAAGCGCTGATTTTAACAATAAAACGACTTCTCGTATTCCTATTACACATATAATATATTAAGGTAACATGATTGCTCGGTAGTACTGACATTAATGTGGTGATTATCGTTTTTACATGTGACCAGGCGAAAATTATTGTCAGTTGCGTTTACAAGCAACAGAATTACAGATCCTCAATGTGTGTGTTGCATTATTATATTTTTACTTTTGTTACAACTGACCAATGTGATTTTTTTAATAGAAGATTATTTCAGCGTGTCTTGACTGAGTATACATGTCAGCAAGTAAATAGTTACTGGTGCAGATCTGCCATTAATCGAGTTCCACAACGTTGAAGATAAATACATACAGTTTATTACTCCTATAAAATCAGTTCTTGTGTCGTACATGAATAATTTTTTGATCACATTATTATTATTTTAAAGTAAATAGCCAATATTTTCCTTGCTTTACGTTTTGGCTGTACTGTATGTAGAAAAAGTCATAAAATATAAACGCTTGTATTGTATTAAAAACAGACATTATAGATGCAAACCGATTTCAGGTATATATAAAAGTATGACAAAACTTTTCTCGTTTATTGTTGAGGAATCGTATAGAAATTGATGCTGCTGGTCAAACTAGGATTTCGTCTCCTGTGTAAGTACAAACTAAAAGACTCACAGGACAACAAAAACAGTCGTTCACTTAATAACTGCATTTCTGCTGCTTATAAAAAGAACTGAGAATACATTTCATCTAGGCACAAGTTAAAACTGTAACCGTTGCATTGATATTGCGAATTACGTAGAATTAACGCCCATTGTATTACTGAATGTGTAATAAGAATACGATAAGACGTTTTATTGTCAAAATCTACGCTTAATTTCCACTAGTAAGAAGAAAAACTGCGACTTTCAGCTGCACTTCACACAGCTTGCAATGAGGAACAGGGTTTCCTGCCCCGAGTCACGTGACTTAGATGTTGGTTTCAGTATAATGACGTCACGCGCAGTCTATCTTATCTTTGGTCTATGAGGTAGGTGAATAAAAAAGTATGTTATGTTTTGTATACTATATCTTACGGCACTTACGGCAGTGGTGGCGTAATGTGCTGAAGTTGGCAGTAACGACGAATGAGACACTTCGGAAACCAGTCACGCAGTTTGAGAGGCATAGTGTTTCGTGTTGACCATAAAATAATTAATTTCGTTCCTGCTCTGTAGTTGACTGGTTCTTGTATGTATCCCTCATAAAGCGAACATTTAGTTGCCAACATTTGCACACTACGCCAACGTCGTAAGTAAAATTTAGCTTTTACGTCAAAATTCTAAATGTGGCGTAATTATATCACTTTATCCCTATTTCTTAGGACTGGTATATCCGTACACAAATAATTGTTGATACGTTGTTTAAAGTGACAGGGAGAGCAATAATACTGTATTCGATAGTGTCAGTCTAGTAATGTGTGTCAATAGTTCTGCAGAGGACTGTTTGCTTCGACATCCAAACATTGATATTCTCGGTTTTCCTTTCGATATTCATCGTACATCGATTTCTTTGAATTGATGTTAACATTTATGTTACCACCGATTTTTTTCTAATATCGATCATCCCTAGGGCAGTATTGGGTAGCACTGCAGTTTTTGACGTTCACATTTTATTAAAAGTGGAAAATTTAAACCGTAAAAACAACTATTTCGTTTTACCACTCTTAATGCCTATGTACAGTCATGATTATTGTTTTGTGCACATCTACAGTAAACCGTCTTTCGAATTATGGAAGTTTCATTGGTTTCCTGATAAAATTATCGTAGAATATCGGTACTTCAGTTTTCAAGTTCGCGTACAATAGCGTCTCTCTATCTCTGCCGTATTGAAACCAACATCTAATGTTTTTGCTCCCGGTCTGAGGTTTTTGTCCTGCGTCATGTGACGGAATTTTCGACATTACGAGAAACAGTTTTCTCATTTATAGCTGAAATCAAGCTAGAATGTAGGTGTCATTGGCACTGTTTCCATTTGTAGCAATTTAAACTACAGCTTACCTATTTACTTCATTCTCTAATCAGGTGTCATATGTCATTTCTGACGACTCTTCACTTATTAGAAAAGTGATGGCTATGTTAAAATGAAAAGTAAAAAAAAAAAATGTTAGGATACCAGGAATTGAATCCATGACTTCACGGACGTGAACCCATCGCTCTACCACAAGACCATTATAAATATGATCCTTACAATGGAAAGAAAGCAGATACTTTTGCGTCAAACGACAATATATTCGTGAACGCAATTAATATTTACAGATATCTGAATTTTTCTTTCATTACAGGCTATAATATTTACATGTTATAGAGTAATTACATTTCATTCTACCACTTCCAAATGATACTCATCTTTTCAACATTACGATGTATGGGGATTCTGCTCGCTGCAAGATTATTCACCAGGGCACTTCGTAAAAGCCAAAACTCGAACTCCCCCACACAAGGCGGTGAGGCAAATATATAACATCGACAATAATGACATTACATTATGCATTGATCATAACAATAGAATATACTAATTTACAATTAATAAACATACAAGTAAAACATTTCATGTACACAAAAATAATCGCAATATAAAATGAAAACTATGCATACAATAATTTTAGATGGTGCATATCTTTTTAAGTCGTACTTTCGGTTCTTTCTGTTTCACAACAAACAGCAATGTTAAATGTCAAATAATTAGCTAATGAGTACATCATACATGTTCCTAACAAATATCTTTCCAATTCTCAAAACAAGTTCAAAATCTCACGTCAGTCAATATATACAAAGAATTTCAATATTCAAATTTTTACTATTACATTAATTAACACAATTAGCTGGTCAACACAACTTTTTATGAGCCTAACATACATACAATGATATTTATTTTAATGTCTCTGTTTTACGAAGGTTTTTACAATTCTTCTGTTTAGATATCGAAATAATGTACAATGACGAAACTATTGTTTATAGAACTGTCTGGAAACGTCTTATACAAATCTCTTAATTAATGAAATTTATCACTTTTTTAATCACTGTATCACCGAGACACTGTCCTACACTGATTCCTAGGCTGGCTATTTCGTTTTTAACTAACTTCACACGCAACATGTATCACTATTGAACCACACGATTCCAGGTCCGACGAAGACGGTATCGTACGATAACATTGAGGTGAGAGGGCCAGCAGTATCATCACAAGGCTCAACACCAACTAAATACAAAATTTGACGTTCGTGTGTCTGCTAGAAGTACCTTAGAATTTTGATGATCGGTGAGTCAGTGAGTGACAGAAATAGCGATTTTCGACTGCTAATATTTCGTAAACTAAAACGTGTAGAGCAGTATAATTTGAAAATATAGCTAGTTATAGTAGATATTCTTGGCAACCTAAAATTCAAGCTTCCAGCTTTATCCACAACGGAGATACAGGGGGTCGAAAGTGCCGTCTACTGCTTCGAGAAAAAGATGGTACGGCCGTGCGCTCGACTTGGCGTGAGCACTGCCGTGCCTCCAGACTCTCTTACGAACCATGTAAATATTTATATTTTGTAGCAACATTGCTATGCTGCAACACTAAGAAATTTTCCTATGGCCTATGGGATACTCAGTACGCCAGCACGCCCGCTCGAGGATTAAGTCTTCATTCAAATTTGTACTTGCGATGTTTCCGACACTCACTTCACTATTAGAAAATCCTTGTTGGGTTACCATTTTTCAGTAAAACTATGTTCTTATGGAAAATCAACGGAGACACATGAAATGTATTATTTAAAACAATGGCTTTTTAAACACATTAATTGAAACTATCGTAATGAATCTGAATATATTAATACTGCCTTCATAAACTGAATTGTTTAATTATATTTAAAAACTACATTTAAAAGTTATGAATTGAACATTACGAAGTTTTCTTTAAATGGGGCGGGGGGGGGGGGGGGGGGGAATGGGAATCAAACCCGGGAACTTAAGATTGGAACTGACCTTTTTTGTGTGTGTGTTATTGAGGCGCCTTAGACCGCTTTTTGTTATTTTTTATTATTTTTTTTTCTTTGCCTTGTCGCCTAAGCTCTTCCTCTACAGGCGTTAACGCCTAACTACTATATCTCCCATAAACTAAACATCTCATCTGCAAAAAAGTAATTAAATTAAAAAAAAAAGTCTAGTGCCACCGCCACTTTTACCCTATATTAAATCAAAGATTAAACTAAGGGAAAGGAAAAGAAATAATGTGTTCTTTTATTGAAACTTTAATCTTTTTTTTTCTTTTAATTTGTGCCAATTAAAAGAGTTTCTCTCGGTTTCCTTTGTGGAGTGTGAAAGAAACATAAAACTTTTCTCGTTCCTCAGCGGTAGCGCATGATACTGCACGGCGTTGCAACGTCCGCAAAGTTCGTCTTCTATTTGCTTGAATTCATGTTTCCCTATCGTCAAAATTTCCGGGTTGTACTTCCCGTGATGTGATTTAAGACTTTATCCTCTCTTAACTCTGCGAACTTTCGGGTACTGAAGTTCCACTCTGCTCACGGAGATACAGTAATTAATATAAGTAAATTAAATGTCTCCTTCTCGAACGCTAAAAACTCAATATTTGCTGTTATTTTTACTATTGTTTTCTTTTTTTTTAATATATACCTCCAAATCAAATTCAAATAAGTAAGGAAAGTAAGAAATAAAGTAAAACTTCTACTGATACGTTGGAGTACTAGGTAGAATTTACCGTTATACATATCGAACTGTTGCATAATTCCGCTTTGTTGTTACGAAACTTTCCGTTTTAATTTAAAGTTTCTTTATAGTTTAGCAAAATTTAGTCTGGTGGCAAAGTACACAAAGAAAGAAACAACTTTTTGTACTTGCGATATTTCTTCAATTTGTAATGTTGCTCCTGCATGTAGACAATTTATTCCTGTTGGTCAGCAAGTTTGCGCAATATTGTATACTAAGCAAAGCGTCCAAGGAGCCAAACATAACTATTGTTTTTCATTGCAGGAAACAAGTGCCATACCGAGAACAGTACATCTTGTATAGTAATTGCATTCTTGCTCGTTCTGTTGATACTCGCAAGTTTCTTGAGCTAATTTTACCTGTACCAATATACCAAGTACAACAGGCTATAATATAGTGGCAAAACTTATACAGAATTTGGAGTATCATCCTAAAATTTCTTTTTCTTTTTACCACTCTTAACAGCTACGTGCACACATAATTTTTATATTCGCAACATCTACGACAAACCACCTTTCGAATTATGTACGTTTCATTGGCCTTCTTGTATAGTTAATATTAAAAATCTGTACCCTCAATTTCGTGTTAGCGTATTTATATAATTATGCTACACTCTTCTACAATTCTCTCGGATCGTCAGACTTCGATTGTTACACACAATTTTGTTGACGTTCCTGACACGAGCGTCGTCAGTAGACGTCAAAGGCCGTACTGTTCGAGGATCATCATTAACTTCCGTCCGAACCATTTTTATATCGCGTGTGTCAGTCGTAGCACGAGTATGGCTTAAGCAGTCATCGTTGTAAGCTCCTGCATCATTTGGTGGGTCTCTGGAAAGGTTATGTTGCGTTTCATGCAAAATTTAATGCAGAAGAGTTGCTCCTCTAACTGTGCCATCTGTAAATTATAAAACTGTGGGGCACAACGATCTACTCAATACAGCACTGAACAGTGACCAACAGACATATAATAATGAAACTTCCAGCAATTACACCTTCAACACAGGCATGTACAGGGATGTTGTCACTCAAAGACTCCATTGGTGCGAAATTAGAAATGTTCCGAAATTTTTTGAATAGACCTCGTACTTTTGTCCAACTACGTAGCAAAAGCAGGAAGGATACCAGATAGGAAATTTTTATTTTTTCTGCGAACGCAATAGTCGCATGAACAAAAGAGTGAATTTGTAGACTGTTTAGATAATACGGGGGAGAAAGTGCAGAGGAATGATATCATTGGCAACAACAACGGCACTAATAGCCCAGGAAAATTATCCTGAAAAAAAAGAACGCGCTGGTCAATAAATATGCAAAAGCTGAAATAATTTTAATCAATGAAATAAAGGTTACAGGACTTTATGTTCACATATTTGTAAACCTGTTGGAGCAGACTGCTATGAGCATCAGTTCCTAGACTTACAAACTACTTAAATTAACTTACACTAAGGACAACACACACACATTCAGGCTCGAGGGAGGATTTGAACCTCCTGCTGGAGCGTCGCCCAGTCCGTAATATAATGCCTTAGACCAGGCGGCTACTCACGCGCGGCCTAAAGGACTTTACGACGGTTTCTATTTGTCTTTAACATTTGAGCGCCGAAAAACTACTACATTTTCTGATTACTTTCAATTTCTCGTTTATAACTCGAAAACAATACGTCCCACAGAAAAATTTAAGAAATCATTTCCGCAGGAGGACATACAAACATACTGTCATTCGACCATCACACAGACTCTCAAATGGAGGGCATAGTAAAAGGCATCCCCGGTGCAGAGAAACGGCTGACAGAGCTGAAAAGTCGCCAGATCTGGACGAAATCTCAGTTCGGATTCACAGAGAATTCTATACAGCATTGACCCCTTACATTCAATCAGTAATTTACCATTTTCTAAATTTTATAATAAAATAGCAATAGCACTCTTTCAGCTTAAATCTGCTGCTCTCTTGCAGTATGGGCGGATGTATTGTGAGAGACCAAGAAAAAGTTACAGGTGTGTTGATAGCTAACGAAGTTCTCATTTTTCATCGATTTAATGAAAAATAACTTCAAATACCAAGGCGAACATGGTCCTGGGACATCACAACTCATTCCTGTCCTGTATGAGTAACAGTACAGTGTACTCGAAAGTAATGTTTTCGTCATTCGTTTGGGGCAAAATGTTTCGAGTTTATGATTCAGTCATTCTATCAAAATATTTGACATTTTTTGTATCATTTGTGAAGTGAAGAAAAGTCTTTCAAATAGAGATTCGTTTATGATTCTTTGAAAATTAATTTTGGTCATAATCCCAAAGATAAGAGTACTTGTCCCCATGACCCCATTACCGTACTGAATCAGCGCCTGCTGAAGCTACAACAGCCCCAGCTAGCCAACCTTCGTGCTCTGTTGTTTCGGACCAAACGGATGTAGGCTAAAGGAAATTATACCAGAACAAGATATTGTGACTTATGAACAGCCAATCAAAGTAGAGCAAATAATAATAATAATAATAAAAGACATTTTCTTCATGTATGCCACGAATATAGTGAGTGAACAATGTGATAATCTAAACGTTGGTATGAATACTGATGAAAGCAACTGTTATATTTTCTACCTTCAGTGGTTAGATATAAACTGCGACATGAATAAGAATCGTCTTACGTTGGTTTCTCAGCTTTTCAAATGAGACCACTTTTCCAGCTAACCTTTCAGGGAACAGTCAACAACAGAACAATTTCCACGTGAACGTTTAATGTGGTGCAAGTCGAAAAACAGTACAGTATTCATCGTCTCCCTTGCAGTATTTTTTAATCAGATCAAAGCAAACTTGCAAAAGAACGGTCCTCTCCACAAAAAAAGCATCATACAAAGAGACTTCACTGGTTGTTACCGACAGTGTTGCCAACTCATGATAATTTTTCCGTCAGACCAACAACCAAATATCCGTCAGAATTAGATATCTCTGTATTTTCTTCTGGAATAAAGAAAAAATATTAGATTTCTTTTTAATTTTGGACCCTTTATTTTGTTTACGAGTCAGAATTTATTTTTAAATCCGTCAGAATTAGATATTTTTCATTTTCTCGCAGAAATAAAGATGAAATCAAAATTTTTACTAAGCATAATATATGTTACTTTATTTACGATTCGGACAAGTATTTCAAAATCCGCCAAACTGAGCCAAATTATAAAATTTGGAAGGTTTTGCTATACAACTTCACTTATTTTATGGTAACGGTAACAAGCTCATTTAAACATTTACTCACCTATGTTGATTAAAGTAATAACAGTTCCTCCATGAAATTCTCTACCTCTTCTTGAGTAGATGTGTTGTGTTGTTCAGCTCGTCAGTACGCAGCAGTTGTACCAATTTGTTTCACTCCAGGTCAATGCCGGGACCCCAACAACCCGAACGTACAGTCTTAGACAAAAAAATTGATCGCCGGCCGGCCGACGCAGAATGCTAAGTCCGCCGATGTGCACGATCTGGCAACACTGTAGAATGCGGTACTGTCAGGAGGAAGTGTTATGTCCTTCTCGAGACGTTTTTGTGATACGTGAGCGCGTGGTCTGGCGGCAAGAGTCGCATTTATAAGCGTATGTGTAAGCAGTCGCGAGATCGAATCCACCCACATTCAAAGTTTTTTTAAACCGCAAATCGGCTGTCTTCGTTATCAGTGTGGAAGAACCTCAAATATAACAGCGAAAAGTCCCAGAAATATTACACAAAAGAACTCGCTGCTGCATCAAAACTGAACTGTTTACTCTCGGCAGTAGTGGGCACCGGCTACGGCGACGCGCCAGCGGCCGCATCGCGGCTGCCGCCTGCAGACTCAGTGACAGCGGCGCGCCGCTATGAGTCTATTTACCGGCTGTTATATCCTTACCTCAAGTTCTGATACTTATATTACAGTCACGTATTGAATTTTTCTGACATATATGAACGTGATCTAAACGTCGTAAAGTAGAATCGGTATATAGGGTCATAGGGGTGACTATTACATTTTTCTTGAACGACATCAGCCGCTCAATTAGGATTCCTACTCACGATTGTTACTAGTAACGAGTTATGATGCTCTCATGCTGACATCTTAAGAAGAAATTAATGACTGAGTACTAAAAGATTTTTATACTCAGCAAAATGCAACCACAACGCTAGGGTGTGCCCATTTTTTGCAAACAACTGAGACACCATTTAGTCACACTGTAAGGACAAACGACCTAAAAAATAACATCATGTGTTAGTACTACAACATAATATTTCCCGTTGATTTCACAAAGAATACATCGAATAGTGTGCTTTGGAAGTCACCGATTCCGCACCTACTCTTTCGATCATATGTCCTCAAATGTTTATCTTTCCTGCCCCACTCGAATAACCTTCGACAAAAATTATTTCCAGACGAAAATACACGTCGAACATCGATCGGCGTCAAAATTAGCCTGGAATCAGTTCGATTCTAAAGGGGCAGATATGGTAAACTACCAGAAAGGTGTCAGACTTTCGCATAATCTGATAGAACATAGCAAGTAACCACAAGAGGTTTCTTGTTGTTTTCGATGTGGATTCGTGCAACTCCTGTCACGAAAACAGCTAAAAAACCCTACTCCAATGAGACCCGAACCAGTGACCAAAGCCACCTCTCTGTGGCAGTCGACGACTTTACCTCAGACCTAGCGAGGAGCTGTGCATCCCTGTTCTCTCCTACTGCCACATACATCAGTAGAATATATAACTCGCAACGTAAGAGAGGAGATTAGTTGGAATTTCGCCGTGTAAACAATTTTCTGGATCCAAAAGCATGAACAAATAGCTTCTGTCGCCTCTCGACTGAGAAACCTGTCAGTTTATGCAATTGACATTACAGGAAACATCAAGTGAATTTATGAGCATAGTTCTGTGCCAACCAGGAAGTAAGACCTCGGTACCAGCGTTGACAGACTTACACTCCAATGTTGCCAAGCTTCAGTCATACTATCAACAGGAAGAATAAGAGCCGAGGTGATTGCCAAGCGAGCTCGACAGAGACTTAGCTCGCGCGTCGCGCGCCTGCTGGGGGCCGAACACCTACAGTATATGTCAATGAGCCATGCTCGCAAGTCCGTAACTAGCTTTAATGAGTCGATCGTTGTCACTAATAAAAATATACAGATGCACCGACCTCTAAAATAGTAATAAGTGTCTCAATTATTTGCGTATTCTGTCTTAAGCGCAATGACAACAAAAGTCATTCACCAGTGCTGTTTTACATTTCTTCGAGCATTTCCATTGATTATACTGAAAACATTAGATGTTAGAGTCCGTTTCCTCTACAATTATAGACTCAGAAAGTATCTTTCTTGATATCGCTGTCAGAGGCACAAACGAACGAAGAGAGGCAAACAAACGAAGAGAAATCAATGCAGCATTGTTTCCAAGATGTGAACATTTCTGGGAAGACTTCGTAACATGGTGTGCAAAAAAAAATGTTTGTTAAGCTTATGGGACTTAACTACGGGGCTATCAGTCCCTAAACTTACAAACTACTTATGAACTACTTACGAACTAGAACGGCACAAATATCCATGCCCGAGGGGGGATTCGAACCCCCGACCGTAGTGGCCGTGCTGACCCTGACTGGAGCGCCTCAGTCACCTCGGCCACCGCGGCCGGCCATGGTGTGCAAAATAAGAAGAGCTTCTGTTATCCAAACATATAATTAGGGACAGTAATGTATAGATTAATTTATCCGTCAAAATCTCCCATGTTGTATGTTACTTTTTTTCAGGTTGTTACAATTTCTTATTTCATCCTGTTTCGATAGCCGCTAACTTTATTACGTTCTTTAATGTGGTTAGTTCTGATTATTTGATTATGTTCCTTTCTAAGTATTTATTTTCTTCTTCGCTCATGCTATTGTTCATTTATTCTTCCAGAAGTATACGAATAATTGTTTCTTTAGCCTTTTATCATTTATTTAATACATATGTCCAACAAAAGGTAACCTCACTTAACCACTCCGACTGATATTGTTTTCCATATTTTTGTAGGTTACATTACTACGCATTTTCCAAATGTCTGTACTTTCTCTTGGACCCATTTTCTTTCTTATAATCCGTCTATTATTCTTTTTGTGTCGTCTGCACATTTTATAAGGTGTATATTTGCAACACTTAAACTAATATTTAATACTCATTCTAGTACTAGCATCACATAATCATAATGTATAAGAATTTATACAATGCTGGCACTATTTATAATTTTCAACGTCGTTTGTGCGGTCGTTACCTGTAAGGACATCGATGGGAGTTATGTGCTCAGTATTGTTGCAAACACAGAATATCAATCTGTCCAGTGTTTTTTATACCTCCTAAGGAGACCGTTAGTCCCGTAAATCAGTAAGTGGCTTTTCCGACGAAATAGATATTGTTTTTGCGCATCTCCTATAGCATTAACGTGAGCGTTGTTCTGAGATATAGGGTGGTGCTGTGGCTATGGTTTGCGGTTGTCATGCGGGCGTGTGCAGAATGTCGTCATAATATGCAATGGAAAATTATTCAGACATGTGCTTTTGTCGTAGCAGTTGCCTTAATAAACAAACTTTCTTTGAATATGAATTATATTTCTGGTAGGTAGTTAGAGTCTCACGTGTGTGGATAACATTTGCTTGAGTATACACTGATAAGGCACTTTTCCATCAAAACTTTGTAGAGAGAAGAAACATAGGCTTTTGCTGTGTAAAATTATACCACGAACTGGTACTCCACTTTACTGGGACGTTTCTTTTTGCAGGCAGGTTGAAGGTTTCACTAAAAATCTATAAAGCAGGCAGCTTGCATAAGCCTAATGGAGAAAATATTTCGAGGGAAGTTTCTATAGAAATACAACATTCTGTTCTCCATCTGTTTAACGTGCCTGCTTTCACAGTAATGATCAGATCTGCGTGATTAATGTAAAAATTGATCGCAGTAATAATAATTTTTAAATTATTTTTCAAAGCGATAGATTGGCTGGCCAGTGCTTACCTGTGTGCTGTACCACCAATAGTGACACAAATGAATAAAAAAAGAAAACATACGAAACGGACAAGCTTTCGGAACACAGTTCCTTCTTCAGGCGTGAGAGAAGGGAAGAAAAAATGATGGGAACGGAAAGGAAAGGTAAATCACGACCTAGGTCATGAGGATGTTGTTAAGGAGTGTGGAAGTCACAGAAACTGTATTTTAGTACTGAGTCAAGTCAGAGAGAATATATAAGCAAAGAGGAAAGAGCAAGCAGAACACACACGCGCGCGCGCGCGCGCGCGCGCGCGCACGCATATAATCTACTCTGAGGAGAATTTCCATCATTAATCAAATAATAATAATTTTTGGAATTTAAATAAACTATGTTTTCGGGTATCAGCTGCATATTCCATGAAATGTGGACAGTACTCCAAGAATTGGTGTTTCAGTTACCTGTGCGACAAATTCTGTTCCTAATTCTTTTCTGGTACAGTAAACGAAAATGTCTAAGAAGATACTGCAATACATTCCGTAATAAACGGACTACACATTTGAATAAAGTCTGCTGTAATGATGGTGCTTTATTAAAGAAATTACTGTGTCTAAAATGACAATTTTTGAATAATCTTACACGACATAAACCACTTAAAGATGTGGTCTGTTGTTGTTGTTGGTGTTGTTGTTGTATTCAGTCCGTAGACTGGTTTGATGCAGTTCTCCACCTCCACGCTACCCTATCTCGTGCATAACTCTTTACGTTTTATGTCTTCACTACTCCGGGCATCAGATGTTATTTTACAATCCAAATAACAAAGCTCAGCGTAGCGAGGTAGGGCGGTGGTTAGCACACTGGACCCGCATTCGGAGGATGGTGGTTCAAATCCACCTCCGGCCATCCTGATTTACGTTTGCCACGATTTCCCTACATCACTCCAGGCGAAAGTCAAGATGCGTCCTTTCAAAGGGCACGCCCGATTTACTTTCCCATCCTTATCCGAAATAGGGATTGATGACCTGAGTCGTCTAGTGCCTCCAAACCATAACCCAAGCCAACCCTCCCCCCACACACACAACCAACAAACCTCATCTACAACTTTTAATGTCTCGTT
Source organism: Locusta migratoria (assembly GCA_026315105.1). NCBI lineage: Eukaryota > Metazoa > Arthropoda > Insecta > Orthoptera > Acrididae > Locusta > Locusta migratoria. Next base: position 726,191,646 of record CM048744.1, on the reverse strand, counting down.
TTCTAAACTATTACCTTCCACATCACCTGATTTTCTTAGAATAAATTTCATTACTCTTTTTTTGCTGTTGTTAATGTTTATTTCACACCCTCTTTTCAAGACACTGTCCATTCCATACAATTGCTCTTCTAGGTCCATTGCAGTCTCTGACAGAATTACTACGTCATCGGCTAATCCTTTTCTCCAAATTTCTCCTTTCTCTCCTTCACAGCCTACTCAGTGGACAGATTGAACAACATTGGGGAAAAGCTACAGGCCTGTGTTACTCCCTTCCCAACTACTGTGTCCTTTTCATGCTCTTCGGCTCTTACAAAAGCCGACTGGCGTTTGCACAAATTGTATACTACCCTGCGGTCCTGCTGTACGATGATATGAGTAGCTTGTTATCAAAGGCGGACATCTGTCGTTTGTAAATAACTGAGATAAAACATTTTTATTTCGAAACGTGGAGTTAATACGTATACATGTTAGTCTGGTCATCACTTAGTTGCAAATGATCACCAAAGCAGCATGGAAATACACGTTTCGTAATTAAAATGGCGTTTATCTCAATTATTTGTAAACGACGAATAAGAAGCTACTCATATATTTATGCAGATTCTGACCTGTACTGTCGGCATGGTAACTTCGGACTAAAGCCGCTGCACTTCTGTTAGTTGCTTAATATAGGTATCACGTTAGTGGTATAGATGGTACGCAAAATACTTCAGTTAGACGCCTGGTATTCAGTAGAGGTTCCTCCAGGTTGGGTAACTGATCCGATGGTCTTCTCATCAGCTCCAAACTGCATCGTTTGGTATGATTCAGCCAGCCATGCTCAATCTGACATGATGGACACGGAAATGTTTAACTGACAAAGGCCTCTTAGCGATATTTGAACCCGACATTAACCCGACATTAATACAGTGCGTAAATTACAAATACGTTCTTCAAATATAAATAGATGAAGGAACTTGATACCTATTTATTTACAGCCCCATCCATGAAACCTGCGCCGTTGTTACTTGGATCAAGAAAACGGAAGCGACTATCGGGAAAATATAGAACATTCTTGGTGGCAAATAAACCACTATGAAACATTATCAAGGTAGTTAATAGAGTGCCCCGGTGGAGTAGCCGAGCGGTCTAAAGCGTCACGCTGCGGAGCGCGCGGTTGCTCGCCGTGGAGGTTCGAGTCCTCTCTGGGGCATGGGTGTGTGTGTTGTCCGCAGGTTAGTTTACCTAGGTGTAAGTAGTTTGTAAGCTACGGACTGCATACCACGCAGTTGAGTCCGATAGATTTACAAACATTTGAACATTTGAGTTAGTAGAGTCAGTTCCAAGATGCCTTAGAAAAATATTACGAAATGATGCTGGATGGGTAGGTTATAGGAATAGTCACTTCTCAAAAAATCAAGCAGTGTGTGTGTGTGTGTGTGTGTGTGTGTGTGTGTGTGTGTGTGTGTGTGTGTGTGCGCGCGTGTGTGCGAGTATGTAAAAGACAAGCAACAATAAAAATGCATAAAATATCAATGTGGAATGTTTTAATGACTTCTAAAGCTACAAAATTCAAAATTACCCAAACATTTTCCTATAGATTACATAAAATGTTTGGCAAAGGCAGTGCATTCCGGGTGTAGAGACTCGCAACAAGTGCAGCTGTAAACAGCACCCCACTCCAGTACACGCCAAGACACAAAGAGGAAGACGTCGTCTTTGTTCTGAACGCAGTGTGCCGTCACTATCTGCACAGGTTTCTCGTAACTAAAATCAGACTCTATTCCGATGTCTCTCTTCTTACCCGCACAGGAAGACAACCTATGTGAGACCAAAATTCATGCAACACACACGAAAATAATTGAGGAGCTTTCCTGCACTCGATAGTGGTACACAAGTAATAACCTGTTGTGAGAAGCATATAATAAATTTCCTTCTCTCGTATCACAGCCCTTGTGTCAGTGTGAAGTGATAAAATCAATAGGGTTACGAAATCTGATATGTTGCCTATCCGTAATAGTAGTCTGGATCGTAAACATCATAAACTCCAGGACTTTCCTTTCTACATAACTACACATCACAACCCTTTATTTATGTAACTGCGGACATCAGATTTTTCTTGTGACTGAACGATGTGTTTCTTTACTTACTATGACACCAGCTGTACCCGTCCACGCGTTGCTGTGGCTTGTTACGGATTAAGTGGAAAAGAAAGACAAGAGGAACCATACATTTCTTATATACGTGATTTCCTACTGCCTTGTGGAAGAGAATTGGATACGCGTTCTACATTCTCACCTCCCCTTATCTCTGTCGCCTCTCTCTCTGCCCCTATCCTCGTCCCCCCCCCCTCTTTGTCCATAACTTCCTCCTTCCCCACTCCCGTCTCTCTTTGTCTATCCGATCCTCCTCCCTCCTCTTTCTGTGCATCTGCAACTCCTCCCTCTCCCTCTACATCTCATCATTAGGCTTTCCCTGTTCGTCTCCTCACTTCTATTTCCTCTTAGAACTCTTTCTAACCTAGAGCCATGTTTAGTGTTATGTTAAAAATCGTGTATTTCCGAAAGCTTTGAAATGATGACACAACGTTCTAATAAGATATGTGCATGTTTTCATATACCAAATTTTTCAATATGTGTCATATATGAATTTATATAAACTTTGTAATTGGAAAAAGGCTTATACTAAAAATCGCAAAAGTAACGCATTTATAGTTTATATATAATATATCAAGAAATGTGTACCTAAAAACCTTCCTGGGCTAGAATGCAACGTTGAGTCGGAATTTCAAAACAATGGGTCAAGAACTTTCTGAGATTAACAGCTATACGCCTAACATTTTTATATATAGACGTGGGGACCTAAGACGGGAAGTACACCCGCCCCCTCCTTTCATCGGTGAATATCGCTGCGCATGTATTCGTTGATCACCGACTCACAGTTGCCACAACGCTTTACAGAATTAACGCAATTGTCAAATCATTCAGAGACAGGAGATGGACTGTAATAAAATTGACGTTGCTTTCCGAGCCATATTCACCCAAAGATTGAATATTACTTAAATCAGATCCAGCAGTTACACTTGGATAATTCCTATACGTTTAATTTGATAGCTGAAAATGTTCGTTAGTGTGGAGCTGCCTGGAATTTATTTAGAACAAACTCAAGAATCGAGGCATGCTGAAACAAAAATTCTAATCTGTAAAGCGCTTCTCACGTTTCGCGGCAAAGCATCCGCAGCAGTTATATTGAAACCATCGCTATGTTGGACAGTAGAATTTCTACATCAGAAAAGTATGGATACTTAGAGAGCGACACGGCGTCATGCTGTCTACCGGCTTTACAACGTGGTAGTCCTGGTGGGCTTAATCTAGCGCTGACATCGTAAGTGTCGGTGGTGTGTTCTCTTCTTATGACCATCAGACCATCAAGAACATGCAGAGAATGGAACCAAGAACCCTTAACATTTGAAACAAAACAATCGTTTGTCCGCTCCAGTCCAATATAGGATACACCTGTCTGAATAGGCATAAGAAGAGACAAAAAGTCGTATGGTAAATAATGAATTCTGCAAATAATTGCTTAGGCAAACTACCGTCTGCTACACAGTTGAAATGGTAGCCATTACATAAGTTTATAAGTTACAATTAAGTAATCAGAATGCTGCATTATTTCCACTGTTAGGAAATGTATGACCCATTATTTATTTGAATAAATACACTTCCCACTCCGAGACACAAGTATGTGACATGTTTTGGCCTCTTCACAATCAACGCCTGACGAATGAATACTGTTGAAGTGCCATTACGTTTATTGTCTGACAAACAGTTAAATATCATTCGTGCGTAATAATCAATAATCATAGGAAATTTACGTCTTCGTCTACAACGAGCTCATCTGAAGAGTAAATTACAATGTCTCTCGTAATTTACAGCATGGAAAACCTATTTTCGTAATTCGTTGTTGTGCCATGGATGAAGATGAAGTGTGAGATGTAGTAATCATGATTGATCAAGTGGCTTATAAAATGTGTATTATACGATGTCACGCGAAAATGAAGAAATTTACACTATCCGCTACCCATCTAGGCCATGATTTCAGTCAGGACACATGACGAGTCATTTCTTTACGCTAGTGGAAGGCACCACTGGGCATCGATTTCTGTTCTCTCTCATTTTATTCTTTTTCTAAAGCCTGTGAGAGTTACCTGCGGGTCATCAGTCCCTAAACTTACAAACTACTTATGAACTAGCTTATACTAAAGACGGCTACATACATGCCCGAGGGAGGATTCGAGCCCCCGACGGGGAACGGCCTCGGCTTTGTAGCATAGCGCCTCAAAGTTCACTCAGTAGCACCGCTTTCCGTCTGAGACTAAAATAGCCTCACTATAGGGGAGAGTGAACGAAACCAATGCTAAGACAATTTCTTTTACTAACGGATCAGAACGCATAAACGCCTAACGATGAGCAAAACGAGCTTGAAATGTCTTGTAGTGTGTCAGGGCGTGCTGAGCTGCCAGCGATGGCTGACGTGCGTGGATGAGTTATGCCTGAGTGATTGTGTGTTTGAATGTATCTCTTTCTGAATAAGGCTGCGGCCTAAAATTTAAATTGTCTGAATGTGAATGTCTTATTTGTGTCTGCCTGTGACTCAGCGTTCGTCTTTAAGGCGAGTGGTTTCCTATCTTTTTTTTATTTTGTTATTATTATTGCAGAATGTTAAATTTGAGATAGATTAAATAGTAATGCGGCCGAACAATCCCGCCTGGGATGTCCCGGACAATAATGCCGTATGATCACTTCATTTCAATAATTTTAACAGCAGCTTCCTAACTTAGCCTGCACTAAAGAAATGAGAGAATCTTCACAGACCCGACAATATATCACCACCTGCGTACTGCTGCAACTGTAACCATACAGTTAAATCCCACCACAAAGTATGTTTACAGCCGGAAGCTTTTACTATTCCTCTATTTTAAATGGGTACGACCGCAACATCAACTACAAGAATCCTACGAAACACCAGAGTTCGTAATCGTCAGATGACTTACAGAATTCGCCACACTTGCCAGTTACTACTATAATATTGTCTATCTGTTAGATACGAATTTATGTCAGTCATTGAACTGCATTTTGATTGGTGGAGCTGTGAGAATGGAGGCGTTTATGTCTTCAGAATAAAAGTACAATAACTTCTCAAAAAAAAATTAAAAAAAAATAAAAAATAAAATATGCAATTTTCCCTGTCCGGGAATGGAGTGTGTGTGAATTAAGGTGTGGTGGACTGCAAAAATCGTTTTTCACTTCCAAAACGAGGTGGGAAAATAGAAAAACCGAAAAGATAGTCGCTGCCAGACAGACACGGTCATATTGCATTTCACTGCGATTAACTGGCATATTATTTGTCTGGTTATGTGTGTGGTACCAGAATGTCAATGCTTATTTACCCGCTACTGCAAAACTCTTTCACGGGCAGAAAATAAGTCCTACAAACCGACGTAGCTAAGTGTCAAGAACTAGTAGCGCATGGATAGTCTCTACAAGATCTGTCTGCCTGTCTGTGCCGTCGTACTAAACGCCTACAATAATCATTTGAATATTGTGACAGGGTGGAGGCATCGTTCGTAACTACACCGTGCACCGACTCAGAAGCACTCTATGGAAAATGAGCTCAACGCTAAGCTAGTTGCACGTATTGAAATCTCGGTAAGTCTCTGTTTTGAGCGCAGTGCAAGTTTGAGAGCTCTTTGGCACCGGCGTGACCGCCGAGTTACTTCCGGTATGACACAGAAACATGATAAAGTCACTTAATATTTACCTGTCTGTTTGGTGAATAATCTCAGTTACTTTCTTTAACGGTGCGACGTCGGCGCATTACTTTCTACTTCAAGTGCAAGGAGGTCATACCATGCGTAAATTGGCGATTAGTTGTAACCACCAATGGAACAAGCAGGAAGTGAGACGTAGCAGCGCGTCAGTAGCCCTGAGATGACGTGTCTACGTCTTAAGCGAGGGCTGCTTTAGGTCATGGTACCAGCCCCTCTGTAGATCAGAATTTTAACCCTATTCTAGTAGAGCTACCAGCCATTTAAGAAGATAACATAAAGGCTACAGAATTAGTCACTAATAACAGCATTACACTTAATGAGTGAACTAATGACGTTTATGTGCAAACGCAATAATATGGATTTTGTCGCTTTGAAAGTGTGTATGCAATACTCCTGCTCCCAACTTTTGAATCCTGCCTGACCAGTGACAACGTCGCACGATGTTCAGCTCATCATAGTTCATGACTTACGTGAGTTATCGAGTCTTCCTTCATGTGTAAAATCATGAATACCGGAAAGATCTTTCTTGAAACGAGAAATCTCTTTTGTGACGTGATTAGCACAAAAGTAATCGCACCATACATACGTTTCGAACTATCTCCACTGCTGTCATACCTATATGAGACTCAGTGACAACATGTTTTGAAACTCTTGAAGCATATTGAATATTATTTGCATAAATAGCCGAGGCGATTCTAGCAGCTCGCTCGGCCCTGAGGAGTGACCGCATCTGTAATTTTTTGTTGTTGTCTTTTTTAAGCGAGGGAAACTGAGATCAATCTTACCAATCAACATAGAACGAAAACTATCCAACGACCGCAGAGAATAGCTCTACTAGGAAAAACAAAGCAGGGTTCCACTACCACTGCGGTAAAAATTTTTAATATTAGCGCTGTCTACCTGAATTCACTTTCCTGCAACTATCGAGAAGTTCAAAGAATTCGATTAATAAAATGACGTCGTAAAGCCCCTTTAATCAGACTCAAACAACGAATATCATACTGAAAGTGATTGTCAACTCGGTAATAATCGACGGAGTTCCAGGACCTGTAATACTAATGAAATATTCGCATGTATTATCCCTTCTCTAGTGCAAGTGAAATGCACCAAAACAAAAGTAGGGCCTAAGTAATTCATTTCTGTGAAATCCAAGAATTTGTATTGCAGTGGTCTGTAGGTCAAAAAAGTATTTCTATTAACAGTTATTTCATTTTTATTTATTTGCATACAGGCGGTTTTTATTCGCTTAATTCCACCATTTTTTGGTTTGTGGATCTGAAATCGACACCTCAGACCTTAAGACAACTGAATATTACTATTAACGTTGAGTATTCATCTTCAGAACAATAGCAGAATACTGTCGGGAAAACTGACATCAATAGCCCCATTAATGTAGATATAAACCTGTACTTTGTGTCATTTATTAGACCTCTACAGTGGGTGTAGGGGTGAGAGCAGGAAGTGGACGTGAACGAGTAGTGATAGACTCATGCTTGTTGAACACTTTCAGTAAGTAATAACACTGTCGTGAAAGAAATTAAATCGCTCGTAGAAAGATCAAATTATAAAATTTAGCTGCGTATAAATGACATCTGATGGGTTCGTGTTACGTGCAGCGGTGTCGATACTGTCCACTAACTGTTGAGCAACAGAACTTAACAGAACTGTGATATATTCCGAAATAGTGACATTCTGGCGTTATCCATTGGCAGCATAGAGAAAGTCACTGAAATTTCTATAACAATCTGATCAACTGTTTCATCATATTACGGCCCAATGGTTCTCATATGAATATTGTGGGAGCTTGTATTCATATGAAAACGACTGGGGTAAAATATAATTAAAAATAAAACACGGTGCGACTGCCGCATACAATATCTGCACTGTACTCTGCTTCGTTAACCCATAGTTATTTTGGATTTAGGGGTCTTTCTGCCTGAATGTTCTGCACAGTCATTAAACGGTTTTCAGTATATCTGCTGCTCGCTTTTGTTAGGGGATTTGATGGGACTCTATACTACAGGTGATAGTATCATTTTTGCAATATTTGTAGACTGGATGAGAGTTTGGCTTAAAGATAATTTAATCTATACATTTTTATCCCTAATTATATGTTTGGATAACAGAAGCTCTTCTTATTTTGCACACCATGTTACGAAGTCTTCCCAGAAATGTTCACATCTTGAAAACAATGCTGCATTGATTTCTCTTCGTTTGTTTGCCTCTCTTCGTTCGTTTGTGCCTCTGACAGCGATATCAAGAAAGATACTTTCTGAGTCTATAATTGTAAAGGAAACTGACTCTTACATCTAACGTTTTCAGTATAATCAATGGAAATGCTCGAAGAAATGTAAAACAGCACTGGTGAATGACTTTTGTTGTCATTGCGCTTAAGACAGAATACGCAAATAATTGAGACACTTATTACTATTTTAGAGGTCGGTGCATCTGTATATTTTTATTAGTGACAACGATCGACTCATTAAAGCTAGTTACGGACTTGCGAGCATGGCTCATTGACATATACTGTAGGTGTTCGGCCCCCAGCAGGCGCGCGACGCGCGAGCTAAGTCTCTGTCGAGCTCGCTTGGCAATCACCTCGGCTCTTATTCTTCCTGTTGATAGTATGACTGAAGCTTGGCAACATTGGAGTGTAAGTCTGTCAACGCTGGTACCGAGGTCTTACTTCCTGGTTGGCACAGAACTATGCTCATAAATTCACTTGATGTTTCCTGTAATGTCAATTGCATAAACTGACAGGTTTCTCAGTCGAGAGGCGACAGAAGCTATTTTTTCATGCTTTTGGATCCAGAAAATTGTTTACACGGCGAAATTCCAACTAATCTCCTCTCTTACGTTGCGAGTTATATATTCTACTGATGTATGTGGCAGTAGGAAAGAACAGGCATGCACAGCTCCTCGCTAGGTCTGAGGTAAAGTCGTCGACTGCCACAGAGAGGTGGCTTTGGTCACTGGTTCGGGTCTCATTGGAGTAGGGTTTTTTAGCTGTTTTCGTGACAGGAGTTGCACGAATCCACATCGAAAACAACAAAAAACCTCTTGTGGTTACTTGCTATGTTCTATCAGATTATGCGAAAGTCTGACAACTTTCTGGTAGTTTACCATATCTGCCCCTTTAGAATCGAACTGATTCCAGGCTAATTTTGACGCCGATCGATGTTCGACGTGTATTTTCGTCTGGAAATAATTTTTGTCGAAGGTTATTCGAGTAGGGCAGGAAAGATAAACATTTGAGGACATATGATCGAAAGAGTAGGTGCGGAATCGGTGACTTCCAAAGCACACTATTCGATGTATTCTTTGTGAAATCAACGGGAAAAATTATGTTATAGTACTAACACATGATGTTATTTTTTAGGTTGTTTGTCCTTACAGTGTGACTAAATGGTGTCTCAGTTGTTTGCAAAAAATGGGCACACCCTAGCGTTGTGGTTGCATTTTGCTGAGTATAAAAATCTTTTAGTACTCAGTCATTAATTTCTTCTTAAGATGTCAGCATGAGAGCATCATAACTCGTTACTAGTAACAATCGTGAGTAGGAATCCTAATTGAGCGGCTGATGTCGTTCAAGAAAAATGTAATAGTCACCCCTATGACCCTATATACCGATTCTAATTTACGACGTTTAGATCACGTTCATATATGTCAGAAAAATTCAATACGTGACTGTAATATAAGTATCAGAACTTGAGGTAAGGATATAACAGCCGGTAAATAGACTCATAGCGGCGCGCCGCTGTCACTGAGTCTGCAGGCGGCAGCCGCGATGCGGCCGCTGGCGCGTCGCCGTAGCCGGTGCCCACTACTGCCGAGAGTAAACAGTTCAGTTTTGATGCAGCAGCGAGTTCTTTTATGTAATATTTCTGGGACTTTTCGCTGTTATATTTGAGGTTCTTCCACACTGATAAAGAAGACAGCCGATTTGCGGTTTAAAAAAACTTTGAATGTGGGTGGATTCGATCTCGCGACTGCTTACACATACGCTTATAAATGCGACTCTTACCGCCAGACCACGCGCTCACGTATCACAAAAACGTCTCGAGAAGGACATAACACTTCCTCCTGACAGTACCGCATTCTACAGTGTTGCCAGATCGTGCACATCGGCGGACTTAGCATTCTGCGTCGGCCGGCCGGCGATCAATTTTTTTGTCTAAGACTGTACGTTCTGCCTCTAATGACCACGTTGTCGACGGGGCGTTAAACACTAATCTTTCTCCTCCTCCCAGTTTGTATCAAAACATGCGCACACCCAGCGAGGTGGCGCAGTGCTAACACACTGGACTCGCATTCGGAAGGAAGGTGGTTCAAATTCAACTCCGCCATTCAGATTTACATTTTCCGTGATTTCCCTAAATCACTCCAGGCAAATACCGGGATGGTACATTTCAAATGGCACGGTCAATTGCCTTCCCCATCCTCGCCCAAACAATCCGAGCGTAAGCTCCGCCTCTAATGACCATGCTGTCGACGGGGCGTTAAACACTAGTCTTCTTCGCTTCCTTTCTTCAAAACATGGTCTGAGAAGACTAATTGTGCCAGCACCTTTTCACAAGCCTGAGTCTGGCTTGGTTTTAAGTCTATTTCTGATAGAGGTTTTCACATTGTTTAGCGCACTAAATGATCTTCCGACCTCTGCATTTGACCAAGGTAAGACCAAAAGCAACATTGTAAAATCTGGGAGTTCCTGAAATGGATCTTGGAAACTAGCGTCTTTATATGCTGTTACCGCTCCCCAGAGGTAAACCGTATTACCAGCTTCTTTCCATTGAACGGTAGTTAGTTTTGATCACTTATTTCTGCTTCAGATGACTGAAATTCCTGGGCTAGTGCAATTATGCTTTCTTTTACAACCCTCAATCAATGTTATGGTGTAGTTAGAGACACTTTTTGCAAAATTTTGATATTACTCGGTAGTCGTCGCTGGAGCTCCTATGCTAAGCAGAGCAGAAAATTTTCGCTCCTACTACCAAAAACAATTTCTCGCTTTCTACATTAATTTTATGTTTTTTCCTCATATGTACCAGTGAAACCTCTACTTTACGGTCAAGATAAATATTTGGAGGGACTGATGACATAGCTGTTTAATCCCCTAAAAACCAACAACAACAATAAATATTTAGAGACTTCTGTTTTCTAACGTCTAGCATTGGCAAATCCTCTTTATAACTGGGGACAACAATCCGCCTCGTAAGATCTACAATAATAAGAACCAAGTCTTGGAGTAGCTTTGAGCTGTTTGCTGTACTTGACTGGAATGATTTATTGACCTTTTGACATTCTTCTAGAGTTGATGTAAGAAAAAGAAGATACATATTATTGATGACATCAGAGTACGTACTATATAGTAGTTCGGCTTTGTAGCACTTACTCTAAAATCTAGATATTTCAAAATGTTTCTGTAGTTCAAGCCACAGACTTAAAATACGTTTAACAGCAACTTCGATCGACAGCCACCGTGTGTCTGTTTGATGTACAATATTAAGGGGCTCGACTCTATCATTCATGACTTTAATTAACTCCCTGTACTTGACTTGTCGTGAAGAAGAGTTGATGAACCAAGAATAAGTTTCACTATTTAAAAACTCAAGATTACTTGGCAGCATTTCCGAAGCAGAGGACACAGCTAATTGAAATGAATGACAAACACAGTGGATCAACAAAGGTTAGCGATATCATATTTCAGTTTCTGGTGGACCCCATTGCTAATGCCCATAATTACAGATGCTTTATCAGTACCAAGTCCTCTCTTGTCTTAATGTTCAAATCATAATCTGAAAGTAATGACTTTACTGCAGTAACAATACAATCAGAATTCTCCTGTTTACTTCAACAATTACTAACAAGGTGTTAATAATTCTGCTTTGTTGATCTGAAAAATATACAATGCACACTGCCAACTATATGGTGATAGAAATGTCTGTATGTTCATCTATAAGAAGACTAAAATACCCATTTCCAATGTCGTTCTGTCTTCTTCTCCATGTACCAAGCTTATGGGTCTTAACTATGGGGTCATCAGTCCCTAAACTTACAAACTACTTATAAACTAACTAATACTAAGGACGCCACAAATATCCATGCACGAGGGGGGATTCGAGGCCCCGAACGTAGTGGCCGTGCAGACCGTGACTAGAGGGCCTCAGTCCCTCAGCCATCGCGGCTGGCTCTCCATGTACCGTCTCCATTTACGAGGTTAGCTATCATCACAGCTATTTTAGCTTTGGAATCTGCGGCCTTAAATAGGTCAGATGTCGAGACATTAAACCATTCTTGTAGTTTCCCAAATCAGGATATTCTTCTCCTTCCAACATATGTCTTTCCTTCTATCTTCCCTTATATCCTTACATTACGAGTTGCAGAGTCTCATACCTTGGACCTCTCATGATGTGGCCTAGATATTGTAGTTTTATTTTTTTCACTTCCTGTAGGATCTCCACGCCTTTCGCCTTTCTTCTGAGAACCTCCTCGTTAGTAACAGGTTCTGTGCATGATATTCGCTACATCCTACGGTAGGTCCACGTCTCGAAGGCTTCTATTTTCTGCTCACAATATATGTTGAGTTTCCAAGCTTCTACTCCGTACAATAGGACTGGGAATACATAACATTTGAGCATCCGAATTCTTAGGTCCAGGCCTCAAATCGTGACTACAGAGGAGCTTCCTGGTCTTCATAAAGGACGCACGGGCCTTCTCAATGCGAATCTTTATTTTTGAACAGTAATCCATGGAGCAGTTGACAGTCGTACCTAGGTTGTCATACCTCTCGACTCTTGCCAGCCTTTCGCCTTCCACATAAAGATGTTCATTTGGAACTTCAGTTTTGGTGACAAACAGTATTTGGTCTTCTTAACATTGAGTGGCAGACCATATTCTTGACTATCTGTAATGGCATTATTCAACATACGCTGTAGGTCCTGCATATTTTCAGCTAGAAGTACAGTATCGTCCGCATAACGCAAATTCTTCAGTTGAACGCCGTTGACTCTATGTCATCAGCATCATTTTCGAGAGCGTTGGTGAAGATTTCCTCTGAATAGACATTGAAGAGAAATGGTGAAAGAACGCACCCCTGCCTGACTCCCCCCTTGATTTCCAATGCTTTCGTTTGTTCAGACTGAACGTGAACAGTCGCACTTTGGTTTAGATACAGTTTTACTATTACTCATAAATCTCTTGTGTCAAGGTCCTTTCGTGTCTATAGTTTCAGTTGCTTGTGCCTCACTTCATCAAATGCTTTGTTATAATCAACAAAAAAGGCGTATACATTTTGGTTGACATCAACACATCGCTGCATCAAGGCAAACAAAGCTTACCTTGTACCAAAACCATTTCTAAAGCCAAATTGAGCTTTTTGTAAATGCTACAGTGGATGACTTTGAGGAAGATCTTCAGTGTATGACTCATTAGACTGATCATACGGTGTTTATTGCATTTTGTGGCATTATGCTTCTTGGGAATTGGGACAAACGTTGATCGAAGCCATTCATTTTGCATTATTCCTGTTTCATAGATCTTGTTAGACAAGGAAGTTAATAGCCCCTAGATGTTGTTCTTCGATCAATTTAAGTACATCTGGAGGTAGGTCGTTAGGTTCAGGTGTTTTCTCACTGAATGGGGTTTTTATATATTCTTCCCAAAGAGTCAGTTGATCTTTAATATCAACACAATGTTTCCTTCTTCATTTTTTAAGGATGTATGTTTTTTTTACCTCTGAAAAGCTCCAGTAAAATCTTTTATTTTTTTATGCACACTGTGGGGGTCATGCAGTCTTTGTAGATTTTCTATTTCGATACATTTCTGTTTTAAACAGTCCGCCTTTTCTTGGCGGCGTTTATACTTGATGTCTTTCTGCACGCCGGCCGCGGTGGCCGAGGGGACTAAGGCGCTCCAGTCACGGTCTGCACGGCCGCTACGGTCGGGGGTTCGAATCCCCCCTCGGGCATGGATATTTGTGCCGTCCTAGTTCGTAAGTAGTTTGTAAGTTTAGGGACTGATGACCCCGTAGTTAAGTCCCATAAGATTTACAAACATTTGAACATCTTCAAGTTGACTCTCAGTTTCCGAACAGGTATTTATTGATTTAAGTTTTCGTTTATGTCCCTGCACACCTCCATTTTAACATTACTGTTTCTTATTAGGCTGGTGTCAATGCATCTTCGGTTTGTCGAAACTTTCAGCGTTTTGAGCTTCACCATAATCTCCGCCACAACACGATTATGACCTGAGCCTACATCTGTTCCTGGATAGCTCATGGCACTTTTCACTGCATTCCTGTATCTCTGATTGATGATAATATACTCGATTTCATTCCGGAATATACGTTCTTTATTGTCTTGTGGAGATATACAGGTATACAGTCATTTTGTAGTTCTAAGTTAAAGCACTGGTAGAGAATATACCTAATCAAAGCTCTGTACTTTGTCCAGTGTAGCCGTAAACAGAAATGCATGGTCAGAATTAAGAAAAAATTTCTTTGTTAGATCTGAAATATGATCAACCGATCATACAGAACAGAGCAAGAGCACCTTCAGCAGTTGTACGTTCATACATTTGTTTGAGACATGAAATGGTAAAGTTGACTGTCATGAAGATGAAAGGGTATGGCTGCTTTTAAATGTTTCTTACTTTTTCCATGAACTAGTAAATCTGACAAACACAAATTGAGGTTGCATCGACAACATCTGCACCGTGAAATATAGGTTCCCTGGGCACCTCCAGCAACCAATCCTTTCGTTGTTTAACCACTCTTTTCTAAAACGTTGTTTACACCGCTGAACACTCTTTCCTGACACGTTCAGTAAATAGTTAAAACAAAGAAGCGCACAACAACGAGCTACAGTACTTAAACATCTCACCAATATACTGGGATCACTATCCAGAATTCGCCGAACTAACTCCTAAACCAAAGCACATCATTATTAATGGGCTGCTGTTATTACTGAGGCACGTACGGTATCGTATATTGGCATCCAGAGAAATTATAGCCACGTGCCACCTAATGTTTATTTTACTTAGTTTTCCAGTCATCTAAGATGCTTGTTATTGGGTTCTAGTGCAACAATTCGTTAAAATATTATGACACGTTTTCTCCTTAATTGTATTAAACGAGCAATATCTGTCAAAGAAAGTAAATTTCTAATAATATCCGTCAAAAAATCCGCCAACCATCAAAGCTACAACTTGAAATCCCGTTAAATTTGACGGGAAATCTGTGAAGTTGGCAACTCTGGTTACCGATGCATGGAAAAACACTGAGCATCGAAAATATGGTCTAGAATGGAAAACTCTTCAGTTTTCATTGCAAGGAAATAGTGTCGACTGTAATCTGCAACAGATGATGAACTGTGAAGCAACAAGATGAAAAGTTTCCGGTATATTACAAACAATTCTTGACACAACTTTACTCTTGAGTAGTAGATGTTCAGCTTTCCAAGGAGAAAATACTCAGATTGCTGATGTTCACTTTGGAACTGATTGGAAAATATGGCGAAGTAACTCGTGAACATCTAGCGAAAGTAAAATACGCCTCCAAGCTGAATTGTGATGTTTGGAAACGTTGAAGGTTTTTTATAATTTCTTCTCTAGCAGTCCTGGTCGTTGGGAACTGTTAAAACAGCATATCCCCTTGTCTCTTCAAAGTCTTTCTGAAACTTGCTGGAATGGAAGACTACAAGCTGTGCTGCCGATTTTGAAGCACTATCGTTCAATCCTCGCACTTTTAGGCTTCTTCCAGGTGGATAAGGTACCCTACCAACATTAACTCCACCAGCAAGGAATACTATTTTGAGACTCAAGGCGTACTTTGGATCTTTTGAAGGCCTCTCCATGTTATCAAGATGTTGGCCTCTATTGATCAGAAAAACGTCGTTATACCAAACAATGGAATATCTCTCAATGCAGAGACCCAACTAATTAAAGATTTACTTAACGAAATGCAGGTCCTTCGTGGTTCATGGGAAGCCATTTTCAATGAGGCAAAGTATTTGTCGAGGCAGTTGGTGTTAAAAAAAAAAAAAGAGTTCGTTATAAAAAGGAACCCCGGCGAAGCTGAAAAGATAACTTAAGCTGGAAGCATTAAACGAGTTAAAATTATATGATTTTCTTCCTGTTTTGCATTTTATCGTGGCAGACTTGACAATACGATTTACGAGCTGTGAAAAATTTCTGATTTGTTTTCACCAGTTTTGGATTTTATGGACCTAGATAATGATGAACTTTGAAAATTAAAACCTCCAATATTGTCTTAAAATATTCTTCAGACTTATCAGATTCAGACAGCTTAGTTGCAGAAACTACACGTGAAGAGTGTCCATAGTAGGCCTACAGTCTTCCAATCAGAAAAGACGCGATAAAGCTTCTCAATTTCATATATGAGAAAAACCTTCAAACAATTTTTTTGATCATAGGCTACGTCTCCAGTGAAACTTCTTCGTACCGTTCCAGTAACGGTGTCTACGGCTTATAGGTCGTTTAGTAAACTGGTGAACTTTTCATAAACTTGGCAAAGGAACACAACAGACCAAATTCGTCGTAATCATTTAGCAATTAAGAATGTGTTGGTCAAATCTGTTGATTTTTTCCACGTAATTGATCATTTTAGTCAGAAGAAAGACAAGAAGCCTATTATTAAGTCTTGTTTTGTAGCCTGTGTCTATGACTGACAAAACTCGTAATTTTATTTTTAGTAACTATTTTTATTTTAATCTTCGTGTGATTAATAAGTATACGTGCTGTGATCGTTTGAACGTAAAGCAGTTTTATAGAGTAAGTGCACGACTAAGGGCAGATTTAGGGTGGGGGCACAGGAGCACGTGTCCCCCCCCCCCCAGACAGCCTGAAAAAAAAAGAAAAATGAGAGAGAGAAAGGGGGAGAGACAGAGAGAGGGAGGGAGAGAATCTCAGCATAAGAATAATTAACTTTTACTTACAGACAGCATGTAACTGTGACTTTAAAAAAAAGGCAGAATCCCTGTAATTAACATGACGTAAATTGACTTTTGGTGTTATGCTTCGTTTTAATTGCTTCTTGCTCCTTTTATGTCAGTAATTTACGATAAAACTAGATAAAGTCGTTTATTGTTTTGTGATTGCTTGGGAGATAAATGAGATATTGTGTAAGTTTTATTCGTACTTAAGTAAAGTGAAAAAATCGTGAATTTCTTGGATTGTGTTCAAGCTGGCGCATTCAGGTGTTTTCGGTAGTCACTTTATCATTCTGGGTTCTTTTCCTAGACATTAAGAAATAGTACTGCCACGCAATATAAATAGTTTTATTTGAAGCTACACGTTTCGGTTTTCCAGTTATTGGAACAAATTAATAATTTCAAAGGCATTTTACCGTACATCAAATAGAAAGGATTTTCATGCTAGTAGAAATTCTTTTAGAACCACAATCAAGTGTAATTTTATTGATCGGGAAAGCTTTTTGAAAACTCATCACTTTTGCGTAGTAACTTTACTAAGCACGAAGAAGAAACTGATTCAGTACAACGCGACACAGGAAATCTGATTTTAGGTTTTGATGCAATATATCAAACTTACCGCGAGATATTTATTGGCTGTTTTATTGTTGTTGAATGCATTGTTTGATCATGAAACAGCTACGCCGCATACAGTACATCTACATCTACATATACTCCGCAATTCACCGTAAGGTGCGTGGCGGAGGGTACACTGTACCACTACTAGGCATTTCCTTTGTTTGTCCACAGTAAGTTCATTGCAGCGCTGGCTGTTGGCAGCGGCAGGAGGCGTGTAGCCGTGTACCATGGCTGCCGGGAGGCAAGGAGCAGTGAGCGGAAGGCAACGTCGCATTGGTCGAAACGTTACCTGTAACAATGTGTGCAGCAATATTTCATTCGTTTCTAGGGGCAGCATAACGTTGACAGCACTCCGAAATAAATGAATGTCCTACAACTAGTGCAGATGTTTTCTGCTCCTGGCATCACCAGGTAAAATTGTCTTCACTTGTCGAATTAATATTCTTCCATCTAACTACCAATACACTACTAGTTTCGGCGCACTATAGCGTCATTCTCGAAACCGTATGATTGCAAAAAATATTACAATGATTCAACCACATTAAACAGTGAAAATTTTAAAATTTTACCAGAAAATAAAGAGTATAGAGAAAATGGAACTCTACATTTATCAAAATGACAATCAAACCATGTGCGCCGCGCGGGAATGGCCGTGTGATCTGGGGAGCAACGCCGTGGAGTACGCTGCCGCTCCCGCCAGAGGTTCGAGACCTCCCTCGGGAATGGGTGTCCGTGTTGTCCTTACAATGAAATGAATGTATGGGTTTCTTGGCCTGGAGATACCTTGCGCGATTGTTCGGCCGCCTTAGTGTAAGTCTTTTTATTTGACGCCGCGTGAGCGACTTGCGTGCCAATGATGATGAGATGATGATGATTAGTACAACACACTACACCAAGTCTCCTGCCGGGAATCGAACCTGGGCCTCCTGCGGGGTAGTCAGCGACGCTACCGCTGAGCTACGGAGACGGACTCCTTACAATGAGTTAGTTTAAGTAGTTTGTAAGACTAGGGACCGATACCTTAGCAGTTTCGTTCCTTAGGATTACAAACATTTGAACACTTTTTAAAATTATTTCTGAACCATATGCCCTAGGTTTTGTGCAGTCACCATTAATTCATTTGCCACATTTAATATCATAATTCCATGGGCATCACCGAACAAAACTTATTTTTCGACCTTATGTATAATTGTTTGAGTTTTCAAGTGGTCAGTCTTATTCACTTTTATAGTCCAATAATTCGAAAGTTGTGGTGAAACCAATGCCAATTTCGCATGGCTTCCTCTGTATAGGGATTCGCATATACCCATCGGGCCAAGCTGAGAAACAGTTACAAGTCAAATTAAATTCAGAGCCTGAATGCCCTGTGTTCACCTGTAAGTGTTTCATCCTTTATGATGATAAAGGATGAAACAAATGTGCTCACAGCTGAATGTGGGGTTTTCAGACACTGAATTATCAGTTTCTTTTTATTTTATAGAAAATTTTGAAACTTATCATTATTAAATGTGGTTTAATCATTCCAATATTTTTGTAAACATGGGCACACTTGAAAATTACGCCGTAAAGCACAGGAACTAATAGTGCATTAATAGTACTAATAGATGGAAGTATATTTAAAATCTTTTTCTAAGAAGCGGCTGTGGGTTTGGAGCATATTTTGGATTTTTTCTATATGAGTTATACGAGATAATGACTGTAATTAAATTTATTTCTGAGAGAGAGTATTTTAAAGTTAGTCTCACAATGCCTTTAATGGCATGTTCACCCTCCTCAACCTTGTGCCTCCCCCCTCCCCTCCTCCCCCTCCCTCACAAAAAACATCTGTTTCCAACACTGTGCATGACCCAAAGAGAAAGAGGTAAATCTGGAATTCGAGGAATACCTGCATCTCGTACCAGTAACTTACATCAACTTATGCAAAAAAACTTGTTGAGTCTTGTGGTGGAAACGTGAAATTCAAACACTGTGAAGGTAATATAATCAGTTTGGACAATACCATCCAATGCAAGGCCCTTAAACCGTGAAAGGAATATAAGTGACTTCATTATTGCACAGACAGAATTTTGAGTACGGACAGTCAGGATATTCAAACTGCCATTACTAGTACCAGCAGGAGATACAGGGCCTCTCAGGAGGAATAGTAAATAGGAGGAGATAGTAAATAATAAAAAAAATGTCCTGCCCAAGATCCTTCACCCCCCCCCCCCCTAAAGTGGTGTTCCGTCGCTCTCCCAACCTCCACAACATCCTAGTTCATCCTTATGCCACCCCGAAACCCTGCTCACTGCCATATGGATCATATCCTTGTGAAAGACCTGTCCAATCCACCCACCCAGCTATTCCTATTCCAGTCCTGTCACAGGCTTATCCTATCCGAGGCCGGCCCACATATGAAACCAGCCATGTAATTTACCAACTGCGCTGCAAACACTGTGCAGGTTTCCATATTGGCATGACCACCAACCAACTATCTATTGGAATGAATGGCCACCGCCAAACAGTGTCCAAAAACAAGGTGGACCACCCTGTGGCACAGCATGCAGCGGAGCACATGCTTGATTTCAGTGGCTGCTTCACAACCTGGGCCATCTGGATTCTCCCATCCACCACCAGCTTTTCTGAACTGCACAGATGGGAGTTATCCCTACAATACATTCTCCGATCCCGAAATCAACTAGGCCTCAACCTACAATAACTTCCCTTCCCCCCCCCCCCCCCCCATACCTTACAGTTCTTACCTCTCTATCCCAAACCTCACCTATTTTGAGTGGCGGGTGTATGTGCGATCGTGTGTGTGTGTGTGTGTGTGTGTGTGTGTGTGTGTGTGTGTGTATGTGAGAGCCCGTGTGTGTGTGTGCATGTGTATGTGAGAGCTCGTGTGTGTGTGTGCATGTGTGTGTGCACTCGCGAGCGCGTGTTGCGTGTGTGTGTGTGTGTGTGTGTGTGTGAGTATGTGTGTGTACGTGGTCTTGTGTACTTGCAGTGTGCATGCATTTTGTATATTTATTTTATTTTGTTTATTTTATTTTATTTTATTTTGTTTTATTATTCTCCCCTGCATCTCGTTATTCCCATCTAACCCATCCCAACCACTGTGACATAATCTTCCTATCCCCTCTCCCCTCCCTTCCCCTCCCCTCCTCTCCCGTCCCCGATTTACTTGCCGCAGATCGTGACTCGAAGTGCGGCAGCTGGAGGTGATGGGTGTATGACTGTGTTGTGTGCCTGTGTGATTGTGTGAGTGTTCTATTTTCTGAAGAAGGCTATGGGCGATAGCTGAAAGTGTTGTATGTGCCTGTCGCAGCTCATCACCACATCTTTGCATTGAGTTGTTAACTGTCCTTACTGTATTATAAATGTCATATAATGTATTCAGTGGCAGACTAAGGGGGGGGGGGGGGGGGGCAGACCGCCCTGGGCCTCTGGTCTTGTGGCCCTCTCGCCCTGCAAGGGGCCTCCAATTCTTTTTTATAGTAATACATGTATTTCCAAGTGGACGGGGAAGCTCCTTTTGTTTCACTGCTGCCCCTGACCTCCAACAGCCTTAGTCCGCCACTGAATGTAGGTCCAAATTTTATACAGAGGAAGTTGTTAGTATGTAACCCCAACAAACTTAAGGCAGATGCAAATGAGGATGTTCATAGTTGATCACTGTACACTTTTGACTTCTCTTGATGACACCACTTGTGGCTCTTCTGAAGTAGTCTTTGTGCTTTATTATAAGCCTAAAGCCTGCACTTTTCATAAACCAAATGATCAATTCAGTCTCTGTATTTACTTTTTTTGTGGACTTGGCCTTTCTAACATCCTAACACACAAAAATCTAAAGGGTTATATAAATATAAAGGGCGTTCTTAAAAAAGAGAGAGAGAGAGAAAAGAAAATGTGTCCTGTAGTTTGGGAGGTGGTAGTACCCAACAAAACGTGAATAAAAGTACAATAAACCTTGATCCAGAAACACATGCTTTTTTTTATTTATGTACAATTGTTCTTAGAATATGTTGAATTTGATGTCCATTCATAGGAGGTTATCATTGTGACGTCCGTCCATGGTCCTACTGCATAACAAATCACATACTCTTTGAAATACACCTGTTTCTTGTTGTAAATTCTGGCATGCATTGAAGAGGCGGTACGGTGGCATCTGCACATTGTTGACTGGGGTGATGTAGGCTGCTGCCTTCAGGTGCCCCCATAAACAAAAACCTAGGGTATTGAGGTCTGGGGATGAGGAGGGCCAAGTTGTTGGGCCTGCCTGACCAATACAGAGGACTTCAAATGTCAGCGTCAGATGTTCTCGTGTATTGTAAAGGAAATGTGTTGATGCATCAATAATGCTTAAACCACATTTGTTGTCTTTGGTGGCATGAAACATCCTCCAACGGAGCAGGTAAGACATTTACAAGGAATTGATGATAGTGAGCCCCATTTAATCTGTGTGGAAAGATGTACTGGTATATCCCTAAAAACCTGTCACCAAGAATGCCTGTCCATGCATTGGTGGAGAACCAATGTTGATGCCCTCTTTCTGCAACTTCATGAGGATTTTCATCTGGCCAGACATGCTGATTGTGGAAGTTCATCCCACCATCAAGTGTGAAACCTGCCTCATCCATAAACAAAATTTTCAACAAAAACATTGGATCTACGACAATCCACCCTGCATGCATTTCAAATCAAGAAAACCATTCTGGGTAGCTCAAGAACCCGAACCATTCAAAATTGAAGATGTGTGGAAGAAGGCATGGAAAAACAACACCAGCATACTTCACCATGGCCTGGAAGACCCTACATACATACCAGACTTCCATCTTCTTAGAAGAACCTGGTGTGCACTCAACAACAGGATCCGATGTGGACATGGACAAATGGTGACTCTCAGACTCCCCATTGTACGATTGTGGAGCAGCAGAACAGACTATTGAACACTTTGTTGAGTACTGTAACAATAGTAGTTTTAGTGGATGCTGGAATGTATAATCAAAGCCTCACCAACAGCACTGGAATGGGTAGATTTTGTACATATCAGTTTGTGATACACATAGTTACCAAAACTCTTCTACATTCCTTTTGTAATATATAAATATTTATTTTGTATTTAGTAAGTATTGCTGTATACTGCATATTATTTCTATATGATAAATACTAACCACACTGTTGATGGGATGTTAAACCCTAAACTTTGTTCCTTCAGGACCACACAAACATCTATGTATATATTTTATAATTAAAAATTTTATGTTGACTTTGTCATGCCAGTCATCTTTCCTCCTGCTCATCAGGTCCCAAAATATGATGCAAACACAGTCAGCCCATTTGCTGAAGAGTCCTCTGATACAACAGGACCAACAGTAAAGACTCCTCATGTCAGTGAACAGCCTCCTCTGACTATGTCACCTTCTGGTCAATACAAGATCAATAACTCAAGTCCCAAATCCACATTGTCAGGGGAACTGCAAAGTACTGAAAAAGAATGCTTGACAGTTGCAGCCACGGACATTTGTGCTTAGCTGGGTTTGCCAGACATTTGTATTCAACCCTTCAGTAGTTATAGTTCAACCCACAAATGATGGCAGGTCACACATTTCTAGACAAAGGAGCAAAAACCATCTTTGGCGGTTTCATCTGGTGGGAATTAGAATTTAGCGGAGTTTGAGACCAGGTGGGCAATGGGAAGAGAGAATGTGTTGAAGGGCAAGTTCCGAGAGTTCCCATCTTCCGGAGATGGGAACTTGCCCTTCAACACATTCTCTCTTCCCGTTGCCCACCTGGTCTCAACCTCCGCTAAATTCTAATTCCCGCCCACCATCTTTAACATCTTTGCCTCGGTTCTGTGGACAGAGCCTCTGCCTGAAGTGGTATCTATGTCCAACTTCTTTGGTTTCTAAAAATATCTGCCTAGGTGTGTTTGCATGTGGATATGTGTGAGTGTGTGTGTATTTGTTTACCTTCCTTTTTGTCCCCTAAGGTAAGTCCTTCCACTCCTGGGACTGGAATGACTCCTTTTCCACTTCCTTAAAACCCGTATCCTTCCCTTTCTCCCTCATCATTTCCTTTTCCCTCTCCTTCCCTACTGCCTGAAGACGCAACTGGGTTGCGAAAGCTTGCGATTGTGTGTGTGTGTGTATTCATTTATTTATTTGTGATGCTGTCACACCTGTGCTCCTTCGCCTGGTGAGTAATCTTCGTCTATTTTATATATATATATATATATATATATATATATATATATATATATATATATATATATATATATGCTATGTGTGTGCAGACATGTTATAACCCACAAATAATGCATCTCCCTTGCTTAGGTAGAGTTTATTTTAAGCCAGCATCATCAGTGATAACAACTTGCAACAAATAAAATAAAATCCACTGAATCTCTGCTTACAATCAAGTTTAATTTTGGTGATGCCTAAAAAGGTCGCAGCAGAGCATTCAGAACAATACTGAACAGTCATTAGCTGTCAAATAATGCGTGCAGACCAAGCCTAAAGTCAACTGCTGTCACTCCTCGTTCCAATTATGAGTTGTAATCCGTCAGGTGAAAGGGGTCCTTACTCACTTTCGTCATGTGTGGCTACCTGAGAAAGCCAGTACATAAGAGGAGGAAAGCAGTCCCGATTCAAAGGGGCCTTGAACCCTACGCAGAGGCCATTCTATGAATGCTGATTCATCAAGATCGTGGGTCTCTACTTCTCAAGGGGAGGGGTGGGGAGGTTTTCCACACTTCCAAGGATCAGATTACACAAATACACTATGTTCAATCAGAGCAGAGCAGGGTAGGGGAGAGTTTTTATTTTATTAGCCATCCAGCTGAGTCAACTGCAGAGAGTATTCGATAAAGATGATGAAATGCAGCCAGCAGCAACTAGTCTCAGCTAAAGAGACATACCAGTAAGTATAGGTTTTCCATTAATAATATTGTTTGTTTTCTGTGTGTAATTATCATTGAAGGTAGTATGTTTTAATTAGTTGTTGTAGCATATCATAATGCGGACACACAGCCATTTCCTGCAGTATCACAGCAGCGGTCCACAGAATGTTCTGTTTCTGATTTATTTGACCTGGTGTCATTTAGCTACTACTCAACACAACTACAGCTAGAAACTAAACCTCAGATAAGCACCTGCAGAATACAGCTGTTTGCCAACACCTACTGAATGACTGCATGTGGTTCAAACTGTGTGAATATAGGTTCTTGCTCTTGAGAGAGGCTTTGATGTTCTTATTTAAACAGATAATGTTCAGCATCTTGGTAAAAAATGCAGTATGTGGGGCATGAATCGGCCAATCTGTGTGGCTCAATGATGTAGTACATCAAAGAGAGATGATGACTCAATACAACCCATAGTAACATTAGAAATTCCAGGAAGGATTCCACAATATTTTTGAGGATGATAGGTTGCTTGCTCACCATGGAGATGTCCAATGAGCTGCAGAAAGGAAAAAATAACAGAATACAACATTAGAGCTTTCAGTTGTTAAGGCCTTTGTGGTTATAGAGACACATACACACACTCTCACAGCTACAACTGCCATCTCTGGCCACTGTGCCCAATCTCTCTCTCTCTCTCTCTCTCTCTCTCTCTCTCTCTCTCTCTCTCTCTCTCTCTCTCTCTCTCTGTGTGTGTGTGTGTGTGTGTGTGTGTGTGTGTGTGTGTGTGTGTGTGTGTGTGTGGATGGGTGGGTGGGTGGGTGGGTGGGTGGGTGGGTGTCTAACCAACAAAGCCCTAAATGGCCAAGAGCTCTAAAGTATTCTGTTATTTGTGCCTTTCTATGAGTCATCAGACATCTCTGTGCCGAGTAAGCAACCTATCCTTCTCAAAAATATTGTTGAATCCTTATTAACATTAGTATATTAAAGAAAGAGGCAACAATTGTAGACATGTATGTGAGACAGAGATTTAATTAAAATTTGATGGTGTGTGTGCATATATGAAACACTGAAGTGTGCAGTAAATAAATTACTTGTACAATGCAGTATTGGTTGCAACAGACAATGCTGTTGGTGTCCTTATATTAGGGTTGCATACTATGACTTCATCATGTATTTAAATCCTCAAAATGTGTCTGTAAAACAACTAGAGCAATGTATAAATGCTTGCATTCAGTCATCATCGAAATATGCAATAGAAAACCCTATAAGTGTGAACTCGGTGGAATCTGAATTTACTACAGGAATGGCTATGTTTGTAATTCCACCTATAAGGTTGCATACCAGTCACTCAATTCAAAGCATACAGAAATCAATTCTGCAAATAAAGTAAATGTGTGTACCACATAGATTAAATAAAAATACCATTATACAGAACAACGCTAATTTTTCTGCATCAACCCTGTTTATATTAGCAATAACAAAAAGGAGTAAGTTTATATTAACAAAGGTCAAATGTAAATGGATAAAAAGAAAGGTGTGACACATATTTATATAACTCTAGCAGTATGATATCACAAGGCTGTTAATTATAATACATGTTATTGTCCCTTCGGTATCTATAAAAACTATTTTTTTTTTTTTTTTTACAATTAAACAAATGATAACATTCCTTTTGCTATATATACAAACAATACTTATACTAAAAAAAAGAGAGACTAACATGATAGTGAATTAAAAAGATTTTCTTTCACATATTATCACTAGATTATTATTTACAACACACATTATTTTCCTATCAGTGTGTCTACAGAAATAATATTGTTTTTCAATGTGCATTCATTTTTACATTGAAAATAGAATAAGACATATTTTCAAGAGACTAGCAGCACAGCAAACAGAAGTTCGAAACATGTTATTGTCCAGGGAGACTAGCAGCATGTAGCCAGAAAAAGGTTCCCAACCATACACAATTATGACAACTATTTCCACACACTCACTCTTTATTCAAACAGCGTGAGATGGGTGGGTTCCAGTCCCATTCTCATAAATGAAGTGTTTGTTGTCATGATGCGACAGGCCCATTTTCAGTTGTAGTGCAGTATGCACTTTATGACCTCATGAAGAAAGAACTACCTGATGTACCATGTGGGAGCACCATCATTAAACAGACAGTCTTTATTAGCTGTGATTTTGAGGACCTATGAGACTGCATGATGCACCCCTTAGCCCACTTTTGGGTGGTATCTGAATCTATATGGTATGTGCAGATTTTCGATCTGAGCTCCACAAATTCAACATTCTGTGTCCCATTTGCTTATTGATCTGAGGTATTATTATACCATAATGATTATCAGCCACATATCCAGAGATATCAAATTCATCAGGTTTACACCTAATTACTTAATATCACAGCCAATCATCAAGTAAAAGAAACTATCGATATCCATATGTAGTAATTTGGAATCATCAAAGTTTGGTTTCATGAACTCATAATGGATATGGTACATTCGGAGTTCTGAGAGGACAGAATACACATACCAATATAGATTGTGTTTGTAAACTTCACTATAACCTTAGCCATATAAACAGCAACCAGTCCTTCATTAAAGATCGTGACACTCTTCAAATTTGGTTTTTTGATATAATATCCTGTACCATAATGACAACCCATCTTACATGGTTCCTAACATTTTCCATGGTTTTCCAAAAATAGAATTGTTAATGAATTTGTAATAATCTTTTTCAGATTCACAGGTAGCAAGTGTCATCTTCCCTGTCTTAAAATCAATTTACTTCTTCAACCAGAGGTGCTGGTTGAAAGCTATCACACCGTGAATTTTGATAAGTTCCATTCCCAAACTGAGACACTGCAAGAGGTTTCTTTGCTTATCCCTTCAACATTGTTATCAGCTTGAGGGACGGAACCTTTTCTTGGGACTAGGAATTCTGAACAGATTGGCTAGTCACTGTTCTCAACATGCAAATGAATGAGATATGTCAAGCCAACCTCTAGGATATGTCCGTCACAAGGATCAGCAGCCAAAAGCTTAACATCATTTGTAAATCTATTTGCTCTTTGGACGACCATTGGAACCCACTAGCTGGTAGAGACTGCTGCATGGCATGCCCTTATAGATCATTCACATCAAGGTAAATGATGTATCTCAAATTGTTAGATGGTTGATACTTCACCTCACTTATTCAGGGCTTATTTCTCTTTCCATACCTATATGCACACTGGCAAAGTCCCTCATGAATCCCACATTCAAAGAACAGCAGTCCACAATTAGAAGTTGATACACACTATTTTCAGCACTGCATCCCATAAAAGCTCCAGTGCAGTTTAATAAAAGGTGAGATCCAGAGTGTATGTGTCTATGTATAAACACTGAAATTTTTCAAATATGTCTATGAACATGTGTATGTCAGTATTCATATACAATTTAACATATTCTCAACAAATCTTAACCCTGTGTTCATACACTGCATTCACTATGGCTGTGCCTGTAATTTTACTGGTGAATTCCAGCATCTCAGGCAATGTGGTTTCATGGAGTCTCAAAAATCTGCAAATTTTTGAAAAGGTAATGAAGCAAACTGCAGTAGTCATCAATCCCTAGACTTACAAACAACTTAAACTAACTTATGATAAGAACAACATACACACCCATGCCCAAGGGAGGACTCAAACCTCCGATGCATGAAGTTTCTCCATTGCATCCATTTATTTCTAAGGAGAGACTCCCTTCTTTGTTACAAGCTGAAACATTGCCTTATCAGGATATGCTTCTAGGATGATATGCATATGTTGCTGATGCATTGAATCAGCAAGTTTTCGAAGTGGTGCCTGCATGGAATGCAATGAGTCTTGGAAGTGGGGAGTTATTCGTGACTTGATTTGCTTGGACAAAGAAAGGTATTCTTCTACATTGTGAGGTATGACACTACTCTATCTTTCTTCAATTAAAAATCACTGAAGTGGTCAACATGGAACTCAGCATATCTTATAAAATTGTAAAAGTAGACCAGTATGTGTCATAGCAGCTGTTACTGCAAATTACATGTATTGTGAGCTGCACTGCAGAACCTGCCCTGTTATGTGACAGTTGCTCCTATGAGGAGTTTCCACTACCCAATCAAGTGGCAGTCCACAAATGAAGTATCATTCTCCTTTCAGTTGATCATGTAACATCAACTTCCCATGCAAGTTTTTAGAGCTCAGAGAGCAGCCATCTATCTAACATAAGATTTAGGTTATTCAGATTTAATAATGTAGTTAGGACAGTTTACAACTCACCGCAAAGACATGGCGAAGAGCTGCGACAGGAACATACAAAAGACACACACATACAACACATTCAGATATCGGCCATGGCCTTCTTCAGAAAATAGAACACTCACGCAATCACACAGGCACACAACACAGTCGTACAACCATCCCCTCCAACTGCCGCACTTCGAATCATGCTCTGCAGCGAATCGGGGACGGAAGGGGAGGGGAGAGGGGATAGGAAGGTTACGTCACAATGGTGGGGATAGGTTAGATGGGAATAACGAGACGCAGCTCAGGAATGGTGTGGGGAGGCGGGCAAGGGGAGAAAATAAAAAAAAAAAAAAAAAAAAATATATATATATATATATATATATATATATATATATATATATATATATATATAATATAAAAAATAGACGAAGATTACTCACCAGGCGAAGGAGCACAGGTGTGACAGCATCACAAATAAATAAATGAATACACACACACACACACACACACACAATCGCAAGCTTTCGCAACCCAGTTGCGTCTTCAGGCAGTAGGGAAGGAGAGGGAAAAGGAAATGATGAGGGTTTTAAGGAAGGGGGTAAGGAGCCATTCCAATCCCGGGAGAGGAAAGACTTACCTTGGGGGAAAAAATGGAGGGTAAACAAATGCACACATGCCCACACATTCACACAGACACAAGTACACCTAGGCAGACATACTGTAGAAAGCAAAGAAGTTAAGTTATAGAAGTTAAGAAGTTAGACAGAGATACCACTTGAGGCAGAGGCTCTGTCCAGAGAACTGATGCAAAGATGTTAAGAAGGTGGGTGGGAATTCAAATTTAGCGGAGGTTGAGACCAGGTGGGCAACGGGAAGAGAGAATATGCTGAAGGGCTAGTTCCCATCTCCGGAGTTCTGAAGGATTGGTGTCAGTGGGAAGTATCCAGATAACCCGGACGGTGTAGCACTGTGCCAAGATGTGCTGGCCGTGCACCAATGCGTGTTTAGCCACAGGGTGATCCTCGTTACCAACAAACACTGTCTGCCTGTGTCCATTCATGCGAATGGACAGTTTGTTGCTGGTCATTCCCACATAGAACGCTTCACAGTGCAGGCATGTCAGTTGGTAGATCACCCTGGTGAGTAATCTTCGTCTATTTTTTATATTTTATTTTTCCTGCTAGGAATTTTTCGTCTTAATATATATATATATATATATATATATATATATATAAATATATATATATATATATATATATATATATATATATATATATATATATATATATATATATATATATATATATATATACGTAAAAAATAGATGAACACTTACCAGGCGAAGGGGCACAGGCAGTAATAGCAACAAATAAACACACAGACACACACACACTCAAAAATGCTAGCTTTCGCAGCCTAGCTGCTTCATCAGGCAGAAGGGAAGGAGAGGGAAAAGGAAATGATGAGGGATTTAAGGAAGGGGGTAAGGAGCCATTCCAATCCCGGGACAGGAAAGACTTACCTTGGGGGGAAAAATGGAAGGTAAATAAATGCACATACACCCACACATTTACACAGATACAAGTACACTTAGGCAGACATACTGTTGAGTTCTACAGTATGTCTGCCTAAGTGTACTTGTGTCTGTGTAAATGTGTGGGTGTATGTGCATTTATTTACCTTCCATTTTTTCCCCCAAGGTAAGTCTTTCCTGTCCCGGGATTGGAATGGCTCCTTACCCCCTTCCTTAAATCCCTCATCATTTCCTTTTCCCTCTCCTTCCCTTCTGCCTGATGAAGCAGCTAGGCTGCGAAAGCTAGCATTTTTGAGTGTGTGTGTGTCTGTGTGTTTATTTGTTGCTATTACTGCCTGTGCCCCTTCGCCTGGTAAGTGTTCATCTATTTTTTACGTATATTTTTTTCCTGTTAGGAATTTTTCCTCTATAATATTCGTATATATATATATATATATATATATATATATAGAGAGAGAGAGAGAGAGAGAGAGAGAGAGAGAGAGAGAGAGAGAGAATGCATGCACACTGCAAGTACACAAGACCGCATACACACACACACACACACACACACACACACACACACACACGTCCGCTTCCGTAGTCCAGTAACAACGTGGTTGTTTGCCACGCAGGGAGCCCGGGTTCGATTCCCGGTCGGGTTGGAAATTTTCTCCACTCTGGGAGTGGGTGTTGTGTCGTCCTCATCAACATTTCATCATCATTGACACGCAAGTCGCCCAAGTGGCGCCAGATAAAGACTTGCACCAGGCAGGCCGAACACGACCCCTGTTGGGGTCTAATGGTCATAAATGACATACGATCATCATCACACACACACACGATCACACATTCACACACCACTCAAAATAGGCGAGGTTTGGGATAGAGAGGTAGGAAATGTAAGGTATGGAGAGAGAAATATATTATATATATATATATATATATATATATATATATATATATTATAGAGGAAAAATTCCTAACAGGAAAAATATACGTAAAAAATAGATTAAGTACACTTACCAGGCGAAGGGGCACAGGCAGTAATAGCAACAAATAAACACACAGACACACACACACTCAAAAATGCTAGCTTTCGCAGCCTAGCTGCTTCATCAGGCAGAAGGGAAGGAGAGGGAAAAGGAAATGATGAGGGATTTAAGGAAGGGGGTAAGGAGCCATTCCAATCCCGGGACAGGAAAGACTTACCTTGAAGGAAAAAATGGAAGGTAAATAAATGCACATACACCCACACATTTACACAGACACAAGTACACTTAGGCAGACGTCTGCCTAAGTGTACTTGTGTCTGTGTAAATGTGTGGGTGTATGTGCATTTATTTACCTTCCATTTTTTCCTTCAAGGTAAGTCTTTCCTGTCCCGGGATTGGAATGGCTCCTTACCCCCTTCCTTAAATCCCTCATCATTTCCTTTTCCCTCTCCTTCCCTTCTGCCTGATGAAGCAGCTAGGCTGCGAAAGCTAGCATTTTTGAGTGTGTGTGTGTGTCTGTGTGTTTATTTGTTGCTATTACTGCCTGTGCCCCTTCGCCTGGTAAGTGTACTTAATCTATTTTTTACGTATATATATATATATATATATATATATATATATATATATATATATAGAAAACAGATGACTTACCAAAAGGACCGGCTCGTCGATAGAAACAAATAAAATCACACACAAACACACATACAAGCTTTCGCAGCCTAGCTGCTTCGTCAGGCAGAAGAGAAGGAGAGGGAAAAGGAAATGATGAGGGTTTCAAGGGAGTGGATAAGGAGTCATTCCAATCCCGGGACAGGAAAGACTTACCTTGGGGGGGGAAAAAAGAGGGTAAACAAAAACACACACGCCCACACATTTACACAGACACAAGTACATTTAGGCAGACACACTGTAGAACTGTAGAAAGCAAAGAAGTTAGAAGTTAGACAGAGATGCCACTTGAGGCAGAGGCTTTGTCCAGAGAACCAAGGCAAAGATGTTAAGATGGTGGGTGGGAATTCAAATTTAGCGGAGGTTGAGACCAGGTGGGTAACAGGAAGAGAGAATATGCTGAAGGGCTAGTTCCCATCTCCGGAGTTCTGAAGGATTGGTGTCGGTGGGAAGTATCCAGATAACCCGGATGGTGTAACACTGTGCCAAGATGTGCTGGTCGTGCACCAAGGCGTGTTTAGCCACAGGGTGATCCTCATTACCAACAAACACTGTCTGCCTGTGACCATTCATGCGAATGGACAGTTATATATATATATATATAGTTCTACAGTGTGTCTGCCTAAGTGTACTTGCGTCTGTGTAAATGTGTGGGTGTGTGTGTTTTTGTTTACCCTCTTTTTTTCCCCCCAAGGTAAGTCTTTCCTGTCCCGGGATTGGAATGACTCCTTATCCACTCCCTTGAAACCCTCATCATTTCCTTTTCCCTCTCCTTCCCTTCTGCCTGACGAAGCAGCTAGGCTGCGAAAGCTTGTATGTGTGTTTGTGTGTGATTTTATTTATTTTATTTGTTTCTATCGACGAGCCGGTTCTTTTGGTAAGTCATCTGTTTTCTATTTTTAGTTTTGTTTATCCCACCGGGAAAGTTTCCCTCTATATATATATATATATATATATATATATATATATAATACGAATATTAAGACGAAAAATTCCTAGCAGGAAAAATAAAATATAAAAAATAGACGAAGATTACTCACCAGGCGAAGGAGCACAGGTGTGACAGCATCACAAATAAATAAATGAATACACACACACACAATCGCAAGCTTTCGCAACCCAGTTGCGTCTTCAGGCAGTAGGGAAGGAGAGGGAAAAGGAAATGATGAGGGTTTTAAGGAAGGGGGTAAGGAGCCATTCCAATCCCGGGAGAGGAAAGACTTACCTTGGGGGAAAAAATGGAGGGTAAACAAATGCACACATGCCCACACATTCACACAGACACAAGTACTTGTGTCTGTGTGAATGTGTGGGCATGTGTGCATTTGTTTACCCTCCATTTTTTCCCCCAAGGTAAGTCTTTCCTCTCCCGGGATTGGAATGGCTCCTTACCCCCTTCCTTAAAACCCTCATCATTTCCTTTTCCCTCTCCTTCCCTACTGCCTGAAGACGCAACTGGGTTGCGAAAGCTTGCGATTGTGTGTGTGTGTATTCATTTATTTATTTGTGATGCTGTCACACCTGTGCTCCTTCGCCTGGTGAGTAATCTTCGTCTATTTTTTATATTTTATATATATATATATATATATATATATATATATATATATATATATATATATATATTATAGAGGAAAAATTCCTAACAGGAAAAATATACGTAAGAAATAGTTGAAGTACACTTACCAGGCGAAGGGACACAGGCAGTGATAGCAACAAATAAACACACAGACACACACACACACACACACACACAAACGCAAGCTTTTGCAGCCTAGCTGCTTCGTCAGGCAGAAGGAAAGGAGAGGGAAAAGGAAATGATAACTCCCATCTGTGCAGTTCAGAAAAGCTGGTGGTGGATGGGAGGATCCAGAAGGCCCGGGTTGTGAAGCAGCCATTGAAATCAAGCATGTGCTCTGCTGCATGCTGTGCCACAGGGTGGTCCACCTTGTTTTTGGTCACAGTTTGACGGTGGCCATTCATCCTAATGGACAGCTGGTTGGTGGTCATGCCAATATAGAAAGCTGTACAGTGTTTGCAGCACAGTTGGTAAATTACGTGGCCGGGCCATTTGTGAAAGCAGCCACATAATTTAGCAACTGTGCTGCAAACACGGTACAGCTTTCTATATTGGCATGACCACCAACCAGCTGTCCATTAGGATGAATGGCCCCCGCCAAACTGTGGCCAAAAACAAGGTGGACCACCCTGTGGCACAGCATGCAGCAGAGCACATGCTTAATTTCAATGGCTGCTTCACAACCCGGGCCATCTGGATCCTCCCATCCACCACCAGCTTTTCTGAACTGCACAGATGGGAGTTATCCCTACCCCGACCCCGAAATCATCCAGGCCTCAACCTACGATAACTTCCCTATGTCTTTTTTTTTTTTTTTTTTCCTCTCCATACCTTACATTTCCTACCTCTCTATCCCAAACCTCGCCTATTTTGAGTGGTGTGTGAATGTGCGATCGTGTGTGTGTGTGTGTGTGTGTGTGTGTGTGTGTGTGTGTGTGTGTGTGTGTGTGTGTATGCATATGTGGTCTTGTGTACTTGCAGTGTGCATGCATTCTCTATATATATTTATTTCTTTTTAATTATTTTTTTAATTTTTTTTTTTTTTTACTTTATTTTATTTTATTTTCTCCCCTCGCCCACCTCCCCACTCCATTCCTAAGCTGCATCTCGTTATTCCCATCTAAACTATCCCCACCACCATGACGTAACCTTCCTATCCCCTCTCCCCTCCCCTCCCCGTCCCTCCCATCCCTGATTCGCTGCAGAGCGTGATTCGAAGTGCGGCAGTCAGAGGGGATGGTTGTATGACTGTGTTGTGTGCCTGTGTGATTGCGTGAGTGTTCTATTTTCTGAAGAAGGCCATGGCCGATAGCTGAATGTGTTGTATGTGTGTGTCTTTTGTATGTGCCTGTTGCAGCTCTTCGCCACGTCTTTGCGGTGAGTTGTAAACTGTCCTAACTATTATTAATTCCAACTTGGACTTTCCATTATTATTCAGATTTAAGTAATACAAGCACACACCCTGATACACTTCCGCAAACATTATGTGTATTTCAGTGAAAATGGTGTGACAGATAGTTGGGTCTCCCACACAATGTGCCACCTGAACTAGTAGGCATTTTTAATCCCTATACGACATAGGCACAATATTCCTGGTGGTGGGCATTCTTAAAATCTAAGAACTTCTTATCCCTGGTGCGCCTTTGCACATAACTGGTTCATGACTCATGCAGTCAACAGAAGTGGCTCTAGAAACTCTCTCTTAATAAAGGAGATGAGACACCTATGGCAAAAATGCTACTTATGTCCATCTACACTCATTTGGGAGAATAGTATGTATTTATGATCCAAATGTAGTGTTGCTTATCTCTCTTCTCAAATAGCACCAAATCTACATGTTTGAGTCACCGACCAGGTACTTTAGAAAAGTAGAGGGGTCTAACTATTATATTGTCACGCTGCAAACTGCAGGTGGTCTGTAATTTGAATACTGGTCATTAATAGAGCACAACACTTTACACTTAGAACATGTTTATTGCATACGCTCAGTACAGACAAGCATACGCTCAGTACAGACTGCCTCCTGCTTGGAGGGCTCCACTATTTATACATAGTAAGAATTTTCTGGAACTTACAAGTACATCAAACATAAGAAACACATAGAACATTCTGGAAATAGTAAATACAAACAAATAATTTTTTCTGCCTGTGGCAGGATTTGAACTACGGACTGCAAACACAGCGATCAGTGATGCTAACCACTGCACTGTACGCATTTCATCGCAAAACTCGCAGCATTGCTCCCCTTCTGAAAGAACAGTGACCCACTGTTAGGTTCCCTTTGGAGCCATCTGCAGTATCCTGAATCTTGTCATCGGTCCTCTGTATGGCAGTCCCACAGAATCCTTCCATTCTGCCTGCACGCCTTTCTTACGGTGACGGTGACCGGCACCAGACCCTCCTGTTGTGGCTTCATCATTGTCACTTTGGTCTTCAGAGTCCTTGAACAATAGGCCGCTTTTGTCTATCTGTTCTTTGAGATTGTGGTAAGGCTTCATAAAGAGGATATGCACAATGTCTCTTCATTTCTGTCATTTTGAGGATGGCTCATAATCTTTGACTTCATATGTGACGTCTGACAGGTGGCTTATGATGTGATATGGACCAAAGTATCATTTCAGTAACTTTTCCAATAGCCCAACTTTCTGTACAGGAGTAAAAATCCATACCAGATAGGCTGTACACAACAGGTCAGTGCTTGTCGTTATGCTACTGGTGATCAATCTCCCGGGCGTCCAGTGTCCTTATGCAAGCCAGCTGTCTTGCTACTTTGACCCTGGTGATGAGCTGTTTCACATAGTCATCCTGAGTGTTGGCCAGTTGGAACAGGAATAGTGTATCCATAGTTGTCTCAGCTTCACAACCATGGGGCCATAAAAACGGCATGAAGACTTTGGTGTCTTGCCTTGCTGTATTATAAGCAAACATCACAACTGGCAGTAGTGTATCCTAATCCTTCTGCTCAACATTGACATACATCAACAGCATATCTGCTAATGTCTTTCTGTAAGACCATTTGTCTGAGGATGGTAGGCAGTTGTTATTCTGTGGACAATGTTGCAACATGACATTACGTCTGATACTACTTTTGACATGAATACTTTTCCTCAATTACATATCATCACACATGGTGCACAATCCTTCAAAATAATATATTCTACTAGGAATTTTGTGATCTCTGAAGCTTCTGCAGTCGGCACAGATTTGGTGATAGCATAGCACGTGAGGTAGTCAGTGCAGACTATTATCCATTGGTTACCATCATGCACTCTAATGTGGCCAGGGTTTTACATAGTCCAAATGGCATGACTTTGAATTCAGAGAGGCTGTCAGGTGTAATAAAAAGAGTCTTCTCTCTGTAAGCTTTGTCGAACTCAATTTGCCAGTAACCTGTCTGCATGTCCACGGTTGAGAAGTACGTAGCTCATTTCAAGCAATCTAAAGTGCGTCAATGCACAGCAACGGGTAGACATCTTTCTTTGTGATCTTGTTCAGCTGCCAGTAGTCAATACAGAAATGCCACGTGCCATCCTTCTTCTTCATGAGGACCACCGGAGATGACCAGGGACTCTCTGAAGGTTGAATAATGTCATCATGGAACATCTTCTCCACTTCTTCCTGAATTATCCATCTTTCAGCTGGCGACACTGTGTATGAAAGCTGGCTAATTGTTGGATGATTGCCAGTATTGATATGGTGTTTTATCATGGGCCGTTTCATCTGGCTCTTTTCCTGCTTAGTCCTGAAAATTGGTGTAGTATGGTTAACACCTGCTGACATTGTTCCTGGGTCAGACCATGCCCTATAAGCAATTCCATAGTAGTTTCCTCTAGTGTGTTGTCAGCAGTAACAGCAGAGCATGAGACTTCGTTGATGACATTGAGCTCACCATCCTGGAGTCGTCCCTTTAGGAATGAGTTTGCTTGTGAAAATTAGTGATTGAAAGTTGTCTTTGATCACCTGTAGTGCTTATGATAGCCATTGGTGTGTAGATTTCCTTCATTATACTGATTATGTTTTTGCGATCGACAAGCACTTCACAGCTCTTCTGGTCATCTTGGCTGCTGACTGGAATTCTTCTCATTATTAACAGCAGGATCTCAATATTCTCGACAGCAAACAACCTCCCAGTGTTATGTGTATTCGATGGAATGGCTTTATCAATTTGTAGCTCCAATCTTCCACAGTCAATGACAGCCTGGCATACCTGAAGGAAGTCCCATCTGAGGATCGCTACATTCTGTTACAATGACCAATCCAATCGATTGCATCCTGTTGTTGATAATACAAGAGTGAAGGTCGGGGTGAGAGTTTAAAATAGGGAAAGTTTAATATTTTTAAACTCACAACCACAAGCTGTGAACCAAATTCATAAACATGCAAAAACACTGGAGCTGTGATTGCTACTGTTTGACTCGTTTTCTAGGGGATGATATCACACATTCGCAGCTTTCCTTCCCTGCATATGGTTAACAAAAAAATTCATAATAAAGTAAGTTCATGTGAGAAAAAGGGTGTACTAACTACTATTTTTGAAAACACGTGGAAGTTCACTTTATGTTGTTTATTACACCACATTAAAACCTTGTGGCTGATACGTCTGTACGTCGACACATTTATCAAATAAAGTTATAGCTCATGAGCCCGCAGACAAAGTGAATATTTGTCGCAAATTGTTTTCACACCATGTGCCTGTCTCAAACACTGTTTATGTCGTAGAGCGACGCCGCGCGGCTAGCTACACCACTTGTTCCCGACTCGTAACTTCCTGCCCTCGCACGCGCGCGTTTGCGCGCGCGCGCGCGCCGAAAGCCCAGCTGCCGGGTTTTTCCCTACGTCATCAACTTCCCCATGTGAGCTGTTCTAACCGACTTCCAATGTACAGCACTCAGCCAATACATTTCTAAAACTTTACTTAAAATCAAAATAATTACACTACACATTAAACAAATTTCTTATTATGTTTTTATATTGGTATAAACATCCTTTGCACTATTTATTACAATCGTGCAATTTCTTATATCACAGATAAGTGATTTAACTGAATATTTCAAGATAAAATACACAAGATTAATTGAAAATAAAATGAGAAATAGTTAATATATTACTTTTATAAACAAACATTGCCATGCTAGTTGTGTAACTGTCTTGTATTCATTGGTAATTTATTACTTTTCATTGTCAATTAAACATATTACGCCAGATGTGACTATATCAGCTAATGTGTTGTTTATTTGTCAACAGGCTATTTTGTAATGCGGGCCTTAAAGGTTCCTGACTGCATCGTATTACTTCAAATGCCAGTAGTATTAGAATATTTTATTTCACGCTGTGCACTGCACTGTGCGTGGCACTCACCATTGTCCCTCTCTCCCCTCACCGGAAACGAACCTGGAAAATCCTAAGCTGGAACAAGCCACTAATGTCGGCCTGCTCGCTGGCCTCCCGTCAGCTACAAGCACACAGCAAATCTCAACGTGGAGAATTTCTACCTATGGCCTAACTATAAATGGTCACCCAACTGCGTACATACATTGCTACCATAATTAATAAGATTAAAATTGTGTAACATTTAGTGCATTGGCATGGTCAATGTTTGCAGTGAACTTCATACTGTTTAATTATCAAATGCTATCAATTACCAATATTTCTATTGGGCGGTAATCTCACAATACCCCCACTTCGGCATCACAACCATGTGCAGGATGGCGCAAGTAGCACCAAAATTAATACTTTCAAATGAGCAAAATTTAAAATTACAAAATTATTGAATCGGATTGACTCAAACACTATACCAATTATGACATGAACTAATGCAAAAAAATAAATAAAAATAAATAAATAAATAAATAAAATAAACTGGGCAGAGAGAAAATTTCCCAATATTTGTACCATTAAGACCACTTATAAATTATACAATAATTTTCATAGTGTGTGCATATTTTTAAGAAAAGAATCCTTATAACTAATTACATCCATGAAATTTAAGTGTGCCTGTTGTTTATATACAGAATTTGCACCAAATTTATAATAGTATTAACCTTTAGTCTTTAGAGGACCTTGTCTTACATGGAAAAACTAAAATTATCACTATAAAAACTTTTGTACACTCCACTTGTTTAAAGGAAATCTCTCACCACTTTGACACTGAGAACCCCAGTGTCATCGTTGCAGCAACTCTTGCCCATGGTGTATGGTCCTACATCTCTGTCATTTCAACCAACATGCTGTTGCAGCTTAGATTCATGGCACTGGATCAAGCGTTCTTGTTCACACACGTCATATGCACCCTACATGGAACAGGAAGAGCAGAAGGCACCCATGAGTCAACACAGACAAAAGTTTGTCTGGACACCAGGATTCGGTTGGATTTGTATCCCACCCCTCTGCCATCCAGACTTGGTGCAATTGAAACTAAGCATTGAGACATGTACAGTAACATGCAAATCAACAGAATTAAGAACTCACAGTGGTTTGTGTTAGTCATGATCAGATTAACCCAAAACCACATGCCTGCACTCTCATCAGCCATAGCTTCAGATGAAACAGACAAGAGAATATGTGGCCTACTTGGTGTATTACTCCATCAAATAAAACATCAACAACCTGCCTGTGTCAAAAATATATCTTAAAGCTCAAATAATACTACCAAAAGAATGTTATCATAGAGCATTTTCTCTTCTATCAAAATGACACCTACAAGCAAAAATTTATTTTTGCTGGTGTGAGATTAAATTTGGATCCCTGTCATCAGCCTCATGTGCTTTCCACAAGTACTCCCCACAATAAAATATCTAAGGTTAAAGTCTAATTTCAAAATTAGTTTATCACAAAACATCTACATTTTTTAAATAAAATATCACCAAACCCTATTGATACTCAGGCTAGACAGAAAAATAGTTCTCATCAACTGTTGTTGCAGAAATTGTTCAGTCAACAGTTGAGCACCATTAAAGAAACCAAAATGTGTTATCAGAATCAGTTTAATATAACAATACAGAGCATTCCCTATTAGACACGTTACCTACCAAACACTCAAAAAGACAGACATTAAAGAGCAAACACTTTCTCTCATTGAAACATTTCTCAATCCAACCCACCTTTAGCCAAAACAGTCACAACAAACATACATTCCTCACTTCTGACCCATATGGTCAGTTACACCCACATATGCAACACTGTTAGCTGACATCTTCCTCACAATTTACCTAAGCCACAGGCCCCACTGCCTGCATCAATGACCACCACTTTCTCATTCTCCGAGTCACTCCACAACTCACACCACATATCCAGCCCTGCTCACATATACACACACATAAACAGTACACTCCCACTTCCTCTATCCTTTAGTGTTGGCATACATACATACATATTTACCTCATGTACCACTGTTGAACTGCAAATCTGATACAAGCACATGTTTTAACACAAACATCTTTTAACAGAAGAGCTTGATACATGTCTTCTGAAATGCCATTCATCAGGTGTGAAATTTTATCAGCCTCAGTCAAATCCAGCTAAACAACATGACATGGAGCCAAAACATTCTGTATATATGACTATGTTGACTAACCATATAGTTGGACCCTGTTTTTCAATTGCTCTTCTGATAAACGGACTTGTTGCTGGTGATTTCCAAATGCCTTCTTAAGTTCTGTCTGGAATTTTTCCCAGTTATCGAGCTTGTCCTCATTATTTTCAAACCACTGCTGGGCCATCCAAACCAGGTAGAAATATGTTTGCCAAGCACATAATATGGTCCCACCTATTATACTTGGTAACTCAGTTGAATCCTTTCAGCCACTTCTTTGGGTCCTGTCCAGCATCTCCAGAGAATACTAATGGGTGTCTGATGTGCAGCTGGCTAACCGCTGTTTTCATATCCATGGGTCTTTCGATGACATAGATCTTTGGATGGAGGTAATCAGTATACCCTTTGTATTCTGGTTCTCGTCCGTGTAAGTGACAGCTCTTATGCTGCCTAATCTGAGCCATAATGATGCAGATGTATTGCAGGATCTACCCGATGGCTCCCCCAGAAAGTGTCACGTTGCAAACTACAGGTGGTCCAGAATTTGGTTGTTAATAGAGCACCACACTTTACACTTAGAACATGTTTTTTGTTATTACAAGCTTACACTGAGTACAGACTTCCTCCTGCTTGGAAGGCTCCACTATTTATACATAGTAAGAGTTTTATGGAACTTACAAGAAACATGTAGAATATTCTAGAAATGATAAATACAAACAAATAAATGTTTTCTGCCCTTGGCGGGAATTGAACTGGGGACCGCAAGCACGGTGTTCTGTGATGCTAACAACTGCACCATGCATTCCTTCGGAAGACTTGTGGCAATATGCTTGCCTTTTTTTCTGCACAATGTACCCTTCATTATCATCATCTTACCCATCTGGCTTATATTTTCTGAGACACACACATGCACATGCACTGAATAATTAGGGTTCTTCCTTTCAAATTTTCGTAGGTCTTAAATATTAGAATGAGGTGTCATCAAAGTAATAACATGCACAGACATTGATTGTTTTTTATGTATCTTTACACCACATATGGTCATAGTAATCCCTATCATAAGCCAGAAGAACCCAAGAAAAACAGAATTCAAACCCCCTCAGAAATATTTTGGACATTTATGCACACCTGTTTTACAGTAAAACGCCATCCTCCCCCTCCCCCAATTTTGGATTTTTCTTCATGTGTACCTTTTTTTTGGGGGGGGGGGGGGGGAGGGGGATGTCAGCTCACAGTACAGACCTTCTTTGTTCTTAATAATGGGATACCACAGGTCACTGATGAGTTCTGGGAGCTCCCTTTCCTAAATCACATAGAAAGCATTCAGAAATGTAGCATTATCCCAGTATTCTGTATTAGTATTACAAATGCAGGATTGCTCGATCCTGTCTCAAAAGCACAAGCAATTATAGAGTAGTTAAATGTCAATATGGATGATTTAGCTGGTAATCCTTATTACAGAGTTGGGACGAGTGTTGCATCTGCTACACCTGACAAAATGACGGCATTCTGTTGATGGTTGGGAGATGCAGAGGGAGTGTGGTGGTGGTGGTGGTGGTGGTGGTGGTGGTCACCAGTTTGATGGTTCAGGATGAGGTGTGATGACGGTGCTGCTGGTGTTCCAGCCCCACTGATGATGGTCCTGGCTGGGGTGACCCAGGTGTCCACACAGTTGTAACGTTTCTGCTATGTTGCGAACTCCTAAAAATCTGTTGCCAACATTGAAACACGAAATATCTGATACCTAAAGTAAAACTTCATTACCGGACATGTGATATTTCACACTTTCGCCTTCAGATTGAAATTCTATTTACACTATTAGTAAAACACTTTTAAGAAATAGTACGTTCATTTAAATATAACTTTGCCTGACCTTTTACGTAATTTTCAGTTTTTTATACTTTCGTAAAAAAATAGCTGCAAACACTAAAAATGCCTTACACTCCGTTTTGGATATTTCTGAACCTATATAGATACTAATTTGTATAAAAACAACAATGCTACATGTTATAAACTATTGCACAACATGATTTCATATATACCTTTTGTTTAAATAAATTAGGGCAGACCATGTTTTATATATCACTAGATCCTAAATTAAATACTGATAATTGTTCATGCACTAAAATTAATAATCCGTTTGGTACTAAGAAACTATCTTCAAAATTAACAAAACTACGACAACCATAAACAAATCCGTATTAATAAATAATTTGACCGCAAACCGAAACACATTAAAATTATATGTTACAATAATA
This sequence comes from Locusta migratoria, assembly GCA_026315105.1. NCBI lineage: Eukaryota > Metazoa > Arthropoda > Insecta > Orthoptera > Acrididae > Locusta > Locusta migratoria. The sequence continues at coordinate 726,148,587 of CM048744.1, read as the reverse complement.
GTACGCCTACACACTATTGGCAAAACAAATATATGTGCATTTCGAAAACACACATAATGTAAATAATTTGACGACTGTAAACACTAGTCAAAAGGATGACGTTAAATTTATGCACTACATTTAAATACAAAATTCATGAAACTAGTACATATATTGACATAAATAGTCAAAGCTTAAATCTAATGTTTTAATTCCTGTATTTTGGCATATTTGATGTAAAAGAATATTGTTTAATTGTGAATTACAAAACTTTGTCATCATTTTTATTACGTTGTTAAGCAGAAAGATGTTGGAGAGAAACCATTGTTTTTTAGTCGGTTAGAGAGTATCCGAGTGGCCAGAAGCCTGTAAGCAGCTGTGTTGGCTTGCTGCTGCATTTCTTGATTGTGCAATGTTTAAGTGGAAATAAAATCGTTTCCATTATCAACTAAGATGGATTTACTTATATGAAAATATCCTGTAGAACCAATTTCTTTAGTGAATGCCGAAGACAAATCACAACGCAATGGACTTCAACCAGCATATAAGATAAGTTCAACTTCACCTACAGTGGAATGATTTCGTTATAGACTGAGAACTAATAAACATTTCCGTGATTCAGGAATATATTAGGGCTCAGTTTGAGTCATTCCGAAAAGAGGTGATGGACGTTAGATGTGGTGCCGTGTGACCAGGATATTAAAAGCGTATTCACTAATGTAAAGTGTTTAAAGTGGTGACGTGATCAAACGATTTTAATGAGTATTCGCTAATATAAGAATGTGTTTCAGAATACAAGGAAAATAATGTATATGATGGATGTGCAGTAAAACCATCATAAAAGTGCAGAATTCGACTACAATACTATCCACACCTACGATGTCGAAATTTAATGGAGGAAGATGGCAATAATTTGGACTACTAGATTCCTGTATCGCCGCATCCTTGTGTGAAGTTAAGTACTCATTTTTTTTTTTTTCTTCTCTTTTTTTTTTAGTGACTGTTTGTGTGATAGGGGTTTTATGTGGACTGAAAACTTATCTTAAAATGGATACAGTAAGAAAGGAGGGAGATGATAGTACTCAAGTTTCGGACTTTGACAGTGGGGTAGAAGGTTCTGGTGTCGCGAGTTCTACACCGATTACAAGAAAGCAGCAGGTCCCATTTTCTAGTGATTTACAAGAGACTGGACAACAGATTAGTAATATGGCAGCAAATGCGGAAATAGAAAGAAAATCAATCTTGGAACTTATATTAGAAATGAAAACCGAACTTTCATTACAAACGGAAACTATGAAAACCGAACTTTCATTACAAACGGAAACTATGGAAACTATGAAAACCGAACTTTCGTTAGATATAAAAACCGTGAAAACCGAACTATCTGACATGAAATCTCAAACAAATTCAATTAAATTGGAAATTAGTAAAACAAATGACTCAATGACCGATTTAAAACAATACATTGGAAGTCTAGTGACAAATTTTAGTACCGGTAGATTCAATAGTGTAGAAAAAAGTGTTATGGTAGCCGCTACTTCAGTAGTTTCTCAGACGAGTGACAATGTTGAAGAAATAGATGACAGTTCAAGTTATGTAAATTCTCAGAGCCAGGATACTAAAACAGAGTTAACTGGAAAGATTCGCGATTTTGAACAATGTAATAGCAAACTTGATATTTCTGATTTTAAAGTAGAAACTGAATGTAACTGTGTTATAGATAACCTTGAGCAAGAAGTCGAAAGTAATTGTACAGTCACAGAATTACCACAGTGTGTAGACGAAATTCCAGAAAAGTCACATGCTGAAACTTTGATTATTCCTAGATGTACTAGTGTAATTTGTTTACCAGTAGTGAAGTTACCTGGTAGGCCTAAAAAGAAATTTCATCCTGTTTATTTTATGCCACAGGACAATGATTGTTTTTCGTCAGATTTGAATGACACTTTTGAAATTATGTTACTTAAGCAAAGTCTAAGGTGTAATGTATGTTCGTGGGCAAACCAGACCCAGTTGTTTGCATTTAATTTTGGACCTAATTGTAATCTACTACTACCTATTCTACCTGATGATAGACAAAATGAGATGCATCAGGCTATGTACTGATGTAATACCTTAGGGGCATAATTACTCTTTAGTTATGAAACTGCTGACAACAGTTCAGGTCCCCAGTCGTGTGCTGTGTACTTCTATTAATCATTTTCACAGTACAGAAAAAATTGTAGTATTTAAGTTTTTCTTCAGTGTAAATATTTGATTATTTGATAAATACTTTTTAATTACCACTGACAAATGAAGACAGCTGAGACATACCTTTTGATATATACATTTTTGCTATATGTTTATTGAAACTTAAAATATGTGGAACCTAAACTTTATTACCAATAAGAATATGAAAAAATGTGTAGGTGCATGTTAACCATCAGTTCAAAAGAACTTTAAACTAAATAGCTTGCCCGCGAAAGGCAAAGGTCCCAGGTTCGAGTCCCGGTTCCGGCACACAATTTTAATCTGCCAGGAAGTTTCATATCAGCGCACACTCCGCTGCAGAGTGAAAGTTTCATTCTGGAAACATCCCCTAGGCTGTGGCTAAGCCATGTCTCCACCATATCCTTTCTTCCAGGAGTGCTAGTCTTGCAAGTTTCGCAGGAGAACTTCTGTGAAGTTTGGAAAGTAGGAGGCGAGGTACTGGCGGAAGTGAAGTTGTGAGGCGGCATCGTGAGTCGTGTCGGGGTAGCTCAGTGGTAGAGCGCTTGCCCGCGAAAGGCAAAGGTCCCAGGTTCGAGTCCCGGTTCCGGCACACAATTTTAATCTGCCAGGAAGTTTCATATCAGCGCACACTCCGCTGCAGAGTGAAAGTTTCATTCTGGAAACATCCCCTAGGCTGTGGCTAAGCCATGTCTCCACCATATCCTTTCTTCCAGGAGTGCTAGTCTTGCAAGTTTCGCAGGAGAACTTCTGTGAAGTTTGGAAAGTAGGAGGCGAGGTACTGGCGGAAGTGAAGTTGTGAGGCGGCATCGTGAGTCGTGTCGGGGTAGCTCAGTGGTAGAGCGCTTGCCCGCGAAAGGCAAAGGTCCCAGGTTCGAGTCCCGGTTCCGGCACACAATTTTAATCTGCCAGGAAGTTTCATATCAGCGCACACTCCGCTGCAGAGTGAAAGTTTCATTCTGGAAACATCCCCTAGGCTGTGGCTAAGCCATGTCTCCACCATATCCTTTCTTCCAGGAGTGCTAGTCTTGCAAGTTTCGCAGGAGAACTTCTGTGAAGTTTGGAAAGTAGGAGGCGAGGTACTGGCGGAAGTGAAGTTGTGAGGCGGCATCGTGAGTCGTGTCGGGGTAGCTCAGTGGTAGAGCGCTTGCCCGCGAAAGGCAAAGGTCCCAGGTTCGAGTCCCGGTTCCGGCACACAATTTTAATCTGCCAGGAAGTTTCATATCAGCGCACACTCCGCTGCAGAGTGAAAGTTTCATTCTGGAAACATCCCCTAGGCTGTGGCTAAGCCATGTCTCCACCATATCCTTTCTTCCAGGAGTGCTAGTCTTGCAAGTTTCGCAGGAGAACTTCTGTGAAGTTTGGAAAGTAGGAGGCGAGGTACTGGCGGAAGTGAAGTTGTGAGGCGGCATCGTGAGTCGTGTCGGGGTAGCTCAGTGGTAGAGCGCTTGCCCGCGAAAGGCAAAGGTCCCAGGTTCGAGTCCCGGTTCCGGCACACAATTTTAATCTGCCAGGAAGTTTCATATCAGCGCACACTCCGCTGCAGAGTGAAAGTTTCATTCTGGAAACATCCCCTAGGCTGTGGCTAAGCCATGTCTCCACCATATCCTTTCTTCCAGGAGTGCTAGTCTTGCAAGTTTCGCAGGAGAACTTCTGTGAAGTTTGGAAAGTAGGAGGCGAGGTACTGGCGGAAGTGAAGTTGTGAGGCGGCATCGTGAGTCGTGTCGGGGTAGCTCAGTGGTAGAGCGCTTGCCCGCGAAAGGCAAAGGTCCCAGGTTCGAGTCCCGGTTCCGGCACACAATTTTAATCTGCCAGGAAGTTTCATATCAGCGCACACTCCGCTGCAGAGTGAAAGTTTCATTCTGGAAACATCCCCTAGGCTGTGGCTAAGCCATGTCTCCACCATATCCTTTCTTCCAGGAGTGCTAGTCTTGCAAGTTTCGCAGGAGAACTTCTGTGAAGTTTGGAAAGTAGGAGGCGAGGTACTGGCGGAAGTGAAGTTGTGAGGCGGCATCGTGAGTCGTGTCGGGGTAGCTCAGTGGTAGAGCGCTTGCCCGCGAAAGGCAAAGGTCCCAGGTTCGAGTCCCGGTTCCGGCACACAATTTTAATCTGCCAGGAAGTTTCATATCAGCGCACACTCCGCTGCAGAGTGAAAGTTTCATTCTGTAAATAGTAATACTCTACCTAATCTGAGATACTAGTGTCATCTTAGTTGGGGGTTTTCAATAAGAATTTTTTTTTTACTTATGTCAATGTATAGGCCAATGGACTTAAGAGCTAAGAAGTAAATATACTGAAATACAGTTTGAACCGAATAGTGCATTCATGTTTACAGTTAATACAGTTACAATGAATAATAAATGTTGAAGGATTTACAGAAAAAGAAAATAGGTAGATGAGGGTTTATTTAATGTGTTTGATAGGAATTTTGGAGACTTATGTTATGATGTTTATGAACCACTAGCTAATGTGGAAGTCTTTGTGTAGTCATCAAAAGATGTAACAAATTAGGAAACGGGGGAAGTGTTGTTCATGAGAAATTAGGTTAAGAATTTTCAGTGAAAGTACTGAACAAATAGTTATTAAGATATTGAAATGGAAGTGAAAAATGCTTCAAATATATTGAAAAGAAAGAATTAATATGTCATAAAGAAAATGACTATGAAAATAATGAATATTTCAACGAAAAATGTTGATGTAGTATTTAAGATTAGTGTAGTCTCTGAACAGATGCTTTACTGGAAGTCTAAGATGTTAGAATTGCTTGATACTGCTGAGGAAATCTCAAAATGATAGTGTTAAGTGTACTGAAAATGTTAGCTCCAAACCCAGATATAAATGTTAGGTCATCTACTGAAATGTTAGTTAAAGAATTAAGTGAAAGCAAATATCAAAGTATACCTTCTGTCAATGTCAACTTAAGTTGTGATTCTAGTAACATGAACATGAATAATTTTGAGGAAGTTTAAAAAAAAAATCTAGTAACTGAACCTGAAAACCAAGTACTATTTCACTATGTTAGTAGTCCATTTGTGAAGATCTGAGTTGAAGTTTATCTATAGGTATAAATTGAGCCTCTTGAAGTTAACTGAAACCCTTAGCTGTATGCTTATAGTTTTGCTTATCCACGATCCATAAAGTTGATCGGTCTCAGATAGAATAATGCGTTTAAATCCTACATACAGAAAGTTAATTGAAGTCTTCAAATTTTTATCTTGCTCTTACTCTGAAACCTACAAGGAAGATATTTGTTGATACCTACTATAAATATGGTACACAGATAGTGTGTATACCGTATCTGCATGTACAGATTTACACAATAATTAATTTATTAACCTCATATCCATAGTCAAAGGTATGTTGAAGTGTTCATTATTTGTTTATGGCTTGAAATGTCATTGTATATACGAGAAAATTCTTACCTCAGTTATGTACTGGGATCTTTTCTATTAATCACATCCACAGTGCATTACAATTAAAATTTTTTAAGTTTTTTCACTCTTGTTAGTCATTCACTAGTATTTTTTGTGTTGTATTTTGATGTGTCAAGAGGGACTTGCTAACAATTAGTACAAAAGTGACTATAAGCATGGGAGGACACATAGGACACAAAAGTGTTAACCAATGTAGAATTCAATTTCTATCCTTGAGCTTACAGCTTAATAGGAAAATATTTAATACTGGTTTAAGATGACCATATTATAGTATATTGTACATAAGACACAGTTTTGGCTGATACAAAGTTTAATTTTCATTTTTATTCTTAAAGTTTACAAGGAAACTATTGATGTTTTACAAGTTACATACTTGGAATGTTTATCATGTGTACTTGCACCTACCGCAAGTATGAAGGTTAATGAACCATTACAGACTACTTATTACTCATTGTATAATTTTGTATTTTTTCATGTGGAACACACAAGTTTTGTTCATGACACACTTGTTTGACTTGCTCATGCGTGCAAGCTTAGTGTATCAATTTGTAGTTGATTACAGGATGTTTAGTTTTGATATGGTAATGTATCTGAAAATGATCAGGCAGACCATATGTCAATTTTTACTTTTGTTTAGTATATAATTATGAGATTTTACATTGTTAACGTAGACATGTACAGACTTTCAGAACACTTAAGTTACTCATTTACATTCACTTCTACTGTATGATTGTCACTCATTTTCAAATACTACTGGACAACATTGAATGTTGATTTTGAGTTATTGGGGGGTAGTAACTGTTCACCATTCAACAAACATAGGGTACTCTGGACTGTGTTGTGTTTGATTGGGGCAGTTTGTTCAAAGAAGAACAAAAACTATGTACTGTTATTTACTTCTGCGGAAATAGTCAAGTTGCCAGTTGCATCTTGTTACTATTGGTAAGGTAGTTACCATTAATACAAACATTCCGTTTAGAAGATAGTCTATGAAAACTAAATGGTGTATTGTAATATCTTACGAACACTAAGTTGTTAAACAAAATATAGGTAAATGCAACCAGAGTCTTTTTCTGCTTATGTAGCCGTTTGCGAGTCAGTTACCTGCCCTGGCCGTGGACGTAATTTAATGGCAGCGTATTTTTCCGCCCTCTCTTGATTACTGCCTTGAGAGTGGGTGTATTTTGGCAGTTAAAACAAACTTTTTTTATTTTTCTTTAAATTTTTCCCCGATTTGGGAAAAATTTGACACTTTGGTGGATCAGTTGAGAACTGACACATTGCTTTAATTCCATGCTTGTTTTGAGCTATGAAATTAACCATTGCCACTGCTAACTACTCGCAGGGGGGTTAGTTTTGAATCTTTATTAATGCATATGGTTTTTTAATTTTGAACTATACCATAATTTTGAATGATAAATGTTTGATGTGCTCACTGAGAGCTTGTTTCTATCCATTGTTTTACTATTTAATTATGTCATTCTTTCACTTAGTAATTTGACTATAAATTTTGAAGTATTACAATGTACAACACCCTTTCTAGAGGAATTAGGAGATTAGTTCTCACATAATGGCATTTACATACATGTTCACATAGAAAAAGTTATTCTGCATAAAATATTTTTTTATATGAATTAATACCAAACATAACTGTTTACAATATGAATATCAATGCTCTTAAAAAAAAAAAAAAAAAAGGAGAAAGTTGTAAAAGCTTGCTATTTCATTATTCAAACTAAAGTAAATGAGAGATTTCTCGTTAATTTTCAGTAACATTTAAGGGTTAATTTGAACCCATAATTTTGTTTGTTTAAATACGCGTATAGAGAAAATTGATTACTCTTTCCAATAGCCTGATATCAGTATGCTTATTTATGTATGTAGTTAGGGAAAAATAGTATGTGGTTCTGAGAAAGATACAACCATGTTATAGGAATGCCTGTATCTACAGTCAGCTGAAGCTGAGAGCCACTACATCACCAACAGCAGTTTGCAGATAGACCAATGTCGGCGCATCATGCAACATCAACAACCACCAGCATTCGCAAGACTACAATCAACATAAATTTTTTATTTTAGCCTAAACTAATACAGACTCACTATAACACTTAAATCACAACATATTGAAACGATAGTACACAGTGAACCTTACATTACATTTCAGGTACACTATGTAGGGGGGTGTGTAACGTTTCTGCTATGTTGCGAACTCCTAAAAATCTGTTGCCAACATTGAAACACGAAATATCTGATACCTAAAGTAAAACTTCATTACCGGACATGTGATATTTCACACTTTCGCCTTCAGATTGAAATTCTATTTACACTATTAGTAAAACACTTTTAAGAAATAGTACGTTCATTTAAATATAACTTTGCCTGACCTTTTACGTAATTTTCAGTTTTTTATACTTTCGTAAAAAAATAGCTGCAAACACTAAAAATGCCTTACACTCCGTTTTGGATATTTCTGAACCTATATAGATACTAATTTGTATAAAAACAACAATGCTACATGTTATAAACTATTGCACAACATGATTTCATATATACCTTTTGTTTAAATAAATTAGGGCAGACCATGTTTTATATATCACTAGATCCTAAATTAAATACTGATAATTGTTCATGCACTAAAATTAATAATCCGTTTGGTACTAAGAAACTATCTTCAAAATTAACAAAACTACGACAACCATAAACAAATCCGTATTAATAAATAATTTGACCGCAAACCGAAACACATTAAAATTATATGTTACAATAATAGTACGCCTACACACTATTGGCAAAACAAATATATGTGCATTTCGAAAACACACATAATGTAAATAATTTGACGACTGTAAACACTAGTCAAAAGGATGACGTTAAATTTATGCACTACATTTAAATACAAAATTCATGAAACTAGTACATATATTGACATAAATAGTCAAAGCTTAAATCTAATGTTTTAATTCCTGTATTTTGGCATATTTGATGTAAAAGAATATTGTTTAATTGTGAATTACAAAACTTTGTCATCATTTTTATTACGTTGTTAAGCAGAAAGATGTTGGAGAGAAACCATTGTTTTTTAGTCGGTTAGAGAGTATCCGAGTGGCCAGAAGCCTGTAAGCAGCTGTGTTGGCTTGCTGCTGCATTTCTTGATTGTGCAATGTTTAAGTGGAAATAAAATCGTTTCCATTATCAACTAAGATGGATTTACTTATATGAAAATATCCTGTAGAACCAATTTCTTTAGTGAATGCCGAAGACAAATCACAACGCAATGGACTTCAACCAGCATATAAGATAAGTTCAACTTCACCTACAGTGGAATGATTTCGTTATAGACTGAGAACTAATAAACATTTCCGTGATTCAGGAATATATTAGGGCTCAGTTTGAGTCATTCCGAAAAGAGGTGATGGACGTTAGACAGTGACTCCTATAAACCTGCACAGATGCAAGGAAGAAACTTGAAAGCATCAGAATGGACACACATGAAAAGCACATTGTTATTTATTCCCTATTAGAAGAAGAAGAAGAAGAATTTACTCTGTAATTCACCAGTATCAGCCTCAACTGATGAAGACAATGATGATGGTGCAGGCTGTGGGCCTACAGTGAATATATTTGACAATTATGTGATTTGCAACAACCCTACACAGACAAAAGGGATGAAATTGATTAGTATTACCATAATAAAGAATCATTTTGTGACAAATGCCATCCTCCTTTCACATTTGCAGAGGTACACTCATTATTCTACTACATTGTGGTTGAAGCAGTGGTTTTAACTAGTCATCATCAATGCACTTTTCTGTGAAAGTGCAGTTATTCTTGCCTCTGATTTGTGTGATATCAGTACCAAATGCACCTACAACAAAAAAGCACTGTATGAAAAATAAATAAATATTTAAAAATAAAATCTGTTATTGAAAGAACAGGAGGTGTAATGCTAATCATCTGTCCCTCAACAGTAGCTTCAATACTCAAAGAGCTCTGGCTGGAAAATTGTAACATTTCCTGCAGCAAAAAGACAAACATTATGCCACAACGGAGGTAATGATTGCTCACCAACTACAAGAGAAAAAACAAACAAGTACAAGTGCAAGCATTAAGATAAAGGAGGAAAGAGAAGAAACCAAAAATAAATTAAAAAATGCATGCTTGGTTTTAAAAAAATAAAATGAATAAAACCCTTACCTTCACCTAGGATAAATGCCTCTTGAAATATGACTCGGGCAGAGAATGTCCAACCACAGACCAGTATTCTGTATTTATATTGTGTTAGTGACTTCAGTTTCAGCGAAGAGCACATCTAAAAAATCACATAGTTTCAATTATTTCTGAAACACGTGAAACTGCTGTCATATGTGCCTCTTCAAAAATGACTTGGGCAGAGTTAGAACTTCTAACTTCTTTGCTTTCTACAGTTCTACGGTATTTCTGCCTAAGTGTACTTGCATCTGTGTCAATGTGTGGGTGTGTGTGTATTTGTTTACCCTCCTTTTTTCTCCCCAAGGTAAGTCTTTAAGTCTTTCCTGTCCCAGGATTGGAATGACTCCTTACCCACTCCCTTAAAAGCCTCATCATTTCCTTTTCCCTCTCCTTCCCTTCTGCCTGACGAAGCAGGTAGGCTGCGAAAGCTAGCGTTTGTGTGTGTGTGTGTGTGTGTGTGTGTGTGTGTGTGTGTGTGTATCTGTGTGTTTATTTGTTGCTATCACTGTCTGTGCTCCTTCGCCTGGTAAGTGGACTTCTTCTATTTTTTACATATATTTTTCCTGTTAGAAATTTTTCCTCTATTTTATTTTATCACATTTTATGTAAAATGCCTATTACACACACACACACACACACACATGCTCTTCTTGCGGAGCAGTTAGTGGCTAGCAGAAGCCACGAAGCCATGTTCTGTTAAAGTAAATACCTGGAATACAAAAATTATGTAGTTATTTGTTTTCAACACTGATATATGTCATATTTATGCTTCAGCAAAGTATTTATAAATGAGTAAGCCTACCAATTTTTGAACTGATAATCTTCACTCTCGTCTCCGCTGTTGCCATCATCAGTACTAAATGAATCTGGATCATCTTGTAGGCACTCTTTCCAAGGAAGATCATCTCCTGATCCATCCAGGGCACATAAAATGCTAGTCTTCTTAAAACTCTTGTGAACTATTTCAGAAGTGATCAGATTCCAAAATTGCTGTAAAATATCACATAAACAAATGCACAAATTTTTGAGATTTTTTAAAATTTTGTATTTTGACGTATGATATGACTTGGGTGAGGAGGGGATACTATAGGCCATGTGGCACTATAGCTGAGTAAATGCAGTAATACAAAGCTTTATATGTTGTGCTAAATAATAAAGAATAGTGGGTGTGAATGAATTTGTTGGGCTAAATAATAGAGAATTTTTATTTACCAGTAGGAAACAAAACAATTACTTTGGTAGTATATATCATCATTTTTCATATTACACTTTGTACAATCCCTGTAAGCAGCAAGTAGTTTACGGGCCAATCATGCAGTAATAAGGCATATGCCATCGGGAATAATTCCCTCAGTTTCAAATGTCTGTTGGTCGCGATTTTACAAGTTCATGTAGGTGGATGGGATGCACATTAAAAAAAGATTATGGGTTTCTTCGATGATAGAAATGGGATTTTAATGAACATAAAACAAGACTTGATTTTGATAAGAACTTTTGTTAACTCATATATTCAAATAGGAGAGGAAGGAAGCAGCTAGTCATGAAGAAATTGGTGTGTAAGGTGCTGCATGTGACAGTTTCAAACAAAGAATGATTAAAACTGTTATGTACATTAAACTCTTCAATACAGATACCATTAAGTTTTTGTTTAATGGAAATTCTCTTAATTTCATCTTTTAATGCCTTCATCATGACATTGTTGGTCTATAAAGACAAGAATTCAGCATGAAACACCTAGATTCATTGTATTGGCTTTTCACATAAACAGGAGAAGGAATATGCAGAACCTCTGTAGTGTTTTCAATGCCTGTAACTAATGCAGTTCAAAAGTATTTCTGAACTCTCAATATTTTCCATATGATGACCTCTTTGATATGTATGTAAGATTTCATTTTTCCAATTATAATCAAGATGATGAAAAAATCAGGGTGTTTGTTTAACCATTAGAACCAATTGTGGTCATGGATTTCACACAACAGAATGAATGTGTAACATCAAGATCAACAGAAAATTTGAACTGAATTTTAAATAGAAGGAATGATTTCCCTATTTCACAACGGCACATTTTTAGGCGCTCCCAACAACCTATCACCCCACCATTTGTGGTAGTGTATCAAGTTGTGCGCTCATATTACTCAAATTTGAATGAATTTGAAACCTGTTGGGGATGATGCTGTGAGCTTGAAAAACTTGCAAGGGAAGGAAAGGTTTGGTTTAATGCTAATAAAGTGAAAATAAATGAAAACAAAACACAGAGAATGGCGTGTAACCTCAGTGACAATGGGTCACTGGATAATGGTGGAGCTGTTAAACTACTGGGATTCTCCATTAACAGCAAATTAACTCTGAAAGATCACACTATGCATGTGTATGTCAAACTGTTAACAGTCCTCTACCTATTGAGAAAACTGAAAAGTGTCATAACAGAACAATACCTGCTAACTGTTTATCATGCATTATTCCACAGCCATATCAACTATGGACTGTTGCTATGGGGCCATGCTTCAGGATGCAGAAGAAATCAGTGAGGATAATTACTTCCAGTAAAAATACTGACCACTGTAAACCTATCTTTGCTAAGCTAGGTGTTCTGAGTGGTTACAGTCAATATGTGTTCAACTGCCTCATTCACGTGAAGCTGAATCAAAATACTTATAGTAAGAGACATCACATTCATCACCACAACACCCAGAATAAAGACTGTACAGACGAGTAAAGGTGTCATTTGGCCAAGACCCAAGATAGTTTCCCTGTGGCAGCTGTGAAAATGTTTAATATGCTTGCGAATAGTGTACAGTCTCTGCCAATGAAACTGTTTAAATCTAAAGTGCTAAGTAACTTAAAAGAATGTCTATTGTACTCAGTACTCTAGTGACAGAACAGTGATTACCTGTCTTGGAACATAGTGTTACAATATTCTGAACAATATAGATCTGGAAATACTAATATTAATGTTAAATATTACTTTCAGTGTAGTGTTATTATTGTTTAAAATGTAATCTTGACGCAGTCCATCCAGTTCCAACTGGTCAATGACGAAGCATTGGTAATTAATGGTAATATATAGCAACAACATTGTCATACCCAACTCTAAGGAGAAATACAAAGGTCATGGCTTCAAATCCCAGTCTGGCACACAGTTTTAACCTACTTGAAATCATTTTGGAATAGACAGTACATTCAAGCTGGAAAGGTGGAAGTCTGCACAAAGCACTGAATGGCTCACTGCTACTGGTAATCCAACAAGTATTGTATTGTATATTTATTGGTCCTGTAAAATCATACATTATACAGCAGTACATAATGATATAGGACAAGTCATAGAATGTATATATAGTATATTTTAAAATACAATAAAATTATTTAAGCCATACATAAAAGGTACATAAATGGCACTTTCTAGAATACATGTACATTTCTAAGTTTAAACACTCACATTTTTTTATGTTATATACATATTTACACTTTTTCATTTCCCCAATTACTTTTCAGAAAAAAATTCATTCACACTATAATAACACTTTTCAGACAGATAGTTACTTAAAGCAGTTTTAAATTTATGCAAGCATGTTATTGCTTTAATGTTCTTCGGTAATTTATTATAAAGTTTTGTTCCTGTCTGCAGGAGGCCTTTTTGCTTTAGTGTCGTACGAGCAAACTGTACATGTATATCACGAGGACAGGTATCAGGTGGATGTCCCTTATATTCAAAACTAGTGGGATATGTTGGGTCATAAGGGAAATTCCTAATCATACTTGCATGAGGGACCAAGTGTTAATACCATCGGAACAGAAGAGTGACAATCCTCACTTCAGCAATAAAATTGTCTACCTAACTATCCAGAAGGCACCAATGACCAGTTATACACCAAGATGATTAACAGGGTTTAACAATTTCAATGCTGAAGGGCCACTATGACATAAACCTGGAAAGCATTGTCCAATCAGAATGAGGTGAAACATGAGCAATAAAAATTGGTATGGAACTTCTAAAAGCAAATAAAATGTGAGGATAACAAGCAGTGTCGTATGCCTTCTGTGGGTCAAGAAAGTCTGCAGTGAGATTTTGGTGTTTAGCAAAAGCATCAGGTCACTCATCTGTAGTATATAGTAAAATTTTAATAGTTCTCTCAAATGGAAGTGGAAAGTGTCTTGAATTAATTCTTATGGCTGAACTGTTAGAAGGATATCTGAAATATCTGATTTTTTTAAATTCTATTCCCATGTTCTTTGTTTCAAGTTTGTAATTATGCACAGAAATAAATTATACATATTGATTCTCGCAAGATGTATTTTATCTTCATGGCAGCACACTCCCTGTTTAAGAGTTGCTGCAATTTTTTTATCCAGTGTGTGTCTGAACTTTGTACTAATGCTTTCAATACAGTTAAGATTCATACAGGTGGTTCTTTACTAGGGGTTACAACCCCTTCACCTCCACATAGGGGAGTGTTTTCTACACCATTTCCATTTGTTTGTAGTGTTTTTCAAGGCTGAAGTGCCATTTTTTCAGTCTCAAATATGATAGCCAACAGTCCATCAAAACAATGGCTTTGCCAGATTTACTGCCACTCAGATTCTGCTTCACATTACAACCTGAGCTATGTGTGCCTAACCCACAAGGATCTTCAAGCGCTTCAAACATCTCTTCACAGTTCCCAGCCTCACAACATTCGCAAGTGTGAATGACGTTAGGTATAACTACATTGACGCTGGATTTGAGACACGAAATGTACTTTTGACCTATTTACAGTGTTCAGAACAGTAGTCTCAGACACCCAAACTGTTTCAAGGGTGTTTCACAGTTGCCTGCTGCCTCTTTCAAGTGGCCATTTGCTATTTGAGTGATAGTCCTCTAACAACCCTGCTGGGCGTGTGTAGATATCACTCCATGAGCCTCATGACTGGCCTTCAAAGTGTCAACTCACCACCACCACAGAACCAACAGAACACTGATGTGATTCTAGAAGCTAATATATCTCATGCCTATGAACAATTTTTTTGTGCCTCAGTAGCACCTATTTCTGCACTCATTATGTATCTCCTTGGTATTGCCAATGGGACACAGTTTGTACATGCGCTGACCTTGAATGATAACTGTGTAAACATTGTAGCCTGAGGCTACCACCCAAGTGACTTTGTGCATAGTGATAGTGTTTCAAATGACTATGTTTCTAATGTGCTGTGTGCTGCATCACTTGACTTGTCTGCCACACCATGTATTCCTCAACCATTACCCCATACACACACACACACACACACACACACACACACACACACACACACACATGGGCTTGTTTTTTCGGCACAGTCTGGTGCACTGGTCTTCTGCACTGTCCCCATCAGCAAAGCTACATTGGTCCAGCCACATACGCACACACATGCTCCGTTTACTGCACCACTTTCTTTGCTGCTTAGTTGACTCCTGAAACGACCCACTTTCTCATTTAGTGTGCCATCTACATGGTTTGCATTGGCCAAACAGATTTTCCACCACTACTTGCTGGATGATGTTACAAGATACTTGTGCCGCGTTACTCATCTACATGAACACATGGATCTGATTTGTGACATGGTATGCTTACCGATGCCTCCAACTGCTACCCCGCCACCAAAAACACAATTCTGGAATGTGTCACTCGAATGCCTGATGAAACAATAAGATACATTTTGCATGAGGAGCACCTGGGCGGCAAAACACCGTCTCAGCTGCGGCACCGCCTGAGACTACTCGTGAATGAGCACAACATAACTGACTCGGCCCTGATGGCATTCTGGTCCAACAAACTACCACCTGATGTCCAGACCACACTGACATACAACAGTATGGAGTCACCTAGTGAGGGTAATTGAATTATAGACCAGGTCTACAAGTCCATCTATGGGAGGTTCACTCCAAATAACAGGGATCTTCAACACTTGTCCTAACTCAATCCCACCACTGGCTGAGGACACCCTTACAGTTCTGACAACACATCAGGCTCCACATATTGTCCTCATGCTGTACAATCTGCTGATTCACTGCTTCATCCATCACCAGTACTGGACAATACAGTCAAGGACACACATGACAGCCTCCTACCCTCCACCCCTCCACTAGTATGCTTCTCGCAGGAGCAGCCTCCCCCTCCGCAATACACTTTCTGCTACTACCATAACCAGTTCATAGACATTGCTGAGAAGTGCCCTCCTCCTCCCTCTCCTCTCCCCCTCCCTGTCATCACTCAAATGTCAACTACAGGGAGGTTTAGACCTTGACTCATGCACCAACATGGATAGGCACCCCCACACTCCACTCAGTACATGACTCCGCACTGAGTGTGGTCACCTTTCTATCCAGGATTCTGCATCAGGTGCAAGTTTCCTAGTGGACGCTGGTAGAGATATGTCACTCTTGCCATTGTCAATGACACCAAACCATCTTCGACCACATCACACACTGATTTGTGGTATCAACACTACTGATTTAATGCGCACTGGTTCAACAGCCTTCACAGTTCATCTGTCATCTGGCTGTGTTTCATAGAACATGAACAAGTGCTATGCCTATAGCATGAATGCAACAAACTTGGCTCATCATTTGGACAACATGGAATCTGAGCTCACCTTCTTGTTAAATCTGGTAAAGACTCTATGCCAGAATTCAGCTGGTTATCACACTCAGGTTAGTAAAAGTCTTAACCCTTTAACGTATGACTTTTATTTGAAGCTATAAAAACTATCATGATTAATGTATAATGCATATATACTGTGAAAAATATTGAAAAAATTTCTTTAAAATTATTATGCACTGATAGCAAAGCTGGTCAGCTATATAGTGCTTCCATGATGTACCCGATGCCTCACAGCTTTCCAGAAAGTAACTCATAATGCAACAGTAGTACGTGATTGACTATTTTTACATGGCAAAGGAGGAATACTAAAGTAAACAAACACACATGTTAGGAGTAACTCAATGCAGCTAACTGTTGAAATGATTCAGTAGCACTCTGCAATTTATAATTTCTAAGACAAGCTAATAGCATATGTAACAATATGTATACAAGCAGCTACAAATGAACTTATAGTAAAATGTCTTGCCAGTATGGACGTTCGTATATCAGACACACATCGTGAACAGTCCATAAACATTACAACCGCCTACTACAACCTGACAAATCTGCTGTAGCTGAACATTATATTCAGGCTGGTCATAACATGGATTACAATAACATTCAGAGTTTATCATCGGTTTCATCCTTCTGGGATTTCGTTTTCAGAGAAGCCATTGAAAGTTGACTGACAAGTATTTAGTTAATTGTTATGATGCTTTTAATCTTGACAAAATTTGGAATCCGGTATTGAGCTTTGGCGTGACATCACGAGTGCTGGACTGCTGTGCACATCGCTCTCGATTTTTTATATAATTTTAGGATTAATATAATTATTTTAATTGTTATTTCGTGATAATATTCAATATAAAGGTGTTCTAGAAAAGGATCGTCAGTTATTTTAGCGTTTGTAGTGCCGTATTTGCTTTAAGTGGTGTTATTTGTGTTCGCGTGTGCGCCGGCATCCACGTCTTACTGCTTTGTTTACATCTGGTGGCGAGTGGTTCCAGCCGTAGCGGTCTCCGAAAGCTAAGTTCCAATAAGTGTTTGTGTTATTGTAGTTAAATTATTAAAGTGAGTAGATTCAGAAGGTGTTATCACGCTAGTTATTTATTAAATTTAGTACTTTTCAACAGGTGGCTTGCTGTTTTTAACGTAGTTGAGGTTGGGAAACTTTAAGTTACGGTATTTGATAACTCTTGTACTCTTACTGTGTTTGGTTAGTTTATTAGTGACGCTTGAATTTGAACTTGTTTATACAAGCAATAGTGTAAAGTTTCAGTGGTAGTGTTATTTGTTCTTTTCTGATACTATTAGTTGTTGTTACTTGATTTTGTAGAGACTGAGGTTTGTTGATTGCTGTAGTTAAGAGGTACTTCCTAGTTCTTTTCTAGAAACGTAACTTAATAACTTAATTGTGAAATTTTACCATGAGTGAAAAATGTGGGCTCTGTCGTAGGGTCGTGCGTAGTGGGCTGCAGTGTGGGATTTGCAGTAAGTATTTTCATGGGGGGGAGTGCAGTGGGGAAGCCAGTGGGCATTGTGGTGAGGTTCTCTCCTGGAACTGTAGGATTTGCAGCAGGAATAAGTTGATAGAGGAGCAGGAGCGTTTGATCTGCGCCCTTCAGGTGCAGCTGAAAAACGCTGAAGAGGAACTAGGTAGGCTGAGGAGGGGAAGGGGGGCTGGGGAATGGGAACTGGCAGTTGGCAAGAAGGTAGCTAGGAGAAGGTATTCAGATAGCTTTACATTGCAAGTTGCAAATAGGTTTGACCAACTGTCAGAGTTGAGTGGAGATGAACCTCCTGTAGCTGTAGGTGTAGGAAGTACGCAGCAGACCTCAGCTTTTGGTAAGCCGAAATCTGTAGGGAGGTCTCTTAGGAAGAAGAAGGTTCTGCTGCTAGGTAGTTCTCATGGCAGAGGTGTTGGCCAACAGTTGCAGGAAGTACTTGGGAGTGAGTACCAGGTCACCAGCATAGTGAAGCCTAGTGCAGGGTTAGCTCAGGTCACTTGCAACATAGGGGACTTATGTAGGAATTTTTCAAAAGAGGATCAGGTAGTTATAGTGGGTGGGGCCGGGAATAGTCTTGATAGGGACGGGGAATATGATATAGGTGGTGATCTGGAAAGGATAGCAACTGAAACTGGTGGCACGAATGTGCATTTCGTGCAGCTGTTTCAGCGTCATGATAGGCCTTGTCTTAATACGGCTGTCAGCCGTGTTAACATGGGGCTTGAGAAGGCGCTGATGACGGAGGGCATGGATCACATTGCAGTGGTGCCAGTTGAAACTATCCAAAGGTCGGATTTTACTAGGCACGGTCTGCACCTCAATAGGTATGGGAAGGGGAGGTTGGCAAAGCTCATAGGTGACAGTGTAGTAGGGGGTGGGGGTTTCACTCATGGAAAAATTCCTGTAGTAGTTGGTGCTAGGGCTGCACCTTTTTTTAGACTGAAGACAGCTGATAGATATTCCTGCTTAAAGGAAGTCCCTCTAAGAATTGAACCACCTTTGACAAAGTCTAAGAATATAAGTAATAAGGGAATTACTGTTTTTCATCAAAATATACAGGGTATCAGAGATAAAGTTAATGAAATGCTTATTGATACTGATTCTGACATTATTGGAATTTCAGAGCACTTTTTAAGTGGTGTGACAATTAAGAGACTTCCTTTGCCAGGATACAGGTTAGCTGCCTTCTACTCTAGGAGTTCCTTGCAGTGTGGGGGAGTGGCCATGTAT
Source organism: Locusta migratoria (assembly GCA_026315105.1). Lineage (NCBI taxonomy): Eukaryota > Metazoa > Arthropoda > Insecta > Orthoptera > Acrididae > Locusta > Locusta migratoria. The sequence continues at coordinate 726,129,426 of CM048744.1, read as the reverse complement.
GTAAAAAACGATTTTTCATCGGAGTCAATCGATTTTTCTAAACACTGCACAGAACAGATATTTGAATGTTGTGCAGGAGTTGTTAATGTTAATGGAACTAAACTAGTAATAGTTGTTATTTATAGATCCCCTGACTCAGATTTTAAAATGTTTCTGCCCAAGCTGGAATTGGTTCTGGGTTCACTGTATAGGAAGTATAAAAATTTAATTGTGTGTGGAGATTTCAACATTAATTGTGTAGGTGATAGCTCAAGGAAAAGTCAGCTGTTAGATCTATTTAATTCCTATCACATGATGCAAACAGTATTTTTTCCAACGAGAGTGCAAGGAAATAGCAGTTCTACCATTGACAATATTTTTGTTCATTCTTCATTATTAGAGGGGCACTCTGTCAGCAGAATAGTAAATGGCCTATCAGACCACGATGCCCAACTTTTAATTCTAAAAAGTATTTGTTCTCAAAGAAATGTTAAACATAAATATCAACTACACAGAAAAGTTAATCCAGTTGCAATTGAGACCTTTTTAAGCCTAATTAAGGAACAAGAATGGCAGGATGTTTATAGTGCTGATAATGCAGATGATAAATATAATGCTTTTCTGAACACATTTATTATGCTGTTTGAAAGTTGCTTTCCGCTAGAACGCTCAAAACAGGTTACTTTCAGTAACAGACAGCCAGGGTGGATGACAAAGGGGATAAGAGTATCATGTAGAACTAAGCGGGAGTTGTATCAAAATGTTAGAAGCAGTCAGAATGAAGATGCAGTAGCTCATTACAAACAGTACTGTAAGGTTCTGAAAAACGTCATTAAGAATGCAAAAAGTATGTGGTACGCAAAAAGAATAGCAAACTCTCGGGATAAAATTAAAACTATCTGGTCAGTCGTGAAGGAAGTGTCTGGTCAGGAGCAGCAGGTAGAAGATATAACGTCAGTGCATAGTAGGAATGTTTCTGTTACTGACAAGTTAGATATATGTGCAATATTCAATAATCACTTTCTGAATATAGTAGAGGAACTAAACAAAACTCTAGTTTCTACAGGTAATCATATAACGTTTTTAGAAAAAGCGTTTCCGAGGCTGTTACCTGAAATGATCCTTCATGATACTTCCATAGGTGAGATTGAGTCAATAATTAAATCACTAAAGACTAAGGACTCTTGTGGATATGATGGGGTATCTAGCAGAATTCTAAAGTACTGTTCTCCATATGTTAGCCCAGTACTAAGCCATATTTGTAATTTTTCCTTTCAGAATGGTCAGTTTCCTAACAGATTAAAGTACTCAGTAGTGAAACCGCTTTATAAAAAAGGAGAAAGGGATAATGTAGACAACTATAGACCTATTTCTATGCCATCGGTTTTTTCCAAAGTTATTGAAAAGGCTGTATATTCAAGATTAATTGATCATTTCAGTTCACATAATTTCCTGTCAAACGTACAGTTTGGTTTTAGAAGTGGTTTAATGACCGAAAACGCTATATTTTCGTTTCTCTGTGAGGCACTTGATGGGTTAAATAAGAGGCTACGGACATTAGGCATCTTCTTTGATTTAACAAAAGCGTTTGATTGTGTTGCTCACAAAATATTGTTGCAGAAGTTGGAACATTATGGAATACGGGGAGTAGCCCACAACTGGTTCACCTCTTACTTTAATAATAGACAACAGAAGGTAATTCTCCGCAGTGTAGAAAATGGCTATGACGTGCAATCCCAATGGGGCACAATTAAGTATGGGGTGCCCCAGGGGTCTGTTTTGGGACCATTGCTGTTTCTTATTTATATAAATGATATGCCTTCGAGTATAACAGGTGATTGTAAAATATTTTTGTTTGCTGATGATACCAGCTTGGTAGTGAAGGATGTTGCTCGTAATATTGACACAGTATCAAATAATGCAGTTCAAGACATAAGTTCATGGCTAATAGAAAACAAGTTGATGTTAAATCACAGTAAAACTCAGTTTTTACAATTTCTAACACATAATTTGACGAAATCTGACATTCTGATTACACATAATGGGCATGTGATAAGTGAGACTGAACAGTTCAAATTTCTAGGTGTTCATATAGACAGTAAGCTGTCATGGAAAGCCCATGTTCAGGATCTTGTTCCAAAACTAAATTCTGCTATATTTACCATTAGAACAATATCTGAGATAAGTGATTTTTCAACACGAAAAGTAGTCTATTTCGCTTACTTTCACTCACTTATGACGTACGGCATTGTTTTTTGGGGTAACTCGCCTGATGCAAAAAGGATATTTCTGGCTCAAAAACGGGCGGTTCGAGCAATATCTGGTGTAAGTTCGCGAACGTCATGTCGACCCCTTTTCAGTAGTCTGGGAATTTTGACTCTGGCGTCACAATACGTTTTTTCTTTAATGTCGTTTGTTGTTAATAATATCAGCTTATTCCCACGAGTTAGTAGCTTTCACTCGGTGAATACTAGACAGATGTCTAATCTACATTTGCACCACACCACCTTAACACTTGTGCAGAAAGGGGTGCAGTATTCTGTGGCATCCATTTTCAATAAGCTGCCACAAGAACTTAAGAATCTTAGCACTAATCCACATGCTTTCAAATCTAAATTGAAGAGTTACCTCGTGGCTCACTCCTTTTATTCTGTCGAGGAACTCCTAGAAAAGTTAAACAATTAAGATAATTTATTTTTTCTTTATTGATTCTTTTCACTTTGTCTTAAGATTGTCGTGTGCAAAGGACTACTTAAAATTTTTCTATTACCATTATTGTGTAACAATTAATGTATTGACTTGTTCCATGACCATGGAGTCTTACTCCTGAAGTGGGTCCTATGGAACAGAAAAACAAATAAAAAAAATAAAAAATAAACAGCTGCACACAATCAAAGACAACAGTGCTGCATCCCTGTTAACCACAGAATATGACTACATACTCTCTCCACAGAGGGCACTAAAGCTTCATACATCTTTGCCATTGATATCAACCACAGTATGTGATCATATATACTCTACTTAGAGGGCATTACAACTGCCTTCAGTGTGGTATGTTGGTGACGATGACTTCTCAGTAAGCATGCGCTCTGGCTCGCACCACAGTATATAAGGTGGATGGGAGTGCTTTGCTGTCAGTCTTCAGACTCACTCTGAGGATGGCTTGACAGTTTGCACCACGGCCCAAGTGTGGCCAAATGTTGATCAGTTTGAGAGATAATGGAAAAAATAAGGTATAAGGAGTAAGATGCATAGATGTAACTGGACAGGTTGACCTCTCTAGTGTATGTGTGTTTGTGTTGTCATCAGGTGACATTCTAGTATATACCACCTATGTGAATCAGCCCAGCTGTACTTGTCCCACCCACCTAATGCAACTCCCACACTACCTTCAAGATTACGCCATCGGAGGAACTACCATTGAACACCGCCAACCTCCAACAACTCTACCAGCTGATGCATTGGAGCTGTCCAATGTCAATATGCTTTGATGCAGAGGTCCCCCTCTCCCTCCCTTCTCCAGACCCCAACCCAGTAGGAGTACTTCATAATGGGAGAGGGGAGGGGGAGAGACTCTGTGGCGATGCACATAAATGAATAATACAAATCAATCCCCACAACATGTATTTTATCTTCATGACTCCCTGTTTAACACTTTCGCTGTGGCTGACACTTATAAGTGTCCGTGCTCAATGTAGGATAGTGTCAGCCACAGCAAAAGTGTTGAGTTGCCACCATTCTTCTATTCAGTATGTGTCTGAACTTTGTAATGATTAGTTCAATGAAGTGAAGACTCAAGCATGTGGTTGATTACTGGAGATTACAACCCCTTCACCTTCCCTTATGTTCATTTTACTAAATGAGTGGAAGTGGCACAGAGATGCTCAGTCAACTCCAGTGGCAGATGCTGCAAAAGAGTCATTCTGCATCATGTTATGGTCTTCAGTTAAAATTTCGAGTATCTACCTTCCTAGAAGAATCAACAAAATATTTGTTCCTCCTACACCTCAGTAAGACCATGAAGATAAAATGAGAGAGAACTAAACCTGCATTGAAACTTAAGGAGTTATCATCCTGCTAACTGCACATGACCGGAAATGGAAAAATTATGTTGGTACTCAACATATCCTCTCTGACACAATCTAAGGTAGCTTGCAAATTATAGACGTTATGGGCAAGCAGTACATCTCACTGCAATACTTAAGACCTGCATTCCTTTTCGGGTATAGTGAAAAATGTTCCCTGTGCACTGAGACTGGAACAAGGCACTCCTCATGGGGTCAACAGAACAGCTTCTTTATTAGTAATAGTAGGTTTAGTTTATCAAAATTGGCATTAATTCTTAAGATTATTTTACTAACTTCTTCCTGGAAGAGATGTACCATTATATGTTGAAGAACTTGAAATCAAATCACTCCCTATCTTATCTTTATTATGCCAAAATGTTTGTGGTCTTTTCCACTGCCCCATGCTACATGGAAAATAAAAGGAATATTAGCAGCATACATATGGGAAAACAAAAAGTAATATATTCTTATCAAACTTACATTAAAATTGTGTGTTCAAAACTTGGCATTTCACTGAGGCATGATACCTACAATGAAAGTAAGATGTAGCAGCACTGGATTTGCCCAATGAAAAATAATTTTCTTGCTTTATGACTGCATAACTGCGATGAAAATTGTGTTTCACTACACCACTGACAGAGTTCATGGACTGTTACATGACTTTAAAACTATTAGTCTTTTGCAGCATTACATTGAGCAGCCTCTTTCAGGATTATACAAAAGTAAAAACTGCACAATCTGAATTACCAAGTCAAGATACAAATAGTCATACAAATAACTATCTACCAATGTAACAATATTGTCACTGTTTCAGAGCAATAAAGAGCATTAGGGCTAACATGGAAGTCACCTTTTTTTGCCTGCAGTAAAGTTTGTACCAGGCTGAAAAGCAATTTATTTAATTATACATATCTGTGGCTGGAAAGTTATATCATTGAGTTATATCAGTAAGAGTGAATAAGCAGTGTAAGAGTTTTTATACAAATACAAAATATAACGTTTAGTATGACAGTTTGACATCACTCTCTAGTGCACTATTAGGTTATAATAAATGCAGTGCTTTCTCTGGGGGACACGTGCCTTTAAACTTTTTCTTCCATAAAGTAACTTTTTTATGATGTTGAGAACTTGGAAAAAAGCCAAAGATTTATTTCACGGATGTAAATTATTTATTTCACTTTTTCGTCTTGGTAATTGCAATATGAACGATACCAGTGCAGTATTTGGTTGGAAAAGCAATGTCATTGACTGTTTCAAGCATTTTGAAGCTGCTATGTTTGAAGAAAGAGAACTGAGCTGAGGTCCTCTTTACTGTGAAACTCTCAAAGCGGTCCAAGAGCTAAACTTCAGAGGAATTCCACTGGAAAATGGGGAAACTATCAGACATCTTGAGCCCAGCATATCTTACGATTGTCTGAAACAGTATCTTCTGCAGACAGAGGATATTGCTACTGTACATCTGAAAGTGCAAAAGTTTTGGACTTGTCAAATTGGCCTGAGAATCCTAGAATAACATATGGTGAAACAAATATTAAAACTTTATGTTGTCATTTTCCTCTTCCAGAGAGAGAAATATGTAGAAGATTTCTACAGTATTTGAGGGAGAAGAAAATTCCAGCCTCCCTCCTTCCTCTTCAGAATTGACTGAAATGTATTCCTATATCAATGAGTGAATGTGAATGTGGGTTTTCTCAAATGATTCTCATCGTCATGCTAACAAGAGCTTCATTTCATCTTTCCACAGTCAACAATCTGATGTTCGTCAAGTTTGTTGGTCCTTCACTGCAGTTGTTCCAGCCCATGGACTATGTACGCTCTTGGTTCATGAAAGACAGACATCTTGCTACTGATAGCTAAAGAAGGCTGAAGACTACTGCAGCCATGAACTCAAGTCAGTTTGGAAAATGTTGTAATGCTATTAATGTATGTTACACTGTAGTTTTATAGTTAAATAAATTTTCAGCTGTATTTAACATTGGGTCAGTTGAAGCACGGGATACCATCCATCAATTGAGGTGATGTAAATTGTAGTGTTTGATACCACATGCTCTTGTACGTTTGGGTGTTTCTCGGTATCACTTACTTCATTTGAGCTGTAGTAAAAAAATGTTCAAATGTTTGTTAAGCTTAAGGGACTTAACTACGGGGTCATCAGTCCCTAAACTTACAAACTACTTATGAACTACCTACAACTAACGACGGCACAAATATCCATGCCCGAGGGGGGATTCGAACCCCCGACCGTAGTGGCCGTGCAGAACGTGACTGAAGCGCCTCAGTCTCCTCGGCCACCGCGGCCGGCGAGCTGTAGTAAAGTCAACTGAAGAGTCCAATAGTTTTTTTCCCGATATGTTGAGGACGTCATGGGTAAAAGCTGATGGGTGGTATCCCATGCTTCAGTTATTAGTAATTTTACTGCATTATATGTAATACTGAAGTACCCCCAAACATTTTTTAAGAAAACGAGCACTGAATATATGTGTTTACATAAATCAACTACTAATCAGATCTTCACATTACATTAATTGATCCCAAGAAAATAATAGTGCCAGTACAGCTTCTTTAATATGTAGGGAACAGATCCGCATTGACTGTAGCAACTGTAACTGGAAGTATAGGATTGGAAATCTCTTTGCTACCTGTGATATCAACATAAAAATTTTACATATACCGTACCATATCAATAGGTACTACACATTTAAAAAAGTTAAAGTAAATAAAGATGAACCAGATAAACTAGAAATCAGGATAAATGAAAGTCACATAAATGACATTCTTGAATAAGTTTTCTTTCGGAACCCCTATGGAGTAAATGAGAAATGACTAAAAAGAAAAAAAATCTTCATTTGCAGGAAAAAAAGTTGACAATGGATAACAGACATAAGAAAATAAACAAAACTAAAAGCTAAATGTAAATAACTAAAGAAAAACTTTTGAAAAATATAATACAATGTACACGCCACTACAGAACCCCCTCCCGCAGCACTGAGTACACCCTGATGAGGCGGGGAGGGGGGGGGGGGGGTCCAAGGTGCAACATATGGTAGTGACATCGGTGAGCGGTTCAATGTCACAGTCCATTGGACATCGTCTGTGGTCCCTGCTGTTCGGAACTACCATAACATCAGTGTGTGCAGTGGCAAGTTATGTTTCTTAGGGTGCACTATACTCGGGCTGTTGAAACATTGCACTTGACGTTTCGTGTTACGGCGAGTTAAGTTGGCTACACTGCTATAGCGGCGTTGCAACACTATCCTCTGTAAACACAGCAGACGAAACGGTTTTCAGTTGCATCTCGTAAACATAAGCTATTGAACAATAAAAGCGCATATAACAATTCATTCTTGAGCTGTTACCACATAGCAACAATTAAGTAACGGCACACTAATGTAATCAAGAGCACAACCAACCCATACGCTTTCAGTAACGGAGCAGAGAAATACAGAAAATAAGCATTTGATCATGACAGATACGAAATAAACAATAATCAAGACAGTAACTTCCCTGTTTTATAATCATAATGATTTTCACTCACCAATTTACGGCGACAATGGTGCAATTCCATCCAGCTTCCCATCTTCACTGTCGTCGTCACTGCCAATTTCGTCTTCATTGTCGTCATCGCCAAGACAAATCATTAGTTGTTCATGATCACTGATAATTCCTTCCATTGTCTGCGCTGCCCGAATCAGTTTTTCTACATGCTCGACCTTTTTTCTCTAAGATGCAGCATCCACATTGGCAACTGCTTCACGCAACAGCCTTTCCACCTCTGTTATCGTGAAGTACTTATTATTGTTCCTGATGTAATTTTTTACATCACTCCACACTAATTCTATGGGGTTAAAATGGCAGTGATATGGGGGAAGCCTTATTACATTGTGGCCCTGCTCCTTTGCTATTTCGTCAACTACATACGTGGGTGTAACAGGCTTATTTTGTTTAACGAGCGAATACAAAAGAAGTTTTGTCATTGTCATATCTGCATCAATATTTCTTTGCTGTAGCCACTGCACCATAACTTCTTTCCGATCGTTTGAAGTTGGGGCCTTATTCAATATCACTGAATGATACGGAGCATTGTCCATTACAATCGTGGTAGGCACTGTAAACTCTTTTAAGACGTTCCGGAACCACTCAACAAATCGTGTGTGGTCCATGTCTTCATGATAATCGCCCGTCTTTTTCGATCGGAAAACAAGAAGTGCATTAGGGACAAAACCACTAGATGAGCCTGCATGGACCACAATTAATCTAGCCCCTCTTCCCATCGGCTGATGACCACTACTGCTAGGAGTGTCATCCGACCAGCATTTCTTCACGGCTTCCCCGGCATTAACCCATGTCTCATCTAGCCATACTACGGAATGAATATCTTTTCCCACTATTTTATGCAAGAAAAGACTTCGAGCCGTAACAATATGCGCCTTTTCTAACAGTACTTTGCGTCCATCTAGTTTTTTGTATCGGAAACCGATACTTTTAAGGACAACTTTAAGTGACGTTTTTCGCTTTCTTTAAGTGAAATTAACAACTTTGCTACAGTGGGGTATTCCTTCCTGCTGTAGTATGCATAAATATGCCTATGTATAGTGTCTGTCTGGAAATTATCCAACTGTGTTACAGGGCGAGGCTGCTTCTTCTCCTTTCCTGGTGTTCCTAAAAATATGTCCTGTGATGCAGACTGCTCGGGATCGTCGATGTTATCTGCATCATGCCAGTTTTGCAATAACACTCCCTTATTCACCACTGTTCTTGCACTAAGTCCAAGAGTTTTGGCTGTTCGTTGAACAACTTTATCCGCAGGAATGGATGGCCGTCCATGAACATTCACGAACGTCTTCTCCTGCTCGTAAAAGTCACGAGTTCGTCGCAGCAATCCTAGTGCCTGCCTGTTAAGCGGCACACCTCGACGCAGAGGATTGTCACTAGACAAACATCTTTTCGGTGACATTATCGAATTAGACGAACACTGAAATTCGAGTTAAACCACTCACAGCAAACACAAATTGCAGCGAAAAAAGCACTCACAACGTAAACACGCGGTATACACAATGATGTTTACGGTAGCACTGAACAAAGCTGGCAACGCGGGAACTGTGATGTCACGGCACGTGACCATCGAAGTGTTTATGGCGCTGTGATTGGTTCGTTCCTAGTGACTAGCAGCTCACGCTTCTTGCTCTTCACTTGTTATTTGTAAACGTCAAGTGCAAAATTTCAGCGGCCCGAGTATAGGGCAGCACGGCAGTGGGCGGTGGCTCAGAAGCTTTTGGGGCAGCTGAGGAGAGCCGAAGTGCCAAGGTAGTTGACATATCAACTGCCGGCATGCGTGAAGGAGGCACTGTCGCACGAACACAAGATGGCGGCACATGAGATGTGTTTGATCAGTTCCCAAGACAAACATGCTTGGATGATGACATGGAATTCAGAGAAATTGAAGCTTGATTCATGCTCAATCAACAGGGTAAGAGACAGCATGAAACAGAAGAACATCACTTCATGGGACGAGAAAGAGTAATGTAGGAGGTGGACACTAGAGTAGAACAAAGCGCTCGCGGTGCATCCGAGTGAGGTGTTGGCATAGCAACCAAGTTTTGTTTACAAGCGCTCATGTAGTAGCAGCACAGGGAAACAGAACTATCACAAGCACTGGTAACCTTGCACATGTTCCTGATGTCACTAACAACACTAGTATGGGGAACACAAATGCTGACCTGGGTTCAATTATCCTTTTAAGTTACTCGACAAATCATAATAACTCACTGCAGGGAGGCCAGCTTGAACACCGATGAAAAAGGAGTTTGGGCAGCATGTGGGTGGTGAGATGAGTAAGGTGACTTGCGTGTGTCGTCTACAGTGCGGGAGCGACTTTGAATGACAGCAGGTAGGTGAGGTGAGAAAATGCAGCGTAGGTACAAGTTGATTTTGATGGTTATCACAAGAGTGGGTGTCGTATATTCTGTCTGTAACATAAAAACAATCACAGGGTGTCAGAAATAGAGCCTCAATGATAGTGGAATTACAGCTCACTTGTTGAGGTGAGAGCAGTAGATCAGAAACATGGTGCAACATGACAGCATTATAGACCGACGCAGCATGGGCACTGGAATGTGCCACATAAACAAGCAGTTGCATGTGTGGTCTCGTGTGTCTGAATGTGTCAGTCATGCATGTGTGGAAATGACTGTTGTAGTCATGGCGGAACAGACGCATCATGTGACGCGGCACATGGCTGCACATAAACACCATCACAAGGTACAGGATTTGAAAATGCAAAGTCACTACAGTGGTAGTTTGAAGCAACAACACTTTCACTGTTCACACATGTGAAAGTCTGTTGTGCGAAACTTGCAGCAATGGCATCATCTGGAATGTTCGTTGTGCATGCCGAAAAAGTGGTAGTTTGAAGCAACAACACTTTCACTGTTCACACATGGGGAAGAATGTTGTGCGAAACTTGCAGCAATGGAATTGTCTTGAATGTTCGTTGTGCATGCCGAAAAAGGTGAGCTCGGAGCCCAAAGAATAATTTGTAGAAATACTTGAAATTGCACAATCAGTAAATTCAGTGTCCCAACGGGAGAATAAAGTTCGATTGTAGTGGCAGTGTAGTACATTTTGACTGATTACGTAACAGGTGATTGAAAGTCCATTGTTCAAATTTTGCAAGTCTGAAAAATATACATTTGCAAAATTGTAATCACACGGTAGAACGTTCAGTTGTTTGTTGGCACTAAAGAAAGGCGAAACATCATGAAGCACATTGGGTGCAGCAAAGCCGGAGTCATTACAATACGTGACTGCATTCACAGGAAGTGGAATGGCAAAAAAATCTTGTGGCAAGGTCGAAGATGAAGCACTCATTATACCATGCAGATTAGGCACTCATGTGTAGGGAATAGGGAGAACATAGACATAATATGAAAAGTTAACGAGTGGTGAGTGAACTTGAATGCAGAAGTTGAACATGGGAGCGTTGCTGTGTTGAAATCAGACTTAAAGTATAGCAAGACAAGAATATTTATGATTTCAGCAAAGAAAATGGAGTGGCTCGGTGAAGCTTCTGTTGACGCAAGTAGGTCAGTGAGGGCACCATACTGTATAACAGTCTGACAGCTGTATTGCTTAAAGGTGGCTGGGACATACTTGATTGGAAGTAGGAGACTGGTCACATGTAGCAAAGATCTGCTATGCCACATCTGTGAAACACAGACCGATGGGTCAACCTCGTTGTATAAGTACAGGGAAAAAAGACAGGTTCAGCAGAGTCAGGAATGGCAGAGAGAGAGGCAGCCATGGATGGGCAGTCATCTGCCACCTGGACTGTGCTTCTCGTCAACACCAATTATTATTGTTATTGCAAAACTGAGTCTGTTGCAGGCTGGAAGTTCTTTGACGCAGTGCGGCCAGTAGCCGATCATCACGATCAAGATGGAGTCCCTGGCAAGAAATGCAGCCAGCGGAATAGAGATGGCCCAGCCAGAAGCAATGGGGAGCAGGGTCCCAACCTCGACAGCAGCGCAACCGGGTGCCGAACCAATGCATGGCATGGTAGGACTGCAGCCAGTTACTCACCCAGGGGCGTGGTGTGGATGAAAGGACTTGGCCACACCTGAAATGCTCCTGTGACCGTCTGGAGGGTGAAGCACCAGCAGCAGGGGACCGAGGACCTGGGTTCAACTTCTGAACAATGCCAAGCGGTACGGCCTTCGCAGCGGCAGTGCAGCGTGGTGCGAGGACAATACCTCGCCTTACACAACACAGAGGCGTAGTGGCTGGTGGGCAGCCGCATCAGCTACTCCGAGGATCGTGGCATCAGCTGGATGTCACCTCAGCACATGCAGCATGCATGCACACTCCACTCGTCTCCATCCATTTGTAAGCTTTAATGTAAATAAACTGTTTTGTTACACTTGACCACTGTTTCATTGCCACCCCATCTCCCAAGTTGAGTACTGAGCTCACAGCCCACATGGAACATATAGCTATCCTGACGTAGACGAAGTCTGGGTGTAAAACATTTGTCATTTGGTGTCAAAACCATCAAATAATGCCCAGACACATTACACATGCAACACATAGAGGTTCGAAGTGAAATACAGGAAAAGTATGGAATGGTGAAGTCATTGTGGCCGATGATTGTTGGCTGGTGGCACGTCGTATTTTTGGCAAAAAAAACTTGCGCATACATTGTGGATTTCACTTGTGCAGTCGAATGAATGGAAAAAGAAATACTTGGGGATCACCTGTATGGGAATCGAGAGGGGTTTGAACCCCAGAAAAACCAGCTTTATTGTTGACAGCTATGAGTATAGAACCAGAGTGAGATTACATGGCCGATGGGGCTCAGAGAAGCTGGCTCCAAAGATATTGACCCAAAGATACACATTAGCATAGATCGATGTGGTCATGCCACCAGACTATATGGGAGGAAGAGAAAAAGAGTTGTGGAAAAATAGAAAACTGTACAGAAATGAAAGCAATTTAAGATAAGTGAGCATACTAGAAGATTATTAAAGGGGGTGGAGAATAAATAAAAATAAATGTGACAGTATAAAATCTGGGTTTGAATGTCAGTAACAGAGGACAGTTGCAATTCACCATAAAGATAATCACTATGCCACACACAAGTAAGTAAAATAGGCAATCGCATTCACACAACTTTAAATTTTGTACACGGCCTTCATCAGAGAAAGAACCACAAAAACACTCAGACATAACTAAAGCACATGTGACTACCATTTCCAGCCACTCCAGTGCAAGAAGCATCTTGACAGTGAGTCGGGTGATGAGTAATGGGTGAAGGATGCCAAGCAAGGGTGGGGATGGAATATTCTGTATTGCATGACAGACTGTAAAGGCTCTGATAGGTGGGAATGAGAGATGAAAATCCACAAATTAATAATCATGAATGACTCTTTGTGGCTGGTTACTGTGCTCCCACTGAAAGAATTTCTCCTACTGCCCTTCTCAGACCCTCACCCCAAAATCCGTCTCCCTCCTCACCCCTGTAACTCCCCACACACCCGCCTTCTATAAGCTCTCAAAAATCCACAAATCTAATACTCATGGACACCCAACTGAGGCTGATTACTGTGCTCCCACTAAAAGTATTTTCTAAACCAAAATCTTTGACAGGGCTTATATAATCTGTCACCACACCCTGACCCAAGATCCTTTTGATTCCTCCCACATAAGACTTTACTCAACAAACTAAAATCATATGGTATTGAAGGAACTGTCCTGCAAACTCTTGAATCATACTTAATGAACAGACGGCAGACTGTATCAGTGCAGGGAGCAGTCTCAGTTGAAATGAATGTAAAACACGGAGTGCCACAGGGATCAGTCATAGGGCCCCTCTTGTTTCTTATATTTGTAAATGACCTAGGCTCCAATGGACACACACTGCAGTTTGCAGATGATACTACCTTGTTTGCAAAAGGAGAAAATATTACTCAGGCTGTACAGCAGGCAGATATTCTGTTCAGTGAAACCAAAGCCTGGTTTGAAATGAACAGAATGAAAATAAATAAAGAGAAAACACAGAGGATGATATGTAGTCTCAGTGTCACTGGAGTACCAGGTGACACAGCAGCCATTAAACTATAAAAATATAATCTCAGAACAGTACTTGCTTATTGTGTACTATGCAATGTTCCACAGCCACATTAGTTATGGGCTGTTGCTATGGGGCCACTCTGCTGGCTGTAAGGATGTGCTTTTACTGCAAAATAAAGCTATGAGGATCATTACCTCAAGCAAAAAAACTGACCACTGCAAACCTATTTTTTCTAGATTATGTGTACTCATTGTGTTCAGCCAGTATATATTTAACTGCCTCATGTACATAAAGATAAACCAAGATACCTACACGAAGAGAAGGGACATCCATCAACACTGCACCCGTAGTAAAGACAGTCTTGACAGACCAAGATGTCGTTTAATGAAGACACAAAGCAGCTTCCCACTGGTAGCTATAAAATTATTTAATTGACTACTAAAGGAAATACAATTATTACCATTGGAGCAGTTTAGAAAAACTATCCTATGTAAATTAAAAGAGAAACTGATGTACAGCACTGAAGAATTTTTTTCCAGCGATATCACAGTGACTACCTGACTTTTAACTTGATGTCAAGAATAGACTATTTGTTTTTTGTTTGTGCTTATATTAATATTATTGTGTAGTTATTGTTAAGTGCATATTGTGCTCAATTTATGTTATAATATGAGTAATCTGATCACAGTTGTTGGATTCATTTTATTGTGATGTAAATATTGTAATTTTGACGCTGTCCGTCCAGCCATGGCTGGTGAATGAGAAAGATTTGGTAATAAATTGGTAATGTGGTGTTCTCTACCCCACCCAACTTTTACAACAGCCTAGTCCATACCTATACCACTCCAAACACATCCCCTTACCACAGGGATCATATCACTGTGGGAGACCCCATTCCAAGACATGACCAATCTACCCACCCAGCTCTTCCTACTCCAGTTCTCTCACAAGCTTTTCTAACTCTGCTGCAATAATTGCACAGTATTTTACATTAGTATGGCAACAAAGCTGCTGTCCATCAGTATGAGTTGCCACCATCAGACTGTAGCAAAATACAAGATTGTTCACCCGATGGCACAACATGTACTTGAGCACAACCTACTTTATTTAAATGGCTGCTTTACAAATCTTTCCACTTTGTGTCTCTCTTCTACATGTGTGCTACCTTTTTTTGTATTTATTTTATTTAATCATCCTGTGTTAATATTTCAAAACCACACACACTCACACACACACACACACACACACACACACCTCAACATGTCTCCTTCCCTTTACTGCATTCAAAGATGCATATCAGATTCCCTCTTACCGAGCCTTTAGAATCCATCATGCAATGTGGAACATTCCATGCCCACCCTTGCCCAGAATCCTGCCCCCCTCAACTCCCATCCACACCCCTCATCAGTCAGTGTCAAATGATTATTGTTTTGGAGTGACGAGAAATGGTGGTAAGTCTTTTAACATACTTTATAATATGTCAACCAATGACTCTAATCAGGGCTCTCACAGTTGGACTATATTTTCTCTTTACTTAATTCTTTCAACATTTCATTAGTGCATCAAGAGAATAGCTATAGATATTAATGCATAAAATTAATGTTATGTTTTTGATGAAGCACACAGTAATAAATTGTCAATATATTTTTATGGCAAACCATTGAAACCTCTCAATGTAATGCAGCACTGGCTCTGCACTTGAAGTGGATGCTTGGCATAATCATACACAAGTAATGGTGTATTATGTAGATAGCAAGTTGCTGACACAAGTACTGAAGCAAAATTTGAAATTTCAGTTTACAGTTTGTATCATGTTAACTTACTGATGAAAAGTCTAGGTTGGAATTCAATAATATAATAAGGATAGCTTGCAACCCAACACTAAGACATCCATCATGCTATGACAGACACATGCAGGTTAAAAATTTTTGTCCACAGCCTTTATAAAAAAAATACTTGTACTCTCATTTATACAATAACACAGGCACACTTTACAGATGTACAACTGTTTCAGGTCAGAATGCAGTAGCCAGAGATGACAGTAATGTGTCTATGAAGTAAATCTGATGATTGTGTAAATGAGAGTATGGGTCTATTTCTGATTAAGGCTGTGGCCAAAGGCTTCAAGTTGTATGTGTATGAGTGTTGTTTTGTATATGTTTGTCTCATTTCAACATATTTTACCCACTTCCATGGCTACTGGCTGCCACTGCTCACATCATGCCATACTTCGAGCTGTTAATGCCTCTCAACTGCCATGGACCGGATCTATGACCTTCACTGTTCACTTATCTCCAAGTTGCAAACTAAAATGGAAATTTTTAGTGGCTGACATTTAGGAACCTATTGTAGGTATGAATTTTTTATCGCCTCACTAACTTTCTCCCAATGTTGTGCACCACTCAGTGATCCATCATTCCTTGAACACACACTTTTTGTGTGATCCATCGAGCTCTGGCTCTTCTACCACTTGTCCAAAACTTATCCGCAAATGCTTTGAAACAATTAATGAGTTTTAGATGCTCTTGTCAAAGTGGTCCAGCTAACATGATCAAGAGCTTCACCTGTGGCATGAGAAATGAAGACATTGTTCGCTGCCTCACAGACACAGTGGCTCAGCTGGCCTCTGCCAAGTACCATATGTCAACTCTCCAAGTGCTTCCAAAGGACTACCACTCTTATTGTTACTACTGGTGTTACCCCTGGTAGTGTTATTAGTGATGCTGTGTCTGCATGCAATGTTATCAGTGCTTGTGACAGTTCTGTATCTTCATGCCTTCATACATGGACGTTTGTAAACAAAACTTGGTTGCTATACCAACTCCTTGCTCAGACACATTTTCCAGCTCTTTGCCCTACTCTAGCAGCCATCTCCTGCTTTACTCTTTATCCACATGTGCACCAATCCTCTTTTATTTCGGCTCTTCTGATCCGTTGGATGAGCACGCACACGGAACTTTACCTTCCCCATGTCGCACGCCGCCACCCACATGTGTACATCTTAGGAAATGCTCAAACACATGTCACACGCCACTATCTCATGCTTGCATGACAGTGCCTCCCTCATGCATGCTGGCAGTCGACATGGCAACTACCTCAGTGCTTTGGCTCTCCTTGGCTGTCCCAAAAGTTTCCAACCAACCACCTGTCGTTGCACTACTCTTGTGCACACCAGCGGCAGACGTGGCTACTACTTGGGCGCCCCGGCTTCCTTCGCCTGTCACAAGAGCTCCTCAGCTGCCTCCCACCACCACACCACCCCATTAACTGATTACATCTACATCTACATACATACTCCGCAATCCATCATTTACTGTAAGGTGCGTGGCGGAGGGTACACTGTACCACTACTAGGCATTTCCTTTCCTATTCCACTTCCAAATAGAACAAGGAAACAAAAAGACCTATATGCCTCTGTACGAGCCCTAATTTCTCTTATCTTGTCTTTGTGATCAGTATGCGAAATATAAGTAGGCGGCAGCAGGATCGTACTTTACTCAGCTTCAAATTCCGGCCCTCTAAATTTCCTCCACAGAATTTCACAAAAAGAATGTCATCTTTCCTCTAACAATCCCCAATTGAGAAGCCGTAGCTTTTTCCGTGACACTCGCACATTGGTCGAACCTACCAGTAACAAACGTAACTGCTCACCTCTGAACTGCTTCTATGTCTTCCTTTAAACTGATCTGCTGCAGGTCACAAACACTTGAGCAATACTCAAGACGTGGTCATACAAGCATTTTATATGCGGTCTCCTTTACAGGTGAAGTACATCTTCCCAAAATTCTCCCAATAAACCGAAGTCGGCTATCTGCCTTACAACTGTCCTTACATGTTCGTTCCATTTCATATCGCTCTGAAATGTTATGCCTAGATATTTGAATGACGTGACAACGTCAAGAAGCTCACTACTAATGCTGTATTCAAAAATTATGGGATTGTTTTTCCTACTCATGCGCATCACCTTACATGTTTCTACATTGAGAGCTAGCTGCCATTCTTCGCACCAACTAGAAATTTTGTCTAAGTCATCTTGTATGCTATTACAGTCAGTTAAAGATGATTCCCTCCCATACACCACAGCATCATCAACAAACAGCCACAAATTACAAGTTACTCTGTCCTTCAGATCATTTATATAGATTGAAAATAATAGCGGTCCTATCACACTCCCTTGGGGCAAGCCTAACGATACACTCATCTCTGATGAACACTCGCCGTCGAGAATAACGTACTGCATTCTATTACTTAGGAAGTCTTCCAGCCAGTCACAAATCTGTGAACCTATTCCATAAGCTTGTATCGTGCTGATTCAAAGAAAGAAGCTTTTCCATTTCAAGGAAATTTACTATATTCAAACTGAGAATATGCTCCAAAATTCTACATGAAACTGATGTCAATGATATTGGCCTGTAATTTTGTGGGTCCGGTCTCTTTCCTTTCTTATAAACGGGAGTCACCTGTGCTTTTTTCCAACCACTAGGAACTTTGTGCTGAATTAAAGATTTGCAATAAATGCAAGCTGAGTAGGGGGCCAATGCCGCAGAATACTCTTTGTAAAACCGAACTGGTATTCCATCCGGACCAGCAGACTTTTTGATATTTAGCTCTCTCAACTGCTTCTCTACACCGGAAATACCTATTACTATGTCCTCTATTTCAAAATTAGTATGTTGATCAAATGATGGTACATTTGTGCGCTCCTCTAGTGTGAAAGATTTCTTAAAGGTTAAATTTAGAACTTCAGCTTTCCATTTGCTTTCTTCTATTACTGCCCCGGAATGATCAACGAGTGACTGGACAGTGGACTTTGAGCCACTTATCAATTTTACATAGGACCAGAATTTTTTTGGGTTCTCGGAAAGATCTTTTGCTAAGATATGGCTGTGGTAATTATTGTACGCTTCGTGCATCGATCTTTTTATAGACGCACGAATCTCTACTAACTTTTGCCTGTCATCATTGACGTGTTCTTCTTTGAATTGAGAGTGCAACAGTCTTTGCTTTCTCACCAGCTTTCTAACATTATTATTATACTATGGTGGATCTTTTCCATCCTTAATCATCTTTACTCGCACATTTTTCTCTAACCCTTTATTTATAATGCACTTAAATTTATTCCACAATTCCTCTACATCCATAGTCCCAGAATTAAACGATGTCCATTCATTTTCTAAGTGCGATCATAACATTTGCTTATCGGCTCTCCCCAACAAAAACACGCTCCTAGCCTACTTGATTGGTTTATGAACTTTGGTCAACATCGATGCTATGACGATATCATAATCACTAATTCCTGTCTCTGCACAGACATTGTTAATAAGGTCAGGCCTGTTCGTGGCTATAAGGTCTAAAATATTTCCATTGTGCGTGGGTTGCCTGTTTAACTGCTCAAGACAGTGCTATGCCCCTTTTCCTGGTGCCGCCTTATACCATAACAACAGATGGCATGCATGCTAGTAAACCAACACTTGCTGCCGCACTGTGCCATGATGTTTTGGTAATCACAAATGGCACAGTATACAGACTTTGTCTAATAAACAGCACTCCCATTTCTAGAACACTGCGCTGCCTATGCCTAGAGAAATTTGCAACCATCAAGCAACAAATCTTTGGACTTTTGGAATCAGTTGTCATTGAACCTTCATCCAGCAACTGGTCGTCACCCATTCATTTAGTAGACAAGAAGGTCAGAACATGGTGCATGTGTGGTGATTATCACAGACTCAATGCATGAACTCTCATGGACAATTACTCCATTCTGAACATTGCAGACTTCACACAGACCTTGGATAGCACTAAAGTATTATATGTGGTGGAGTGCAAGCTTATCATCCAATTCCAATGGCTCCCAAGGACACTGAAAAGACAGCAATTACTACTCCCATCAGCTTGTTTCACTACAAAGAAAGCACACAAACTTGGCAGTGTTTCATCAATGAGATACTTTTTCCTTTAAAATTTTGTTTTGCTTACCTTGATGGTATACTACTGTTCAGCAGTTCCGTCAAGAGAAAAAAGGAACATGTCCAGACCCTTCTTGATAGTAAGAAACAGTTATAGCAGTGCTCTTTGCTGTTCCTTGGCTTCACTGTGTCTGCAGACGTTATTTCTTTCCTGCTGCCCCCCCCCCTCCTCTCCCTCCCTGAGAAGGTTGACCACATCAGGAAACTACCCCTCCTCTTGACCTTCAAAGAATTATGACATTTTCTTGGGACAATTAACTATTACTGATACCACTTACATGGTGCAGCCGAGCTTCAGGCCCTGTACTGAGCTGAGGCAATGACTTCCACCTTCTCTTCTCTCAAAGACCTCCTAGCTCAAGCTGCCATCATTGCTCACCCTCATCCCAAGACTGAACTGTTCATCATGACTGACATAATTGCCACCACCATTGGTGCAGTCTCAGCCAGAAATTTGACAGTATCACTTTCGATTTGCAGTTCTTCTGAAGAATATTAAAAAAAAAAAAAAAAAAAAAAAAAAAAAAAAAAAAAAAAAAAATCTGATTTTGATCAAGAGCTCTTGGCCATTTATGAGACCATCAAACATTTCCCTCCAGCTATTGAAGTATGCTCTTTCTACATCCTTACTGACCACAAGCCTCTTGCAGCTGCCATCATCAATCCACCATCGGATCCTCCCCTTGACCGGTTCTGCTATTTTGGTTGTATCTCTCAATTCACCACCAACGTGTGTTACATCAAAGGTGCTGACAATGACGTTGCTGATTTTTTTGTTCTGCATTGATTCATTCTCTTCCCTCTTAGATCTTCCTAATCTTGTGACTCTCCAGGCTGCGGACAAGGACACTATGCAACTTATCTGTGACACTAACTCTTCTCTTCAACCTATCTGCACCACTTTTCTGACATCTCTGGTGATGTCTGGTGCAACAGCTCAATGAGCATGTCTTGCCCCTACATCCCTACACAAGATCTTCAATAAACTACATAATCTAGCTCATCCTGGTGTTAAGACTTCCATCAGACTAGTCAATGATCATTTCTTATGGCAGTATGTGAGGAGGGATTGTCAGGCTTGGGCCTGCATTCCCTGCCAGTGAAGCAAGCTTCAGACATACACTACCCCTTTCTTAAGTACTTTTCTGGCACCGGCTGGATGTTTTCAACATGTTCACGTCAGTCCTCTTTTCCCGACCGACTGCTAACATTGTCTTTTCACTGTCATCGACCGCCCACCCGCTTGGCAGAGGCCACATCGCTTCTCAACATTATTGCTGAAACTGTAGCTCACGCTTTCTTGCACACTTGGATTGCTCGCTTTTGCTGCTCAGTCTTCAATACCACTGACCAGGGAAGGCAGTTCAAGTCTTTCTTCTTTCAGGGCCTCTGCAACCTCTTTGGTATCCGCCACATCCTCACCACCACCTATCACCCACAGGCAATATCCTAGTGGAGAGATGGCACTGCACTTTGAAAGCCACTTTAATGTGCCACAACTCTATCTGGCTCAAAGCTCTGCCTTTAGTTCTGCCCAGTCTCCGCTCTACCTACAAGGAGGAATTACGAGGAACAGTTGCAGAATTTGTGTACAGACAAAACCTAATGTTCCCCGGTGAGCTGGTTCAACCCTCTCCCTCTGACCTTCCACCCCTTGTTGATTGTGTCTGACTCCACTGCTCTAAAGTCCCTCCCCCCTTTCCCTCTATTCATTTTCCCTCTCTACACATTTCCCACAGTCACTGGAGGTCTGTTCTCATGTTTTCCTCTGTGACGATTCCATCCGCCCTCCTCTCCAACCCCCCTTATTCCGGCCCCTACCATGTACTTAAATGGGGCAATAACACATTTATTATATACATCAATGACACACCGGTCACTGTTTCAATCAGTCACCGCAAACCCACTCATGTTGAGCCCCTCTCCTTGACGACAGAAGACACTCAGCCTGGGGCCAGCATCCTCAGCAGTCACATGTTTCCCCCGATTTCTCCTCCCCACCCCTTTCCTCTCCCATGCCATATCTGCCTATACCCACCATCCCCTCCCTCCCTTCTTCAACACTGTCCCCTTCACCCCCTTCCTCGCCCTTCCATGAATTCCTACATTCCCCCCTTCCCGCTTCCCTGGCTCTTGAATTTGTGGTCCCCATCCCTCCTCCTCTAGGCACTGACCTCTCAATTATTCTACAGGACTGCTCTATCTTTGTCTTATGCTCCTCCTCCAACACCCAATCGCCCCCCCCCCTCCCACATCGAGTGGCACCTGTTAAAAAACATCACACTGGCTAGTGAGATAAACCTTCCCGATGTACTGGCGTTCCTCCTCCCATCTGCCCCCCTGGTCCCCACCCCTATGTAGTCACGCCCAGCCCACACAATCAGCCATCCTCATAGACTGCTTGACTTCATCTTGGATGCATCACCAGCCCATTGTCACCACCTGCCTATCACTCTGCAACAGGACATGACAGAACTCTCCATCACACGCATGTCACAGCATTCGCCACTGACACCTTGGTCAACCCCCCCCTGCCCCCCCCCCAACTCATTAGAGCATACTCTGTACTGCGACAGTGAGGGGGACTGTGTGGTAATATGACCACATTGATCATTGTGATACAGGGACAATGTTTATCTTTGTTGGCCAAGTTCCTTTGGGAGCAGCCTCTCTGCTCCCGTCGGCCATGTCTACTTCATTCTGACTCTGTATTTGTCTGTGTTCACAATATGGGGCTCTAACCCCTTTTAAAGTTTCCCATAGATGACCACAGAGCCACTGACAGTCATGTAAAATGTAAAATCACATTCACACTACTTATGTGACTGTCTATTTTATGTGCCTGTCTGTGGCTCAGCGATCCTCTTTACGGTGAGTTGTTGTAACAAAACCTATACTGAAAGTGAAGGACTCTAACAAAGCAGAAGGTATGAAGCCAATAAACTTGCTGCTTGGTATTGAAGAAGTACTAGAGAAGGTAGTACACAAACAGCTACTGAAGTTTCTAAGAGCCGTCAACATATTAACAACTGTGCAGTCTGGATTCCAAGTCAGGCATCATTCAACAACAACTGCAACTGCATCATTTGTCAATGGAAGGAGCAGATGGACATTGTTTAAACTGTGGTGGCAGTTTTCCTGGACCTGAAGAGAGCCTTTGAGACTATTGACAGACTGCAACTACTTCAGAAACTGGAAGCCTACAATGTAGGTGGTATTGTGCTAAAATGGTTCAAAAGCTACCTGACAGAGAGAATGCAGTATGTGAAATGTGCTCAATTTGTGTACGAAATAATAACAAATGAGCTAGGTGTGCCACAGGGCAGTATTTGGCCTATTACTGTTCATACTTTACATTAATGAAATTCCAAAAGCGTCCAAGGACTGTGAGATACACCTATTTGCAGATGACACTCTTCTGTATGCCTCATGTGCGAACATTGATTGTCTTATAGACAAGTTGAACAGCAATCTAGCCAGTGTCAGTCATTGGGTAAATGGAAATAACTTAATGCTTAACACAAAAAAGACAAAGTGCATGCTTCTTACTCTAAAATCAACAGTTGGTGATCAGAACAGTGATGTAATTATTGATGGTGAAAAAAATTGGATAGGTTAGCTCTCACAAATATTTGGGCGTGATTGTAGATTGCAAGTTAAAATGGGATGAGCATATAAACTATATAACCAAGAAGATAGGAAATAAAATGTCTAGGATTAGGATAGTGTTAACAGAGAAAAGCAGAATGACAGTATACAATACCATCATAATGCCTCATTTTACATATGCTGGATCAATTCTGCACCTATGTAACATGACATTAGTGAGCAGGCTATAAATGCTACAAAAGATATGTGTGAGATTAGTACTGAATGGTGAGATGTTCACTAGAATGGAATAAATGTTGGAAACATTGAATTAGTTGTCTGTAAAACGGTTTATCACACTCCAAACAATGATTTTTATTCATAAGATTAAATTAAGGGTATGTCTGGAATATTTAGGCAATAAACTAAATGTAGTTAAAGAGGTCTACGAATATAACACAAGAAGTAGCAATAACTACTACTTTGAATGTAAAAATTTAAAAAAAATGGTCAAAGCAGCATACTTTTAAAGGTGTTATCCGGTTCAACAGTTTACCAAAAGAACTAAGATACTGTCACTCACTGTCTTTATTTTAAAAAGGGCTGAATATATAGGCCTACAGCATAGAAACCTGTAAAATATGTACTGGTAATGTGTAAATTTACTATGTATTAACCTGTAATGCTGAAACATACAATAGCAAATCAGTGTAGTTGTATATCCATAAGTGTGTTCAAAATATCAGAATCAGTGCTGAAACAAACTAATTAAATAAAATGTAGTTGAGATAATGGAATAGGAGGTTGAAAATTGCTGTGTTTCAAGCTGAATTAAATCAAGCTAGCTAAAAATTGGACAGTTTAAGGAGGAAGAAGAGTAAAGAGAGGTGGTAAGTGGCAACAGGTCACAGAAGATCAGGATTAAAACTGTGTCAGACAGCTAGGGAAGTCAGCAAAGACAAGGACATATTCACATGCCAGAACTGGAAGCCAACTTCTGCAGGTGAATTAGGAAAAGAATATCTGTTGACCATTAAAAAAAAATAATAAAATGGAATACAAATAAAAGCCTTGTGCTGTCTGGATAAGGTGACAAATATTTAGGTTCACTTTGTAAAGACTTTACTCACGAAGACATTGTGGTTATTGTGGGTGGGTAGTGGGTAGTGGTACCTGTATTTGCATTCAATGTTTCATTAGTGTATCACATACTGTACAAAAAGTACACATGATATTGGACAAATCATTTATCAAGAAGAAATGTGGGCTTCCGAACATTGTTCTCTCTAAAAATTATACAGTGAGAATCACAACAGAAGGAAGGAGGAAGGTGTGAACAGCTGACGAGACAACTTTGGCAGGAAGGAGGATGTGTTTCAGCTGCTGCCAGTCATTACTGGAAGAAATCAGGCAGAGAATGAAGACTGAGAGATCATGCAGAATGATAGAAATGTCAGTGGCAAGAGAATGGGGGCAGGCACAACAAATTTTAGGACAGGGGAAAGGGGGGAGAGAGAAACTGTGTAAAGGTGACTGAGGGTAGGAGTGAAGACAGTGGCAGATGGTCGAGGGGGGGGGGGGAAGGAGTGGAGGGAAAGACTGGTGGTGGAAGGGAGGGGGGGTGGCAGAGTCTAGCAGAGACAGAGGAGAAACGGTGTCAATGTAAGCAAGTTTGATCCTATTGATTCAGACAGTGACAGGTGCATTGTTCACAGAAATAATGAAGGTATTGTCACCCCTCTTCATGACCTGTTGGGGGCCGGAATATGGGGGCTGAAGAGGGCAACAGACAGTGTCATCATGGAGAAAGATGTATACATGATGCCAGTGAATTTGGAACATGAGGAGAGGGTGTGGAGTGACTGGACAGGAGGGGGGGGATATTGAGCAGTTAATGTGGACTCAGTTGATGAAGGATGGCAGATCAGAGGAAGGAGGAGGAGGGGAGGATTGGACAAGTTCGCCGGGAAGAGACGGGATGTGTCCGTAGACAAACCCCATGACGGTGCCCTTCAGGTCTGGTTTGTAAGTGGAGCGAGGGACAAGGGGAGAGCCTCTAGCCACAGTGTGTCATGGGACATCAGGGCCACTTTGAGAGTGCAGTGCCAACGTTTGACTAAACCATGTCCTTGAGGGTTATAGGCTGTGATGTAGATGTGTTTAATTCCGATTAGGTTGCACAGCTTTTGAAATAGAGCAGATTCAAACTGTTGACCCTGCTCAGTGGTGATGACATCCAGACAGCCAAAATGGGAAACCCAAGAGTGCACAAATGCACATGTGACAGTTTCT
Organism: Locusta migratoria; assembly: GCA_026315105.1. Classification (NCBI taxonomy): domain Eukaryota; kingdom Metazoa; phylum Arthropoda; class Insecta; order Orthoptera; family Acrididae; genus Locusta; species Locusta migratoria. The sequence goes on along the minus strand of CM048744.1, from coordinate 726,103,969 downwards.
GCAATGATGTCCGGAAAGGGTAAAGCTTAAGCCCAGCAGGTAGTGCAATTAATCAAAGTGAGAAGGTAATTAAAACCATTAACCGGGGTAATGGGGCTGATTATATCAATATGACCATGCAGGAAGCAGCCGGGAGGGACAGGAACAAAGCCCAGTGGAGGGGAAGTGTGAATATTATTTTATTTATTTATCTATTTTTTTTTTCAGGGAATACAGGCATTAGCCCAGGTTTGGCAATCACATCTCATGTCTCACCAGACGAATCAGTCCATGACTAACTTGGTAAAGGCTTTGATGCCAGGATGAGCAAGAATATGCAAATAATTGAAAATCTTGCACCTGAGGCAGTGAGGAATGTAGGGACAGAGACGTTTATATATTGATCACACCAAACCTCGCCCGATACACCAGGGAAGGTGGTATGAATAGGTCGCAAAGAAGAGTCCTGAATGAGTTACATTGTGTCATCATCAGTTGCCTGAAGAGTGGTGAACTGAGAAAGATCTAAGAGAGACGAAATGGCATCAATGCACGAGAGGAAATTGGCCACGACATTCTTCATGCCCATTACTGGGCATCGGTTATTAATTGAGAAACATAGTCAAAATAGCAGAACCTACTGGAAGGGGGGGGGGGGGGGGTCCGCCAGGGGTGTCAAAATGCGCGTCAATGGGTAGACATCTTTCTTTGTGATTTTTTACAGCCACCAATAGACGACACAGAAACGCCATGTGCAATCCTTCTTCTTCAAGAGAACCACCGGAGATGACCAAAGACTCACTGAAGGTTGAATAATGTCATTGTGCAAGATTTTTTCCACTTCCTCCTGAATTATACGTCCTGCAGCTGGCGACACTCTTATCGAACACTGGATAATTGGTGGATGACCTATGGTATTAATACAGTGTTTTATCGTGGGCCTTTTCATCTGGTTCTTCCCCTACATGGCCCCGAATGCACCAGAAAATCGGTGTAGTATGGCTAACACCTACTGAAGTTGTTTTCTGGGTCAGACTGGGCCATATATGCAATTCCATTGTAGTTTTCTCTAGTGCATTGTCAGCAGTAACCATAGGGCATGAGACTTCGTCGATGACATTGAGCTCATCATCCTGTACTAGTTCAGCTGTTCCATACACATTCCTTTACGGATGAGTAGCGATTGCTCTTGAAAATTAGTGATCCAACGCTCTCCTTGACTACCTGTAATGCTTATGATAACTGCTGGTATGTAGATTTCCTTCGTTATACTGATCAGCTTTTTCTGAGCTACAAGCACTTCACAGGTCCATAAAACTGCGGGAATTCATCCGTAACCACATGTTTTCTTCTGCTGATATTTCGGCTGAAAACTGTCCAGCCATCCTCAGAGCGAGTCTGAAGACTGATGGAAAAGCGCTCCCATTCACCTTATATACTGTGGAGCGATCAGTGCACATGCTTACTGGGAAGTCATCGTCAGAGATGTACCATACTGACGGTAGTTGTAATGCCCTCTAGAGTATATATGATCACATAATGTGGTTGATATTGATGGTAAGGATGTAAGAAGCCATAGTGCCCTCTATGGAGAGCGTATGTAATCATATTCTGTGGATAACAGGCTTGCAGCGCCGTAGACTTTAATTGTTTATGATTGTGAGTACCGGATTCCAAATTTTGTCAAGATTAAAACCATCATGACCATTTACTAAATTACTCGCTAGCCGAATTTCAATGGCTTTATCTGGTTGTAGTAGGTGTAACATTTATGCTCCGCACATCGTTCATGGACTGTGCGCAAAGCCTATGTATGGTACGAAGGCCATGGACTCAAACTTTTCTTCTTCAGCTTCTTCCTGTGGAACATTTACTGTAGGTTTGAATTTAAAGGCTTTTCGAATTTTCCACATTGAATAACCATTTTCTTCAAATACTTTTTCCAGGTGCTTTAATTCTTCCTGTAGATGGTCTTCGTCAGTAATCGTGTGTGCCCTGTGCAAGTGTATTAAGGACATACTGGTCTGCGCAAGATGATGACAGCTGTCTGCTCACAGATGCATAGGTAATTTATCATAAAAAATTGGCCGCATCGTCTCCAAGAACACAGTCAAAGTTGTTTTTCTGTTAGCGCTCGTGGCTCTGTGATGGATGATTTGGTTTTGAGGAAGGCAGGTGCGTATGAAATTGCTTGCTAGTGTGGACGTTCGTATATCGGACGCACTTTGCGTACAGTCCATGAACGATGTGTGGAGTATAAACGTTACACCCACCTACTACAACCTGATAAATTTGCTGTAGATGAACATTGTATTCAGACTGGCCATAATATGGATTACGAAAATGTTCAGATTTTATCACCTGTTTCATCCTTCAGGGATTCAGTTTTTAGAGAAGCCATTGAAATTCGAATAGCGAGTAATTTAGTTAATCTTGATAATGGTTTTAATCTTGACAAAACTTAGAATCCGGCACTCATAATCGTAAACAATCAAATACAATGGTGCTGCAAATTGTTAACTAGCCGAGCGGACTAAGGCGCCTCGCTGAGGAATGTGCGGAGGTTCGCCGTCGGAGGTTCGAGTCCTCCCTTGGGCATGGATGTGTGTGTGTTGTCCTTAGGTTACTTTACATTAGTTTAAGTAGTTAGTAAGCTTATGTCTGAATACCCGCAATTGTATGGACCAAGATATACGCCATCAAAATATCAATATTCACATCAAGCACTTCACAGTTCAACTGGTCATCTTGGCTACTGACTGGAAGTCTTCTCATTGTTAACGGTGGGATTTCAACATTCTTGACAGTGAACAACCTTACAGGGGAGTACATGTAACCTGTGCTCATCGGAACAGCTTCCTCAATTTGTAGCTCAGGTCTTCCACAGTCAATGACAGCCTCGTTTGCCTGAGGGGAGTCCTGTTAAAGGATGACGTTATGACTACATTCTGTTAAAATGTCCAATTCAAATGAATGCGATCTGTTGCTGATAGTTATTCTTGCGACACATTCTCCTGCTGGCCAGATGTATTTTCTATTTGCGACCTTCAGCACAGTTACTCTTGTATCATAGAACATTGTCTGCTTTAGTTTTCTGCGGTAATCATTTAACAATAGAGAGAAGGAAGCTCTTGAATCGACTAGTGCCTAGACAGGTTGGCCATCAATAATGATGTCAATGAGATTTCGCGACATCAAAGTGATTGTAGTCCCTGCAGGATTTTCATCTGTGGCGGCCTCACCTCCACAGATGTTCGCCTCACCTAGTTTTCGTGAACAAGGTAGCCAGGCGAGCGGCTGGTATCTCTATAAGGAAATGGCAATGGCGGACGGCGCTGGTGTGTTGGAGAGCGACCGTGCCCAGGATACGGTGACGGACTTTGTCCCATAGGTCGACAGTAATCATCTGCAGTTAACTGCTGTTGAAAGGACTGCTACGATGGTGGCGTCTTGTGGCATAATAATTGTGAAATGCTCGTCTTCTCTCTCTACAGTATCGTACAATATCTCCAGGAAGCCCACAGTGAAAACAACAAAGGTGTGTTGTTTTCTGTCCTCCAGATATCTGTCCTCCTGCAAGGCATCATAGTTGCTGCGGGAGTTGGTTGTGGCCGCGTCGGTCGGTTCCTATGCTGCCCTTTGGCAGCTGCATCCCAAGGGCCAGTTGCCACTATGGGCTGCCACAAGGAAAAGTGTGTGGCAGCGGCACAATTGCCATTGTCACGCACTGCGTGACACTAAGCTACAAGCGCGGCCATGTTCCCACTAGTTACTGGCGTGTGGCAAATTACGCATCAGCGTCAGCGTTGTCATAGGAACATCCTCTACAGTGCGGTGCGGCAGGCTCAGTGGCACGGTTTGTGCATGTTGAATGGTACTGTTGCTAAGTGAAGCGCTTACGGTGGCCAGCCAATCACATAACGTGCTGAGCGCTACATAGGCAGGGTCTCAAGAGGAGCACTTGGCCCCATGCATTTTCTCAGCGAAGAACAGTAGGGAGCCGCGAGGGAGTAGCCGAACGGTCTGGAGCACCACGTTACGGTTAGCCCGGCCTCCCTCGTCGGAGGTTCGAATCCTCGCTCAGGCACAGATGTGTGTATTGTCCTTAGGTTACTTCAACTTAGTTTAAGTGGTTTGTAAGACTAGCGACTGATGACAAACATAGTTTGGTCCCATAGAATTACACACATTTGAACATTTTAACTGTAGGGAACATGGCTCCTGAAATGAATTACTTATCACATCGGAGGTGACCACCCCCCTTGGCCAATGACTGAACCCCCCCCCCCCCAAAAATGCAACCAATCCCCCCTCCACACACTCCTGAGGTATTAGGTCTTGTTTTGCCATTTCATATTGAAACAAATATCTTGTATTTCAAGTTTTGTAAATTGTTATATAAAGATCCCTCCAGGCTGGCCAAAAGTAAAAAGTACTAATTTTTCAGCTCCCCCAGAAATTTCAGTGACACAGTGTGCCTCATGATCCCCCCCCCCCCTTAGGCACCTTTGTATCGCATTATTTTAACAAAACTATTCAGTAAAATTAAATACAATGAAAGAATCCCTGAGACGGATTTTCGTCTCAAATATGTCAAAGACATTATTGATAGAGCTGAAGCATTGAATTAAAATTTGTGGTGCGGCCGGGAATCGAACCCGGACCTCCATGCTTACTAGGCAGACGTCTTAACCGTTAGACTACCACACCACTAACGATTAAGGCGCCTCGGAATAGTCTATGTACGATTTCCCTCCACAACACAAACTTTAATTCAGCTTCTTTCTCCAAAGATAATTGCCACTACTGCCAAGGCTCTCCATGCAGCGGAATAGCACCTCAGCAATGGACATGGTGGAACAATCCTGTTATGGTGATATAAATATCAATTAAATACAATGAAAGAATCCCTGAGACGGATTTTCGTCTCAAATATGTCAAAGACATTATTGATAGAGCTGAAGCATTGAATTAAAATTTGTGGTGCGGCCGGGAATCGAACCCGGACCTCCATGCTTACTAGGCAGACGTCTTAACCGGTTTTTTTTTTTTTTTTTTTTTTTTTTTTTTACTCTTTGGGTGGTTCTGTTCATTGCGGACGCTGATCGTTTTTGTTCGTTGATGTTCGAAGTGTTCTTGGCTCAGCTTTTTTATTACAGAGGGCGTTGAGCTCCCTGACCGGGCGCGCTGAGCCACGGCGCCCGGCGACCGTTAGACTACCACACCACTAACGATTAAGGCGCCTCGGAATAGTAAGCATGGAGGTCCGGGTTCGATTCCCGGCCGCACCACAAATTTTAATTCAATGCTTCAGCTCTATCAATAATGTCTTTGACATATTTGAGACGAAAATCCGTCTCAGGGATTCTTTCATTGTATTTAATTGATATTTATATCACCATAACAGGATTGTTCCACCATGTCCATTGCTGAGGTGCTATTCCGCTGCATGGAGAGCCTTGGCAGTAGTGGCAATTATCTTTGGAACAAAGAAGCTGAATTAAAGTTTGTGTTGTGGAGGGAAATCGTACATAGACTATTCCGAGGCGCCTTAATCGTTAGTGGTGTGGTAGTCTAACGGTTAAGACGTCTGCCTAGTAAGCATGGAGGTCCGGGTTCGATTCCCGGCCGCACCACAAATTTTAATTCAATGCTTCAGCTCTATCAATAATATTCAGTAAAAATTTTATTATCTCTTATGTTATAGCTTGATATGTATGTTCCATAAAGGGCTACATTTATTTGACACACTTATTGTACGGTGCATAATGAATGAATAAACATAAGACATAATAACTCACTGCATAGACTTTCCGTATGGTTTATTTTAGTCCATGAATATATCCAGCATAACGAAATAGTATGTAAAATTGAGAGCAGAATGATATAGCTCGTGCAAGAAGTTATGGCCCATGCGCAGAAAAGCATACTCGAGTTGTGCGCAGGGCAAGTCCATTCCTTTGTTTCTGAGGGGTGGCCGCATCAGTTGCACGTTGCCTATTGGGTCGTAGACTTCGTCTGTTAAGCCGGCAGTCAACTCCGCCCCGCGACAAGCAGGCAACACAAAACTGAGGTGGCCGCTCCTCCAAAACTATGGAATGGACTCGCCCAGCCCGCAAGTTAAGAAGGCAGGGGCCACTACTTCTTGCACGAGCTATACCTCTTTCCATTTTCGAGATATTGGTATTTATATCTCTTGGGTGAGTACAGCCATTGGGAAAACATTTGGGAGTCTGTCATACTTTCGTTCAACCCTCCTCTGCTGCATCTATACTATTTTCTGGCACCATTTGATAAACTCTTGTGTTGTTAAAACGTCTTGTAGCAGATGAGCCCGATACATATCTTCTGCAATGCCCTTCATCAGGTGTGAAATATTATCAATCATATGCGGATTAACTACATGAGAAAGGCACAAATTATTATGCATATTCGACTGCGTTGACTCACCATGTCGTTGGGACCTGTTCATAAATTTCCCATCCAATAAACGGAATTTTTTCTGATGAACTCCAAACGTCTACTTAAGTTCTGCCTGAAATTTTTCGCCGTGGTGGAGTAGCCGAACGGTCTAAAGCGTCTCACTGCGGAGTGCGCGGTTGCTTGCTGTGGAGGCTCGAGTCCTCCCAGGGGCATGGGTGTGTGTGTTTGTCCATAGGTTAGTTGACCTAGATTTAAGTAGTTTGGAAGCTACGGAGTCCTCCCAGAGACATGTGTGTGTGTGTTTGTCCATAGGTTAGTTTACCTAGATTTAAGTAGTTTGTAAGCTACGGACTGATGACCACACAGTTTGGTCTGATAGATTTACAAACATTTGAACATTTTTTTTTTAATTTTTCCCAGCTATCGAACTTGTCCTTGTTTTAAAACCACTGCTGGGCTGTCCCATCCAGGTACAAATAAATATAAGTTCGCCAAGCACATCGTTTGATCCCACCTGTTATACGTGAAGACTTGGTCGAATCCTTTCAGCCATTTGTTTGGGTCCCGTCCAGCGTCTCCTGCAAGCAACAATGGGTGTCTTATGTGCAGCTGGCTTACCCCTGTTTTCGTATCCATGGATCTTTTGATATTCGGAAGCATGTTGTGAGTATATCGTTTGTATTCCGGTTATGGCCGTGTAGGCGACGGCTCTTACACTCCCTAATCGGTGGTGCAGATATTTTGCAGTATACCCGGTGCCTCCGCCAAAAAGTCTCATGTTGAACACTGCCAGTAGGTCGGAATTCGAAGGCTGGGTCGTTAATAGAGCACAACACTGCACAATTAGTACGGGTTTATTGCTAACACAAGTGTACACGCAGAACAGACTGCCTCCTCACTGGATTGCTCTACATATATACAAAGAATTTTCTGGAATTTACAAGTAAATCAATCATAAGAAACACATAGAATATTCTAGAAATAGTATACACAAAAAAATAGATTTTTTATGCTAGTGGTCGGATTTGAATTGAGGATCACCAACACAGCAGTCTGCCACATTAACCACTGCGTGAAGCATTCTGTCGGAACACTTGCGGCAATATAATGTAAACTGTAATCTGCACCTTTCATTCTGATCTTTGTCTGACGTATTTGCACAATCATAGTGTACCGTAAGGCTTATCCTAACACAAATTATTTAGACGTAACATGTTGTTTGTTAACTTAGGGACTTAACTGTGGGGTTATCAGTCCCTAAACTAACAAACTACTTATGAACTACCTTACACTAAAGACAGCACAAACATCCATGCCCGGATCGTAGCATAGCTCCTCAATGCACTTGGTCACTCCGCCGCTGTTCGACGTAACAATGCAAGGTGTGTCAAAATTTGGGCTTCCAATTCAAAAGATCAAAAGTTCGATATTGCTTCACAAAAAGCCTGACATTATTTAAAAATCCTGTCAATTTGTTTTAGAATCAAAAAATTGGTTATATTTTACACTTTTGGATAATAAACATGCTCTACTCTCAACAGAACCAAAAAGGAATATATTGAATATATGCTGTAGTATTAACAATAGTAGTATTTAATGTTTATAAATACGATACAATCTCCTGGAAGTTATTTGTCAGCATTTTTTATTTGTGTTTCCTTAATTCTACAATTATTCTATAACTAAAAAGTAAATGTATCTCTAATCATATACCTCGACTATTAAAATATCGAGACAGTGCTAAACAATATACCGCATCGAGAAACTGTATATGTCGACTATGAATTCAACATTTCTTCAACAGTTACATCATTGGAAGCGAACCTCGTGAAAAATTCGTAGCCAGTTGTATGCAGCTTATACTAAGGTGCAATTACGCTGCATTGAAACTCGTCGGATGATGAAATTACAACTTTAATACCAAAAAGCTGAACTTTTCTGAAAAACAAAAATTCCAGCCTGACATTCAAAAAGCATAAAAAAGCCAGACATGTGAGGAAAAAGACGGACGGTTGGTAACCCTAGTCAAAAAGGATGGTGCAAACTTACATGGCTGAAAGTACACGATAATAGAAGCAAAAATCTCCTAGTAAACATGAATCTGAAAAGAAGCCTTTTGCGAAATAATTATGAATGTATGGTTCCAAGCCGCCACTGGCCTCAATTTTAAACATCGTCCTAGTTAATACACATTAATCTGAAATTTAGAGCTTATTATTAAGAATTACATCGCATTTAGTTCACATTTCAGTGACTTTATTGTAAACATCGTCCTAGTTAGTACAAATTAATTTGAAATTTAGAGCTTACTATTAGGTTTTACTTCACAATTAGTTCACATTACACGTATGGGTTACCAGTTAAATGAAGTGTTTGAAGTGTCTTCCTTACATCTGGATGCAATACTGTGATCGTCTCTGCAATGAATTTCGAATTCTTTCGAAAGTTCAAAAACGTACAAATGTTTGTTAAGCTTAATGGACTTAACTGTGGGGTCATCAGTCCCAAAACTTAGAAACTACTTAGGATACCTTATACTCAAGACGACACAAACATCCACGCCCGTGGGGCTGGCCGCGGTGGCCGAGGGGACTGCGGTGCTCCAGTCACGGTCTGCACGGCCACTACGGTCGGCGGTTCGAATCCCCCCTCGGGCATGGATATTTGTGCCGTCCTTAGTCTTAGCTAGTTCATAAGTAGTTTGTAAGCTTAGGGACTGATGACCCCGTAGTTAAGTCCCATAAGTTCTACAAACATTTGAACATTTCAACATGCCCGAGGGGGGGGATTCGAACCCCCGACTGTAGCGGCCGTGCAGACTGTGACTGGCGCGCCGCAGACCACTCAGCCACTGCGGCCGGGCAGGTTTCTAACGCCCCTGATTCATTTCTGAATTCTTGACAAGGGTAACCCTCTTCTCCAGTTCTTCAACCTGTTAATGGGTTTAAGGACATGTTTGACTTTACTATTAAGATTTACATTGCATTTAGTTCACATTTCACTGACTTTAAAGTCAAATTTCAAATTAATGTGTACTAACAAGATGTTAACAATATGTCAGTGGTGGCTTAGAACCATACATTCGTAATTATCTCGCAAACAGCTCGTTTGTGGAACAATGTGTTCTATGACATTTTTGTTTCTGTTATTGTGTACTTTCAACGATATAAGTTTGTGCCATCCTTTTTGATACAACCTGTATATGCTTGTTAAAAAATGTTTGACATTATTCAAGGCAGCTATTGAATATTCAGTTAAGTAGAAATTTATTACATTTTCGTAAAGCGAAACATTGAATTAAAATTTCGGCTGTGGCCAGGATTCGAACTCAGGACCTCACACTTATTAGGTACAAACTTAAGAATGCTCAGCTAACACAGCGTTACAGGCGAAGTGACTACACGGACTGTCTTAAAGCTCACCTCACGTCACAAGGTGGGATTGTTCCCATTCACATTCCAATATAGGAGAGCCCTGGGAATTTGATATGCATTTCACAAGGAGCATTGAGGCAGAATTAAAGTATGTGAAGTGGAGGGAGATGTGCTTGAAGGCACTTTGTAACGCTTTGTTAGATAAGCAGGCTAAGCGCCTATCTAATAAGAAGGAGGACCTGGGTTCAAATCCTGGCCACAATACAAATTTTAATTCAGTGCCTCTCCTTATGTTTAATACCTCTGGTACAACGAGACAGTATTGTCTCAAGGAAATGTATTATTGTTGATATTATGACTTCATTCCTGCCAGCAAGCAAATGAAAGCTTGTGTCTATGAACTAGCTTTAGATGACAGATTTCAAATTTCGCCGTGTTGACTGCTTGAATTTGTGTCTCTAGCAGTCAGTGATGCAATACTGTGCTGCAGTATATATTTTTACCATTACTATATCATTTGCACTTACTCTTCCGCTGTAAAGTGACGACAGTACTCGTTTTTATGCAGCAGCCCTGTGACATGCTACAGGAAGGCGCCATTGCATGGCCCAACAATGGTGCGCCGCTGAGTTGGTAATATTTTCTCTATTCAGGGCTTTAAGAAGAACTCGTAGCGACTGACATCTTGTGGCAGCACTGTGTACATGAAACTTCCTGGCAGATTAAAATTGTGTGCCGGAACCGGGACTCGAACCTGGGACGTTTGCCTTTTGCGGGCAAGCGCACTACCGACTGTGCTATCCCGACACGACTCACGATGCCGCCTCACAACTTTACTTCCGCCAGTACCTCGTCTCCTACTTTCCAAACTTCACAGAAGCTCTCCTGCAAACACGCAAGACTAGCACTCCTGGAAGAAAGGATATGGTGGAGACATGGCTTAGCCACAGCCTAAGGGATGTTTCCAGAATGAAACTTTCACTCTGCAGCGGAGTGTGCGCTGATATGAAACTTGCACACTCCACTGCAGAGTGAAAGTTTCATTCTGGAAACATCCCTTAGGTTGTGGCTAAGCCATGTCTCCACCATATCCTTTCTTCCAGGAGTGCTAGTTTTGCGTGTTTGCAGGAGAGCTTCTGTGAAGTTTGGAAAGTAGGAGACGAGGTACTGGCGGAAGTAAAGTTGTGAGGCGGCATCGTGAGTCGTGTCGGGATAGCACAGTCGGTAGTGCGCTTGCCCGCGAAAGGCAAATGTCCCAGGTTCGAGTCCCGGTTCCGGCACAAAATTTTTATCTGCCAGGAAGTTTCATATCAGCTCACACTCCGCTGCAGAGTGAAAGTTTCATTCATACTGTGTACATGGTGACTATACCTCCTCCGACGGTCACCCTAACGGTTCAAGGAAGTTCAGGATTTAATGTCCAGTGACTTCGTAAGCTATGAATACTGTTCATTCGAAGCCAAGGAAAAACTAAAGAGTGGACTCAAAAAACCATATAAAATTGATAGCGATGAATTCGATTGTTGTTCTCAGTTAATGCCATTGGTTGGTATTATATGTGTCTATTAACTAAGGTGACCAGTGTATTGTGCAGCCCCTTTTAGAGTGTTCTACTTCAAACAGATTCCAAAATATCAAGATTACTACGTAGAAGGACCGCAGGGCCAATTTGGCCCTTCATACCGTTTCTCTGTATTTTTGGCATGTTTTCTTGTAATACTGTGTATGAAATAAAACCAACTGTTGTCTCCTTGTTCTTTCAGTATGCGACAACAATGCCATACATTCCGGCACTGATTGCGGTAGGGTAGCTGCGGATGGCGGCCCTGTATGGATAAGTTATGCCTCACTGATGTATTGTGTGTGTGAGTGTGATCTTTTCTGAAGTACGTCATGGACGAAAATTTACAGATTGTATGACTTGGAATATGAGTTTGTCGGCAGCTCAGCGATCATCTTTATTGTGAGTTGCTAGCTATCCTCATATTAACAACATTCCATTCTGGACATTTCCATATTTAAAAATCAATAAAAGTACATTTGATGGTTACACTGAATTATATTTCACAATCTGGCCATAGAAGCAATAAAACTGCATGGGCCCAATTTGGACTCAGAGGCTCTTATATGTAGTAGCTTGCATCGATCCTTCTAATACTAAATCCCAAGTACACAAGATAGCAGCTACAAAAACATTATATGATTACTTCCTTTGCCCATTTTAATCTGGTTGTCGTATCGCTTAGGGATTCGTTCTCAAGTCATGGCATAGGCGCAGCAATTTGACGTTACTTGTGGCGTGGCTTGAAAACGCAGAAAGGTTCAAAGAAAACCTGAGTCTAATTACAAAAACGTACCTGACTCACACGATAATAGTAGTTGGTGATTTTAATTTACCCTCGATCTGTTGGCGAAATTATATTGTCAAATCAGGAGGTAAGCATAAAACATCCTGCGAAAGTGTACTCAACGCATTCTCTGAGAATTACTTGGAACAATTAGTTCATGAGCCAACTAGAATTGTAAATGGTTATGAAAACACACTTGATCTCTTAGCAACAAATAATCCGGAGCTCATCACGAGCTACAGGTAGTAGTGAACACAGTGCTGTTGTAGCGATATTGAATATTGAAAGTCCCAAAGTTTCCAAAAATAAACGAAAAGTATATTTGTTCAGGAAAGCAGATAGAAATAAAATACATTGCTTCTTGAAAGACAGCTTCAAAATGTTCAAATGTTTGTAACTCTATCGCACCAAACTGCGTGGTCATCAGTCTATAGCTTACAAACTACTTAAACCTAGGTAAACTAATCTAAGGACAACACACACACCCATGCCCCAGGGAGGACTCGAACCTCTATGGCGAGCAACTGTGCGCTTCGCAGCGAGACGCTTTAGACCGCTCGGCTACTGCACTGCGGCAAAGACAGCTTCCAATCGTTTCTAACACTAAACGTAGTTTGTAGAATAGATGTGGCTCAAATTCAAAGAAGTGGTATCGACAGCAATTGACAGTTTTATACCAAGGCGATCCCCCTTGAACACAAAACAGGTCAGGACACTAATGCAAAAGCAAAGGAAAAAGCATACTAAATTTAAACGAACACAAAATCCCTAGGATTGGCGATCCTACAAAGAAACTCGAAATTTAGTGAGGACATCAATGCGAGATGCCTACAGTACTTATCACAACGAAACTCTTTATCGAAATTTGACTGATAACCCAAAGAGATTTTGGTCATATGTTAAATATACTAGGGGCAAAACACAAACAATACCCTCATTGCGTGATAGTAATGGCGACCCTGCCGATGACAGCACTACTAAAGCACAGTTACTAACAGAGCTTTTAGAAATTCATTCACCAAAGAAGACGAAACCAATATTCCAGATTTCGAATTATGAACAGAGGCCGTAATGAGTAACGTAGAAGTAGATATCATCGGAGTAGTGCAGCAACTTAAGTCACTTAACAAGAACAAGTCTTCTGGTCTGGATTGTATACCCATTAGATTTCTATCTGATTATGCTGAAGCGATAGCTCCTTACTTAACAGCCATATACAACCGCTCTCTCAAAGAAGGATCTGTACGAAAGATTGGAAAGTTGCACAGGTCACACCTATATTCAAGAAAGGCAGTAGGAGTAAGCCACTAAACTACAGGCCTATTTCATTGACATCAATTTGCAGCAGGGTTTTGGAACATATCCTGTATTCAAATATTATGAATTATCTCGAACAGAACGATCTATTGACCCAAGGTCAACACGGATTTAGAAAATATCGTTCACGTGAAACACAACTAGCTCTTTATTCACATGAAGTGATGGGTGCTATCGACAAAGGTTCGCAAATCGATTCTGTATTTCTTGATTTCAAGAAGGCTTTTGACACTGTACCTCACAAACGGCTTTTAATCAAATTACGTGGTTATGGTATATCGCCCCAAATTTGCGATTGGATAGGGGATTTCCTGTCAGAGACGACACAGTTCGTAGTAATCGACTGCAAGGCATCGACTAAAACAGAGGTGATATCGGGCGTTCCACATGGTAGTGTTATTAGTCCTCTGCTGTTCCTTATTTACATAAACGATTTAGGGGAAAATCTAAGTAGCTCTCTTAGGTGTTTGCAGATGACGCCGTCATTTACCGTCTAGTAAAATCATCTGAAGATCAAAACCAACTGCAGAACGATCTGAATAAGATATCAGTATAGTGTAAAAATTGGCAATTGACTCGGAATAATGAGAAGTGTGAAGTCGTCCACATGAGTACGAAAAGAAATGTGTTAAACTTTCTTTACAAGATAAATCAATGAAATGTGAAGGCCGTAAACTCCACAAAATACAGAGGAATTACTATTACTTCAGACTTAAACTGGAAAGAACACGTAGATAATGTCGTGGGAAAGGCGAACCAGAGACTGTGTTTTATTGGCAGAACTCTTAAAACATGCAACAGAACTACAAAAGAAACTGCATAAATTACGCTTGTCTGTCCATTTTTGTAGTATTGCTGCCCAGTGTGGGATCCTTATCAGGTGGGTTTGACAGAGGACATTGAAAGAGTCCAAAGAAGGGCAGCTCGTTTCGTATTGTCACGATATAGGGGAGACAGCGTTACGGAAATGATACAGGATCTGGGATGGGAATCATTACAACAATGGCGCTTATCGCTGTGGGGTGGTCTACTTACGAAACTCCAATCGCCAACATTCTCCTCTGAATGCGAAAATATATTGTTGACTCCCACTTAATAGGTAGAAATGATCTTCAGAATAAAATACGTGAAATCAGAGCTGGAACGGAGAGGTTCAGGTGTTCTTTCTTCCCGCGCGCTATTGTAGAATGGAATAGGAGATAAATGGTATAATGGCGGTTGGGTGAACCCTCTGCCAGGCACTTAAGTGTGATTTGCAGAGTATCCCATGTAGATGTAAATGTAGGCCTTAATAAGTGACTAATGGGTTTCAGCTGAAATGTTAAAAAGTGTAGTGCCCTTAATGGAAATAGGCCTAGAAAATTTCATAATACCATTTTGTAGTCTGTGTAGACAACATCAAATTATGATTGAAAAACATTTCTAACGGATTATGGAGGAATTTTGGGTTTCAAATATCTCCAAAATTATGGCTGTGGGATCAGCATTAGGATACAGAGATGCCAGCAGACAGTGCTGTTAGTGTTCTGAGAGTAAGCTGTATACATTTGAAATTTTTTGAATACATTTTGAATACATTTGAATTTTTTTACTTATAGGATCTTGGCTAACCAAAAACTCCGCAATTGTAAAATATTCAGAAATTAACTACCGAATATTGATGACAAACAAGGAATATCGGACCACACTCTCGGAAATCGCAATACTTTCGAAAATAAACACCCCAATATTGAGATAAACAAGGAATATTGGCCTAACCACACGCTCAGAAATCACAAGATATTCAGAAATAAACAGCGAAATATTTCTGAGAAGTGAACGATATAAATGGCACCATCACTTACTTTATTTATCAGCTGTTTATTTATTTATTCATCCTTTGACTGCTGTTTGGAGCGATATTGTGTACCGTTCAAATGTTTGTAAAGTCTATGGGACTTATCTACGAGGTCATCAGTCCCTAAACTTACAAACTAATTATGAACTAAGACTAAGGACGGCACAAATATCCATGCACGAGG
This sequence comes from Locusta migratoria, assembly GCA_026315105.1. Taxonomy (NCBI): domain Eukaryota; kingdom Metazoa; phylum Arthropoda; class Insecta; order Orthoptera; family Acrididae; genus Locusta; species Locusta migratoria. Next base: position 726,088,507 of record CM048744.1, on the reverse strand, counting down.
GGGATTCGAACCCCCGACCATAGTGGCCGTGCAGACCGTGACTGAAGCGCCTCAGTCTCCTCGGCCACCGCCGCCGGCATGTACCATTCATTAAGTGTCTTTTACTATTACAGTGAAGTCTATAATCGTTTCCCTTAGGCTTGTATCTAACCATATTCCCAGAAATCGTTACATATAAAAAACAAAGGTCAACTATTTGTGAGAAGGAAGAACAGAAATGTAACTGCTAGTGGTATCATTTCCACAAAGCCCATTCTCAACAGAAATGTCATTGCTGGCTGTATCACTTCCAGGAATTCCATTCTCCGTTTTCTTATCAGACCCAAGTCACCAAATCGATGTCACTAATTCCTGAGACAGCGCTCTCTTACAGGTAACATCATGTATTGCATACAATACTACCATTACATGAATAAGAATGGTCCACAATGTGCTTTGATTAAGCAACACCTACAATATGTTACAAACTGTAAGAATTAAAAAAATATTTCCATAGTAGCAGTTTCGAACCAGAAACCTGTTGCTCTCTCATGCTATCCACTACACTACGACAATTTGCTGAAGCGAGAGGTTTGAGTATGTTTATGTACCATAGACCTCAGGATTTTTGGCTTTCGGTGTATTATTATTTACATGTAGTGATAAGAAATATAGCCAAGTACGATTTTTGTGATTCATCTGTTATGTGTTGACTCCATGAAATGGCTTACTGCATATTATAACATCAAAACTCTAGAAATACGGCAAATCAAGATGGCGTCTGTCTCATTGCAAGTAACAGGCAATAGTGGATTGCTGTCTGCACGGTTTCCGATACACCGTATGACGTAAAAATGACATCACTTTTCTTCCAATTAGTGTGAGCAGAACGTTAGACAAAAGGACAACTCTTTGCGCCTGACATATAGTGGCAGCACCACCTACTTGGCAAGTCTGCTGTCTCCGACTGCGACCTTCGTGATCCTAGGAAGCTCAGGATTTAACATCCAATCAGATTGATCATGTTAACCTATTTTCGTCACACGATTTTCATGTTTTACTCGACGATTATATAGTTTACATACAAATGTGGCTTATTAATCTTTATTTTATTACTATACTTTGTTTTAGCGGTAAATTCCAGATGTTTCATAATGACTTAAATATTTTTATAATTACCGACATCTTATTCAAAATAGGAATAGGATGTGATCTTAATATGATATGCATATGAATCTCTTATGCGATTTTTATTTGGAATGCATCACTTATATATGTACATTCATTTTACATTGATGACTAGTTTCTACTCCTTAAAGATTCATTATCAATCTGTTACAATTAAAACACAAAACTACAGTCAATACAAGCTGACTAACTGTACAATAAATGTAGTACATTATATAATTTAGATGTTATGCATATTTGATTTCTACATATTGTGTAGTTGACATGGATAACATCTAGATTAAAAAATGTACTACATTTATTGTACAGTTAGGCACCGTGTATTCATTGCAGTTTTGTGTTTTAGTTGTTACAGATTTGATAAAGACTCTTCAATGAGTCGAAACTAGTCAGCAATATAAAAACGATGTATATAAGAGATCTATGGCAAATAAAGATCTCATAAGAGATTCTCAAGTATTGTATTAAATGTTTTCCTCAATTGAGTGTCATCCTAAATGCGAGGGCGAATATTTGAAACCGAAAATTGGTGTATGTTTTGTAACATTGTAACAGAAAAGACTGAAGCTAATGGTTTATTGAATAATATTGTAATTTAATGATGCAAATTTCATTAAATAAATGAAAAAGTTAGTCCTAATGAAAGGGAAAAATTCAGTTGTGTACAATGGTATTAACAATGACAGCAGGTAAATAGTAATGGATAAAGTAAACAGGCTCTATTTATGCTCTTATATATATTGTTTGATGTGTTAGTATGTTTGCGTTTTGCTTGAAAATATATGTCTATGTTTTGAAATGTTGTTTCACTTTTCAGCACTTTACTACACTAAGTTGACCAAAAACATACATTGTAAAGGTCAATTCACATGGTTCATCACATCAACATCACATCATGGCACCATCACGTCAAGCTGTTTTCACACTGTCCATCACATCAATTCACATATCCCAAGACCAGATGTTGAAAGTGAGGTTATGTGTGGTATTCTGTCATGTAGAAGGTCATAGTTTAATACTGGAATTGAGCAAAGAACAACACTAAATGTTATTGACAGCCAAAATCCACTTTACAATTTATGGTTTTGGCCAACTTAGTGTGGTAAAGTGCTGGGAACTGAAAATAAAACATTTCAATACATCGACATTTTCATGCAAAAATATAAACATTAGAACATATCAAACAATATGTATAAGAGCATAAGTAGAGCCTGTTTATTTTATCCACTAGGATTTACCCACTGATATTGTTAATACCGCTGTACACAAGTGAATTTTTGTTTTCATTAGCTATGAATTTTTCATTTAAAATGTTATTTAATGAAAATTGCATCATAAATTTACAATCTTATTGAAATAAACAATTCGCTTCACTCTTTCGTTAGCTTTCAGGTATCAGATATCGCTTTTGGAGGGCACTCAGTTGCGAAAAATATTTAACTCGTCATTAAACATTTCGAATTTACCGCTAAAACAAAGTATAACAATAAAAATAAAGATTAATAACACACATTTGCATGAAAACTGTATAATCGTCGACTACAAAAGGAAAATCGTGTGACAAAAATAGATTAACTTCCTATATTAGCAGACGACCATTTCATCAAAGCATTCTTCTCGATAAAGCTCTTCGACCATAGATACTGGTCGAAGAGAAAGCTTGATGTGACGTTCACGTAACATGATGGACTGGTGATGGACAGTGTCAATGCCACCATTAGAAAGATATTGCGAAATGTTCTGATGGATGGTTACATGATGTTAAGTGACTGTGTGAAAAGGCTTAATACGGATGTTTTTGACGTTATTAGATACACAAGAGAAAATGCCTAAGGTAGACAGGCACTACTCCCTTATAAATACTGTATCAAATGTCTGTTTGTAGGCCTACATAATTTCACTGGTTAATCTAGTCAATATTTTGAAATGTTTGTTTCCCTTCTAAAGGCCAATTCACACTGTCCGTCATGTCAATGTCACGGAACCATCACTTCAAGTTGTTTTCAGACTATCTATCACATCAATTGGTTTAATCAATACCTGATGTTGAAAGTCAGGTTATGAGTAGCAATCTGTTATGTAGAAAGTCATAGTTTAAAACTGGAATTGAGGAAACAACAATGATAAATGTTACTGACGGCCAAAGAAAACTTTACAATGTACTTTTTTGTTAACTTAGTGTTGTAAAGTACTGGGAACTGAAACAACATCTCCAAACATCGACATATATTTTCAAGCGAAAAGATAAATGTACATACACATCAAAGAATATTTATAAGAGCATAGATAGAGCCTGTTTAATTTATCCATTACGATTTACCCACTGATGTTATTCATACCATCGTAAACCACTGAATTCTTGTCCTTCATTAGCACAAACTTTTTCATTTAAAATGTTATTTAATAAAAGCTGCTTCAGCGCATTACAATATTATTGAAATAAAAAGTTTGCTTCAGTCTTTTCTATTGCAATATTACGAAACATAAATCATTTTTTGGTTTCACATATCCGACCTCGCTTTTAGGAGGACAATCTATTATTATTTCTAGAAATTCAAAGTATTAAACCAGATAATATTGATTTATTTAACACAACTACAACCGCAGTACAGGCAATAATAAAAGGTACACCCCAAAACAAAAGAACACAAAGAAAAATCATCATACGAAAACAAGGAGAAAATAAGTCATAACATATTTATTAAATTGTCAATACTTCAACACCTGCCCCTTAATTTAATAATTTCTTTAGCCTCATCTTTATACAATGTCTTTGAAACTGAAGACTTGTAGTTGTCTTTGTTAAAATATCTGGCTCCCCAAGATCTCGCATTAGAAATTTTAATTTCAGCTTCTTCTTAATATCAATGATTTTGTTTTTACAATTTCCTGAAATTAGTATATCATCTACATACAGTAGCAAGTAGGTAGTATAATTATCAGTGCTTTGTACATAGAGACATTTATCAACCTCATATTGTCGAAACCCAATTTTGTTCATAAAATTATCAAATATAAAGTTTCAAGTTCTTGGTGCCTGCTTAAGGACATATAAAACTTTATTGATTATGTTATGCACACACGGCCTTCTTTAATCTCCTTTAATCACCCTGAGGAATTTTCATTTTAATTTCTTCAGTCAGTTCTCCGTGTAGAAATTCTTTTTCTACATCCATTTGTTCCATAAACAAATCATGTTTATTCACCACACTCAGAACAGTTCTCAATATTGTAAGTCGAGCAACAAGAGCATATATTTCCCCTGAGTCATATCCTTTTACATGAGCACAACCTTTTATAAATAATTTCCAGACTCGTTATTTTTACTTTGAACATCCATTTATTGTCAATAGCTCTTTTATTTGCTGGTAGTTCTGTATAAGTCCATGTTCTCTTAGATGACAGAGTTTCAAGTTCTTCCTTTATTGCTTTTGTCCATTGTTTTTTTTTTTATCATGTTGACCCTTCACATAATCAAAATCTTTAGGTATGTCTTCCACAGATGCTTCTGCATTGAATGCTCACACTGCATAATCATCCAAATATCTAGGTTTTCTTGTTATTCTGTTGCGTTTCCGCAAAGGTTCGGCTTCCTTCACTTTTTTATGAAGTGAGTTATCTTCTACAGTACATTCAGTTTGCTCAAAGTTAGCTTCATTTTCATGTTCTTCATCTTATGTTATGTTCTGTATTATGTTGACATTTGAACAGTTTGCTTTAGGATCCAATCATCAGTATTTTTGTTTTCAACCATAAACTTATATTCTTCAAAAATTACATCTCTTTCGAATACAATTTTGTTCTTTTGAGGACACCATAATCTATAACCATTAGGGAAATATCCAGTCATGAAACATTTTAATGATCTGGTGTCAAACTTACATGTAAAACGTTCCTTTGGCATGTGCAGATATGCAGCACACCCAAATACACGCAGTTTCTTTAAATTTGGCTTTCTTTTATACCATAGAATTGCTGAGGTAGCACTACAGCTGCCAATACAGTTTCTGACTAAAACTGCTTTCCAAGCTTGCACCCAAGAATCATACAACGAGCCTTTTCAATTATAGTACGATATAGTCATTCTGCCACACCATTTTGTTAAGGTGTGTGTCTTCTGGTAAATTCGAACGGTACTCCTTTTTCTGCAAAGAATATCTTCATTTCATTTGTAACATATTCACATCCATTTTCACATCTAAATCAACTGAATCTACTGATAGGCTGTAGACATTCCATAGTATACTTTAAAATAATGAAACACGTCAGACTTTGATTTACTCTGTAAAGTGAGTAAAATCATCTATGAAAGTTAATATATATCTCTTTTCATCAAAAGAAACAGGCTTTATTGGTCGAAGAACATCATTATATATTAGCTTCAGTAGCCGACTGACTCGAACACAAGGCTGAATAAGCGGCAATTGCGTTTGTTTACCCTCTATGCAGGTCAAACATTTATTTACAGGTTCAGAAAACTTTACTTTCTCCAGTCCCTCTGCTAGATAATTAAGTTTCTTCATATTCAAAGTTAATATATCCTAAGTGCTTGTGCCACAAATCTACATCACTGTTTAAAACACAAGCATTGCACAAAGAACTCTTTGTACATTTGAATGAAAGACTGTGCATGCCTGAATCTTTACTGTCAGCTACAGCTATAACTTTACCATCTCTTCGAATTGAGCCCACTGAATTTTTAAGAACATGCAGTATCCAATCGTTTCTAGTTTACACACTGACAATAAATTATTTATTAAGCCTGAAACTACTGGAAAATCTTATATTTTAATTTTCGTTCTACAAACAATGCTTTCAACATCAACTTCTCCAACCTTTCTGGCAAACAAAAGTGTACCTGTTTTTTCATCCTTTATTTTTATTGGATTTTCCAGTTCCTTTACATTGCATAAAGGGACAGAATAATTAACTAAATGTTCTATTGCCCCTTGAATCTAGAAAGCACTGTATTTTACCATCTGGAAAACCACCAGTAACAGCTGAGAAAGAAAAATTATTTTCATTTCCATCTATTTCTTGCACATTCTTCGCAACATTTGCAGAATTATTAGCATTTGTGATAATTTAACTTTGCACTGTGCTTTAATGTGACCAGGATTCCCACATCTATAACAAATATAATTACGCTGAGCTAGGGATGCATCATACATACCTTGAGATTGTGATGGTACTTGATACTTCTTTTGACTTTGCTGCAAGAGAAATGCTGTTGATGAAACAATTTTAGATAGCGATTTTTGTTACCTTTAGAATTATTACGTTTTGCTTCTTCATCCAATAGTCTTTCCTTCACAAAACTCAGTTTCAGTTACTCACATGATAAGGTTTCCAATGCAGTTACAACTATAGCGAACGGCAAACTACATTTCTGAATCAGACAGTGGATGTGAAAAAATATTGTTACCAGAGCGTTTTTTATGCAATGCAAACATTTAGTTTTAATGAATTTATTAAAAGCAACACAATTGCAGCCACTCAATAAAAGAACATAGTACATCATAAAGGCAAAGAATAATAAATATCAGAGAAATTAATTTTTAAATATTTACACATAGACTTGCATAGAATTGCTATTTCACCACTCTGCCTCAATTCTATGTAACACTAGTTTACAACTGATTTTCTGTAGCAATGTATTAAACATCTATTATCGTTTTCAGACACAAGTCTCTAACAAAAGCATACTTAATATCTATTTGTTTCAGTCTTTTATATTCCCATTTACAAAGAGAGAAATGCAAGACTGATTGTCCTCATAAATTACAAGTTATTCATTTTTCAAAATCTTTAAATCTTGAAACAACTTCTCAAACCACAAACATTCTGCAGCACAATTTGCAAGTGATACAAATTCGGCTTCTGTAGATGTAATGCTATAGTAGTTTGCTTTTTAGACTCCCAACTTATGGTGTTACCAAACAGCTTGATTTTCTATCTGAACTATTTGCCCAATCAGCCTCAGCATAAGGTATTACAGTTCCATTGTTTACCACATTATTGTAATGCATCCCATAGTTTACTGTGCGCTGTAAGTAACACAGTATTCTCATTAAACCTTTCCAATATGATTCTTTTGGTTCACTTTGATAATGGCTGAAATAATTAACAGCATAGTTTAAATCAGGTCATTTTGTTTGAGTTACATAAAGCAAACACCCTATTAATTCTCTATAAGTTACTTTCTCATGCAGTATTTTATTATCTTCAACTTCCCTGTAATTTAATTCCATGGGTGTGTTAATTGGCTTGGATTTATTCATACCAAACCTCCCTCTTATCTATCTTAATTCCAGAGAACATTTTTAAATCTCCCAAATCTTTCATCTTAAATTTACCTTTTAAAGGTAATTTGAATTCTTCATTTTTTAATATCATTTACTAATATGAGTATGTCATCAACATACAATCAAACATAAACCTTGGTGTTTGAGTTCCTGAAAGTATATAGACATCCATCAGCATTGCTTTGAATAAAACCTAAATCTTTAACAAACTTGTCAAACATTGAATTCCAAGATCTTGAAGCTAGCTTCAAACCATAAATTGCTTTGTTTAGCTTACCTAAAACACCAGGTTTTTCATTAAATTCTGCTGGTATCTTTACAAAAATTTCTTCATTTAAATTTCCATGAAGAAAACCACGTCCATTTGATTTGCAATCAATTTTTCATGATTCATAACAGTAAGTAATGTGCATAAAGTAGTCAGCCTCACTACAGGAGCATATGTCTCATTATAATCAAACCCTCTTTTTTGAGTACAACCACAAGCAACTAGTCTAGCTTTATAACTACTAATCTTGCCTGCATAATCATGGATGGTTCGATTTTTAAAGGGACTAAACGACTATGGTTATCAGTCCCGCATAATCATGTTTTACTTTAAAAAACCACTTAGTGTCAATAGCCTTCTTCTGTTCAGATAATTCACATACTGTCCAGGTCTTGTTTTCATTTATTACTCGCATCTCTTCTGCTACAGTGTGAAGCCATTCTTCTTTATCTGCTGTGGTGAAGTAGCCGAGTGTTCTAAGGCACCTCGCTCCGGAGTGCGCAGTTGCTCGCCGTAGGAGGTTCGTGTCATCCCTGGGGAATGGGTGTGTGTGTTTGTCCTTAGGTTAGTTTACCTTAGTTTAAGTAGTTTGTAAACTACGGACTGATGACCATGCGGTTTGGTCCGATAGATTTACGAACATTTGAACTTCTTTATCTAATCTGCTGTAAATATCACTGAAAGTCTCTGGAACATCCTCAATGTAAATTTCCACATTTAGAGCTAGTACAGCATAATCTTCAATCCATGCTGGCCGCTTTGTTTCTCTTACACTTCTGCAGATTTCAGGGGTTTCACCTCTTCAGTTTCATTTTCACTTGATATGGAGTCATTTTCAGTAGATTTCACATCTTAAGTTTCATTTTCTTCATCTCTGATAATCTCATTGTTTGTGTCTTCTTTGTACGAGAACCAATCTTCATTATGAAAAACAAAATGACTTTCTTCAAAGTTGACATCTCTTCCAAGAATTATGTGTCTCTCTTCCGGACACCATAGCCGATACCCATTCAAATTGTACCCAACCATGAAACATTTCTTTACTATGGAATCAAACTTTCCAGCAATCACTTCTGCAGAAAGTCGCAAATATGCTACACAACCAAAAACTTTCAGTTTTTGCAACTTTGTCATTTCTCCATACCACAAAGTAACAAGAACTGTCATTTTTAATGCACTTGTAGGTGTTCTGTTTATCAAGTAAACAGCGGTCTTCCTTGCTTCTGACCAAAAAGATTTACCAAGTTTACTATTCAATAACATACTGCGAGCTTTGTTTAAAATGTTCCTGTTCATACGTTCAGTCAACTCCATTTTGTTTTGCTGTGTACCTCATTGTCAATCCATACTGATACCTTTTTCTTTAAAAACAACTTTTCATTTCATTTGACAAATATTCACCTCCATTATCGCAGCGAAATCTACTAATCCTGGAATTGAATTGAGCTGTTGCCATAGCTTCATATTGTTTAACATATTCCACTACTTCAGATTTATTCTTCATCACATAAACAGCTGTAAAGTGGGTATAGTCATCTATAAATGTAATTATATATATCTTTCCGTCATAAGACATGGGAGTTATAGGACCCATAACATCACTAGGAATTAGCTCAAGTGGATGTTTTGCTCTTGTCCTCTTCTGATTATGTCTTATTTGTTTACCTTCAGTGCATGACTGTGGTGTGTTCAACTTTTCAATGTTAATTTCTTCCACAGAGTTTGGAAGTGCTTTTAGATCAATATAATTCAAATGCCCTAACCTTTGATGCCAAATTTCCAGTGATTCAGTAAGAAGCGCTGAGCAAGAGATCCTGGTGAATTTAAGAGCATACATATTCGTTTCATTTTTCTTTGCGATTGCAATAACATCCTTTCCTTTTTGAATAATTGCTCTTCCGTTCTCAAATGTAACCTTGAAACCACTTGTCTCCAATTTGTGCACTGACAGTAAGTTGTGAGCTAGTCCAGGAACAAATAAAATATTTTTTTTTCCAAATTGCCACTGCCTTCCCATTGAGGTAGCTAATAACATTCATTTCACCAAACTGCGTTGCTTTCAAAACAGATCCGGATTTTGCTATGTTAAACACAACACCTCTTTCAAGAATGTGCACTTTATCAATATGTTTCAAGTCATTCACAAAGTGTTCACTCGCACCTGAGTCCAGATACCACGAAACTGATTCACTAAATGCACCAGTCGAAAAACAATATTCAGATGGAGTAGCTAGCAATGAGTTTGGAGTGGTAAGATGCCAGGAAACAGGAGTTAATGTTTTATGCCAGAAAAGACATTTTTTCACATTAACAGGTCAAATAAATATCTGATTTCGTATGCACATTGGGGTACATCAACTATACAAAATAAAAAACACTTCTTTGAATTAAAGAAAACTTCCATAAGTGGGGTATCCTTAACTGAATAAATAAAAGAAAACAAGGCACATTCACGACTGATATACAAATAGCCCAAATATATTAAGGAAGTGGAAACCTTCTATTAGTGATTAAAAAAATTGTACAAATGTCTTCAACTAGTAATCTAGTCAGTAATGCAATCAATTATTGCAAGGTCCGCAGATATTTACAATTAACGAGAGAACTGTGGCTTGTTTGATTCCAGTTTCCAAGTTCAATTTTACACCGCACTCTGCACCACTGCCATCCTTACATTGGAGTGACTTCGTTGACATGCACCAAACTAGAACAGAAAGCTGACTGGTAACTCGCTAAAACTATTTAGAACCAAGTGTTTACACTTGGTTCAGGAAATGTAATTCAAAATTGCTACTAAACTGAGAACCTTCGAGAATGTCAAATGTTTATCAGTACTCTTCACACAGTAACAACTAACTTGACAGTACATTAACACAATCCCAAATAAGTTATGTACGAGGAATGCTAAGATTCAGTTTGCAACATTTGTGCATTATGACACCGCACCAAGGTCAATGCATGTAACAGTTATTACTAAGGCAACAATTCAAGTTCACGAATAATGTAGCCATGGGTAAAGCTGTCTCAAAACCCATTTCCTCAGAACACAATTCTTTGGTGCAGTTCACCAGTCAGCACACATTACGATACTCACCCAGAACTTCTTTGCGTTAATAATAATAATAAAATAATAATTTCGTGTCGCTCATTGGCCTGGTGCAAGTCTTTCAATTGGATGCCCCTTCGGTGACTTGCGTGTCCCTAGCCTACCCCAGTTGTCCAACCGAGGAAAGGGAACCTACAGCTTATCGTGTAATCCAAACCACGTGTCGTTTCTGGTGACTCCTCACATCGTTGAGAAGTGAAGTATGGGTTAAAGTGGAGACTGAAAAACTGCGAGGTCCAACCGGGTTTTGAACCCACGACCCTTCGGTTTCCAGTCGAGCGCTTTACCCCAAGACCACCAGGCCCGACTTCTTTGGGCTACTGCTGCTCCACTCTGCACGGAAGCCGACCACAGGGGCAATGTAAACGGCTGGCTACCCCGCTGACATGTTCAGCAGCGAGGCGGAGCAATGCACATTTGCACCAGGAACCAAGTCCAAGTTGTGGCATCCACTAGCAGCCCTCTGTTCCACCTTGTGGGTAAGCCATTACTCCACGATGATCCACCTCATACTCCCCGGAAAATCAGACTGAACTCACGGCAACCCGGAGACAAGTTAGGAAGAGCTCCCCAGACCACTCATGCGCCCGATGGCTCGAGGGTAGTGCTAAAGAAATTATCAAGTTCTTTCGTTGTATCGAAAAGGCGCATGGCACAAATATGCATCTGAATTCACAGAAGCATCTTGAGTGTCAAAATTTACTGAATTTGCAGAAAATTTCTTGTCTTTGATTCTTTTATTGCATTCAGCAGTTTTGTGTCCAAATTCACCACAATGATGACATCTAAAATTATACTGTTTTTCTCCTCTGAACTGTGCTTATCACTTTCACCAACATAACAAGATATTTTTTTCCAATTAGTTTTCCTATTACTGAAATTCTTGCGGTACGTATTAAAGACTGAATTCTGTACAGTGTCTACTGCAGGTTTCTGCTTAGAGTTTGCATACTTACTTTCATGGTCCATGAGCCTATTTTTTATGAAACGTAACTTCAAAATTTCCATAGATAACGTCTCATGTGCAGTTACAATGCTGTCATATTGTTGTGGCATTGTTAATAGATGATGACACACAGCATCAGTTTGTTCATCGATCGCACCTGTCGACCAAAGATCGCGTATCAACTTTCAAATTCTAAAAAATGCTCACTCATTGCACCTTTTACTGGATTGAACTTCAATTTCAATAACTGTTTACGTAGCAGTAACTGACTAGCGATGATTTTTCTTTCAAATGTGTCACACCAGTTTTTCCACATCCGAAATGCACTGTTGAAGTCTTTCATGTATTCCAAGAGGCTGTCCGCAATTTGTTCTATTATCCTTGAACGACACGTTTTGCAAGACTTTTTAGTTGTTTGTCTTTTTCAGCTCGTTCCTTTTCCCCGTCACTACTCTAAAACTTCACCTGTTCTGTATACTCTCCTGTAATCAAATCCAACAAATCTAATTTGTCCAACATACCTTGCTCCACATTTATCTTTTTTAGGCTTTCTAAGTTCCATGACAAGGTACAGAACGATACATTACTGGACTATTTACTGACAATAACCTTGCAACCTACAGGCTTTTACAGATTAAATTAGGTTAGATTAATACTTTTTCCATAGATCATATCTACAACATTTCGTAATGATGTGGAATTAGTCAGTTTAGTAAATGTTGTCTACATTTGACAATGAATATTTTTAAGATTTTTTATTACATTTTTTAATTTTCTTTAAAGTTTTATTTAAAAATTCATCTACGTTGTACAAGGAGTTGACATTCAAAAATTCATTTAATTACTTTTTAAATACTAGTTGGCTATCTGTCAGACTTTTGATGCTACTTGGTAAGTGACCAAAGACTTTTGTGGCACATAATTCACCCCTATCTGAGCTAAAGTTAGATTTAACCTTGAATAGTGAATATTATCCTTTCTCCTAGTGTTGTAACTATGCACACTGCTATTACTTTTGAATTGCGTCAGATTGTTAATAACAAATATCATGAGTGAGTATATATATTGTGAAGCTACAGAGAACATCTCTTGATCCCAAAAGAAACGTCTGCAGGATGCTCTTGGGTAGGCTCCAGCAATTATTCGGATTACACGCTTTTGTGCAATGAATACTTTTTTACTCAGTGTTGAATTGCCGCAGAATATGATCGCATATGAGAGAAATGAATGAAAATAGGCACGGTAAGCTAATTTACTGAGATGTATATGATCAAATTTTGCGATGACTCTGATAGCATAAGTAGCTGAACTCAAACGTTTCAAGAGATCTTCAATATGTTTCTTCCAATTCAGTCCCTCATCAATGGAAACACCTAAAAATTTTGAATATTCTACCTTAGCTACAGAAGAATTTCATTTCCTATTAAGAAGAAAAATGGCTAGCAAACCCCAGAAGACCTGCCCTTAGACGGAAATACGTCGCTTTTCTACTCAGGGACGTTAAGATTTCTGCACTATAATTCCAGTAAAATTAGTGAGGGTAGAACGGAAGAAGCGTATATAGAATGCAATAACTACAACATTTAACATACCAAATCAGCAACCACAGCTGTAGCTGAAGGAAAACGCCACAGACATGACAGTAAAACTCCAAAAGCCATCAAATTGTTGCTACAGCTGAACCACAAACAGCAAAATTCTTAAAACATTGACATTTTAAGCTAGAAAAATTACATCCAAAAGAATAAACGCATATAAAAAAGATAAGTGAAGTGTAAAAATGTGCGAATCATTAAACTCCCTCCACTCTTGAATTGATACATGTAAAAAACTGGTACGTCATAGTAATGACATGCCATAACGGAAATTTGTGTTAATATTCTACTTACTTTCAGCTGAATAAGCTGCAAAGAAACCCAAACTCGTAAGTATTTGTTCATGGCGAAGTTGTTCATTTTACCACTGAATCAGTTAAATTCGGCTTTTATACATTAATTTCTGTATTATGTATGTCTCTTGATATTTTACTAATGCTTTTAATGCAAAAATTATACAAACTCTTTCGTTAATTACGTAGAAAATATTGTGAAGAATTATCACTCCTTCAGGGACATGCCCACCGCTAGGAGCGTTAGTGTCATTGCAGCTGTCAGTTGGTAATAACTTTTATAGAAGTGTGTATCGCGACTGTATATTTTAGACTGTGTTCTGGTGACAAATTGCACACTGCATCAGTTTCTTCAATATTGGCGCCTGATGCTTTTAAATCACTTATTAACTTTGAAACTCTAAAAAATGATTTTCAAGAGTATCTTCATTTGCATTAAAGTTCATTGTCAACAAAGTATTTCTTAATAAAAGTTGATTAGCCATACCTTTATGCTCAAAAGTTTGAGTTAATGAATTCGACAAATCATAGGCATTTTCCTTGCTCTTGGCATACTCCAAGTAACTGTCTGAAATGAAATACTGAGCCATAACTAAGGCTTATGTAGCCTACCAGTACTGAATAAACCAATTAACGTTTTCCACCTATATTTGCTGCACTGTAAAACCTGGCACTTGGGAACTTGGCCCATAACCTGTTATTATTTTTAGAAAACACCATGTATTAAACCAGATAATATTGATTTATTTAACACAACTAGAACCACAGTACAGGCAATAATACAAGATATAGCACAAAACAGAAGATCACACAGGAATAGAACACATAAGTCAAAACATAATTATAAAATTCTCAATACAGGCCAATTCACACTGTCCGTCACGTCAACGTCACGTCACGGAACCGTCACGTCAAGTTGTATTCACACTGTCCGTCCGTGTCCGTCACGTCAATTCGTCCATCTCAATACGCGATGTTGAAAGTGAGGTAATGAGTGACGATCTGTTATGTAGAAAGTCATAGTTCAATACTAGAAATGGGGAACAACCACGCTAAATGTTATTAACGGCCAAAGAAAACTTTGCAGTGTATGTTTTTGGCCAACTTACTGGGAACTGAAACAACATTTCAAAACATCGACATCTATTTTCAAGCGAAAAAATAAACATATGAAGAAATCAAACCATACTTGTAAGAGCATAAATAGCGCCTGTATACTTTAACCATTACGATTTGCTCGCTGACATTGTTAATACCGTCGTAAACAACCGAATTTTGGTCTTTCATTAGAACTGACATTTTCATTTACAGTGTTATTTAATGAAAAATGCGTAATCAAATTACAATATTATTCAAATAAACAGTTTGCTTCAGTCGTTTCTGTTACATTGTTACGTAACATAAACCATTTTTTGGTTTCAGATATCCGACCTCGATTTTAGGGGGACATTCAGTTGACAAAAATATACTTGAGCACAATCAGTTGAGACAAATATTTAAGTCGCCATGAAACATTTAGAATTTACCGCTAAAACAAAGTATAATTATAAAATAAAGTTTAGTAAGACACATTTGCGTGTAAACCCTGTAATCGTCGACTACAACGTGAAAGCGTGTGACGAAAATAGGTTAACTGCCGATGTTAGCAGACGATCGTTCCGTCAAGACATTCTTCTCGAGAAAACGGTACGGTGACGTCAGCGTAATTGCCACCATTATAAAAACCCATGTCCTGATGGATGGTGACATGTCGTGACAGACAATGTGAATTGGCCTTAAATCCTCTACCGCAGAAATTTAGAACTTAAGTTATGAAATTTGCTTCATCCCTTTATAAACTTTATTACTGTCGAGTCCTTAATTCCGTACTATATTGTGCCCATTTTTGTTATGAAGGATGATAATTCAAAATGACTTCTTTCCTTCCTTTGTTGTTTGGATGTTTTAGGGGGGACAAAACTACGGAGGTGATCATTCCGGTACGTGAAGTGCCATGGCGGACAGTGTGAATACATCCTGACGTGTCTGTACCTAGACTGGATCTTCATATTTCGGCTAGTGTAAACTGACTGACCTTACTGCTTACGCGAATGACTCTGTGTGAAAAGCATGGTGGAATTTTATGTTCAGTTCCGTTCAGTCACGAACCGACAGAAATTATAGATATTTGTGATATACTAAACGTGAAAAATAGTACCTATGGAATCACACAGCAATTTATTGAGTTTAGTTACCTGTGTCAAAAGTCAAATACCTTGAATATTATGTTGGAAATTCCAATAATATTTTGATGCATATAGAAGGCTACGGCTTCAGTCTTTTGTTACAAATGTTTTTTGTTGAAGTTCTGCTATAGATGGCGTTGGCTGTGAAATTTATGTTGCTGCGTTTGCATATGGCGAACTCGTGAGAGAATGTGAGAAGTTTATTATTATTGTGAAACTGTTTGCAGGATACAATTGTTATGCGTTTCTATCGTTTTTCTGTTAGCCACTTTTGCCCTGATGAATTTCAAAACCGCCAGTGTTGTTATGGTGTTATTGTTTCGTTGTATTGTTTGGTAATCACCGTCTGAATATTTGTCGGAAATAATGCTGATTTTCCCTTGGCAAATTGTGTAAATCGAAGAAAGACAGATCAAGTGGTATAAATATAAATCTCGACGATTGTTACTTTATTACATTGAGGACTCTCTAATCCGTAAATTGTTCACAAGTGAATAACGGCGTGTTATTGAAATATTTTGTGGAAGTCATTTGTGCACATCACTATTTCATGTTAGTCGGAAGTGGAGTGAAAAATGGGGGGCACACGATTTATGGTGCAGTGGGAAGAACACCCATCACATCTGGCTACACGCCTTGGACATCTTCTCGAGCATCAGACTTTAGTTGACGTTACGCTAATGTGTAATACACATACACTACGCGTTCATCGTGCTGTTCTTGCCGCCTGTAGCCCTTACTTTGAGGTGAGTATAAAGTTATCAATGAATCCGGCCAGTTGTTGATAACTAGTATTGGGTTTTGAAATTAAGCTTAGGCCCTGTTTGAGAGCTGTACGGATTGTTGTTCTATGTTATGTTAATGACAAATGTTTCATTTTTGTATATACCACGGTACATACTATGCATAAAGGGTACAAAAGTGTGTGTTTGAAAGTAATACTAACTAGATAAGAAATTCACAACAATGACAAAATGAGAACTTGCTGCAGTTGCACCAAACTGGTATCGTGTGTACTGTTACACATGTTATAACAATATTATCATTGTACTGTTGCGTGATATTAGAACTAAAACTTTCAACTGCCATGTAGTGTAATTAGTGATTATTAGGGCCTATATTTTTTAGGTAGGCCTAGTCAATGTTCAAATAAAATGTATGTTTGTATTGTACAAGTGACATGATTTGTATCATAGTGTTTGTTGTAAATATGAGTTGTTGATCTTGTAATGCCCAGACTAATTGACTCCTCGACAAATTATAACTTTGTGGATGTATAACAGTTCCATGTTCCCACATTCAGATCAGAATTATTGGAATAGGTCCCGTTATAGTTGCCTAGTTGGAAATTTCTTGGATAGGAGTAAACTGAACCGTGGCACCTGCAATAGAAACATGCTCAGTGGTCAAATTTATCTTTTGGTAAGAAGTCACACTCAAATTATGTTTTGGTGTGTGTTGTATTGTGCTATTTTTTAGTGTTTGAGTTGTCTGATGGAAGGCTGACAATTAGTTCACATGTTTAGTGTGGTTGTAGTTTCTGTTTCAGTTCCAATGTTAAAAGTTTCCTCATTATGGAGTTTATGGATATATTTGTGGCGGGTCTATCTGCGGTTAAATTTCTGTTACAGCAGTGGTGGCATAGGGTGATGTTGGAAGGGACCATTGAATGTTCTTTGAAAACACAATCACATAGAATGATGGAAATAATCCCATGTGTTTACCACGAAGTAAATAGTTAATGCTGCTCTGCACTTTGGTTGAATGGTTCTTGTATGTACCTCTGTCTGACCAGCAAATTTATTATCTTCATAAAGTAAACATTTGGCTATCAACATTATCACTAACCCGATGCTGCTGTAAGTTATTACAGAAGTCATTTCAGACAAGTGCAGAGCATAGTCTATGATATGGTTTGATTTACAGAACACTGGAGTATTTGTGCTCCCTTTTTTATAAAGTCTGTCATTCTCTTTGTATTTGCTTTGTTGCTTCGTAACTGACTCAACTATCCTCCTCCTAATAACACTGCTTCTGCAAGATACTGTTCAATATCCATGGTTGTCGTGTTAATGTCAGCTAAATTAAAATTGCTAACTGTAATTTAAAAAGAAAACTCCTCAAAATTAGGAGTAAGGCCTTACACAATGTATGGTCAATGTTTTGTTAGCTAGCACAGAAATGGATGGAAATGATAAACTGAACACCTCTCAGGTACTTATTTAGTCAAGAAATAAATAATCTGAAGCTGTGAACATTATTTTTAAAGGGCATGGAAAAATATCCATTTGTGTTAATTGGGCAGAACAAATTTCTGGTAATATTTTACTTCACGTCCCAGCGGCTTCGAGTTACTGTGACTGTTGGCAACATGAACGAAATGGTAGAAAATGCTTGCGAAGACGTTAATTTTAGAAATCCAAACCACATAGAATACCGTTAACTTGATTAGTGTTCCATACATACCATAAAATAAATAAATAATCCTGTTTCTGTGCTATGGTTGTTAGGTTCTCGTATTTACTATTATCTGTTCCATAAAAATAATTGTCCTGTTAGAAAAATTTGTATTGTCATGCGATTGGTTAATGACAGTGTCACGTGATGGCTGGCATTCAGCATCTTTTGCCAATATTATCATGCAAATTCGCTGGGATGAGAAGTTTAACCAACCTTCCTGAATAGAGTTATTCACTGCCATTACTTGGTCTACCGGTACATTTTTAGTAGAATGATTTTAGTACTCTTCAGCATTGGAGCATTATGGGGCTGCAATGGATTGTGCCAACAGATGGTTGTAAGAATCAAATGGTGCAAAGCTGACAGACAATGAGTTAATAGACTCCTGTGTGTCAAATACTGATGTAAATGTAACTGGTTAAGGTTGCGGTTTATGACTTGGTGGCTATTTCTTGATGTATAGACATTGGCAACGGTGCGATGAATGACGGGAGGTGAAGATGGCCAATGAGGAGGAGTCGGGTGAAAGTCTCGATCAGCGGCATGGTCTAATGATTTAGGTGACGTGAAGCGGTAGTGTTGGCAACAGTCGCTATGGATGCTGGGATGGATGGCGGCAGATAATGTTTACAAGATGTGAAAATGAATGTGTTAACATCACATTTGAATGATTTTATTTGGGCCATTCCGTGCCAAGTGGTCTAATATCGAGAAAAGTTCCCACATGACCCTCATGGATTTTGATGAAATTTTGTATGAACATTCACACATGTTCTCAATGAACACTGGTAATGTTTCAGTTCAAAAAAATCAATACTTCCGGAGATACAGTCACTTGTTTAAGACCATAGCACAGCTTCCAATAGTGCGTCGTTGAATTTTCAGCAACTTTGAGATGATATATCTCTGGGAGTATTTGCATGAAAGAAACAAAACTTGGCCATCTTATACAACTTTTAGAGCTCTTTAAAGTAACATACCAATAACAGGATTTCTCAGAAATTTTGATACAGAAAATTTAGGGCAAACTTGGGCGGAAAAATTGCTGGTTAAAAAAAGTGCGAACTTTTGTTTTTTATATCTCCAGAAGTAATTGTGGGATGTAAATGAAACTTTGCACACCATAACTCACCAACACAAGGTCTTAGAATATAAAGTTTCATTCTCCTATTGCTTCCCATTATTTCACAAATCTAGGGTAAAGTTGACAATTTTTCAAAAAGTGCTAAAAATGGGTATTTTCAGTCAAATTTTTCGAAAAAAGTGTTTTCTCCAAATTTCTTTAGACTATGCTCATTAGAAAGAGCATGTTCTAAACTATCTAGAAAAGTGGATTTGGTTTTGCAATGCAAGCATATAAGGCCCTAAAAAGTAGCATAATCCTAGAGGCACACTGGAAGTTTGAACCCATTTTCTGGCACTCAAATTATACTTAAAATTTTTTATTATGTCTAATAAATATTTGTTAATGCATGAGATAAGTGAAATAAGAAGTCCTGATGAATAGGACGTACCTCAAGTCTGAATAGAAAAAGAATAAAAATAGAAACAATGTTATTTCTTAACTGTCCCCCCCCCCCAACCCACAACTCTCTCTCTCTCTCTCTCTCTCTCTCTCTCTCTCTCTCTCTCTCTCACACACACACACACACACACACACACACACACACACACACACACACACACACACAATTATAATTTAGAATGAGTATAAATTGTAAAATTTATTTGCACAATCATTATCTAATTATTAGTAGCATTTTTAATTAACACCACCAGTTTACTGAAGGAAAATAAGTATATAAATGAGTTGTTGTGGTTTAACACTGCTAGATTCATTTCACCTGAGAAAACCAGTGTCTCCGTCACCATAGGGGCTATGCTCGAGCATCAACACCTATGGGTGAGTTTCTTTACACAGGTGTACCAAGCCTGATGAATGTAAACAGGAATGATGTATTGCCGGCCAGACGAATTTACTGACGGAGCTGGAATGACTGCAATAATGTGGTGTGATAGAACCCAGCACTTGTCACTTATTGGTGGTCAATAAAATGAATCTGCTGGACCATGAGGGTGCATAAAGTTTATTAATGCACTCCTTTGCTCAGTGGAAGTCACACAGATATTCCCAATCCACCAAAAATTTTCTTAGATGCATGCAACATATTGTCCAGGTTGGAGAGCAGACATTAATATGCCTTCTTTAGTTATCTGACCTATTGTAGCTAGAAAAGATGATCAATCATTTGAAACTCTGCTGACATGAATTATTGTTTCATCAATAGGTAAATAGTGATGATTTTCTCTAGTGTCTGCTACAGTTTGTCCATGTTTAAACCTCACTTCTTGTGACAATTTTTAAAAAAAAAAATCGAAATGTACCATGTTGCCAACGTAACACTGTTACGGTCACACCGCGACGCTACCCTGCTGCTTTAGCCATGGAGTTGTGTTCAGGCGGCCAATAAGATTGGATGTTTGATGTTTAGTAAATTTGGCATCAGTTTTAAAATTTGTTTCAGTGTTTGTGTGCAGTGTTTTTGGCAGTGTAATTGTTATTTTATTTTTAACTCGAACTAATTGTGTATTTTTATAGGTTTATACGATACACATGGAAGGTGTGATTGCTATGGAGTGATAGGCCAAACAACCATTGTAATATTTACGAGGATAATTAATTTACTCAGCAGACAAGGGTACATCAGCAAGCCGTCAACCATACAGCATAAACAGTAATAGGCTAATTTTTTTTTATTTCATTGCAAACAGAATGGTGCATGCTCTTTCAAAACCCATTGGCAGAAAATGAGTGGAATAATCTTTTGTGTCCACTATGAAATAAATAAATAATGCTGTTCCTGCTCTATGGTTGACACATAGGGCCTACTCTTGTCTCTGGTTGACAAGTATCCTTGTCTTGTTGACATGTACCCTTATCTGGTGAATATATTAAGTATCCTCGTAAGTAGCTACCGGTACTACATGTTTACAAACCAGAAAAACTAAAGCCACAGTCTAACAAATACAGTCACGACACTCCTGCAGATTTTTATTATACACTGTGACAGTAGCTCTCCAAGCTTCCGGCAAGCTACATATTTGGCGACAATATTCGACAAGTGTGAATACTATCATTTATATTGCTTTTTGACATACTTTTTACATCAGAGAACCTATATAGTGCCATAAAAAGAGGTAATAATTTTAAAAAGCTCTACATTTGTCTTACCATACTTAAGTTTCCCAAGGTCCCTGACAAGGTACGAAATGGTACATTACAAGGCAGTTTTTTTACAGTTATCTTGTAACTTACAGGCTTCTGCTAAATTATTTCATTTTCTATTAAAAAAAAAAAAAAAAAAAAAAAGGGGCTAGGAAACATCAGAGGACGGTCCCTTCGACAGAAAGACGTCGCTTCTCTACTTAGCAACATCAAGGCTTCTTCACTACAATTCCAGTTGAATCGATGAGTGTCAAACATAGCAAACGATTATAGACTGCAATAACTACAGATTTTAATGTACCAAGTCAGATGCAACAGTTGTAACTGAAGGGAAAATGCCACAAACATCGCAATAAAACAACAAAAGCAATGAATCTGTTTTCCAGCAGAGAAGCAGCTAGGACTAATTCCACAATTGTTGTTACAGCTGATCTACAAATGGCAAGAATCATCAAACCATTGGCTTTTTAAGCTAAAATAATTACACTCAATACAATATGCATGTTTAAGAAAGATGTGTGAGGTGTAAACTCCACACCGAATTGTTAAATGTCAGTAAACTGCCTGTCATAATAACAAAAGACCATAATAGAAATGGCCTAAATTATTCTCTTATGTTTATGGTCTACTTACTTTCAGCGGAATAACCTTGAAATACATTTTCAGAAATATTTGTTCATGACAAAGTTTTTCTTTATACCACTGAATCAGTGAAATTCATCTCTTTTTACATCGATTTCCTGATTATGTATGTGTCTTGATATTCTACTAGCAAAAATTATACTATTGTTAATTACATACAAAAATAATTAATTATTTGTAGGAAATACACACATGCTGTGCAAGGATTACATTAACTTTACTTGTCTTTGCTATAAGCTACGATGAATTTCAGTCTATTTCTGCATTTGATAATATGGTATCGATCACAAAATTCTAAGCACATTTCACACATACACACACCTCATTCGGTTCGTGAAATAATTTGTTGCGACACACCTTGTGTTGAAACTCATGGGTTGCCAGTAATTACTATAAACAATAATTGTGTTAGACTATGCTAAAGCTATTTCTTGTTGGTCTCCCGAACGTGGCTGCTGATTGGCTGCCTTCACCTGCCTCATTCATCAGGCCATTGCCAACGTCTACATGTCAAGCACCAGTTGCGGATTCATATACCCGCATTTTAAACCATGTAACTGAGGAATGTATTGGACAAATTAGCAATAATAATCTCATAATTTCACGCAATTTATGTCAAAATGAAGGAATAATTGTAATGTGTAGCTGTAATCATTTACTGTAGTCACTGACTGAACTGTTTGGTAACTGTAGACCAAAGTGTTCTCTCTTATGTGTATCATATACACATACGTCATGTCATTATTCTACAGTTTGAAAGGCAATGGGATAGAAATATGAAAGTAATTTTTTTGAAGCTATGAAAAGGGCAGTAAAAATTATTACATTTTTATGTGGTTCCCTCAAAATTGGGGATAGATAGGCTTAATGATCAGATAATTTTGTGCATTCCATTCTTGTGTGTAATCTACATGCTGCTTGTCATAGTAGGCCTACATGTGATTGTATTTTGTGTATGTTCCTGCCTAACCCCGTCCTTTAAATTTGTGCAGCCAATACATGGTATTAGCTACTAATTTTATAGCACGTTGTTAGGCAGGAAGCTAAGAGTATAGCTTAAATTGTTCCGAGTGAACAAGTGATGATATGTATTTAGCGGTAACAATGGTTGCCTGGTAAAGTGTGCTCTTTAATACTAGACGTATTGAGGACAGATTTTGGACAACACAGTGCAACCAGTAAAATGCATTTAGAGGATCCTTTGTCCATTCTTATGAACTTGTATCCTTGTCCTTTTTGTGGCTTAGGCCAACCACCTCTAACCAAACATATGTTTCTTGTCTCTGTTTTTGTTATTTGTGTCTACATAACTAGGCCTATTTATCATTTCCTCTTAGTTGGTGTGTTTGTGTTTTTTCTTTTTCCCTGAGAGACACTACTGGCCATTAATATTGCCACACCAAGAAGAAATACAGATGATAAACTGATATTCATTGGAAAAATATATTATACTAGAATTGACATGTGATTACACTTTCGCGCAATTTGGGTGCATAGATCCTGAGAAATCAGTACCCAGAACAACCACCTCTGGTCGTAATAACAGCCTTGATACGTCTGGGCATTGCGTCAAACAGATCTTGATGGCGTGTTCAGGTACAGATGCACATGCAGCTTCAACACGATACCACAGTTCATCAGTAGTAGTGACTGACATATTGTGACGAGCCAGTTGCTCGGCCACCATTGACCAGATGTTTTCAATTGGTGAGATATCTGGAGAATGTGTTGGCCAGTGCAGCAGTTGAACATTTTCCGTTCCAGAAAGGTCCGTACAGGACCTGCAACATACAATCGTGCATTATCCTGCTGAAATGTAGGGTTTTGCAGGGATCAAATGAAGCGTTTAGCCACAGGTCGTAACACATCTGAAATGTAACGACCACTGTTCAAAGTGCTGTCATTGTGAACAAGAGGTGATCGAGACATGTAACCATTGGCATCCCATACCATCACGCCGGGTGATACACCAGTATGGCAATGACGAATACACGCTTCCAATGTGTGTTCACCGCGATGTCCCCAAACATGGATGTGACCATCACAATGCTGTAAACAGAACCTGGATTCATCTGAGAAAATGACGTTTTGCTGTTCGTGCACCCAGGTTCGTCGCTGCATATACCATCGCAGGCACTCCAGTCTGTGATGCAGCGACAAGGGTTAACCGTAGCCATGGTCTCAGAGCTGATAGTCCATACTGCTGCAAACGTCGTCAAACTATTGGTGCAGATGGTTGTTTTCCAAATGTCCCCATCTGTTGACTCGGGGATCGAGACATGGCTGCATGATCCTTTACACTTACAGCCATGCAGATAAGATGCCTGTCATTTCGACTGCTAGTGATACGAGGCTGGGATCCAGCGTACGAGGCCGTTGGGATCCAGCACGGTGTTCCGTATTGCTCTCCTGAACCCACCAATTGCATATTCTGCTAACAGTCATTGGATTGCAACCAGCGCAAGCAGCAATGTCGCGATACAATAAACTGCAATTGTGATGGGCTGCAATCTGACCTTTATATGCAGATAAGATGCCTGTCATTTCGACTGCTAGTGATACGAGGCTGGGATCCAGCGTACGAGGCCGTTGGGATCCAGCACGGTGTTCCGTATTGCTCTCCTGAACCCACCAATTGCATATTCTGCTAACAGTCATTGGATTGCAACCAGCGCAAGCAGCAATGTCGCGATACAATAAACTGCAATTGTGATGGGCTGCAATCTGACCTTTATCAAAGTCGAAATGTGATGGTATGCATTTCTCCTCCTTACACGAGGCTCCACAACATTATTTCACCAGGCAACGCTGGTCAACTGCTGTTTGTGTATGTGAAATTGATTGGAAACTTTCCTCATGACAGCATGTTGTAGGTGTCGCCACCGGTGCCAACCTTGTGAGAATGCTCTGAAAAGCTATCATTTGCATATCACAGCATCTTCTTCCTGTCTGTTAAATTTTGCATCTGTAGCACGTCATCTTCGTTGTGTAGGAATTTTAATTGCCAGAAGTGTAAATCTTGACAGAAGACAGAAATGTATCTGCAAACATGTTTCGAACCAACAGTGGTTAGCCCAGAGGTGACTTCTGCTTAAGTGCCTGTAGGTCCCAGCTCCAACTGATATTCTGTGATGTAATTTATCCCAAGCACATTTTTTTCAACATTATACCAAACAGATTGAATAAGGCATAATTTGGTGTAGAACAATTGACAGACGGGGCTCAATCAGAGCCATTTTCGTCACAGAGACATACAAAGTTACTTTGAGCTGTCAGTATCTGTACAAGATTTTCCCTTTTTACGCCTCCCCTCAGTGCATCCTGCGAGTAACAAACTTGTTTCCCCACTCGACACTCAGTGCAGAGGGCCAGTAGAAACTGGTCTTACTTCTTCCATGTCCCCACCTGTGAAAACTGCAGTCATGGTAATTGTCACTTGCTCCACTTTGCTTCTTGCCTGAGCGTAGGTAAGGGCCACGTTAGATGGGCCCTGATATGCTTACTCGTTAGGCTCTATCTTTGGTTGAATTTGCAGCAGCTATTCATCAGAATGTTTTCACTGAAACTGCTACAATTGATTGTTTCAAATATTTTATAAGATAATGTTACAGAATGCTTTTAATAAGGTAGACAATGGCTGTAGAAGTATATGCTTTTGGTCAAGTGTATTTATATTCCGCCATTTGTAAGTCTAGATTGAAATATCAGTAAGATACTGGGGATGTTTTGACGAATTTCAGTGTAGGCCCTAAATGTCACTGCTCCAACTGTCATGGGTGAAATTTGAAGCTGTGTTAGTAGGCCTACATACGTAAGTAACCACATATTCGGAAATCATGATATTTTCGTACAAAATTGTGGAATGTTTCTGATTATATAATGCAGGGCCTAATTTGGAATATGCGTTAGTTATCTGTACAGTGCGTATTTCTGAGATGAGTGAGGACAGAAGATCAACAATTTCATTTGTATAAAGAAATAAAAATTATAGATATGGCTTTCATTGCATAACAAATTGTGGCAGAATATCGTCAGAAAACTACATCCATGTACTGTCTGGTTCTCAATGTCCTTTTCTGAAGATCTTTTGTAGCGATTTTAGAGAAGTAGGCTACAACTAGTCACTACATGATAGACAGTTCCCATTTTCTTTTGCGTGGCTTTGATGCTGAAGTCTTTTAAATAATAAGAAATCAAAAACATTTCACCATCGCTCACTACCTCAGAAACCAATAAAAGCTATTTCAATGACTAGGAACAAAACAGACTTCTTAAGTCGCACATGAATAGCCGCGTAATTAGTTCATGTTCAGTAAATATCGGTTCAGGCCGAGCTATTTTGATTGCAAGCATTCTTGGAAATTACCCAAATTTTTCCTAAGCTAAAACAATTTAGCTGATAAAATTATTATTATTACTGCCCACTGTGGTCACTTTCAGGGCTGTTTTACTGCACCTTTGTTAGCATAGCTGCAGACTACAAAACCTTTCACTGACACAAAGGTGTTTGTCAGTGCTGAATTTCAGAGGATTATATTTAAAAAGTAACAAGCGTGTTGTCTTGTGTCTTGGTCAGATAAATAATTGCTAAATTTCAATATTGTAATACCGTAATCAAACAATTTTATGCAGATATAAATATTTTATTAATGCCAAGAATTTGAATAATTTTAAGCATATTTTTTTTATTTGGTTGCTTTCTTGTTTGTCCTCTCTACACAAATTTTCCACTTGATTTTAAACTGATGTCACAATGGTCTAGATAGTATGTGTAACTTTGAACGCTGAACAGACTGCAGTGCAGTAACAACTTGTTATTGTATGGCGGAACATACATTTTCTTCGTCTGTGTATGTTTGGTACAAATTTTGCAATTGATTTTAAAAAATTTTCTGAACCAGCTACACAGTTGAACCTTTCAATGCTGTTCAGGTCTGGATGACAATCATTTATTTATTGTGACAACCTAACAATAACGTTGGTGGAGAAGAGAATTTTTAAAGGGTTTAATCTGCTGAAACTGGTCTTTGTAATAAAGATTAGCAATCTTGGCTGTTTCTACATAATAAAAACTTAGACTTGTCAATGAAATGGAGAGGCGGAACATGCCAGTCTTGTTTGTACTTTTCCACAAATAGGTAGGCCTAAACTAAACATGAAATTATCTACCGGTACAAAAAGGGATAACCTGCACCCAAATAATAGTGGCCTTGCTGTATTTATAGAAAGTGATGTATTGTTTTTAATTTTATCAATGTTTGTATGTTGCTATCCAATTTGTTTTCAATTTTACCAATGTTTGCACAGTTTGTTATCCACCCATGAAGCACCAGCACTCATATCAGACAGTTTTATTGACGGACAGTGCTAGTGACAAATAGGTGCCCACATCATGTAAGTAAAGAGAGATGTGACTTTATCAAATACCAAACTGTGCACAGTGAGGTGGTAACTCAATGGTGCGTAGGACACAGCGAGAAATGCAGGTTTTCAGTTTTAACTGGAAGGTATGAGGCAAGGTACTGACAGAATTAGGGTCGTGGGGACAGATTGTGAGTCGTGTTGGAATAGCTCAGTTGTTATAGCGCTTGCCCGTGAAAGGCAAAGGTCCCAGGTTCGAGTCCTGGTTCTGGCACACAATTTTAATCTGCCAGGAAGTTTCATATCGGCTCACACTCCACTGCAATGAAACTTTCATTCAGGTTTTTTAATACTCGAACAAAAAGACATGATGGTTACTGGAAGGCTATGCTAGTTTTTTGTGATACAATTTTATAGAATTATACCTATGTGTTGACCCAAACTTTTCTCATGTTTCCTGTGAAAACTGCATGAAGATTCGTCCCGTAGTTTTGAAGATTGAAGTGAACAGTGACAGGTGTACATTTACAGATTTATTATTATAGAAAATGACTAAAGTTGATAGTGAAGGTTGTGTATATTGTGCAAATGTTTTACAATTGGTTAGGGCAGTTAAAAATGGTTGTGACTAAGTTACTGATGCAGTCTTCTAGTAAACAATTATTGCAGTCAGTAACATTATCTTTCAATCTAACTTGTATTGTAAACTTTCCAACTAGGATAACTAAATTGTGTGGGACAGCCATTGATAACATTTATGTAGGCAAATCAAAGGAAAAAAATCATATCGTAAATAAATTACTGGCCTAACAGATCATGGCATACAGCTCCTTGTTTTAGGTGTAGATTACAAGCAGAGTATGAAGACTACTAAATCTAAATCAGGAGAGTAGTCAATCCACTAAAGATTGAGTAATTTAGAAAACTGCTCAAACATGTGAACTGGAAAGATGTTTATAGTGCTCATGACATGAATGAAAAATATAACATGTTTATTAATAATGTCTGTATCATGTTTGAAAGCTGTTTTCCTCTAAAAGTAACTCTTCTCTCTTCGACGGTCACTGAAGCATGCACAGAGCTTACAGTGTGGCGGACTGTTGGTGCGACACAGTTCACAGCTCGGGACACTGGTTTCACCAAGCCCGTACTCAGCAAATGAATGCTGAGCCCCTGTGCGGCATTGTTTGTTCATAGATCAATATTGAGGAGAGCCTTGTGGATTAGGAATACACATACTAATAGTATGAATACATACATATTTGTCAATGATGTAGGAGGAGTGGTCATTAGTAAGTTTGCAGGCTCCCCTTAAACTGATCTTTAGTTATCGCGCGAGAGTGGAATGTTGTACATTTCAAAGCCCGGGATCTTGGCTTAATCGCCTGGGTTGCAAGGACGGTACAAACCTCTATAAAGAAACCCTCAATCTCAAGGTGTGCTATGTGCCAAGGAGATGCATGGCTGTTGAGGTTGAAGAGTCGTTAGCGAGCAACCTCTGAGGAATCTGCTGCACCTCAGTTGTATAAGGCTTACCCAGGCAAGCGGAGCTCTGCCTGGGTGGACCTTTCTATCCCTAGCTGCTCGTGGGACCAAGACAAAACAAGCTATAGATTGTGCCAATGGCGTCGCTAAGTGAGGAAGATCAAATTTCAATGCCACGAAATATGACCACCGATCGTTTCCTTTCCTTGGTACATCACGGGAGGAACATTGGGCTAAAGATAGGGATGAGTTATACTCTCCAAAATATCTCATATGCAGCAGAACAGACAAGGACAGTTTCATGATGACAAAGCCTCTTTTCTTCGTCGAAAAGCTCAAGGATAACTATGGTGAAGTCACGGGAATGTCAAAGATGAGGAGCTGTTCAGTGCTGTTAGAAGCTGCATCATCTGTTCAGTCGAAAGCATTGCTCGCTTGCTACAGGCTGGGTGAAGTTCCTGTAAGCATAGCACCCAACAAATCACTTAACATGGTCTAGGGTCTGATTTACCGCAGAGACCTTCTTCTACACTCTGATGAGTTACGCGCCAACTTAGATAGGTGGGCTGTCTACTTCATCCGGTACCTGTATACAGGTCCAAAGGATTGTAGGCTTGCCACTGGTGCTTTTATCTTGGCCTTTGAGGGTGTTACATTGCCCGAAAATGTCAAGGTCTTGATTTACCGGTGTGATGTAAAGCCTTACATTCCTCCCCCTATGCAATGCTTCAAATGTTGGAAATTTGAGTGTACGTCATTCTGCTGCAACTCTAGTCCCACATGTAGGGAATGCTGGTGTCCATCTCATTCAGACGCTCTGTGTACTTCCCCACCAATATGTGTCAACTGTAGGCAGCACCATCCACCCTGTTCACCAGATTGTGCTATTCTCTGCAAAGAGCTGAAAATCATGGAAATTAAGACCCTGGAGAGACTGACAAACAACGAAACAAGGAAAAAATATGAAAGACTCCACCCCATTGTGCTGACAACTTCTTATGCAACAGTTAAATCGTCGCCAGCCACTCTGACGACGACGACACTGCCATTGCAACCATCTTCTGCGGGCTCTAAGGGCCAGCAAACTCTATCTGCCTCCTTGATTGCTGGGCGACCTACATTCATTGCCCCACCAGTACCATCAGTGGGGGCAACTTCATCCCCACCATCGGGGACGCAACTCCCCATTCCCCAGCCAGAGAAGCAGCAGTCTTCCCCAGCCCCTGCTGGGTCTCTTCCCTAAATAGGTTTCAGAAATTACTGCAACCAGTCGCCTTTTTCTTCATCTACATCTACATACGTACTCCGCAATTCACCGTAAGGTGCGTGGCGGAGGGTATACTGTACCACTACTAGGCATTTCCTTTCCTATTCCACTCCCAAATTGAACGAGGAAAAAAAGAATGCCTATATGCCTCCGTACGAGCCCTAATTTCTCTTATCTTGTCTTTGTGATCTTTACGCGAAATGTAAGTAGGCGGCAGCAAGATCGTACTACACTCAGCTTCAAATTCCGGCCCTCTAAATTTACTCAACAGAAATTCACGAAAAGAACGTCGTCTTTCTTCCAGCGATCCCCAATTGAGTTGCCTGAGCATTTCCGTGACACTCTCGCATTGGTCGAACCTACCGGTAACAAATCTAGCTGCTCGTCTCTGAACCGCCTCTATGTCTTCCTTTAAACTGATCTGCTGCGGGTCCCAAACACTTGAGCAATACTCAAGACATGGTCGTACAAGCGTTTTATACACGGTCTCCTTTACAGGTGAAGTACATCTTCCCAAAATTTCTCCCAATAAACCGAAGTCGGCTGTCTGCCTTACTCACAACTGTCCTTACATGCTCGTTCCATTTCATATTGCTCTGCAATGTTACGCCTAGATATTTGAACGACGCGACCGCATCAAGAAGCTCACTACTAATGCTGTATTCAAACATTATGGGATTGTTTTTTCTACTCATGCGCCTCACCTTACATTTTTCTACATTGAGAGCTAGCTGCCATTCTTCGCACCAACTAGAAATTTTGTCTAAGTCATCCTGTATGCTATTACAGTCAGTTACAGACGACACCCTCCCATACACCACAGCACCATCAGCAAACAGCCGCATATTACAACTTACTCTGTCCATCAGATCATTTATATAGATAGAAAATAATAGCAGTCCTATCACACTCCCCTGGGGCAGCCTGACGATACACTAGTCTCTGATGAACACTCGCCGTCGAGAACAACGTACTGTGTTCTATTACTTAGGAAGTCTTCCAGCCAGTCACAAATCTTTGAACCTATTCCATAAGCTCGTATCTTCGTTAGCAGTCTGCAGTGTGGCACCGCGTCGAATGCCTTTTTGTAGTCGAGAAAAACACAATCCGTCTGTTGCCCTTTGTCCATGGCTGGCAAGATGCCATGTGAGAAAAGGGCAAGCTGAGTTTCACATGAACGATGTTTCCTGTTTGCTGATTCAAAGAAAGAAGCTTTTCCGTTTCAAGGAAATTTACTATATTCGAACTGAGAATATGCTCCAAAATTCTACATGAAACTGATGTCAACGATATTGGCCTTTAATAGTGTGGGTCAGTTCTCTTTCCTTTCTTATAAACGGGAGTCACCTGCGCTTTTTTCCAATCACTGGGCACTTTGCGCTGAATTAAAGATTCGCGATAAATGCAAGCTAAGTAGGGGGCCAACGCCGCAGAATAGCGTTTGTAAAAGCGAACTGGTATTCCATCCAGACCAGCAGACTTTTACGTTGATCAAATGATGGTACATTCGTGCGGTCCTCCTGCGTGAAAGATTTCTTAAAGGTTAAATTTAGAACTTCAGCTTTCCATTTGCTTTTTTCTATTACTGCCCCGGAATGATCAACGAGTGACTGGACAGTGGGCTTTGACCCGCTTATCGATTTTACATAGGACCAGAATTTTTTCGGGTTCTCGGAAAGATCTTTTGCTATAATTATTGTATGCTTCGCGCATCGATTTTTTTATAGACGCACGAATCTCTACTAACTTTTGCCTGTCATCATTTGCGTGTTCTTTTTTGAATCGAGAGTGCAACAACCTTTGCTTTCTCAGCAGCTTTCTAACATTATTATTATACCAAGGTGGATCTTTTCCATCCTTAATCGTCTTTACTGGCACATATTTCTCTAACCCTTTATTAACAATGCAGTTAAATGTAGTCCACAATTCCTCTACATCCATAGTCCCGGAATTAAATGATGTCCATTCATTTTCTAAGTGCGATCGTAACATTTGCTTATCGGCTCTTCCCAACAAAAACACGCTCCTAGCCTTCTTGATTGGTTTATGAACTTTGGTCATCTTCATCTTAATGAAGATTTATTAAACCATTACCGGTTTCAAACTGCCTAGCAGCTCATCATCAGATGGTATACATTTAGTGCAAATTACTTTTGTATCTGTGACAGGGCAGAAAATGAGAAAAAAGTAAACACTAATTTTGGTATGCTGCACTGAATAATTACAATATAAGTCTGTCTTCAAGAGGTTACTTAGTTATGCGTTTCACATTTAATTTGTCCATATTTGGTCCGCTCTTGGATAGCATTTCACAACACTTCCCTTCCATCAACACACCACAGCAACTCCCACTATTTTCAAGTGGTAAAATTAAAAAACACTTCACACACATTACAACTTTACAGCCACTACCACATCTTTTAGCTTGTAAACAAACCAAAGAGTATGTTTATACCACAGGTTAAGAGCTATCATGTGAAACCAAATACTGACAAAAGCTTATCTTATTATAGGATATAAATATGATGCAAATTTAGATTAAATAAGAACAAAAGTATTTAAAAAGTTAATATATGTATATAATATGATTTCAGAATGATAGTTAATACTAGGAGTATTGATTTTATGATTACTTTAACATCTGTTTACATGTGTCACATTTGTTGTTTTAGGTGGCATATAAGACATTGGAATTTGTGTGTTATTCGTTGATTCGAAAATTACAAAAATAATTTTAGGCTTTGGTAGGGAGTAGTGTGGATGGTGGTGAAAGGGGTGGGGTAGAGTGGGGTGAAGTGGAAGAAGACGAAAGAGAGAGTGTAAGTGCAAGGAGAATTTATTTGTGTGTGTGTGTGTGTGTGTGTGTGTGTGTGTGTGTGTGTAAGGAGTGGTATTTGTGAATGATTGTCTAATTCTTCAATTTTAGAGTGTCTTCAAAATACTGGAAGAATGAGGTGTTTGCTAATTCTGTCTGTTCATTTAGAATTGTGTGTGGTGATTTATGTTTACGGATGAAAATCTCAAATTGTTCAAGGAGGTCCATTTTTAGTCCCTTGTCTACAGAGTGTAGTATAGTGAGGTTGGTATTTACGCCTGTAATGGAATGTTTGTTTTCTGCAAGGTGGGTAGCAAATGAGGATTTCTGTAAGTTGTTTAAACGGGGTGTGTCTGTATGTTCTTTGTATCGGATATTAAAACTTCTTCCTGTTTGCCCTATGTATTAGCAGGAGCAGCTGTCACCTATTAATTTATATATACCGGATTTGTGAAAGGGTGTGATGGTTCTTTTAGTGTTATGAACTATTTTGTCTCTTATTTGGTTTTTAGTGTGAAAGCTTACTTTGACCTTGTGTGGTTCAAACAGCTTAGCAGGTTTGTGTGATATGTTGCGGAGAAATGGCATACAGATAAATTTGGTTTCTTCTGCTTCTGAGGATTGGTTTGTTGTTGCTGTTTGATTGGATTTAATTTTATCATCCAATTTATCTACAATGGTTGGGTCATAAGCATTGTTCAATGCTATGGTTTTTAGAATATTTATTTCTTTAGTTTTAGCAGTGGTATTGGGTTGGATTTTATGTATTTGGTGAAGTGCTGATTTAAAGAAGGCTAATTTATGCTGATTTGGGTGGCATGATGTATTATTTATTATGACATCTGATGTGGTAGGTTTCCTGTATATTTGAAATTTGTGTTTGTTGTCTTGATGTGTTATGTAAAGATCAAGAAAGTTGATCCCAGATTGTGTTTCATGCTTCACTATAAATTATATTTTGGGATGAACTTTGTTCAGTTTTTCAGCTAACTCTTCAATATCATTTGTTGTTCCATTATATAGCAACAAGGTGTCATCAACATACCTTTTATAATAAATGATTTTATCTTTTTCAATTGGGTTTGCTATAAAGAATTTGTTTTCAAAATCATTAATGTAGATATCAGCAAGAAGACCGGCTAGGCTGCTCCCCATTGCCAGACCATCATGTTGAATACATTTTGTTGTTGAAGCAAAAGTAATTGTGTGATAGTAGTAACTCAAGCAGGTCCATTAATTCATAGATTTCAATGTTACTCAGTTTTTTATGGTGCATTAGGTTTCTTTTATTATTTGGAGATAATAGATTTTCATTATTATTTTGTTTGCTTCATGGGCTACAGAATTTTGATTCTTTTGGTTTAGTTTTGCTGACATGCAGGCTATTTTGGTGTTAGTGATTAGGTCTTTGACATTATTAGCATTTAGTTTTGTGGCAATATTATGTTTAAGACCTTTATTTAGCAGGTTTAGTTCTGTGTTGTTGAAGATAATGCTGGTAGTGTTCATTACCCTCTCAAAGAATTTATGTTGTTCATAAGGTGTATCAGAGTGAGGAGTGGGGGATTTTTTTGGCAATGAGAAGTGAGAGTTTCTTCTTTTGTTTGCTTGAGATGTTTAGCATCTCTTTGTCTACAGATAGTTGGACTGTATCTAAGAAATTTGTAAGTTGGATTAGTGTATGATAATTGCTTAACTCTAGGTGCAGCATGTAGATATCCCTGTTTAACAAGTCTTTTCATTTTTAAAGTGATCTAATTTCATTTTTTATCCATGCATTTTTCACTTTTCCTTTTGGCTGCTATTGCAGATGCACTTTGGTCTTTGACAACTCGTACAAAATTAGGTGTAACATTCTCATAGATACATTGCTTATTAAATTTTATAGCAAGAATGGTTTTCATTAATTTAATTTTGCACTTCCTGTATTTGTCCATTGTTCCTTTCACCTGGCTAGGTAATAAAATAAAACTTTTATCCATTGTGTAGGAACTTGCGACTGTATTCAAACTTCAGATTCTGAGGATGGGTGGAGATCCTAGTGTTCCCTGAGGACCTAGCACTCACCGACCTCCCAGAATCTATGAATATTGGTGCCACAAGCACTCAGGTGGTGGCAAAAGGTGAAACTGAGGAGTAAACTCAATGTTCATGACGCCCATGGCATCCCAGTACGCCAACAGCAATATCCTTCAATGGAATTGCAGTGGTTATTTCCACCGTCTAGCTGAATTGATCCATTTATTGTGCCAATTTTCTGTTCTCTGTGTAGCCCTCAAGGAAACTTGGTTTCCTGTTCAGCGGACCCCTGCTCTTTGTGGTTATTGGGGCTGTAATAAAAATTGTGCATCCTACGACAGGGTTTCTGGATGTGTTTGCGTCTATGTCCTCGCCAATGCCCCAGTGCACCAGTACCACTTCACACAGCACTCAAGGCAGTGGCTGTGAGGATCTGGGTAGGACAGGAGATCACTATCTGCTCTCTATAACTTCCTCCGGACAAGGCAGTGTAGTTTGTGGAACTAGCTGCTTTGGTTGCTCAACTTCCCCTGCCGTACCTCCAGTTGGAGGACTTTAATGCCCACAACCCCCTGTGTGGTGGATCTGAGATCACAGCCCATTTTGGAGACCTGGAGTACTTTCTGGCACAGCTAAATATTTGCCTTCTTAACAATGGAGCCACCATATACTGTAGCATGGCCCACAGCACCTACTCAGCTATAGATTTGTCCCTCTGCAGTCTGAGCTTACTTCCACACCTTACTTGGAGGATCCGTGACAACCTTTGTGGAAGCGATCATTTCCCTATCATCCTGTTGCTCCCACCTGCAGGCTGCCTGCCCCGATGGTCACTCCGTCGGGCAAACCAGCTGGCTTACACCTCGGTTGCTAAAGTAACATCTCTGCTCCCATACAATGTCGATTTGGCTGTTGATCATGTCACTAGGGCCATTGTTTCTCCTGCTGAAGCCACAGTCCCGAAATTCTCTGGTTTGCTCCGTTGTAAGTCGGTGTCCTGGTGGACACTGGAAATTGCTGAGGCCATCAGGGATTGTCGTTGGGCGCTCCAGTGCCGTCACCGCCATCCTTCTTTGGAGCACTTAATTGCTTTTAAACGGCTCTGGGCCCACGCTCGTTGGCTGATACAACAAAGCAAGCAGGATAGCTGGGAGAGGTATGTAGCCACTATCGGCTCTCTAACCTCCCCAACTCAGGTGTGGAAGCAGGTTAGGCACCTTTTTGGGCATCGTCCACTGGCAGGAATCCCGAGTCTTCACATTCGTGGTACTCTGTCCATAGACCCAGCTGCTATCGCACAGTACATTGCAGAATATTATGCTCATAGCTCGGCATCTGCATTTACAGCGCGGACTTCTGTGCCCTCAAAAACCGTGTTAAACAGCAGCAGCCTTCCTTTCACACACACTGCCGGGAAAAATACAACATGCTGTTCAGTGAGTGGGAGTTCGAGAGTGCCCTAGCTGCATGTCCTGACATCTCCCCAGGACCAGACAGTGTTCACAACCAGTTTGTTTGTCACCTCCCTGCGGATTTTCAACAACAATTTCTCACCTTGTACATCATCTCTGGGTGGAAGGTGTTTTCCCATCCCAATGGCGGGATAGCATCATTATCCTGGTGATGAAACCTGGCGCCGATCCGCAGGTGGCTGAGAGCTACCGCCCAATAAGCCTCACCAACATTCTGTGCAAGATCTTCTAACATATGGTGAGTCGGCAGCCCATGTGGATTCTTGAGGACCAGCTCCCCAATAAGGGAGCTACCGCCATGGCCGCTCCGCAATAGATAATCTAGTGTCGTTGGAGTCGGCTATCCGCACTGCTTTCACTAGGCGTGAGCACTTGGTTGCAGTCTTCTTCGATCTTCGCAAGGCGTATTATACCACCTGGCGCCACCAATACAGTAGCTATGCTGTATGACTGGGGCTTATGTGGTTCCCTACCGACGTTCATGAAGAACTTCTCCTCACTCCGTACTTTTCAGATTAGGGTTGGCGCCTCTCTCAGCTCTCGTCACATTCAGGAGAACTGTGTCTCCCAAGGCTTCATTCTCAGTGTACCTCTATTTTTAGTTGCCATAAACGGGCTTGCTGCGGCTGTAGGGTCATTGGTATGTTCCTTCTTGTTTGCCGATTACTTTTGTTTATATTACAGTTCTGCTAACATTGGTGTCGCTGAAAGGCATCTGCAGGGAGCCATTTGAAAGGCACAGTCATGGGTCTCAGTGTATGGCTTCACATTCTCAGTGTCGAAAACCCGGGTGATGCACTTTTGTCGTCATCGGGACGTTCACTCTGTCCCAGAACTCTACCTAGCTGATGAACAGCTTCGTACTGAAGAAATTCATCGGTTTCTTGGTATGCTGTATGACAACCGACTGACTTCGGGGCCACACCTTCGTTAGTTGAAGCAAAAGTGCTGACGGCATCTAAATATACTGCGCTGTCTTGGCCATACTGCCTGGGGAGCTGGCCATCAAAGTCTCGTGCACATCTTTAAGGCCCTAATCCAATCACACCTGGATTATGGAAGCCAAAGAAATTACTAAAGCTATGGACAAGTACACCAAAGCAAAATTGATAACTCTTTTCAACGTAGAAATTCCATCTTCAGAAGAAAATGAACCAAAGGGCTCTTGCACATCTTACAAGGAATTTTTCACAAATATCGTTTCAGCTGTTGAATATTGTGCATCCTACATTGGAAAGGTGTGGGGTTTTGACTATTATTCCAGAGACTTTTCAAAGAAAACAATTTTGAACTTCATTCTATCAGCATCAAAATGTAGGTTAGACAAATAAAGAAACATTAGGTCTTTAAAAGGAGTCTTTGATAGGCCTATTATGGTGATCCTGTAGAAGCAACGCATGTTCGAATTCTGCAGTCATTTCATCTAGAAGATAGATGGAACTGTTCTCGCCAGAGTGCCAACAAAACAGACACTATTACTGTAACAGTTGAAAGACAAAAGGTTTTGAAAGTATTAAAGAAACATTTGCCATTTACAGTGACAACTAGCTTATACAACTTTACACACTGGAAGATCAAAATTTTATGTACTGCAACCTAAGTGGGTTGCAGTTTATGTGTATATTGTGCAAATTTTGAAGTTCATGTGGTAACTTTGAAGAACTTACTAGAGCTTGTGACATATGACACCTAGGTCAGGTGTGTGAAGTCACTAGTTGTCTGTGACATAAGGCAAGAGACTTTTCTGTTTCAAGAATGTGGTGACTGTCCTGGAAAGAGGACTTTCTTTACAGACACTTCAACTAGGAGACATAGCAGGTAACTCTACAGAAACTACTGTACATATGTGACATGGGAGGGAAAACAAACCAATTACGAAAACTGTTGCCACTGACTATATCATTGACAAACTTGGCAAATGGACAGTGAAAGTAGTGACACATCAACATTTTAAGAAATTGCAGGAAAAACACATTTCAGGTGTGAAGGGACATATACAGACTGAAGAATTATATTTAGTCCTACACTATGATTATGCTGAGAAATGGTCTGTGATTTCCCACAAGAAGTACAAGGGTGTAATTGTAGTAATGATCAGTTTCAGTTTTTACATGAGTTACATATTTTCAAAACAAGACCTAAAGTGTTGCAGCTGTAAGTGATGATACAGGGCACGACTTAACACACACTTTGTTAGCAGTGTGCAAATTTCAACTGCAAACATGGGCAGAAAAGATAATCATTATTTCTGATGTGCTCCTAGTCATTGTAAAAATCTTTAACAGTAGTTTGAATTGAGTAAGTTGCTTATGCCAGCTGAGTGGGTATACAGTGCTACTGGCCATGGGAAGGAAGGAGCCTTGTGATGGTGTAGGTGACCAGTTGAAGCGCTATGTTACAAAAGACAATCTTTCCAGGCAGTTCAGAATGCCGAGGATTTTACAAGAGTTGTGAAGTCTTGCACAACCATTGGTTTAACAGGAAGGTGTCACTCTATATCAAAGGAAGATACTGACACAGTGGAACACATTTTTACTTCATTGGCTAACTAATTTCAGTACACAGCGGGGTGCACAGAAGCTGCATAAATTGGAACCTGTGAATCCTTTGATCTTTCACATATTGTACCTATTTAAAAATGTTTGAAAAATGTATCTCTTACTGATTTTTCAAAACTAAAATTCTGTTACATAAGTCTAGATTTTGCTACTTGTGAACCTGATATGTGATAATGTAGTAATAGAAAAAAGGTTAACATATGGCAAAAATTTAAATTGTTTATAAAACTTGTCCAACTTAAAAGTGAAAGCTCTCCTGTTCAGGGACTGTAGTACTATATGGTAACAATAAACAGGGAAAAAAATCAACATTTTTTGGATTGACTTTTTTAATAATTTTTTTTCCTTAAAAAATAATTAAAGACTCCAATATAACAACATTGGCAGGTATTCCAAACTGCATATCACTATAATCATAAAGCCAGTATCTTTCAAATAATAATAATAATAATAATAATTAAAAAAACAATTACAATATCTAGAATTGTTCCAGAGATTCAGCATTTTAAAATTTTCCCCAAAATTCACATCTTCAAAATCGTGCTCACAGTGTCATTTTTGGAGGCCTGTATCTCAGGGCAGGAATTTTTTTGGGAGGGGGGGACAGTTTTCTTACTTATTCCTGAATTTTAACATATGGTAAATGCAATAGTATTAGATACTATGAAGGTAAGATCTTTTCCTAGTCTACCCGAATTGATGTGGGCTATGCCAGAGATGCACCTGAAAATGTAGAATCTGTAGCAAAGTTTTCACTTCAGGAAGTTCATCTAATAAAACAAGTAAGGGACTTGCGGCCTTTAGGTTGCATTTCCTTTAGGAACTTTTCCCTGCTACAGTTTATTTTTTAGCAAATAACCACTTAGTATTGATGCTCCAAATTTTGTAGCCCAATCTAATTGGATCACCATGAATGTTATGCATCTGTGGAGTCCAAAGTACTTCACCATACATCCATCATATGACAGGTGTTCCTCAGGTATAAAATTCTCAATGCAGCACTTCTTAAACATCACCATAACTGGATGGATTTTCCATGCCTTGTCATTATGATCAATCTTAGTGTTATCTGCACAATGCAGAAACCTACATATTTGTAGAAATCTCTCTCTTCTCATGCACCGAGAGACAGCCAAGTTTTTCATGTCGCCTTTTGAGTCCCAGTAGTTACTCTTAGAAGTTAACTTACTGGTATTGTAGCCACTTACATACAAAATGGAGATGAAACAGCACATTTTGTCTGCTGTAATTTTTTAATCCTGATAATTGAGAAATATGCAGAACACTTTGTTTCTTTCACTAAATGTGCAAGAAATTCCTGGTCAGTTAAAAATTCAAATGTGTCAATGATCAACTTGTTTTCATACCTTGTGTAGTTGGGCTTTGGAAATGTAGAGGTATTTTGAATGTCAAAGTCAGCTCCTTTCTCCCACCACCACCCACATGTTGAAATGTTTCTTGTCATCGTGGATCTGCAATCGTGTACTATTTCATGATTTACGAAGTGAAATATTCTCGCCACTGTTTATAATCTCTTTTTCAAACGGCAAGAACGAACATTTCATTTTAAAAGTGTCCCTCAGCAGGGCTAAGCACGTAACTTAAACATAGCTGTGAAAAGTTTAATTAAGAGATTCTGCCTTAGCTGTGCCTCTGTCATTACTAGAACATTTAAACATAATTAATACACTTCTTCTTGATACTAAATGTTTAATATAAGATGTTCACAATAAATAAAAAATAAAGGAGGACTCCGTTAAAATATAAAGGAGGACTCCGTTTTCTTGAGAAACTTCTTAAATCAATTTATTCGCCTTATGGACGAATACATTGGTCATCAGTCAAACCATGAATGAATAATAATACAGTAGTTCCAAGAACATACATATAAATCAACAACAACAATTCTTCAATTGTTTTTTCCAGTGTTATTCCTAAATCATGGAGAAATGTCTTCATATTTTGTTCTATGTCATCTGTGATTACTGTGCGCTGGCCTTCGCCCCAGAATCTGCAACAAACATTGATTCTAGCGGCAGTTTCTGTTCTGGTCCAACCTAATAACAACTTAATTAATATGTAGATACCTCAAGTCGACGTCAAAGAAGGTAGTAGTGTCCAATGTAACACTACAGTGTATCTTAGTCTGAACCTCAGTTCATGATATTGTTGGGTAATGATGTAGATCTTAAGGATGTGGAGCAGCTTTTTCAGGTACAGTTGGATCTTGTGCAGTATTTGTCGATTGTGCCTGCAGGTCTCGGTCCTCATAATAAACACTGATCCTTTCATTATTTGGTAGCCTTATTTCAGCATTAGCTTGTAACTGACAGGTTGTCTAATAATCTGTAAGAACACGGAATGGAATAGAAAATAATAAAGTTGTCAGTATCAGTAAACAAACAATTCAAAACAAACCCGTGATAGGTCTACCTACCCACCAACACCTTCATTTCCTAAATCTTCATTTGCATCTACATTCGCATCAGCAAACACATCAGCTTGAATATCATCATTATAAAGCATATCCATCACTTCAGCAAGGAAGAAACGTATTATAAAACAAAAAATTAAAAATTCGTCATTTTACTGAGTAGAAGCTCCTAGTGTTGCCATATGGCAACACTGAAGTTCAAATGGCCTATATGAATGTAATTTATTTCACAGCAAGCAATGACTTTCAGAGAATATATATATTGGAGTATATATATCTACTAAAAAACAAAATTATGTATCATAAATTACTGTGTAAAACATATTTGCTCAAACTGGTACTCTTTTCTTCCTCATCCTTCTAACCACGACTTCCAACACTACATATGTTGCAACCTTTAAATGTATTGTTAAAATTGTTGCATTTTGTAAACTTTACAGTCTTGTGAGACGGAAGCAGGTGCTTCCAATACTTGTTGAAATTAAGATTTTTAAAATGTGTTACAAACATAGCCATATTGGAAATGCTAGGCTCTAATGGGTTAACATGTATACACCCTT
This sequence comes from Locusta migratoria, assembly GCA_026315105.1. Lineage (NCBI taxonomy): Eukaryota > Metazoa > Arthropoda > Insecta > Orthoptera > Acrididae > Locusta > Locusta migratoria. The sequence goes on along the minus strand of CM048744.1, from coordinate 726,046,303 downwards.
ATGAGCCAGAATCAAGAAGGCAAATCATCGAGTGGAAGCACGCCAACTCACCTGCCAACAAAAAATTCAAAATCTAAGCATCAGTAGGAAATGTCATGTTGAAGGTGTTTTGGAACACTGAAGTTCCACTTTTTTCATGATAATCTTGAAGATTACCATACAGGAACAGCCATTACTAGGTTTTGCTTTTAAGCAAGGTAAAGCTAGTCATGTTGTAACAGAAATGTCGTGAATCTCGGAGGAGAGGTGCAATTCTACAGAAAGACAGTACGCTTCCTCCATATTGCTCAACTAGCTCATGAAAACATTTTCAAAATGGGCTGGTAAGTACTGCCACATCACCCTTTAAAGACCTGATTTAGCACCTAGTGATCTACATTTGTTTTGTGGACCGGTGGAGGTATTTATGTGGGAAGAAGTTCCTGGACAATGATAATGTGAAAAATATTGTGAGAAATTGGCTCAAACATCAATTTAAACAGTTCTTTGCAGCTGGAATAAAAAAGCTTGTAGCCCATTGGAACAAGAATATAAATGTTCAAGAAGATTATTTGAAAAAGTATTGTTTTGTAACAAATATAGGGCTTTTTCTCCAGATCAATTTGTGTATCTAATTACTGAATGTCCTTCGTACATTTAAGAATAATATTGATACAGACTCATTAAAATAGTCTAAAATTGAATATCAGAATTTGAGTGTTAACATTTCAAATACTATAAATTAAGAAAAACCTGAAATCAAGCAGCTGATCCAAATGTTTTATCTTTCTTTCTGTTGGTAGAAAGTAGTGAACTATTGATGTAAAATGTAGAAACGTATCTCTCAATGCAAGGATACTAAACAACACGAGGAGAAAAGGAAAATAAGAGAATATTCAAGTGTAATGGGAGTAATATTATGTAGAGTGTATAACAAAACGTACGCGTGTGTGTGTGTGTGTGTGTGTGTGTGTGTGTGTGTGTGTGTGAGAGAGAGAGAGAGAGAGAGAGAGAGAGAGATTTTTGGCCCTTCTCAGTTTTGAAGTGCTCAGCCAATGGTTAGGCTAATTTCAATTGCATGAAGCTTTTCATTCTAGACAGAAAATTAAGGAATTTATTTATTCTTGCACATTGTCATCATCCTTGTGATCAGTTAATTTAGTCAGAATAGTAATTAATTTATCATGCTACATGTAATTACTTAGTCCTCATCTAATTAAATAATTATTGCCTCAGTTGGGTCTGTTTATGTTAAATTTGTGTCATGGATTTGTGTTTTGAAAAGTGATGTTATAACAGACTCCTATTTTTTCAGACAATACTACAGCGACAACTGGGTATGCATCCACTGATTGTATTGAAGGATATGCAGTTTTCTGTTCTGAAGTCCCTCATAGAATTTATGTATTGTGGAGAGACAAGTGTTACTGAAGATAACCTTGGACCTCTTCTTCAGGCAGCAAAGTTTTTTCAGGTATCTGGTATTTGCAAGAAGTGTTGTTTCATTTACATTAATCTCACTGTTTACATTGTTGATGTTGTTTCTGTCAGTTCTTTCATAAATCGGCAGTATTTACTTTGGTTTTGTTAACCAATTATCTGTATTCAATTATTATAGTGTAATTGTGTCTTGTGTTTTTGGGTCAATTCCAAACTTAACCTCTGCTTTGTTTACATAAAATATTTAAATCTGCCTTTCAGAATTTAATAAGGGAAGAAAGGAGAAGAATAAAGTGTGATGATGAAGAATATCATTGCATTTGAGTTAGTTACAGTAGCAACTCACAGATTTATCTTTATATCTCTTTCCATAATTCTTAATATTTTGATGTCCTAGTGTGTTTTCAACAGTGTTATTCTGGAAATTCTTGTATGTTTTTGTATTTGACAGGGATAATATTGCATTTCAGCAACTGAAATTCACACAGCCTTATTCATTTGTTTGTAGTAGTCCAATAGAAAGTGACTGTAAATGTGTGAAGAATGTGGAGATGGTTTGTTACATGAAGCATGTTCTTGCTACGGTGTAATTGTTGTATGGGGGAAAGTATCTGAATAGTGACGGGTAGGAACCACTCCTCTTTTGTGGGGTTGCAGAGGGAATTGTCTGCCATCCTTGAAAAGTGTTAGCCAGTCTATAGGCTTCAAGCTACTGCCTTGTGCTGCAGTGATGTGGCGACATCTTGGAGGGAGGGGGGAAGGCACCTCTGTAGCCAATAGTGTTAGCTTAGATCTCTGGTGCTGCAGCATTCAGATTCCCATTACCGTCCATGGGATGGTGATTGTTGAACTGTGGTGGGGTTTCAAGTCTCTTGGTGGAAGGTGAAAGTGGACACCGGCCATAGGGCTGGCCCCTTATGCCTCAGTAACAGGTTTGAGGAGTTGCCCATTGCTGATAGAATCTTTAAGCCAGCATGGGCTGCCTTACCTGTTGGGACAGTGGCCAATCTGCTGACGAGGTCTGGATGAGTGCAGAGAGTGGGATACCTCACATTTGGGAGCTCCAGTATTAGGCATGTGATTAAGCCCCTCAGTTTACTTGCCCAGGTGTTTGCCCAGATGTGGAGGAGTCTGCCAGCAGCAGCGAAGCAAACTGGATGCACCCAGTTGCAAATTATGGCATTGGCGCCAATGATGCTTGCTGTCTGGGTTGTGAGGACATCCTCAGTTCTACAGGTGGCTGGGCAGATTCGGTGAAGACAGCTAGTCTCACTTGTGGGGTGGAAGCAGAGCTCTGAACTTAAAGCATTGTTACCAGAACTGCCATTTGGTTTCTAGGCGGTTAGGAATTTTAAGCCAGAGGCTTAGATGATTCTGTGCAATCTTGAATGTGAATTTATTGACCTCTGCTATCAGTTACAGAAGTGTAGGGCTCCACTTAATAGGTCAGGCATGCTTTACATGCAGAACGTGGCTACTAGGGTAGCTGAGTATGTGTGACATACACATGTGATTTACGTGATCTGAGTCTTTCCCAGTGGATATGCTTCATCCATGATCCTAGGATGTATTGATGGATTGAATTGTTGAGTTCTCAATGTTTTGGCGGACAACCATTCTGCCATCATCAGGTGGTTTTTTATGGAATAACGTGTCTGCTGAGGGCTGGTGGTCTTTGTACCTGCTGGTCCAGTGTTTGGACTTTGATGGCTCTGGCTAGCACTAGGTGGTTGGAATGTGCAAGACTGTGGTTAGAGGCTGGGAGGGCACCTCCATTGCTTTCCTATAACTGGTCCTGCCCCCCTCCCCCCCCAGTGTTGTGTTCTGTTTTGATGGAGCTTAGTACCATATTTACTCATCCATAGTACCACACTGCCTATACTACCTGTGTCCCCTTAATTTTTGTGGACAAAATATGAAATTAAAAAAAATCTTGTAAGTTTGTTGGTTACGTGAAATTCAGTAGCACTTATTTAAGCATAATTTGTCAACATTGTCTGATGCTGGATTGTGGAACAAAGGTATTTTTATAACATAACAGTAACAAATAGCTGACTAATCCCACCCTCCATTTTCCATTCAGCACTATGTTTGCATTTTCCTGCAGTTAGTTTAGAGTTCAGATTAAACTGTAAGCAACATGAGAGAGAATACTGGCAATCAGAGAATTAATTTTACAGAGTTGTTTAAATTAAGACCGGTCAAATGTGCGATGAATAATTTTGTCCATGCTGCAGCTTATGAATTTGAAAACTATTAGTTATTGGAGAAATCAGAAACACAAGTTAATATCAGTGAAAAAAGACAGCAAATCTTTTCTTGTGACTCATAAAGGGAAATATGAAGATCTAAACAAAAAAGTGCTACTGTAGGTTTCTTAATGCAAAACAATTGTTATGCTGTGGCACATGAAATGCCACGGTTGAAAGCGTGAGGGTTTGAAAAACGAACAGGGGTCTCGACTACTGAATTTTAAGCAAGCTAATGTTTACAGTGTGTTTCATGCATAGGAACAATGTATTATATAAAAGTTTCAATAGAATACTGTATTTTCCCAAATCTAAGCTGACCACAAATGCAAGCTGCACTCCAGAAATGAACTCGGGAGAGGGGGGGAGAATGTCTTTACTCAGTTGCAAGCCACACTTTGAAAAAATTTTGTGACTGCCTCTCATGTATTTGTGGGACACTTGAAATTATTATTACGTCTCAAACGTTGTCAGCAGTGAAAATTCACGATATCTGTAGAAATATTTCGAATATACACACAAGTTAACTGTTAGTAGGATGCCATAGGCTATCTCGCTATGCTACATACACTGCACCGCTGCGTCTACACTGTAAGTATTTTCCCAGTACTTTCTATTTCAGTGGCAGATTATTAGTAAAAATTTATATGTACATTTCAGATTTTATCATTTTTCATGGTCAAATCAGTTAATCTTATATTAGGGATTGATTTAAAATGAGGCTACTTCATATTCAGAATATTTCTTGTGTTATGTGTTGTGCTGTATGCAGTGTATTGTGGTTCATTTTGCCGTTTGAAGGTATACTAAATGTCTGTTTGCCCAAGTATTTTAGATATTATCAATCATAATTGTAACAATAAAACAGCAATTAAAAAAAAGAGCAATAAAATACTGTATACCTAAAAAGGTAATTGGGAAAATACAGTAAAACTCTGGAACTCCGGGTAAGTCCTGAAAAAATCAGGGAAATTTAACCAGCCAAGAGAGTGGCCACCCTGACTACGTCCTTCATTCCAGGCAAAATTCTGGACTGCTCATTATTCTGATAAAACATTTTCACTAATTCCATAGTTTCAGGACTTGAAATTTTCCCACATTTGTGATCAGGTTGTGCTAAGGAACCCTTCTCTTTCAACAGTGTTTGGGCTTTACGGACAGAATAATGAGATACGTTAAATGTCTCTTATTTTTCTTCTAAACCAGCTCAGTGCATCAGGGATTGTCAATATCTGAATTCGTTTGTTTTGTGATTAAATGTGTAGTTCATTGTTAATTAAACCAACAAGCTTGTCCATAATCTTCAGACTTTCTTCATCCTTATTTCTAAGTCATTCTTTCCTTCTGTCAAGTCAACTGAGAGAACTTTTTGAATTTTGTGTTTTAAATTTTCATGTACTCTTTTTAATTTTTCTTTGTCTTAGAAGGATCTGCTGTGTTCGCCAAGGACATGCAGTTTCATTGGGGAACTTAACAATTTCACTGACTGAAGAATTGAGTTTATCAGTGACAATAATTTTCTGTAATAGGACTACTTAATCAGGCTCTAATCTATCCTCATCTTCAGCATTGCATTCATCTGTTTCTTCAATTTCAAGTAGTTGCTTCCTGCGGGATGTACACAGTTTATATCTTGGTTTCACTTTGTAGCCCTTTGATACACATTTTCTATAGCTACAATTGGAAATGTTTTCTTTATTGGTGATTTGTGTTTCTTGAAAGAGTCACAACAAACCTTCTGTAAAAAGCCATACTTTTTCAGAAAGACACATTGATGGTGGTGGCAAATAGTTTTTAAGTTATCATTTGACTCTGTTCTCAATTTTAAGAGTGTTAAGTTAGTTTCAGACAGTTCTTCAACATATTGCATGGCTTTCTGTTTGACATAATGCAATAAATGACAATCACTGTTATAGTCGGGCCGCTGAAACATGTCACTTGACAGTTTGTACGTAGTTCGCGCGAAGTTGGCTATACTGCGACTGCGAGGTTGCAATAGCTACGCAGCAGACGACTACAGCGTCAGCTGATAGCTCAGAACGTCCGAAATATGTACTGGAATTGTCGCCTAAAACCGTGAATAAGAATGGTCGCATAATAATTTATACGAAAGTATAACGCAGAATGTGTTATTTCAACAGTCAAATCACCAACAGAGAAATACGATTTGTTAATATGCGAAACCGTGAAATAAATAACAGTCTAACTTAAGGGCAGTGTCTATGAGATGTTATTCCGAATTGTTAACGTAATAGATGCAAATGAAATGTCGTACAATAATGTAAAGATATTCATAACAAAGAATACGCAACCAACAATCGTAATACGAAATAAATTAACAGTTGCATTCTGCGATGCAGAGTGAAAGAATTAATTTTGCATAAATTTACACTGACCGGTTTATGAAGTCAATGGCGTAATTCCGTCAAGTTCTCCATCATCACTGGCATCCGAATCAGCACCAAACCCGTCATCGTCATCGAGGGAAATCATCAATTGTTCATGTTCATTTATTATTCCATCTATAGTCTGTGCTTCTTTAATAAGTTTCGAAACATGCTCTACCTTCTTTCTCCACGAGTTGGCGTCAACAGTAGCAAGTCCTTCAAGTAAAAGTCTTTCCACTTCCGTTATAGTGAAAGACTTGTTTTTCTTCCTAATATACGTCTTTACGTCACCCCAAACCAATTCAATGGGGTTGAAATGGCAGTGATATGGTGGTAGCCTAATTACCGTATGACCCTGTTCCCTTGCCACTTCGTCTACTACATACGTAGGCGTCACAGGTTTATTTTGCTTCACGAGTGAATACAACAGCAGCTTTGTCATACTCGTATCTGCAGCAATGTCTCTCGCTAGCAACCACTGTACCATAGTTTCTTTCCGGTCAATAGTTGTCGGAGTTTTGTCTAGTATGACCGAATGGTAAGGTGCATTGTCCATTACAAACACTGTTGGGACACTAAACTGCGACAACAAATTCTTAAACCACTGCAGGAAACGTTGGTGGTCCATATCTTCGTGGTAATCACCAGTTTTTCTGGATCGGAAGACTAAAAGTCCGTCATTTACAAACCCACTTGAAGATCCTGCATGTGCCACAATTAATCTGGCACCTCTTCCTGTTGGCTGATGACCACAACTATTTGGAGTATTGTCTGTCCAGCATTTATCAACAGCTTCTCCGGCGTTGACCCAGGTTTCATCTAACCATACAATGGAATGTATATCACTACCTTTAATTTTGTGTAAGAATATACTTCTAGCTGCAACAACATGCGGCTTTTCGAGTAATAGTCTTCGTCCATTTAACTTTTTGAAGCGGAAGCCCATACTTCTTAACACCGTTTTCAGAGACGTTTTTCCACCCGAGAAAAGATCGCATGCTTTTAACGAAATTAGCAACTTCGCTACAGTCGGATATTCTTTCCGGCTATAATAGTCATAAATATGACGACGGATTGCGTCCGTTTGAAACAAATCGAGATTGGTAACAGGACGAGGCTGCTTCTTTTCCTTGCCTGGGGTAGCTAAAAACACACTGTTTTCTTCACCCGGATTATCTTCCACACGGTTTGTGTCACTGTCTTGAAGTTCTTGAAGCAGCACACCTTTCCTTATAATCGTTCTTTGACTCAGTCCTAGAGTTTTCGAGGTACGCTCTAAGACTTTATCAGCCGGAATTGATGGTTCCCCGTGAACAGAAACAAACTCTCTCTCTTCTTCGTAGAACTCCCGCGTTCTTCTAATTAATTCCATTGCCTGGCTATTTAACGGCACTCCGTGACGCAATGGATTGTCGTTTGTTTGAAGACGCCGTTTCGGTGACATTTTTTTAATAAATAAAAAAATGTACGCAAAGCAGTACAATCACACACGATACAAAAGCAGACGATAGCCCACGAGCACACAAAGCTTTCATAGAACGCGGCAACGTGGTAGTGACGACGACGGAACCGGCATTCGTAGCTGTGCTGTGATTGGTTCAGAAGACGCAGCGACTCGCGTTCGTCATTTGTTTTTCACTCATACTGGCAACTTCAAAACACTCGTGGAGTGACCTTGAAGTGACATGTTTCAGCGGCCCGACTATAGTAACTTGACCAACACTGCATTTTTCCATTATTTTACGGCAAAATAAAACATCAGAATTATCACAGAAGATGCTGGAGTCCAGAGGCTGAGCTCAATTGTCAGACCTACTTCCACACTTTTAATATCTAGAAAAGAACAAAATTTTGCATGTGATATCTTTTTCAATTTATCCGAAACTGAAGAATTACTCACTAAGCTAGATATTTTATAAATACCTATGTAGAGTATGAAGGAATGTTTTCAGTAAACAGCAGAGTGCAAGAAAAAGACAACAATGTATACTGCTGTGTATTTCTACAAAGCTGCATAGTTGGTTTCGGAACTCTTGCAGAAAGAAACATACACCAACAGTTCAGAGCCATACACAAATGGATATTCCTACATGTTAAGCAAATTATTTTATATTGTTTTTAATACACATTACTTTCCAAGCAAAAAGGATGTAATTAAAAAAATAAAATGTAAGTTCAACACACTGTAATAGGCACATGAAATTTTACTTTTATTGTTTTCTATTAAATAATAATTATTGTTGAAGTGGAAAACCTATTAATTTTATTTTGCATTTAGAGCAAGATTAAAAAAGTTTTAACCGAGTATCATTTTCCCTTTCGATGATATTCCACTTAGTGTAGATCTCCATAGTTGCTTTAAAAAATTGAAAACTACAATTTATTTATTATTGCTGGCCACATGTAGTGTCACGATGTTGTAATTTACATTGCTCTGAACTCTTTATACATTGATGAACACACAACATTAATTTTATCAATTTTTGTTGGTAACTGTGGGAGATATAAATTATTTGCTATTTTTGAACACACTGTATTTTCTCACCTCACAACCAAAAGTTGTTAAATTAAAAATACTTTCACAGGCTGTCAAATCTAAATGGTTTAAGAAACAGCAGAAATGTTTTGGTTCCCTGCTTACAATCATAAAAGGAATAAATATGCCAATTCATACAAGACCTAAGACCATGGGTGTCAAATCCTACTTTTTTGTTGTTTTGACATGGAATGACCTAACGGCATTTTTCAGAACTTCCTAAAGGATTGTACCCGAATCTAAGCTGCAGGCGCATGTTTGGACTGCTAAAATCGGAAAATAATCAATACATTTAATCCAACTTGAACCAATGAATGCACTGTTCAATTTACAAAGTTTGTGCCTATAGTACTCTACCCAGTTTCAGTAGTAAAACTGGAGAGGAGGAGAAAGAAAAAGAGGGGGCTGCTATTATAGCCGAATAAATACAGTATAAGCTCCCAAGCCTTGTGTAGTTGATAAAGAGAGTCCTTATTGATTAGATTGTTAGTCACACAAATTTCAGTGGCTTCTTTGAGAATGCAGTCCGCAACTTAGTGGTAGCCAGGACTTTAGTTTGCTGGTAATTCATTTTATGACTGTTTTCAGTGCAGTGCCTTTCTCTTGATGACTCCTTGGGCTACAAAAGTAGGTGTGGCACTTATGTTATATACATCACTCTTCAGTTGTGTGAATCGTTGTCCAATATAAGGTTTTCTGCATGCATGAGGAACTTGGTACATCTGTTTGCTGAAAGAGTTAATTCTGCAAGACTTCGGTACTATGGTCAGTTTTTGCATCATCTGACTTTTCACCAGTCCCTTTTGAAGGTTCCATACAACTAATCAGTGAGAAATTCATCCCTGAGTTGGCACAGATTTTAGGCATATCTTGACCTCCATATATTTGGTCTTCAAAGGACAATATTAGGAGCAAACTGATGGTATGGCCATGGGCCAGCCCTCTTTCATCTCTTTAAGCAAACTTCCTTTCATTGATGTCCTAATGCAAATATGGACCTGTAGGACGCTTGCCCACAGTGTATACTGGAACTCAACATACACAGCTGTGTACCACCATGCCTCCAGCTGCCATCATCCCTTGCAGAAGAACAGCGTGCTCAACACTAATACACAGGGCTTACTTCATCTCAGATGAACCAAGTGTGGCGGAAGAGTGGCAGCACCTGGAGTCTTGTCTTCTGCAGGAATGGATACTGTAACTGACAGATACTTAATTTGGGCAAACAATCCACACAATAGAAGAGAAATGTTAGAAAATGAGTGGAACACCTGCTTATTGCAGCTTAGGAAGTCTGTAATAGGGGAACACAATACCGAAAGCAGTCATAAAATTAGTCAAATGCAAACTGAAGTCCAGACCACCACTAATAAATTTTGGGACTACATTCTCAAAGAAGTCATTAAAATCCTTGTGACTTGACAGTCTAATTAGTAAGGATTCTGCTTATCAACTGAACATGGTATAGGGGCCAATACTAAGCTCCATCAAAACAGAATGTGACACGAGGAGAAGAGATGCAGTAGGGCTGGCAGTTTGGTGGCAAATGAGTTGCTTTCTCCCACCACCGCAGCCGCACACCCCTACCACTGAGTGTTATACAGAGCTGCCGTTGTCCAAATGCTGGACCAGCAGGTATAAATAACATCAGCCCTCAGCAAACTCATTATTCAATCAGCACCAACTGATGGTAGATATGTCGGAGGGATAGAAAAGCAGTTGAAATTTCACAACAAAGGAAAGGCTGTGTGGTGTGATAGGGTACCAGTACAGCTTTATACGTAGTAGATGAAGGAACCTTGTCCCCTTCTAGCAACAGTGTACCAATGACTTAGAGAACCAAAACATTGATGAGCATTGGAGAAATATCCAGGTCATTGCCGTTTCCCAGAAGTGTAGCATGTTGTAGTGTAGTGGTTAGCGTTGTAAATCTGTAATGAGAAGGTTCTCTATCTCTGGAGAAGTTATTTTCTTTTTCATCTTACCACTTGAAATATATTACAGGAATTGCTTATTCATTCTTATTTTTATAATGGTTGTATGGTATGCAGTACATGATGTTACCAGTAAGGGTACTGACAAGTTCCACATCATTACGAAATGATCTATGGAACAAGTATTAATCTAATCTAGTGACAACGATTTGGTGACTTTGATCTGATTAGAAGATGAATTGAATTCCTTGAAGTGATAAGGCCAGTAATCACATTTCTATTCTTCCTTCTCACAAATATTTTTGACCATTATTCAAAATCTGAAACGATTTATGGAGACATGGTTACAGATTACCTTAATGGAAACATTTAATATGCTACACTGTAATAGTAAAAGACACTTAATGTATCCAGTAACACCCAAACAGCAATCAAAGGACGAATAAATAAATTGCTGATAAGTAAAATTGGTGACTATGATATTTATATTGTCCGTTCCTCAGAAGTATTTGGCTGTTTATCTGTCTTTCTTATAATTTGTGAGCGAGTGGTTAGGCTGATAGTCCTTGCTTATTTCAGTGTTTGGCTGCTTTATTTATGAATGTGTCACAATTTCTGAGAGCGTGATTAGACTACAGTATTCCGTGCTTGCCACCCATAGTTGGTAGTTTGTCTGAATATTTCATGATTGCGGAATATTTGGTTAGCCAAGATCCTATGAAGAAAACTGAAATTTCTTTCACAAGTGTATACAGCTTACTCAGAACTCTAAATCCTAATGTGAATCCCACAGTCTTAATTTTGGAGGCATTTGAGACCAGAAATTCCCCCATAGTATAATATTCATTTTAATCATAATTTGGTGTTGTCTGCACAGGGTACAAAGTTAATAATATGTGACATTACCTATTTCTCTGTTTGCAGTAAGGTCATTACACTTTTTTGCATTATATTTAGGCCTGGAGAAAGAGTAGCGTATTGTGTCCATTTCTGTTCTTAAAATACACAAGAGCTGCTGCTAATAGCAGCATCACACTAAAGGATAAAGTTCTTGAATATTTTAGAACTATGAAGGCGAAGAAAGAAAAGTAAAATGGAAACAGCTTACAGTCACTATATCAGGATAAAGTTGCAAAATTTTGGATGATCCAAGATGTTTGTTTAAAACATATCGTACAGAGAGAACGGGGTGTTTTTATGCTACCATTAAATAAGGCAGTACATGAGCATGTCACTTTTGCACAAGAGTGAAATCGTACCAGTAATGACATATATTATGGTATGATAGCTATTCAAACCTAATACACTATCATATCACATTAGCACCAAGTTAAGTGACTGCAAGTCAATAGCTGTTTGTTCATTCTTCGATACACCGTGCGACATAAAAATGATGTCTCGTTATTCCGGATTGAGAGAGGATTCTGTAGCATGCTGTCTGCATTTATGACGTAGAAGCTCCCCACGGTGTGTGGTAGAGGTTACTTTTTGTACCACTTTACTTCATTCTTCTCGGCTATAGTAGAACGTCAAATATGTCATATTCTTCAGTTCTGCACATTATGTTATTTTTAAACTAAAAATTGCTCACAGTACTCATGTTATGGACCCATGACCTTTTGTAAGTTTTAAGTGGTAGATGCATATATTAGTGATGATTAGCACTTGAAATCATACTTTATATCCCAGGCTATTCCAGCTTATGAGCTCTTTTGAGAACATAAGCAGATACTGTTTGGTGTCAAAGTGTTTGCAGCATTAATGCGAAGGATGATCTTCATAGTTGTGCCTTGAAGAAAAGATTGTTCATTTGTTTTTATTCTGCTCACAACAAATATAGATCCAAAAGTGCATATGATCTGTGTGGTATCTATGCAGCTTAGGAAATGTTATTTGCTGTAATGAACCAATTCAGAATGTTGTTGTTGCGATCTTTCTACAAAGTTGAATTTTGAAGGTCAATGATTACCAACTGGAGTGATGGTGGTAAATCATTGAGTGGAACAGAGAAAGGGATGCTGAAAAATTTCATTTCTATTTCTACAGTGGTGATCTCTTGGAATCTTGTTTCGAAAGAAGTGATGAACTGCTTTATCTTTGCTTTATAATCATTAAGACTGGTATCTTTAGGTAGATTTAAAGAAGCCAGGCGATCTGAAACAAATGTAAATTTTCCATGGATGCTTTGATCTCATTTCACATGTCAACTATTTGCAGAGGTTCTAACCATTACGATTTAATCATAATGGTTATGAAAATTGTTTACAATTACAAGTTTATGATTGGAGTGTTTCGAATTCGGATTTTCATGTTTCAATAACAAATTGGTGTCATTTGATTTCTGTCAGTAAAACTTGGTTTCTTTCGAGTTCGTCCATATCATGTCATCGACAAAAATTGCTTATATATCCAAAAGGAAGATGAAGAACTTCGCATCTGAGGAATACTTCTTGGCTCAGTTTATGTGTGTCTTAGCTTGTAGTGAGGTTGAAGGACTAGAAGAAGAGTTCACTATTTTTCAGTTTTATCCTATGGAAGATGTACTTCGTGAATGAGCAGATATCTTGTGCTACAACATCAGATATCACGTGGTGCAACATTTTCCAGTTGGAGGATTTCACGGGCAAAACACATTTTGCAAGATTCTCCAAAGTGAGTATGGCACCGCTGTTGGTGTCCCAAAGTAATACAGCCACTGAAAGAGTTTTTAGCATTGTGCGTAAAAACAAAACAGAATTCTGACAAACTCGTAGCACTTAAATATAGAATTCAGTACTAGTGGAAAAGATTAAAATGATTTCATCAGTTAATATTTACCGAAAATCCAGTTGAGTGATGCCAAGAAAGTGACTTTGATTTGCTATTCAAGTTTTAACAATTGCACTGTCACTTCAGGTTCTCTCTCTCCCAGTGCTGGAACTTTAATGAATGTTAGAAGAATAGGGTGATAAATATATAGCCTATATATATAAATGTTAATTGCAAAATATAAGATGTTCATTGTAAGCAATAAATTAATTGTCTATTAAGTTTTGCTGTCCCCAGCCTCGTGCATTCCTACTGTACACATCAGAGTGATGTAGTAATATGCTGCCCCTATCTCATCTGCAACCTTACAGAAACTGTTAACACAATTTTGATGCTTTCTTATTCCCCTTGTAGGTCACATTGCTATTTACCCTATTTAAAAGTTGGAAGCTCTGTATTTGATGCATAGTTATGTTGGCTGAAAATGCAGGATCATATACCCACTCTGAATCTTTTAGAAAATGAATTTCTTTCCCTTTTATTTTGAGAAACAACCAAATTTCTTTGCTAAGAAAACATTGAGAGCCTTACCTTGACTAAGCCATTGAACTGTGCTGTGGTACGGTATGTTCTCAATTTCCACCTCTGTGTCTTCGAGCAATTCTTTGAATTGGTGGTGATTTACACCGTGACATCACACAAAATTCATGCTCTTCATCACAGCTTTCATCAAATCACTGGATCATTCCATGTCAACTGTACAGATTTTCCTAACGATCCCCACCTTACCATCACCAATTTTAATGAGACTTGGTACACTGGTCATCTGGTATGTTAAATGAAGATCTGCAAAGTCATCAAAATTGATGTATTGAGGGGGGCTTGAAGAGGACCACACAAATTTGTTTGGGTGTCAGAGGACACAAAATGATAAGTTTAGTCACCTCCAGGGGTCAGAATACTGCAGTCAGCAGCCTCAAAATTCGCTTACTTGTGTAGACTGGTAGAAATTTTTAGTGTTTACTTTCAATTATTTTTAAAGGTACACTGGATCAAAAATGGCAGAAAAAATATAAATCGTAGTCTTTCCTTAAGCTATATATTACATTGCTGACACCAGCAATTACATTGTTTCAAAAGGCATTTAGTAGAGAATTGTTTTCTCTGGAACATATCAAATTTTTTGTTACTTTGATGAACAATACTTAAATATAACTTAAAAATTGTCTGCCATTATTTTCCAGGTTTCTTTTATGTTGCAGCTGCGTAGATAATGTTTTCCCAGTAAGGATGTAAATGTATGCTGTTACTGTTTAAATATTCTCTTTTTTTTTTCTTTCAGAAAGAAATTTTGTCTGAATATCATTGTGTGAAACATGAGCCAGCAAACGGTTTCTGTAGACTAATCTTGAAACAATTAATGCAGTTTTGATGAAACATAAACAATATGCCTTCATCGGGAGGTTGTATCCCTATCCCGGTTTGATTACCGTATATTTCTGCAGATAAGACAACCTTCAGACAAGACGAGGTACAAATTTTCACCAAAAATTTATAGTTTACACGTATATCTGGCCTATAAGACGACCCCCCCCAAGTTACAGTATTTACCCAAATGCATGCCACACGTTTTTGCCATTTTTTGGGATCTAAAAATATGCCTGTGAATTAGATTTGGAGGCTTCAGAAAGTTCCGAAAAATGCCGTTACAAGCCGCCACAAGTAGTTTCTGTGATTGGTACACCTGGATTTCACCCTTTGTTGTAGTGTTTGCGGTCTGCTTTTAAACTTTCTTGTGTGTAGTGTTACATTGTGTCTGATAGTGAAGAAGCACGTTTTGTTTACATTGCAAAGTATTAAAAAATAGAAAGTAATTTCTTTTGCCGAACGACATTTAATCGTGGCGATGCACATATTCTGTGTGTGAAAACACACTAAATTGACAGAGAACTGAAGGATTTCGAAGGAAGCCACAATTGTTGAGTATAGCTTCGAAATATTTTAACTCTTTCACTGCTCCGTACGTAAATATACTCTAATCGTATCAGTGCGACTGTGGGTATATTGCGAAATCATTTTTGATAAGCAACATTGTAAAATCAAGCTGCATTGTAAATGATTAATTCTGTTCCTGCTTTATGGCATTAGGTTATCATATGTACCATTGTTTACTCAGTAAATAAATAAAGCTCGATAGCGAATATTTTTTTAAAAAATTGCACAAATGTTGTTTTCGTAAATCTTTCCTCCAAGATGTAAATTTAATCGGGTTATTGCAGATGAGCTGCATAGTGCGGCTATAGCGAGGGTTCGACCTCCAAATGATATATATCAAATGGATAGGTTTCGAAACGATTTGTATGCACCAAGCGAATATTTCTGAACCGGAGATTCGCGCGCTACACGCCCTAAGTACTAAAAAAAAAAATTCCTTGTTTGTCCTATACCTAACGTAACTTAAACTTAATTTTTTTTTATCTGTATCGTAGCCTTAAGAAGGATAGATATAGCTTAAATAAGAATATATGTATGTAAAATTGACGAAGATTACTCACCAGGCGAAGGGGCACAGGTGTGACAGCAACACAAATAAATAAATGAACACACACACACACACACACACACACACACACACACACACACACAAACGCAAGCTTTCGCAACCCAGTTGCTTCTTCAGGCAGAAGGGAAGGAGAGGGAAAAGGAAATGATGAGGGTTTTAAGGAAGGGGTTAAGGAGCCATTCCAATCCCGGGAGAGGAAAGACTTACCTTGGGGAAAGAAAAGGTAGGTGAACAAATACACACACACCCATACATTTACACAGACGCAAACACACCTAGGCAGACGTACTATAGAAACCAAAGAAGTTAAGAAGTTAGACAGAGATGCCACTAGAGGCAGAGGCTCTGTCCAGAGAATCGAGCCTAAGATGTTAAAGATGGCAGGCGGGAATTCAAATTTAGTGGAGGTTAAGACCAGGTGGGCAACGGGAAGAGAGAATATGCTGAAGGGCTAGTTCCCATCTCTGGAGTTCGAAGGATTGGTGTCGGTGGGAAGTATCCAGATAACCCGGACGGTGTAGCACTGTGCCAAGATGTGCTGGCCGTTCACCAAGGCGTGTTTAGCCACAGGATGATCCTCGTTACCATCAAACACTGTCTGCCTGTGTCCATTCATGCGAATGGACAGTTTGTTGCTGGTCATTCCCACATAGAACACTTCACAGTGCAGGCATGTCAGTTGGTAGATCATGTGGGTACTATTGCAAGTGGCTCTGATTTTGATCGTGTACATCTTCCGGGTTATGGGACTGGAGTAAGTGGTGGTGGAAGGGTGCATAGGGCAGGTTTTACATCGGGGGCGGTTACAAGGGTAGGAGCCAGAAGGTAGGGAAGATGGTTTGGGAATTTCATAGGGGTGGACTAGGAGGTTACGGAGGTTAGGTGGGCGGTGGAAAGACACTCTCGGTGGATTAGGAAGGATGTCATGAAGGGCTGATCTCATTTTGGGGCAGGATTTAAGGAAGTCGTATCCTTGCTGGAGAGCCACATTCAGAGTCTGCTCCAGTCCCGGAAAGTATCCGGTGACAAGAGGGCACTTCTTGGATTCTTCCGTTGAATGTTCTGAATTTGGGGGATGAGGAAGTGGCTCCAGGAATTTGCTTCTCTACCAGATTAGAAGGATAGTTGCGGGATGTGAAAGCTGTTATTAGGTTATTGGTGTACTGGTTCAGAGCTTCGGGACTGGAGCAGACTCGTTTGCCACGAAGACCTAAGCTGTAAGGAAGGGAACGTTTGATGTGGAATGGATGGCAGCTGTCATAATGCAGGTACTGTTGTTTATTGGTAGGTTTGATGTGGACAGATGTGTGAAGTTGGCCGTTGGATAGATAGAGGTTGACATCGAGGGGAGGTAAGACCTTCCACTCCTGGGATTGGAATGACTCCTTTTCCACTTCCTTAAAACCCATATCCTTCCCCCTTCTCCTCCCCTTTTTTCCTCTTTTTTCCTGAAGAAGCTGCCAGTGGTGGCGAAAGCTTGTATTTGTGCCTATCGATGAGCTGGTCCTTTTGGTAAGTCATATATATAAGACGAAAAATTCCTAGCAGGAAAAATTATATATAAAAATAGACGAAGATTACTCACCAGGCGAAGGAGCACAGGTGTGACAGCA